>CM022299.1:476999863-478199863 GCA_011799875.1 Thinopyrum elongatum | reverse complement strand
CATTAAGGGCAAAACGATGGGGTTTATTCATATTGATTGGGTTTACTTTGTCTACATCATGTCATCTTGCTTAAGGCGTTACTCTGTTTTATACTTAATACCATAGATGCATGCTGGATAGCAGTCGATCGATGGAGTAATAGTAGTAGATGAAGACAGGAGTCGGTCTACTTGTCTCAGGAGTGATGCCTATATACATGACCATTGCCTTGAATATCATCATAACTATGCGCTTTTCTATCAATTACCCAACAATAATTTGTTCACCCACCGTATGATATGTGCTCGAGAGAGAAGCTTCTAGTGAAAACTATGGCCCCGGGGTCTACCTTTATTATATATAAAAACACAAAAATACCTTGCTGCAATTTTCTATTTTATTTTATTTTATCTTTGTAATTTATCTATCTACCACTACAAGATTTATGCCTTGCAAGTAACCGCCAAGGGGATTGACAACCCTCTTGATAGCGTTGGGTGCAAGTATTTGTTTGTGTGTGTGCAGGTGCTGTTCACAAGGCTTTGTGTGATTCTCCTACTAGATTGATAACCTTGGTTCTTAACTGAGGGAAATACTTATCTATACTATACTGCATCTCCTCTCCTCTTCGGGGAAAGCCCAAAGCAGCTCACAAGTAGCATGAGGTAGTTGGCACAGGTCTTCCAACGACCACACAGTTTTAGACTATGCCCAGGTTAGCTGCAGTGCTAGTTAGTGAGACTAGAGCCACAGTATCTGCACCAGCTGTCGCTCCATTATTTGCTCTTTCGGTTGCTCCAGTCGTCTCTACCCCTCCAGTCTAGTAGACGTCGTTAGAAGTATTTGCATACATGCTTATCTCCACTCCATCAACGCACACTAGAGCTGCAAGTCAGTGGACTTCTTCGCCAGGAGCTGCAGGAGATCGAGCCCAGAGTGACGCTTAGCTTTGTACTTATTCGAGCTTTTTGGTAACTTGTTGCCAAAGGGGGAGAATATGTATAGGTCATAGGGCTTGAGAGAGCATCTCTTGATTTTGTTTCTTTTGGCTTTGTGTTTTGTGCTACTTTGGTTACTTTCGTTGGTACTTGTGTGAGACTATGTTACCTGTGTGATTGATCATACTGTACTTTAATGCTATGCATGCGTATCTATCTATCTCAATGATTCTTGTTATGATCATTCACTTGTATGCTTGGTGATGAGTGCTTATTATACTTCATACATATCATTTTGTGCACTCCACCAAGATGTATGTGACATGGAAGAGTGACCCATGATCCTAATCGATTGTGGATTTGCATTCAAACGCAAATTCTAAATAATGCACAAATTTAGGGGGAGCTCTTGCTTATCACATACTTCTCAAAGCGATGAAGTTATTCATTGATTATATCCATTGTCGAAGCTTTGATCTATATGTTGTCATCAATTACCAAAAGGAGGGATTGAAAGTGCAACTAATCCCCAGGTGGTTTTAGTAATTAATAAGAATATATATGTCATTGAACTAATGCCTACTCAAAGATAGATTTCAGGAAAGTTCAATGTTGGCATGCCAAGGACATGTGGATGTGGACCCCTCAAAATGCTAAGGAAGCACATTGGAAAAAGCTTCAAGACTCTTAATTTTTGGTTAAGTGATCCAAGATCATATTGAGTCCATAGGAAAGCCAATACTGTTAAAAGGGGATGAGGTTTTGATCATGACTTAATTTCTCAAAGTGCTTGAAGATATTGCTCCAAAACCCTCATCCACTTTCCCACATTCCAATATGTCAAAAACATAAAGCCAAACTCAGTCCCACTGAAACCTTCAACCCGGACCCACCGAGTTGCTCAAGATAGTGCCACTAGCCAAACCCTAGAACTCAATACAACCGGGATGGCATTCGGTCCCACAAAGTGCAGTTACCAAGTTTCTGTAACCAGTCGAAGTCATTTCGGAATTACCGAAATGAACCGATCAGAATTACTGAGATGAGGTTCTGCTTAGGTCATAGCTAATCGGTCCCACCGATTGGAATTGATCGGTCTCACCAAAAAGCCTAACGTTCGAATCTTCTACACTGTTCGGTCTCACCGAGATTTATGTTTGGTGTCACCGAGTTGTGCATAATGTTTGTAACGGTTGGATTTTTGGTGATGGCTATATATACCCCTCCACCACCACTCACTCTCTAAGAGAGCTATCAGAGCAAAACTACACTTCCACTATTCATTTTCTAAGAGAGAACTACCTACACTTGTGTTGAGATCAAGGCATTCCAATCCAACCATTTGAACCTTGATTTCTAGCCTCCCCAAGTTACTTTCCACACCAATCGTTCTCCTACCCAAGCCAAATCTATGAGAGAGTGATTGCGTGTTGAGGAGACTATCTTTTGAAGCACAAGAGCAAGGAGTTCATCATCAACAACAACATCCATTAACTTTTGGAGAGTGGTGTCTCCTAGATTGGTTAGGTATCACTAGGGAGCCTCCAAGATCATGTGGAGTTCAACCAAGGAGTTCGTAAGGGTAAGGAAATCGCCTACTTCATGATGATCTACCCCGAGTGAGGCTAGTCCTTCATGGACGAAAGCCATAGTGGAATAGACAAGGTTGCTTCTTCGTGGACCCTTCAAGGGTGGAGCCCTCCATGGACTGGCGTAGCTGTTACCCCTGGGTTGAAATCTCCATCAACATGGATGTACGATAGCACCACCTATCGGAACCACGCCAAAAATCACCATGTCTTCAGTGCGTTTGATTTCTCTGATCCCTCCTTTACGTTCATATGCAAAGTCTTTACTTTCTGCTGCTCAACTCTGATATGTCTCCAACGTATCTATAATTTTTGATTGTTCCATGCTATTAAAGTATCAATCTTGGACGTTTTATATACAATTACTAGCAACTTTATATCATTTTTTGGGACTAACCTATTAACCTAGTGGCTAGTGCCCAATGCCAGTTGTTGTTTTTTGCTTGTTATTTAGTTTGCAGAATATCAATACCAAACGAAGTCCAATTGCGACGAAACTTTTTGGAGATTTTTTTCTGGTGATATGAGACCCTGGAAGCTTCTGGAGTACATGAGAGGAGGCCTGTGGGGCCCACTAGACACCAGGGCGCGCCAGGGGCCTCTGGCATGCCCTGATGGGTAGTGGGGCCCACAGGCACCCCCTTGACCTACCTTCGCCTCTATAAATACTCTAAAATCCCAAAAACCCTAGGGGAGTCGACGAAATACTTTTTCCGCCGCCGCAAGTTCCAGAACCACGAGATCCAATCTAGAGGCCTTTTTCGGCACTCTGCCGGAGGGGGCAACGATCATGGAGGGGTTCTTCATCATCCTTGTTGCCCCTCCGATGATGCGTGAGTAGTTTACCACAGGCCTACGGGTCCGTAGTTAGTAGCTAGATGGCTTCTTCTCTCTTTTTGATCTTCAATACAATGTTCTCCCCGATGCTCTTGGAGATCTATTTGATGTAACTCTTTTTTGCAGTGTGTTTGTTTGGGTCCGATGAATTGTGAGTTTATGATCAGATCTATCCATGAATATTATTTGAGTCTTCTTTGAACTCTTTTATGCATGATTGTTATAACTTCGTATTTCTTCTTTGATTTATTGGTTCGGTTTGGCCAACTAGATTGATTTATCTTGCCATGGGAAGAGGTGCTTTGTGATGGGTTCGATCTTGCGGTGCTCAATCTCAGTGACAGAAAGAGACATGACACGCATGTATCTTTGCTATTAAGGGTAACAAGATGGGGTTTATTCATACGTGAGTTTATCTTGTCTACATCATGTCATCTTTTCTAATGCATTACTCCATTTTTCCATGAACTTAGTACACTAGATGCATGTTGGATAGCGGTCGATGTGTGGAGTAATAGTAGTAGATGCAGAATCGTTTCGGTCTACTAATCTTGGACGTGATGCCTATATACATGATCATTGCCTTGGATATCGTCATAATTATTTGCTTTTCTATCAATTGCCCAACAGTAATTTTTTTACCCACCGTATGCTATTTTCTCGAGAGAAGCCTCTAGTGAAAACTATGGCCCCGGGGTCTATTTCCTATCATATATTAAAACCAAAAATACCTTGCTGCAATTTTCTTTTATTTATTTTATTTTGTGTTTTAGTTAGATCTATTTATCAAATCTCATACAATTTAATCTATCTCAATACCGTTGAGGGATTGACAACCCCTTTACGCATTGGGTTGCAAGTATTTGTTGTTTGTGTGCAGGTGTTGTTTACATAGTGTTGCTTGGTTCTCCTACTGGATTGATAACCTTGGTTTCATAACTGAGGGAAATACTTACCTCTGCTGTGCTGCATCATTCCCTCCTCTTCAGGGAATTACCAACGCAGATTACAATTAGCAAACTCTTAGACTTGCATGTGTAGGGTGTTGCTTGAATTGGTAGAATTACTAAAACTTGCCTACAACTAAAATTGGGAAAAGGATAATTTTTATTTGGTCTAGTAGTCTAATCACCCCCCTCTAGACATACTTCCGATCCTACAAAAATATGTCCGGAGTGCATGATCCGGACGTGTGCGAACGATTTGAGGGTCAGTGCTGGAGATGCCCATCTCCAACACCGTCTCCTGAACAGGCACAATATTTATTCGCGGACTAGTTTGGACTGGTCCACAGACATGAATATAAGAGCCGGACATCCAACCCTGACCCCCTGAACGTCTGTCCATGTTTTATTCTTTTATCTGTAACACTCAAAATAATTATAAAAATAGCATAATTCATCCATAAATTGCTTGCATATATTCCTAGTACGACAATAGTTCAAATGCAAATATTACATTTGAGATAATCGGATGTTCAACGAGTGTTTCAAATTCATCGATTACAAATTTAACAATACTCGAGTCAGAATCGGCACAAGTCCTCCGACACATTGTTAAGCTTCATCAACAATGTATGAATATAAATGGCCCGCTCTCGGTCATGTAGTACAACACGACAACGCATCCGGGCTATCCAACATGACAATTATCAACTCAAAACATTGACTGAATCAATGAATTGACCAACATGTAGAGCAACAAGAAGCAAAAATTATGATCTCCATGGGTGATGAGCCCGATGGTCACACACTAACACTGTCTCCACTCGTGCAATCACACCACAAAACATCATGATGACATTGGAGATGGTATACCACCGATGGGCTATCGACTTCACATTGCAATCATGGATCACATACATGTCACATTGCTTGGTATTTTTGCTCAAGAAATGAAGCACACACATTTTTCCAAAACATTGAGTCTCCTTGCCACATACCTACAAAGTACGCAGGTATGACCTTCCAAGCATCACACATCAATCATCCTCCAACATCGTGTACCCTGCCATCGTGCTTACTCTAGACGATGCCCGAGCAGAGCGGGGAGGAAAGAAGAGTGGTGTGTGATACGTCCATTTTGCATCATGTTTTCCTACTGTTATTTATAATGTTTTTGATCAATATAATACTTTGTGGTGCAATTATAATGCCTTTTCTCTCTTAATTTGCAAGATTTACATGAAGAAGGAGATTGCTAACAGCTGGAATTCTGGACCTGAAAAAGCTATTTCAGAGATGCCTATTCTGCACAACTCCAAATGAGATGAAATTTCACGAAGAATTATTTTGGAATATATTACAAATATTGGAAAGGATGAAATACCAGAGGGGGCCCACCAGGTGCCCACGAGGCACCAGGGCGCGCCCTGGTGGCTTGTTGTGGCCCTGGCGAGCCTCTGTGGCCCATATTCTACTATATGAAGCCATTTGCCCTAGAAAAATAATAAGAGGAGGACTTTCAGGATGACGCACCGCCGTCTTGAGGCGGAACCTAGGCAGGAGCACTTTTGCTCTCCGGCCGAGCGACTCTGCCGGGGAAACTTCCCTCCAGGAGGGGGAAATCGAAGCTATCGTCATCACCAACAACCCTCTCATCGTGGGACGACCAATCTTCATCAACATCTTCACCAGCACCATCTCATCTCAAACCCTAGTTCATCTCTTGTATTCAATCTTTGTCTCAAAACCTCAGATTGGTACCTATGGGTTGCTAGTAGTGTTGATTACATCTTGTTGTTGATGCTAGTTGGTTTATTTGGTGGTAGATTATAAGTTCAGATCCATGATGCTATTTAATACCCCTCTGATCTTGAACATGAATACGACGTGAGTAGTTACTTTTGTTCTTGAGGACATGGGAGAAGTCTTGTCATAAGTAATCATGTGAATTTGGTATTCATTCGATATTTTGATGATATGTATGTTGTTGTTTCCCTTAGTGGTGTTATGTGAACATTGACTACATGACACTTCACCATATTTGGGCCTAAAGGAATGCATTATGGAGTAGTAATTAGATGACGGGTTGCTAGAGTGACATAAGCTTAAACCCTAGTTTATGCTCTATTCCGTAAGGGGCTGATTTGGATCAATATGTTTCATGCTATGGTTAGATTTATCTTAATTCTTCTTTCGTAGTTGCGGATGCTTGTGAGAGGGGTTAATCATAAGTGGGAGGCTTCTTCAAGTAAGAACAGCACCCATGCAACGGTCCATCCACATATCAAATTATCAAAGTAACGAACATGAATCAAACAAACATGATGAAAGTAACTAGATGGAATTCCCGTGTGTCCTCAAGAACGCTTTGCTTATTATAAGAGACCGTTCCGGCCTGTCCTTTGCCATAAAAGGACTGGGCTACCTTGCTGCACTCTTGTTACAATTTTTACTTGTTGCTCGTTACAAATTACCTTGCTATCAAACTATCTGTTACTGATAATTTCAGTGCTTGCTACCAAACTATCTGTTACCTTGCTATCAAACTATCTGTTACCGCAAAGAATTGTTACAGGTTATAGAAGGTAATTGATTTTGGAAAATTAAACAAAGCTACTAGGAAAGATCATTATCCTTTACCTTTCATTGATCAAATGCTAGAAAGACTATCAAAACATACACATTTTTGCTTTCTAGATGGTTATTCTGGTTTCTCCCAAATACCTGTGTCATAAGAGGATCAAGAAAAAACTACTTTCACATGCCCTTTTGGTACCTTTACTTATATACATATGCCTTTTTGTTTATGCAATGCACCTGCTACTTTTCAAAGATGTATGACTGCTATATTCTCTGACTTTTGTGAAAAGATTGTTGAGGTTTTCATGGATGATTTCTCTGTATACGGAACTTCTTTTGATGATTGCTTAAGCAACCTTGACCGAGTTTTGCAGAGATGTGAATAAACTAATCTTGTCTTGAATTGGGAGAAGTGTCACTTTATGGTTAATGAAGGTATTTTCTTGGGGCATAAAATCTTCGAAAGAGGTATTGAAGTTGATAAAGCTAAAGTTGATGCTATTGAAAAAATGCCGTGTCCTAAACATATCAAAGGTATAAGAAGTTTCCTTGGTCATGCTGGTTTCTATAGGAGATTTATTAAAGACTTCTCTAAAATTTCTAGGCCTCTTACTAATCTCTTGCAAAAAGATGTTCCATTTTTTTTGATGATGATGGTGTGGAAGCATTTGAAATCCTTAAGAAAGCCTTAATTTCTGCACCTATTGTTCAACCACCTCATTGGAACCTACCCTTTGAAATTATGTGTGATGCTAGCGATTATGCTGTTGGTGTTGTTCTAGGACAAAGAGTTGATAAGAAATTAAATGTTATCCATTATGATAGTAAAACTCTAGACAATGCTCAAAGAAATTATGCTACTACTGAAAAAGAATTTTTAGCAGTTGTATTTGCTTGTGACAAGTTCAGATCTTATATTGTTGAATCTAAGGTAACTGTTCACACTGATCATGCTGCTATTAAATATCTTATGGAAAAGAAAGATGCTAAACCTAGGTGGGTTCTCCTGCTACAAGAATTTGATTTACATAATATTGATAGAAAGGGAGCTGAGAACCCCGTAGCAGACAACTTGTCTAGGTTAGAAAATATTCTTGATGACCCACTACCTATTGATGACAGCTTTCCTGATGAACAGTTATATGTTATAAATGCTTCTCGTAGTACTCCATGGTATGCAAACTATGCTAATTATATTGTTGCTAAATTTATACCACCTAGTTTCACATACCAACAAAAGAAAAAGATTTTCTATGATTTAAGACATTACTTTTGGGATAACCCACACCTTTATAAAGGAGTAGATGGTGTTATTAGATGTTGTGTACCTGAGCATGAACAGGAACAGATCCTACACAAGTGTCACTCCGAGGCCTACGGAGGACACCATGCTGGAGATAGAACTGCACATAAGGTATTACAATCTGGTTTTTTATTGGCCTACTCTTTTCAAGGATGCTCGTAAGTTTGTCTTGTCTTATGATGAATGTCAAAGAATTGGTAATATTAGTAGATTTCAGGAAATGCCTATGAATTATTCAGTTGTTTTTGAACCATTTGATGTTTGGGGATTTCATTATATGGGAACTTTTCCTTCCTCCAATGGGTATACACATATTTTGGTTGCTGTTGATTATGTCACTAAGTGGGTAGAAGCTATTCCAACTAGTAGTGCTGATCATAACACCTCCATTAAAATGCTTAAACAAGTTATTTTCCTAAGGTTTGGAGTCCCTAGATATTTAATGACTGATGGTGGTTCACACTTTATTCATGGTGCCTTCCGTAAATTGCTTGCTAAGTATGATGTTAACAATAGAATTGCATCTCCTTATCATCCTCAGTCTAGTGGTCAAGTAGAATTAAGTAATAGAGAAATAAAATTGATCTTGCAAATGACTGTTAATAGATCTAGAAAGAATTGGTCTAAGAAACTTAATGATGCATTATGGGCTTATAGAAATGCTTATAAGAATCCTATGGGTATGTCTCCATATAAAATGGTTTATGGAAAAGCATGCCACTTACGTCTTGAACTAGAACATAAAGCTTATTGGGCAATTAAAGAGCTCAACTATGATTTCAAACTTGCCGGTGAGAAGAGGTTATTTCACATTAGCTCACTTGATGAATGGAGAACCCAAGCCTATGAGAACGCCAAATTGTTTAAAGAAAAGGTTAAAAGATGGCATGACAAAAGGATACAAACGCGCGAATTTAATGTAGGTGACCATGTCTTGCTATACAATTCTCGTTTAAGATTTTTCGCAGGAAAACTTCTCTCTAAATGGGAAGGGCCTTACATTATCGAGGAAGTTTATCGTTCCGGTGCCATCAAGATCAACAACGCCGAGGGCAATAACTTGAAGGTGGTAAACAGGCAAAGAATCAAACATTATATCTCAGGTACTCCCATAAATGTTGAAACCAATATTATTAATACCATAACACCGGAGGAGTACATAAGGGAGACCTACCAGAACGCTCCACACCCCTGAAAAGGAATAGGTATGTGATACGATAAGTAAACTGACTCCAAAACTTTCCCAAAAGCAATTTTACTCCGTTTTGGAATATTAAAAAAAAGGAAAATAAAAAGAAGTCCAAAAAGTGCACGACGAGACGACAAGCCGTGGGGGCGTGCCCTACCCCCTGGGCGCGCCTCCCAGGCTTGTGGCCACCTCGTGTGCCCTCTGGACTCTGTTTTGTCCCAGAATACTTCTTTTGCATGGTAAAAATTCATTATATAATCTCCCGAAGGTTTTCACCACCGTACCACGGCAATATCCTTTGTTCTTGTTTCGAGCTATTTCCGCAGCAGATTTAGAGCAAGATGTCTTCGCATGATTCAGATGGAGAGAGCTATGTTTCCCATTATACTGCGGATCCAAAGATCTTTGGGGAAATTTACCCTTACCTATGGTCCTCGGAGGAACAACAATATTTCGACCCAGAGGAGGAGCAAGATTTCGACATGGAGAAAACAAGGAACGAGAGCTCCAACGAAGATGAAGATCCGCTACCTCAACCTGAAGATATGGACGTGGAATTCAAGAAGTCAAGCCTTCCTAAGGTCCAATCTATCCCACCCCGTTTTCCGCAGGATAGCAAGGCGGCCTTATGCAAAAAGATATTGAAGCATGAGCTCGAGAATGATGATCTAAGGGAGGAAAAATTTAGCCTCAGACACAAGCTGGAGAAGAAGACTGCTACAACTCCATCATCACCACCTCCGAAGAAGGAAACTTGAGTACATGTGTATGGGCACTCCCCTTCGCTTGTGCCAAGCTTGGGGGAGGTGCCCCGGTTTCGTATCACCATCACATATTTACCTTTATCATTTATCTTAGTTCGATCCTTTTGGTTATATCTTGATCTAGTAGAATAAAAGTTTTAGTATGAGTTAGTCTTTGAGCTTTTCTTTGTGATCCATCTATGTAATCGAGTCCGAGAGTTATATAATAAAGAGTATTTTTGAGTTGAGGGCTTTGCTTTCTTGCTTTGATCTTAGAAAAGAATAAAAAGAAATAAAAGGATTATATAATGATCTTATGGAGAGTGATGACTTCATATATAAAGAGTATGATGAATACAATTTGTTGAGAGTTGACAAACATAGTTTTAGTCATTGTTGCAATTAATAGGAAGTAATAAAGAAAGAGAGGTATCACATATAAATACACTATCTTGGACATCTTTTGTGATTGTGAGCACTCATTAAAATATTATATGCTAAAAGGTTGATGTTAGACAAGGAAGACAACATAATGGGTTATGTTTCCTTATATTCGAATAGAAGTTATATTGTCATGGATCCTCCAACATGTTGAGTTTGCTTCTCATCCTATGCTAGCCAAATTTTCTGCACCAAGTAGTGATACTACTTGTGCATCCAAAATCCCTTAACCCAGGTTTGCCTCGAAAGTCCACCATACCTACCTATGGATTGAATAAGATCCTTCAAATAAGTTGTCATCGGTGCAAGCAATAAAAAAATTGCTCTCTAAATTTGTATGATCTTTTAGTGTGAGGAAAATAAGCTTTATACAAACTTGTGATAAGGAAGAAAAAAAAGCGACGGACTGCATAATAAAGTTCTTTATCACAAGCGGCAATATAAAGTGACGTTCCTTTGCATTAAAATTTTATGCATCCAACCATAAAAGCGCATGACAACCTCTGCTTCCCTCTGTGAAGGGCCTATATTTTACTTTTACCTTCTACCTTTATACAAGAGTCATGGTGATCTTCACCTCTCCTTTTTATACTTTTTCTTTTTGGCAAGCACTATATGTTGAGGTAAATGGTTGGGAGGTGAAACTATAAGCTCCTATCTTCCTGTGTGTTTGATTGAAACTTTGATCTCATAAGTATCGCGTGAGTGTTAGCAATTAAGAACGATTAAATGATGGTTGAGTATGTGAACTTGCTAAATAAAAGCTCTTACATTGACTCTTTCCGATGTTATGATAAATTGCAATTGTTTCAATGACCAAGATCATAGTTTGTTGGTTTTCAATAAAGTTTTTGATTCATACTTTACCTTGTGCATGAATTGTTACTTTAGCATAAGATATTATATGACAATATATGTTGTTGTTTTAAAGATGATCATGATGCCCTCATGTCCGTATTTTTTTTATCGACACCTCTATCTCTAAACATGTGGTCATGATTATCGATTTCGGTTGAGGACAAGCGAGTTCTAAGCTTGGGGGAGTTGATACGTCCATTTTGCATCATGCTTTTATGTTAATATTTATTGCATTATGGGCTGTTATTATACATTATGGTACAATACTTATGCCTTTTCTCTCTTATTTTATAAGATTTACATGAAGAGGGAGAATGCCGGCAGCTGGAATTCTGGACCGGAAAGGAGCAAATCAGAGAGACCTATTATGCACAACTCCAAAAGTCCTGAAAATTTACGAAGAATTATTTTGGAATATATAAAAATTATTGGGCGAAGAAACTACCATAGGGGACCCACCAGGTGCCCACAAGCCTGGGGGGCGCGCCCCCAGGGCTTGTGGGCCCCCTGGCAGGTCTCCGGTGCCCATCTTCTGCTATATGAAAGGTTTTGACCTGGAAAAAATTAGAGAGAAGCTTTCGGGATGAAGCGCCGCCGTCTCAAGGAGGAACCTGGGCAGAAGCAATCTAGGGCTCCGACGGAGCTATTCTACTGGGGAAACTTCCCTCCCGGAGGGGGAAATCGAAGCCGTCGTCATCACCATCAACCCTCTCATCTTTGGGAGGCCAATCTCCATCAACATCTTCACCAGCACCATCTCCTCTCAAACCCTAGTTCATCTCTTATATTCAATCTCTGTCCCAAAACCTCAGATTGGTACCTGTGGGTTGCTAGTAGTGCTGATTACTACTTGTAGTTGATGCTAGTTGGTTTATTTGGTGGAAGATCATGTGTTCAGATCCTTAATGATAATTAATACCCCTCTAATCTTGAACATGAGCATGCTTTGTGAGTAGTTACGTTTGTTCTTTAGGACATGGGAGAAGTCTTGTTATAAGTAATCATCTGAATTTGGTATTCGTTTGATATTTTGATGATATGTATATTGTCTTTCCTCTAGTGGTGTTATGTGAACGTCGACTACATGGCACTTCACCATGATTTGGGCCTAGGGGAAGGCATTGGGAAGTAATAAGTAGATGATGGGTTGCTAGAGTGATAGAAGCTTAAACCCTAGTTTATGCGTTGCTTCGTAAGGGGCTGATTTGGATCCACATGTTTCATGCTATGGTTAGATTTATCTTAATTCTTCTTTCATATTTGTGGATGCTTGCGAGAGGGGTTAATCATAAGTGGGAGACTTGTCCAAGTAAGGACAACACCCAAGCACCGGTCCACCCACATATCAAATTATCAAAGTAACGAACGCAAATCATATGAGCATGATGAAGACTAACTTGACAATAATTCCCATGTGTCCTCGGGTGCGCTTTGCTTTATATAAGAGTTCATCCAGGCTTATCCTTTTCTACAAAAAGGATTGGGCCACCTTTCTGCACCTTTGTTACACATGTTACTTGTTACCCGTTACGAATTATCTTATCACAAAACTATCTGTTACCGATAATTTCAGTGCTTGCAGAAAATACCTTGCTGAAAACCGCTTGTCATTTCCTTCCACTCCTCATTGGGTTCGACACTCTTACTTATCGAAAGGACTATGATAGATCCCATATACTTGTGGGTCATCAAGACTCTTTTCTGGCGCCGTTGCCGGGGAGTGAAGCGCCTTTGGTAAGTGGAATTTGGTAAGGAAACATTTACATTACGTGCTGAAATTTACTGTCGCTTTTCACTGTGGAAAATCATCCTTTGAGGGGATTTTTCGGGGTATCTTCACCTAGACCGGAAGAGCAAAGATTTGCTCCTCAACCTACTACACCTACTGAAAATATTTATTATGAAATTCCTTCGGGTATGATAGAGAAACTGCTAGCTAATCCTTATGCAGGAGATGGAACACTACATCCTGATTTGCATCTAATCTATGTGGATGAAGTTTGTGGATTATTTAAGCTTGCCGGATTGCCCGAGGATGAAGTCAAGAAGAAGGTATTCCCTTTATCTTTGAAGGGAAAGGCATTGACATGGTATAGGCTATGTGATGATATTGGAGCTTGGAATTACAACAGATTGAAATTGGAATTTCAGCAGAAGTTTTATCCTATGCATCTGGTTCATCGTGATTGGAATTATATATATAATTTTTGGCCTCGTGAAGGAGAAAGTATCACTCAAGATTGGGGGAGGCTTAAGTCAATGTTATTGTCGTGGGAAAACACGGCCACCTATGGGGCCATCGGCCCCTTGTGGTTCGGTAGTGGGGAAGGACGCATTGCACAAAGAGCGAAGGGCACGGAGCAGCACGACAGCGATCACACGGGCAGTTTTTACCCAGGTTCATGCTGCCGCGAGGAGTAAAACCCTACTCTTTCTTTGGTGGATTGATGAGAGAACCGAGGTGGAGACGCATCGCTCTAGCCCGGCAGGGTCGCCTCGGGGCGAGAGCAAGTACGCGCGTATGAGTGTACAAGGGTCTAAATCCTTTCTAAGGTTGCCATGGACCACCTTTTATAGATCAAGGGGTCACCACAATGGCAAATCAGTCATTGCGTACAGATTAGATAGCAAACAGTGCTATCATACCTAACTCTGCAGACAGGAAAGAGCACATTAAATGTGCCGCTTAGTGTCACATCGTAGCGTAGACCGGCAAGCCTTGCCGTGCCGTTCGGCCACCTTCTCGCCTGCCTGCATGACACGTCCCTGGACGGGTGTCATTTGGAGGTGATTTCCTCTGGAAGTGGCCGCCACGTGCCAATGATACGTCTCCAACGTATCTATAATTTTTGATTGTTCCATGCTACTATATTATCCATCTTGGATGTTTTATATGCATTTATATGCTATTTTTTATTATTTTTGGCACTAACCTACTAACCTAGAGCCCAGTGCCAGTTTCTGTTTTTTCCTTGTTTTTGAGTTTCGCAGAAAAGGAATATCAAACGGAGTCCAAATGAGCTGAAAATTTACGGTGATTTTTTATGGACCAGAAGAAGCCCCCGAAGAAAAAGAGTTGGGCCAGAAGAGCCACGAGGCCTCCACAAGGGTGGAGGGCGCGCCCTACCCCCTAGGGGCGCCCTCCGGTCTTGTGGGCTCCTCGTGGACCCCCCTGACTTGTTCTCGACACCAAAAAATCCTATAAATATAGAAGCCCCCGAAAAGAAACCTAGATCGGGAGTTCCGCCGCCGCAAGCCTCTGTAGCCACGAAAAACCAATCGGGAGCCCGTTCCAGCACCCTGCCAGAGGGGAAACCATCACCGGTGGCCATCTTCATCATCTCGGCAGTCTCCATGACGTGGAGGGAGTAGTTCACCCTCGGGGCTGAGGGTATGTACGAGTAGCTATGTGTTTGATCTCTCTCTCATGTTCTTGATTTGGCACGATCTTGATGTACCGTGAGCTTTGTTATTATAGTTGGATCATATGGTGTTTCTCCCCCTCTACCTTCTTGTGATGAATTGAGTTTTACCTTTGAGGTTTCACTATTATCGGATTGAATACTATTATGGATTTGAGAATACTTGATGTATGTCTTGCGTGGGATACCCGTGGTGACAATGGGGTGTTCTATTGATTCACTTGATGTATGTTTTGGCACTCAACTCGTGGATTCCCGAGGTGACATTGGGGTAATCTATGCATAGGGGTTGATGCACGTTCTCGTCCTTGTTTCTCCGGTAGGAATCTTGGGGCACTCTTTGAGGTTCTTTGTGTTGGATTGAATATTATGAATCTGAAGTTGTTTGATGCATATCGTATAATTGACCCACGGATACTTGTGGTGACATTGGAGTATCTAGGTGACATTAGGGTTGATTGATGTGTGTCATATGGTGTTATTTTACTACGAACTCTAGGGCTGTTTGTGACACTTATAGGAATAGCTCAATGGATTGATCGGAAAGAATAACTTTGAGGTGGTTTCGTACCCTACAAGCAATTTCATCTTATGTTCTCCGCGATAGGAACTTTGGAGTGACTTTTGTCGCATGTTGAGGAATTGCCATATGATCTAATTATGTTATCATTGTTGAGAGAACTTGCACTAGTGAAAGTATGAACCCTAGGCCTTGTTTCGAAGCATTGCAATACCATTTTCGCTCACTTTTGTTACTTGCCACCTTGCTGTCTTTATATTTTCAGATTACAAAACCCATATCTACCATCCATATTACGCTTGTATCACCATCTCTTCGCCAAACTAGTGCACCTATACAATTTACCATTGTATTGGGTGTGTTGGGGACACAAGAGACTCTTTGTTATTTAGTTGCAGGGTTGTTTGAGAGAGACCATCTTCATCCTACGCCTCCCATGGATTGATAAACCTTAGGTCATCCACTTGAGGGAAATTTTCTACTGTCCTACAAAACTCTGCGCTTGGAGGCCCAACACGAGTCTACAAGAAGAAGGTTGCGTAGTATACATCAAGCTCTTTTCTGGCGCCGTTGCCGGGGAGGCTAGGTAGCGGCACTCACATCCCGTCAACGAAGCTCTTTTCTGGCACCGTTGCTGGGGAGGCTAGGTAAGCGGCACTCACATCCCGTCAACGAAGCTCTTTTCTGGCGCCGTTACCGGGGTGGTGAGTGCTTGAAGGTATATCTTTAGATCTTGCAATCGAATCTTTTAGTTTCTTGTTTTATCACTAGTTTAGTCTATAGAAGAAAACTACAAAAAAATGTAATTGAGGTTGCCTCATATGCTTTATCTTTTTAATGTCTTTCGTGAAAATGATGGAAAGGAAAATTGTGCTCAAGTGTTAGAAGAAGAAGTCTATAAATTGTTCGGCACTAAATATTTGTATGATGAGCATGATTGCAATGTTGTTAGTATGAATCCCTTGAATATCCATGATGCTAATGATATGCAAAGCCACAAGCTTGGGGATGCTATGTTTGATGAAGATGATATTTTTAGTCCCCCAAGTTTTGATGCGCAAATTTATTATGATGAAAGCATGCCTCCTATTTATGATGATTATATTGATGAATGTGGGATTGGAAGAGTGTCAACTCTAGGTAATGATCCCACTATTTTGGAGGGTGTTGAATCTTATTACAATATTGATGAAAGTGGATTTGGAGAGGTCATGACTTTATTTAGTGATGAATCCGCTATTTCGGAAGAGGTTCCAATTGATTATGAGAACAAAGTTGCTATCTACGATGATTATTGTGATGACATGTATGCTATAAAGAATAATGATAACCATGAAACTTGTCATCATGATTTTAATTTTCAATTGGATTATGCCTCACATGATAGTTATTTTGTTGAGTTTGCTCCCACACTACTATTCATGAGAAGAAATTTGTTTATGTGGAGAGTAGCAAGATTTCTATGCTTGTAGATCATGAAAAGAATGATTTATGCGATGGTTATATTGTTGAATTCATTCATGATGCTACTGAAAATTATTATGAGGGAGGAATATATGCTTGTAGGTATTGCAATAATATCAAGTTTCCTCTCTATGTGTTGAAAATCTTGAAGTCATGCTTGTTTTGCCTTCCTATGCTAGTTGATTCTTGCTCCCATAAATTGTTTGCTCACAAAATCCCTATGCATAGGAAGTGGGTTAGACTTAAATGTGCTAGTTTTATGCTTCATGATGCTCCCGTTATGTTTCAATTCTTATCTTTTATGTGAGCATCATTGAAATCATCATGCCTAGCTAAAAAGGCATTAAAGAAAAGCGCTTGTTGGGAGACAACCCAATATTTATCCCTACTGTTTTTGTGTGTTCACATGATTAAGCTACTGTAGTAACCATGTTTTATAGCTTTTGTTTGAATAAAGTGCCAAGTAAAGCCTTTGGGATAGTGTGGTTGATAGTTGATTTGATTCTGTGCAAAAACAGAAACTTTTGTGTCCAGTACAGAACTTCCTGTCTTTCACTGGAACGTGGAAATATTCTGAATTTTTTACAGTTGATGTGTATACAAATTGTTTACGTTTTCCTAATTTTTCAGAATATTTGGAGTTACAAAAGTATGACCTTAATTCAGATCTTTACGTACTGTTCTGTTTTTGACAAATTCTGTTTGCAATGCATAGTTTGCTTGTTTTATGGTTTCTATGGCTTATATTGCTTAATATAAATTGTGGAAATGATAAGTTACAGTAGGCATTGTGTGATAACAATTATGAATCTTGTCTTTGACAGTACCCAAGTGAATGATATGTTTTATTATACTAACGGATCTCACGAAGGTTTTGTTAAGTTTTGTATGATTGAAGTTTTCAAGTTTTGGGTGAGATATCGATATGAGGAGAGTAAGGAGTGGCAATACACTAAGCTTGGGGATGCCCAAGGCACCCCAAGATAATATTCAAGGAATACCCAAGCAACTAAGCTTGGGGATGCCCCGGAAGGCATCCCCTCTTTCGTCTCCAATATTATCGATAACCTTACTTGGAGCTATATTTTTATTCGTCACATAATATGAGTTTTGCTTGGAGCGTCATTTTATTTTATTAGGATTTTCTTTCTTTTATTTATAGTAATGTTATGTATCTTTTATTTCAAAAAAAAGGTCAAGTATAGCCTTTACCATGCTTATTTTGCATGTCTATATGTTGCTGTTTCGAAAACAGAAAGATTTCTATTGTTGTCTGAATTCTTATGGAAAGTCAGAACATGATAAAATCTTGAAATTTTTACAAAATGAGTAACAACAAATTTTATACAGTGTGGTTATTTTTCATAATTTTTGGAGTTAGGAAAGTATGAGTACAATTGCACTCTTTACAGACTGTCCTGTTTTGACAGATTGCTGTTATGTTTGCATTGTTTGCATATGTTTGCTTGTTTAATGATTCTATTTGAGGATAGGAGTATTAAATATGCAGAGGCATTTAGTATGCAATGTCAAATAATAATTTTAGTTATTTTCTACAGTAGAGAATGATAAGGTTTTGTATTTGATTTATACTAACTTTTCTCACAAGTTCTTGTTGAGTTTTGTGTGCATGAAGGTTTTAAGATTTAGGGAAACCGTGATATAAAAGGAATTAAGGAGACACAAAAGCTCAAGCTTGGGGATGCCCAAGGCATCCCTAGTTAATATTTCAAGAAGTCTCAAGCATCTAAGCTTGGGGATGCCCCGGTTGGCATCCCACCTTTCTTCATCAACAATCATCGGTTAGCCTCGGTTGAGCCTAAGTTTTTGCTTCTCCACATGATGTGTGCTATTTTTAGAATGTAATTTTATTTTGTTTTGCTTGCTGTTTTAATGAAGTACTTAAGACCTAAATTTTATTTATGAGAGAGAGTCTTCATATAGCTACATAATTATTCGACTACTCATTGATCTTCACTCATATCTTTTGGAGTAGTTTGTCATTTACTCGTGTGCTTCACTTATATCCTATGAGTAAATGGTTGAATGAATTGAATTTCATAAATCTGAAATTATATATGCTTCATATGCTTATACCATGGGGAGTAGTGACTTCACATATAAGAAGTAGAGGTGGTAACTTTATTGAAAGTTAGCAAACATTGTATTGGTCACTTGAACAATTCATGAAAGAATATTGAAGGAAGAGAGATTTCACATATAAATATACTATCTTGGACATCTTCTATGATTGTGAGCCCCATTAATTATTTTCAAACTTGAGCAAATTAGTTGAAGTTGGACAAGGAAGACAACGTAATGATTTATGCTTGGGTATATTTGTATAGAAGTTATATTGTTATGGATCCTCCAACATGTAGTGCTTGCTATTTAGAATCTTTTGCTAGCCAAAATTTCTGTACTAAGCGGGATTACTGCTTCTGCATCCAAAATCCTTGAACCAAGTTTCTTCCATGAGTGTCCACCATACCTACCTATATGCGGTATTTACCTGCCGTTCCAAGTAAATTTGCACGTGCCAAACTCTAAACCTTCAAATAATAATCTGTTTTGTATGCTCGAATCGCTCATGTAGCGACTAGGGGCTATCAGTATCTTCCATGCTTTCTCACGATGAGTGTTTATTCACTTGTCATTCACGAGAAAGTGGCTCGTAATTGGGATGACCAGTCCTATGATCAAAAGATCAAAAACAAAATCGCAAATAATTTAAACAAAACTCCCCCAGGACTGTTGTTGGTATGGACGGTACCCGTTGTTTCGGATCAGCCGTGGAGTGTGATTGTTGGTGGAGGGGGAGTAAAAACTTTACCTTTCTGTTTGGGAACCTCCTATAATGTATCTAGTATGGAAGATATTGGGAACTCTTGTTTGTTATGTTGACAATGAAAGCATACCTCTCAAAATTATTTTCATCTCTGTTTTAAAAGCTTCGAGCTCTGGCACCTCTACAAATCCCTGCTTCCCTCTGCGAAGGGCCTATCTTTTACTTTTATGCAAGAGTCAGTAGTATTCCTTCTCATTCCAACCTACTCTTTAGTTAGCAAGCATTATGTGATGGGGAAAGATCTAAGCATATATGGCCATTCAAATATATTTGATCATGAATTATTATTGTTGACAATTATCTATATGATAAATAAGTTGGGAGGCGAAACATTAAGGCCCTATCTTTCTCTGTGTTCGATGGATGCTATTTGTTCTAAAAATATGCTTTGAGTGGTAGCAATCATGGAAGACTATATGATAGTTGAGTATGTGGGATTTGCTAAATCAAAGCTCTTACATAGACCCTTCCTGAAAATAAGATGAATTGCAATTGTTTGATGACTGAGAACCTAGTTTGTTAGTTTTCAAGAAAGTTTATGATCTATGCTTTAACATGTGAATAGTTTGCTACTTGATCATGAGAAGTTTTATGAGATGAGCTACTGTTTATGATATATAATGATGCTAGAAAAAGTGATTGAAATTATCATTGATCAAACTTGTGCACTTGCTAGCATTCCACATCAAAAATTCAGTTTTTATCATTTACCTACTCGAGGACGAGCAGGAATTAAGCTTGGGGAAGCTTGATACGTCTCCAACGTATCTATAATTTTTTATTGTTCCATGCTATTATATTATCCATCTTGGATGTTTTATATGCATTTATATGCTATTTTATATTATTTTTGGGACTAACCTATTAACCTAGAGCCCAGTGCCAGTTTCTGTTTTTTCCTTGTTTTTGAGTTTCGCAGAAAAGGAATATCAAACGGAGTCCAAATGAGCTGAAAATTTACGGTGATTTTTTATGGACCAGAAGAAGCCCCTGAAGCAAAAGAGTTAGGCCAGAAGAGCCACGAGGCCTCCACAAGGGTGGAGGGCGCGCCCTACCCTGCTGGGGGCGCCCTCCGGTCTTGTGGGCTCCTCGTGGACCCCCCTGACTTGTTATCGATGCCAAAAATTCCTATAAATATAGAAACCCCCGAAAAGAAACCTAGATCGGGAGTTCCGCCACCGCAAGCCTCAGTAGCCACGAAAAACCAATCGGGAGCCCATTCCGGCACCCTGCCGGAGGGGAAACCATCACCGGTGGCCATCTTCATCATCCCGGCGGTCTCCATGATGAGGAGGGAGTAGTTAACCCTTGAGGCTGAGGGTATGTACCAGTAGCTATGTGTTTGATCTCTCTCTCTCTCGTGTTCTTGATTCGGCACGATCTTGATGTACCGCGAGCTTTGTTATTATAGTTGGATCATATGGCGTTTCTCCCCCTCTACCTTCTTGTGATGAATTGAGTTTTACCTTTGAGGTTTCACTATTATCGGATTGAATACTATTATGGATTTGAGAATACTTGATGTATGTCTTGCGTGGGATACCCGTGGTGACAATGGGGTGTTCTATTGATTCACTTGATGTATGTTTTGGCACTCAACTCGCGGATTCCTGAGGTGACATTGGGGTAATCAATGCATAGGGGTTGATGAATGTTTTCGTCCTTGTTTCTCCAGTAGGAATCTTGGGGCACTCTTTGAGGTTCTTTGTGTTGGATTTAATATTATGAATCTGAAGTTGTTTGATGCATATCGTATAATTGACCCACAGATACTTGTGGTGACATTGGAGTATCTAGGTGACATTAGGGTTGATTGATGTGTGTCATATGGTGTTATTTTACTACAAACTCTAGGGCTGTTTGTGACACTTATAGGAATAGCTCAATGGATTGATCGGAAAGAATAACTTTGAGGTGGTTTCGTACCCTACAAGCAATTTCATCTTATGTTCTCCGCGATAGGAACTTTGGAGTGACTTTTGTCGCACGTTGAGGGATTGCCATATGATCTAATTATGTTATCATTGTTGAGAGAACTTGCACTAGTGAAAGTATGAACCCTAGGCCTTGTTTCGAAGCATTGCAATACCGTTTTTGCTCACTTTTGTTACTTGCTACCTTGCTATTTTTATATTTTCAGATTACAAAAACCCATATCTACCATCCATATTACACTTGTATCACCATCTCTTTGCCGAACTAGTGCACCTATACAATTTACCATTGTATTGGGTGTGTTGGGGACACAAGAGACTCTTTGTTATTTGGTTGCAGGGTTGTTTGAGAGAGACCATCTTCATCCTACACCTCCCACGGATTGATAGACCTTAGGTCATCCACTTGAGGGAAATTTTCTACTGTCCTACAAAACTCTGCACTTGGAGGCCAAACAACATCTACAAGAAGAAGGTTGCATAGTAGACATCAGCCAAATAACGGCCACTTAGCCACTTGGGGGCTCGACACCGCACCGATCGATGACTTGTGTTGCGGTGAGGTGGAGCGGTGGAGCCTTGGCGGGGTAATCCGCCCTCGGCACCCCCGGCAAGCCTGCCGGGGCAATCTGGAGACTTTTCTTTGGGGCAACCTCGTCCCCGCCAGGCTCACCTACCCGGCAAGGGAGGTTTTTCCTTAGTGGTATCTTGCTCCTTTGGTTGGTCTTGATCTTCTTGATCCGCCCTTTGATTTCTCAAAGAGCTGATCTCTTCTGCTTGGTCTTGTCTTGGACGCTGCAACCTTGTTCTCGAGCCTGTGTACAGTCTGGGCAACACAAAAGGGGTTTGTTGCACCGATAGGAGCCTCCGGGCCTGGCCTGAACGCACTGCCAAGCGTCGTCGGGGTAGGCCCTGTCCAGTACACAGGCGGGGAGGCTGTGGTAGCTCACCCTTTGAGATCTTCTTTGTTTCTTCATTAATCTAAGCTTGAGTCAGTTTCCGGTTTTCTCGCGCATCGTGTAACGCCAATTGTAGTGGGGCCATCCCTGTAATGGCCCGTGAATGACTTTAACGCACGGGTGACTAACTGCCAATTCACTCTTCCCACCCCGTTCTTATCCCTTGCCACGTATGCTGCATGCATTGAGTGGGGTAGGTAACAGAGGCGCGTGGTGCAGGAGAGAGCGTCATGGCAGGGGCCCGGTCTTCCTGGGTTGGTGGAGAGGGGCGGCGGTTACCCGTCGAGGGATCAGCCCCCAGTCTCAGCCCGTCTATAAAAGAGGGGGTGAGGGGGAGCAGAAGTGCTCATCCACGCACCCTTCTTCTCTTCCCACCGTAGTGCCTAGGAGGAGAGGGACAAGAAAGGGATTACGGGGCACTTATCTTTTTTCAGTTTAAAATGTGCAGGCATCGGCCAAACTTTAGTCTAAATAATGTAAACTTCTTTATCCATGTTTGTGTTCTGTAAGATCTATACTTGCTTATCAACATATTAATGAAAAAGACAAGCTTTGCTAGGCACTTGTGCATGTACCATATCCATGCAGAGGTGAAATGCCTCTATACATTTAAGAAAACAAGTTTCCCCGGCAGGCTATCCTGCCGGTGCCCTTAGTTTGTTGCCGCGGGGCTAGGCCTGCCGGGCAAAAAACCATAAAAAGGGACCAGCCCCCCGCCGAACCTTTTCCGCCAAAGGCCACTGCGACCACCCTGACCGAAGCAGCGTTCGAGTCAAAGGGTAGGAGCACCTATGTTTCAAAGGTGGCGGGGTTTTCATATGCACAAGTTTTCAAATTACAGAACAGGTATGGATAAGAAGGAACTTATCTATTTGGTCTGCCGGGGATCGTCACGTAGGCTCATCTTCATTTCTTCTCTTTGGGATCAAGTCCACAGCAAGAACCCTACAACTTAGTGCAGATGAAAACAATGCCACATGTGACCTCATCTACATGATCATGCTATGCTCATGCTATGCTTATGCATGCATGCAAGTTTTGGGGCCCCCCCAACGCTTCATTTACTTCTCTGTTGCTCAGGGTCTACGCTTGGCTTTGTACAAAGGGTTACATGCAACTTCGGCAAAGCTTGTACAAAAGGGTGGCTGCTGGGCAGGGCCTGACAGCCGTGCCTTACTGGTAGAACTTACGGAGATGCTCAATATTCCATGAGTTTTGCAATTGAATGACATCTCTGGTCTCCAGACGGACTGCGCCAGGTCTGGTGACTCGTACTACCCGGTAAGGGCCTTCCCACTTCGGCGTCAACTTGTTTGCACCCTTGGCGGAATGAACACGTCTAAGGACAAGGTCGCGTTCCTCAAAACTCCGGGCATGAACCCAACGGCTATGATAGCGACGCAGGGCTTGCTGGTAGCGTGCAGCACGCGTAGCAGCCCGGAGACGGTTCTCCTCAAGTAGCACATCGTCGTCACGCCGGTGCTATTCCTGCACTACTTCATTGTAGGCAAGCACTCGAAGAGACCCGAATATGAGTTCCGTGGGGATAACTGCTTCTGCCCAATAGACTAGGGAGAAGGGAGTCTGCCCGGTAGCTCGATTTGGTGTCGTACGGAGGGACCAAAGAACCACCGGCAGCTCGTCGATCCATCGCCTGCCGCACTTCTGCAGCCGATCAAAAGTTCTTGTCTTACGACCTCGCAGCACTTCAGCATTCACCATCTCAGCTTGCCCGTTGCTTCTAGGATGGGCCACAGAGGCAAATGAGACCTTGCTTCCGAGGGCATGAACATATTGCATGAAGGCGCAGCTTGTGAATTGGGTGCCATTGTCGGTGATGATTCGGGCAGGTATCCCGAAGCGGCACACCAATCCTTTCAAGAACTTGATAGCTGACTGCGCAGTCACCTTTCTCACGGGCTCTACTTCCGGCCACTTTGTAAACTTGTCGATTGCGACGAACAAGAATTCAAAGCCCCCGGTAGCACGAGGGAAGGGGCCCAAGATGTCGAGCCCCCAGACCAAAAATGGCCATGACAAAGGGATTGTTTGGAGAGCTTGAGCAGGCTGATGGATATTCTTGGAGTGGAACTGGCAGGCTTCACACTTGTTGACTAGCTCAATTGCATCTTGCAGGGTTGTGGGCCAGTAGAAGCCTTGCCGGAAAGCTTTCCCATCCAAGGCCCTTGATCCGATGTGGGAGCCACACATACCCTTGTGTATCTCTGCCAGCAGTTCCTTTCCTTCTTCTCGGCAAATGCACTTCAATTTCACACCGTTGGGCCTTCTTCTGTATAGCGTGTCGTCAACGAACAGATACATACTGGCCCTCTGGGCTACTCTTTCAGCTTCTTCTTACTCTTCGGGAAGTTCTCCTGTTTGGAGGAAATGAACAATGTGCCGCGCCCAAGTTGGAGCCTGGGGCTTGGCAACAAGGACTAGCGGCACCTCCCCGTCGATGGGAGCGTATGCCTCGACCGCAAAGACTGGTAGTTCGACGGGAGGGTGCAGCTCACTAATTGAAGGGGAGTTGTTCCCGCCAAGCTCTCTACCGGGGGATTCGGGAAGCTCTGCCGGGAGAGGCTTGCTGGAGTTCAATTTCCTCCTCTTGCTGGCCATTGTTGCTGGGGATACGGAGGGTTGAGTTAGATGGAGAACAAAAGTCCTTGGTTCCACAGGGAGTTTTTGTGCAGCGCACTTTGACAGATGATCAGCAATGCTGTTTTCTGCATGCGGTATGTGCTCTGTTTGCAATCCGTCAAAGCGCTCCTCCAACTTTCTCACTTCCTCGACGTATGCCTCCATAAATGGGCTTTGATAATCCTTGTTCACTTGTCTCACCACCAGTTGTGAATCTCCGCGGATAATCAGCTTCTTGATTCCCAGTTCTGTTGCAATTCTGAGCCCGGCAAGGAGCCCTTCATACTCTGCAGTATTGTTGGTAGCCTTCTCCCGGGGGAAATGCATTTGAATGACGTACTTAAGGTACTCCCCAGTGAGAGCAACGAGAAGCACGCGCCAGCTCTTGCACCTTGTAGGGAGAAGGCACCATCAAAATACATAATCCATTCTCGGGGCACTTCCTTGTCGGGGATGACTGTCTCCAGTACTTCTTCATCAGGGGTCGGTGTCCACTCCGTGATGAACTCTGCCAGTGCTCTGCTCTGAATAGTTGACATGCTTTCAAACTTCAAACCAAATCTAGTTAACTCCAAAGCCCATTCCACGATCCTGCCAGTGGCCTCGAGGTTTCGGAGTATGCGTTGTAAGGGGAAGCGGGTGACAACCGTGATCTCGTGGGCTTGGAAGTAGTGGCGTAGTTTCCTTGAGGCCATGATGAGGCCAAAAATCAACTTTTGCACGCTAGAGTACCTCGACCTAGCCCCCTGCAGCAGGGAGCTGACGAAGTACACTGGGCGCTGCACCACCTTCTTCCTTGCCATGATCTTGGAACTGTCTCCGCTGCCTTGCTCTTCTTTGTCTTGAACTGCATCTGACCTTGCCGGGACGGGTTCACTTTCCTCTCTAGAGGGGACGGTGGTGGCGATTGCTGCGTCATCTACCTCCCGCTGTGCCACCAGCGCTGCGCTAACCACTTGATTGGTCGCTGCTAAATATAGCAGCAACGGCTCTTGTGGTTTAGGAGCGACTAAGGTGGGAACAGAGGAAAGGTAGGTCTTCAAATCAAGTAGCGCAGCGTCCACCTCCGGGGTCCACTCCACAGGCCCTGCCTTCTTCAAGATTTTGAAGAAAGGCAAGGCGCATTCGGCGGACTTGGAAATGAACCTGCTCAACGCGGCAACACATCCAGTCAAACGCCTCACGTCTTTAACTGTCTTGGGTGCTTGTATCTGCTCGATAGCCTTGATCTTGTCGGGGTTGGCCTCTATCCCCCGATGGGACATGAAGAAGCCAATTAGCTTGCCAGAAGGAACGCCAAACACGCACTTCTCTGGGTTCAGCTTCAAGTTGATTATGCGCAGATTTGCAAAGGTCTCTCCCTAATCCTGAATGAGAGTAACTCTGTCCTTGGTTTTGACCACTATATCATCCATGTAGGCTTCAATATTTCTGTGCAGCTGGGACTCAAAGCCAATCTGTACTGCTCTTGCAAAAGTGGATCCAGCGCTCTTCAACCCGAAGGGCATTCGTACAAAACAGTACGTGCCACATGGGGTTATGAACGCGGTCTTCTCTTCATCTTCCTTGGACATGAAGATCTGGTGGTATCCAAAGTAGGCATCCAGGAAGGAAAGCAGGTCACACCCGGAGGTGGAATCCACAATCTGGTCGATGCGCGGCAAGGGGAACAGGTCCTTCGGGCATGCTTTGTTCAGATATGTGAAATCTATGCAAAGCCTCCATTTCCCATTCACCTTACGCACTACCACTGGGTTTGCTAACCATGTTGGATGCAACACTCCTCTGACCGGACCAACTGCCTCAAGTTTCTTGATCTCCTCGGCAATAAACTGCTGCCGCTCCAAAGCTTGCTTCTGGACCTTCTGCTTGACGGGTCGGGCATGTGGGCAGACATCAAGGTGGTGCTTGATTACCTCCCTGGGAACACCGGGGATGTCAGATGGTTGCCAAGCAAACACATCGACATTTGCCCGCAGGAAGGCAACAAGCGCGCTTTCCTATTTGTCGTCGAGGGTGCCACTGATGGTAAACGTACCGTCAGCGCCAGCCAGCCCTGCCAGGACCTTCTTCACAGCGGGTGCAACAGCCTTGGACCTCTTGCTATTGGAACTCTCCGGCAAGTCATCAACAGGCGCAGCGCACTCCGAAGAGGTACGCTTCCTGGATTCCTTGCTGGCATCCTTGCTGGCTTTCTTCTTTTTATTGCTTTCCTTGGCGGGAGCAGTGGCTTCCGCGGCCTCTGCAGCGACTGCTTCCCGGTACATCTTATCCACGCATATGATTGCATCTTTCTTGTCTGATGGGATGGAAATGACGCCCATTGGCCCTGGTATCTTCAAAGTGTTGTAGGCATAGTGGGATGCCGCCATGAATTTGGCCAGGGCAGGGTGACCAAGGATTCCATTGTACGGCAAGGGGAGGTCAACCACATCAAACACGATCTTCTCAGTCTGGTAGTTTAACTCCCCCCCCCCCCCCGAATGTTACCAGCAGTGTGATCTTCCCCTTAGGACGACTCCTACCGGTGTTAATCCCTTGGAACGTACCAGTAACCTTGAGCTCTTCATCTGCTATCTGGAGTTTGCTGATGACCTTTGGAGAAATCAGATTCAACCCGACCCCGCCGTCAACCAACATCTTTGTGACCTTGAGGTTGCGGATCGTTGGTGAAACCAACAACGGCAAACACCCTACCACGGTAGTGCAGTCGGGGTGATCCTCCTCATCAAAGATGATGGGCGTGCGGGACCACTTGAGCGGCATCCGAGAATCTGCCGCTGGCTCCATGGCATTGACCTCACGCGCCCATCTTTTGAGTTGGCGGTGAGAGGAGTGTAAGGATGCACCCCCGTCAATGCATAGGGCGTCAGTGGCTTTCTGGAACTCCTGCTCGCTGGTTTCCTCTTCATCTCCTTCATCACTCTCGTCCTCGCAATCCTTCTTCTCATGGCCTTTGGCGGGTTTCCTCTGATACTGAGGAGCCTTGCCGGGGCGACCTATTCTGCTGCCTCGGCCCTTCCCGCCAGTGCCATCTTGGTCTTTCTCCTTATCACGCTTCTCGTACTCAGCCCTCTGCTTCTTGACGAGTTGCTCAACCTGATGACACTCCTGAAGATCGTGGCCCTTGGTCTGATGGATCTTGCAGTATGGCCCATCACTCTTCCCAGCCTTCTCGGCAGCCGCGGCTTCCCGGCAATTAGTGCACGCGGCAGCTTCCTTGCCGGGAACCTCGGTCTTGGCCTTCTTGCCGGTACTAGGTGCACTCGATCCTTCAACGGTCATCACCGCTTTATCCTTGCGCTTCTTGTTCTTCTTCTTTTGGTTGGTGGCATCGTAGTCGTCCTCTGAGTCGATGTCGACACCATCTTCTTCACCGGGGAGTCGTCTCCCCTCCTCTACTCGGGCACACTTATCCACCAGAGTGTATAGCTCATTCACAGTCTTGGGCAACCAAACATTCATTTTAGAACGTATCCGGCGGTTGCGCATGTTGGACTGGAACGCGGCTATCACAGCTGCCGAGTGGATGTCTGGAATATTCCTGTGCACCCGGCTGAACCTCTGCATGTACTTCTGCAGACTCTCTCCTTCTTTCTACGGAAGGAGCTGCAAGTCACTGGGCCGCCCTGGTTCTTGATGGTCGCCCGTGAAGGTGCCAACAAACTCATGGCACAGGTCAGGCCAGGTCGAGATGGAATTCTCTGGCAAATGCATCAGCCAAGACCTCACATTTGGCTTGAGTGCCAAAGGGAAGTAGTTGGCGAACACCTTCTCGTCTCTTCCCCCGGCAGCTTGAACGGCGATGGTGTAGATGCTCAAGAACTCTGCCGGGTTCAATCTTCCATCGTACTTCTCTGGTATTTCTAGCTTGAACATGCGAGAAGATGGCCAACGGACTTGCCATAGCTCGCGAGTGAATGCGGGGCACCCAACCTTGAAAGGTAGGTACCCACCTTCACCGGGCGTGGGCTCGTCGACGTCGGGGCCATTGCGCCTATCAGACTGGCGTTGGGTTTCGCGGCGTCATTCGATGGTGGCGTGCGCGTCTTTCCTCTGCCTATCTTCCAGGACTCGCCACTGGTCTCGTCGTGCTCGAGGATCGGACGAAGCCATCGATACGTCGTCGGGTTCTTGGTCGTGTGGCTCTGGCTACGGCCCCTGTGCTTGCTGCCGTGGGGGTGGCCCCTTCGGTACGGCCAGCCGCTCGGGCCGTTGTTGCCGCCTGCGGAGGCCGTGATGGGCCCGCTCACTGTGATCCTCCCACCTCAGCGAAACCAATCAGGCTCTGAATGGTGGCTCTCCACTCATCCATCTGATCGGCCGCCGGCGGAAATCTCAACCGGAGTTGGGCCCGCGCCATGGCCTCCGAAGCAGTGCTCGGCATGGATGACGATGTAGACTATAACGTCGCCTGGCTTCTGACGGTGCCGGTAGTGGCAGCGCCGTGCTCTCGTCTTCGTGAGCTAGTCGCCAGGGTGGCATGGTGACGAGATGGTTGTGCTTGGGGATCGGCTGCTCCGTTCGGCGCATCGGCTTGGCCAGCCCGTTCCAGGGGTGGCACGTGCCCTGCGGCCGCACCCGCAGCGGGGCGGTCGGAGGGTTGCGGTTCACCCCAGGGCGAGCGCCACCACTGTGGCTGCGTCCTTCGGTGGGGCGGAGAGGCGCGGACAGGATGATCTCTCCACCCACACCTTGTGGAGTGTGGCCGCTGGGAAGTTGTTGGCGTTGTCCATCTCCGGTGCCTCCCGCTCCCGTTTCGGCCATAGGGGAGGTGGTGATGACGCCGCCTGCGCCGGCCACGTCCCCCGTAGCGTCCACATCCCCGTGCGCCCCTGTAGTCCCCACGGCGTCAGCGGCCGCGTGCGAAGGGGCCTTCAAGGTGGACGGGTGAGCTGCGGCACCAGGTTTCTTCTTGGTCGCCATGGATGATGAAGTCGTCGATGAAGAGAATGATGATGAAGATGACGCGCCGCGTACGCTCTTGGATTCGCGCAAGCGCTTCCCCCTACCTGGCGCGCCAAAGATGTCATGGGAAAACACGGCCACCTATGGGGCCATCGGCCCCTTGTGGTTCGGCAGTGGGGAAGGACGCATTGCACAAAGAGCGGAGGGCGCGGAGCAGCACGACAGCGATCACACGGGCAGCTTTTACCCAGGTTCGGGCCGCCGCGAGGCGTAAAACCCTACGCCTGCTTTGGTGGATTGATGAGAGGACCGAGGTGGAGACGCAGCGCTCTAGCCCAGCAAGGTCGCCTCGGGGTGAGAGCAACTATGCGCGTACGAGTGTACAAGGGTCTGAATCCTTTCTAAGGTTGCCATGGCCCTCCTTTTATAGATCAAGGGGTCACCACAATGGCAAATCAGTCATTGCGTACTGATTAGATAGCAAACAGTGCTATCATACCTAACTCTGCAGTCAGGACAGAGCGCATTAAATGCGCCGCTTAGTTTCACATCGTAGCGTAGCCCGGCAAGCCCTGCCGTGCCGTTCAGCCACCTTCTCGCCTGCCTGCGTGACACGTCCCTGGACGGGTGTCATTTGGAGGTGATTTCCTCTGGAAGTGGCCGCCATGTGCCAAATAGCGGCCACTTAGCCACTTGGGGCCTCGACACCACACCGATCGATGACTTGCGTTGCTGTGAGGTGGAGCGATGGAGCCTTGGCGGGGTAATCCGCCCTCGGCGCCCCCGGCAAGCCTGCCGGGGCAATCTGGAGACTTGTCTTCGGGGCAACCTCATCCCCGCCAGGCTCGCCTGCCCAGCAAGGGAGGTTTTTCCTTAGTGGTATCTTGCTCCTTTGGTTGGTCTTGATCTTCTTGATCCACCCTGTGATTTCTCAAAGAGCTGATCTCTTCTGCTTGGTCTTGTCTTGGACGCTGCAACCTTGTTCTCGAGCCTGTGTACAGTCTAGGCAACACACCTGGGGTTTGTTGCACCGACAGTTATATTCATGCCCCAATCATGAGCTCTCAAGAGAAATTATTATTCAGAATTTTTATGCTCGGCTTTCTCGTAATGATCAATCCATGCTCGATACTTCTTGTACTGGTTCTTTTATGAAGAATACTGTTGAATTCAAATGGGATCTCTTGGAAAGAATTAAACGCAACTCTGAAGATTGGGAGCTCGACAAAGGTAAGGAGTCAGGTATAAACCTTGAGTTTGATTGTGTTAAATCTTTTATGGATACCGATGTCTTTCGTGAATTTAGCACTAAATATGGACTTGACTCTGAGATAGTAGCTTCTTTCTGTGAATCATTTGCTACTCATGTTGATCTCCCTAAGGAGAAGTGGTTTAAATATCATCCTCCCATTGAAGTAAAAATAGTAGAACCCATTAAAGCTGAAGAAGAAACCATTACTTATAATGTTGATCCAGTTATTCCTACTGCTTATATTGAGAAACCACCTTTTCCTAATAGGATAAAAGAACATGCTAAAGCTTGAGCTGTAGTCCGTAAGAGTTATACTAGAACACCTACACCCCCTAAACAAATTAAAGTTGAACCTAGTATCTCTATGGTTAAAGATCTCTTGGTCGATAATATTGATGGGCATGTTATTTATTACTGTGATGAAGCTGCTAGAATTGCTAAACCTGATGAAAAGGATAAACATAGACCTGTTGTTGGCATGGCTATTGTCTCTGTTAAGATAGGAGATCATTGTTATCATGTCTTATGTGATTTGGGTGCTAGTGTGAGTGCAATTCCATTTACTTTATACCAAGAAATTATGAATGATATTGCGCCTGCTGAAATAGAAGATATTGATGTTACTATTAAGCTTGCTAATAGAGATCCTATCTCACCAATTGGGATTGTTAGAGATGTTGAAGTCTTGTGTGGGAAAATAAAATACCCTACTGATTTTCTAGTTCTTGGTTCCCCACAAGATGATTTTTGTCCCATTATATTTGGTAGACCTTTCTTGAACACTGTTAATGCTAAAATAGATTGTGAGAAAGAAACTGTTAGTGTAAGTTTCGGGGATGTGTCTCATGAGTTTAATTTCTCCAAATTTCGTAGACAACCCCATGATAAAGAATTGCCTAGTAAAGATGAAATTATTGGTCTTGCTTTTATTGTCGTGCCTCCCACTTATCCTTTAGAACAATATTTGCTAGACCATGAAATGACATGTTCATGAATGAAAGAAATGAAATAGATGAGATATTCTTTAAACAAATGCCTGTTTTGAAACACAGCTTGCCTGTTGAGACTCTTGGAGATCCTCTACCACCCAAGAGTGATCCTATGTTTGAGCTTAAACAATTACCTGATACTTTGAAATATGCTTATCTCGATAAGAAGAAGATATATCCTGTTATCATTAGTGCTAACCTTTCAGAGCATGAAGAAAAGAAACTATTGAAAAATCTGAGGAAGCACCGTGCCGCTATTGGATATACACTTGATGATCTTAAGGGCATTAGTCCCACTCTATGTCAGCATAAAATTAATATGGAACCTGATGCTAAACCAGTCGTTGATCATCAGCGATGGTTGAATCCTAAAATGAAAGAAGTGGTAAGAAATGAAATATTAAAACTTCTGGAAGCAAGTATAATATATCCTATTGCTGATAGTAGATGGGTAAGTCCTGTTCATTGTGTCCCTAAGAAGGGAGGTATTACTGTTGTTCCTAATGATAAAAATGAATTGATTCCGCAAAGAATTGTTACATGTTATAGAATGGTAATTGATTTTAGAAAATTAAACAAAGCTACTAGGAAGATCATTATCCTTTACCTTTCATTGATCAAATGCTAGAAAGACTATCAAAACATACACAATTTTTCTTTCTAGATGGTTATTCTGGTTTCTCCCAAATACCTGTGTCACAAGAGGATCAAGAAAAAACTACTTTTACATGCCCTTTTGGTACCTTTGCTTATAGACGTATGCCTTTTGGTTTATGCAATGCACCTGCTACTTTTCAAAGATATATGACTACTATATTCTCTGACTTTTGTGAAAAGATTGTTGAGGTTTTCATGGATGATTTCTCCGTATACAGAACTTCTTTTGATGATTGCTTAAGCAACCTTGACCGAGTTTTGCAGAGATGTGAAGAAACTAATCTTGTCTTGAATTGGGAGAAGTGCCACTTAATGGTTAATGAAGGTATTCTCTTGGGGCATAAAATCTCCGAAAGAGGTATTGAAGTTGATAAAGCTAAAGTTTATGCTATTGAAAAAATGTCGTGTCCTAAAGATATCAAAGGTATAAGAAGTTTCCTTGGTCACATTGGTTTCTATAGGAGATTTATTAAAGACTTCTCTAAAATTTCTAGGCCTCTTACTAATCTCTTGCAAAAAGATGTTCCATTTGTTTTTTATGATGATTGTGTGGAAGCATTTGAAATCCTTAAGAAAGCCTTAATTTCTGCACCTATTGTTCAACCACCTGATTGGAACTTACCCTTTGAAATTATGTGTGATGCTAGTGATTATGTTGTTGGTGCTGTTCTAGGACAAAGATTTGATAAGAAATTAAATGTTATCCATTATGCTAGTAAAACTCTAGACAGTGCTCAAAGAAATTATGCTACTACTGAAAAAGAATTTTTAGCAGTTGTATTTGCTTGTGACAAGTTCAGATCTTATATTGTTGATTCTAAGGTAACTGTTCACACTGATCATGCTACTATTAAATATATTATGGAAAAGAAAGATGCTAAACCTAGACTTATTAGGTGGCTTCTCCTGCTACAAGAATTTGATTTACATATTATTGATACAAAGGGAGCTGAGAACCCCGTAGCAGACAACTTGTCTAGGTTAGAAAATATTCTTGATGACCCACTACCTATTGATGGAAGCTTTCCTGATGAACAGTTAGCTATTATAAATGCTTCTCGTAGTACTCCATGGTATGCAGACTATGCTAATTATATTATTGCTAAATTTATACCACCTAGTTTCACATACCAACAAAAGAAAAGGTTTTTCTATGATTTAAGACATTACTTTTGGGATGACCCACACCTTTATAAAGAAGGAGAAGATGGTGTTATTAGACGTTGTGTACCTGAGCATGAACAGGAACAGATCCTACGCAAGTGTCACTCTGAGGCATACTGAGGACACCATACTGGAGATAGAACTGCACATAAGGTATTACAATCTGGTTTTTATTGGCCTACTCTTTTCAAGGATGCTCGTAAGTTTGTCTTGTCTTGTGATGAATGTCAAAGAATTTGTAATATTAGTAGACGTCAGGAAATGCCTATGAATTCACTTGTTATTGAACCATTTGATGTTTGGGGATTTGATTATATGGGACCTTTTCCTTCCTCCAATGGGTATACACATATTTTGGTTGCTGTTGATTATGTCACTAAGTGGGTAGAAGCTATTCCAACTAGTAGTGCTGATCATAAAACCTCCATTAAAATGCTTAAAGAAGTTATTTCCCTGAGGTTTGGAGTCCCTAGATATTTAATGACTGATGGTGGTTCACACTTTATTCATGGAGCCTTCCGTAAATTGCTTGCTAAGTATGATGTTAACCATAGAATTGCATCCCCTTATCATCCTCAGTCTAGTGGTCAAGTAGAATTAAGTAATAGAGAAATAAAATTGATCTTGCAAAAGACTGTTAATAGATCTAGAATAAATTGGCCTAAGAAACGTGATGATGCATTATGGGCTTATAGAACTGCTTATAAGAATCCTATGGGTATGTCCCCATATAAAATGGTTTATGGAAAAGCATGTCACTTACCTCTTGAACTAGAACATAAAGCTTATTGGGCAATTAAAGAGCTCAACTATGATTTCAAACTTGCCGGTGAGAAGAGGTTATTTGATATTAGCTCACTTGATGAATGGAGAACCCAAGCCTATGAGAATGCCAAATTGTTTAAATAAAAGGTTAAAAGATGGCATGACCAAAGGATACAAAAGCGCGAATTTAATGTAGGTGACCATGTCTTGCTATACAATTCTTGTTTAAGATTTTTTGCAGGAAAACTTCTCTCTAAATGGGAAGGGCCTTACATTATTGAGGAAGTTTATTGTTCCGGTGCCATCAAGATCAACAACGCCGATGGCAATAACCCGAAGGTGGTAAACGGGCAAAGAATCAAACATTATATCTCAGGTACTCCCATAAATGTTGAAACAGATATTATTAATACCATAACACCGGAGGAGTACCTAAGGGAGACCTACCAGAATCCTCCAGACCCCTGAAAAGGAATAGGTATGTGATATGGTAAGTAAACTAACTCCAAAATTTTCCCAAAAGCAATTTTACTCCGTTTTGGAATATTTAAAAAATTAGGAAAATAAAAAATAGTCCGAAAAGTGCACGAGGAGGCGACAAGCCGTGGGGGCGCGCCCTACCCCCCTGGGCACGCCTCCCAGGCTTGTGGCCACCTCGTGTTCCCTGCGGACTCTGTTTTCTCCGAGAATACTTCTTTTGCACGGTAAAAATTCGTTATATAATCTCCCGAAGGTTTTGACCACCGTACCATGGCAATATCCTCTGTTCTTGTTTCGAGCTATTTCTGCAGCAGATTTAGAGCAAGATGTCTTCGCAAGATTCATATGGAGAGAGCTATATTTCCCATTATACTGCGGATCCAAAGATCTTTGGGGAAATTTACCCTTACCTATGGTCCTCGGAGGAAGAGCAAGATTCTGAACCGGAGGAGGAGCAAGATTTTGACATGGAGAAAACAAGGAACGAGAGCTCCGACGAAGATGAAGATCCACTACCTCAATCTGGAGATATGCATGTGGAATTCAAGAAGTCAAGCCTTCCTAAGGTCCAATCTATCCCACCCCGTTTTCTGCAGGACAGCAAGGCGGCCTTATGCAAAAAGATATTGAAGCTTGAGCTCGAGAATGATGATCTAAGGGAGGAAATTTTTACCTCAGACACAAGCTGGAGAAGAAGAATGCTACAACTCCATCATCACCACGTCCGAAGAAGGAAACTTGAGTACATGGGTATGGGCACTCCCCTTGGCTTGTTCCAAGCTTGGGGGAGGTGCCTCGGTATCATATCACCATCACATCTTTACCTTTATTGTTTATCTTAGTTCGATCCTTTTGGTTATATCTTGATCTAGTAGAATAAAAGTTTTAGTAGAGTTAGTCTTTGAGTTTTGTGATCCATCTATGTAATCGAGTCCGAGAGTTATATAATAAAGAGTAGTTTTGAGTTGAGGGCTTTGCTTTCTTGCTTTGATCTTAGAAAAGAATAAAAAGAAATAAAAGGATTATATAATGATCTTATGGAGAGTGATGACTTCACATATAAAGAGTATGATGAATAAAATTTGTTGAGAGTTGTCAAACATAGTTTTGGTCATTATTGCAATTAATAGGAAGTAATAAAGAAAGAGAGGTCTCACATATAAATACACTATCTTGGACATCTTTTGTGATTGTGAGCACTCATTAAAATATTATATGCTAAAAGGTTGATGTTAGACAAGGAAGACAACATAATGGGTTATGTTTCCTTATATTTGAATAGAAGTTATATTGTCATGGATCCTCCAACATGTTGAGTTTGCTTCTCATCCTATGCTAGCCAAATCTTCTGCACCAAGTAGAGATACTACTTGTGCATCCAAAATCCCTTAACCCAGTTTTGCCTCGAGAGTCCACCATACCTACCTATGGATTGAATAAGATCCTTCAAGTAAGTTGTCATCGGTGCAAGCAATAAGAAAATTGCTCTCTAAATTTGTATGATCTTTTAGTGTGAGGAAAATAAGCTTTATACGAACTTGTGATAAGGAAGAAATAAAAGCGACGGACTGCATAATAAAGTTCTTTATCACAAGCGGCAATATAAAGTGACGTTCCTTTGCATTAAGATTTTGTGCATCCAACCATAAAAGCGCATGACAACCTCTGCTTCCCTCTGCGAATGGCCTATCTTTTACTTTTACCTTCTACCTTTATACAAGAGTCATGGTGATCTTCACCTCTCCTTTTTATACTTTTTCTTTTTGGCAAGCACTATATGTTGGGGAAGATCCAGATATATAGATCCACTCGGATGTAGGTGTTCATAAACTATTATTGTTGACGTTACCATTGAGGTAAATGGTTGGGAGGCGAAACTATAAGCCCCTATCTTCCTGTGTGTTTGATTGAAACTTTGATCTCATAAGTATCGCGTGAGTGTTAGCAATTATGAACGATTAAATGATGGTTGAGTATGTGAACTTGCTAAATAAAAGCTCTTACATTGACTCTTTCCAATGTTATGATAAATTGCAATTGTTTCAATGACCAAGATCATAGTTTGTTGGTTTTCAATAAAGTTTTTGATTCATATTTTACCTTGTGAATGAATTGTTACTTTAGCATAAGAAATTATATGGCAATATATGTTGCTGTTCTAAAGATGATCATGGTGCCCTCATGTCCGTATTTTATTTTACCGACACCTCTATCTCTAAACATGTGGTCATGATTATCGATTTCGGCTTTCGCTTGAGGACAAGCGAGTTCTAAGCTTGGGGGAGTCGATACGTCCATTTTGTATCATGCTTTATGTAAAAATTTATTGCATTATGGGCTGTTATTATACATTATGGTACAATACTTATGCCTTTTCTCTTTTATTTTACAAGATTTACATGAAGAGGGAGAATGCCGGCAGCTGGAATTTTGGACCGAAAGGAGCAAATCTGAGAGACCTATTCTGCACAACTCCAAAAGTCCTGAAAATTTATGGAGAATTATTTTGGAATATATAAAAATTATTGGGCGAAGAAACTACCAGAGGAGACCCACCAGGTGGCCACAAGCCTGGTGGCATGCCCCCAGGGCTTGTGGGCCCCCTGGCAGGTCTCCGGTGCCCATCTTCTACTATATGAAAGGTTTTGACCTAGAAAAAATCAGAGAGAAGCTTTCGGGACGAAGCGCCGCCGTCTCGAGGCGGAACCTGGGTAGAAGCAATCTAGGGCTCCGGCGGAGCTATTCTGCGGGGGAAACTTCCCTCCCGGAGGGGGAAATCGAAGCCATCGTCATCACCATCAACCCTCTCATCTTTGGAAGGCCAATCTCCATCAACATCTGCACCAGCACCATCTCCTCTCAAACCCTACTTCATCTTTTGTATTCAATCTTTGTCCCAAAACCTCAGATTGGTACCTGTGGGTTGCTAGTAGTGTTGATTACTCCTTGTAGTTGATGCTAGTTGGTTTATTTGGTGGAAGATCATATGTTCAGATCCTTAATGATAATTAATACCCCTCTGATCTTGAACATGAGCATGCTTTGTGAGTAGTGACGTTTGTTCCTGGGGACATGGGAGAAGTATTGTTATAAGTAATCATGTGAATTTGGTATTCGTTCGATATTTTGATGAGATGTTTTTTGTCTTTCATCTAGTGGTGTTATGTGAACGTCGACTACATGACACTTCACTATGATTTGGACCTAGGGGAAGGCATTGGGAAGTAATAAGTAGATGATGGGTTGCTAGAGTGACAGAAGCTTAAACCCTAGTTTATGCGTTGGTTCGTAAGGGGCTGATTTGGATCCACATGTTTCATGCCATGGTTAGATTTATCTTAATTCTTCTTTCGTAGTTGCGGATGCTTGCGAGAGGGGTTAATCATAAGTGGGAGGCTTTTCCAAGTAAGGACAGCACCCAAGCACCGGTCCACCCACATATCAAATTATCAAAATAACGAACGCGAATCATATGAGCATGATGAAAACTAACTTGACAATAATTCCCATGTGTCCTCGGGAGTGCTTTGCTTTATAAAAGAGTTCCTCTAGGCTTATCCTTTGCTACAAAAAGGATTGCACCACCTTGCTGCATCTTTGTTACGCTTGTTACTTGTTACCCGTTATGAATTATCTTATCACAAAACTATCTGTTACCGATAATTTCAGTGCTTGCAGAAAATACCTTGCTGAAAACCGCTTGTCATTTCCTTCTGCTCCTCGTTGGGTTCGACACTCTCACTTATTGAAAGGACTATGATAGATCCCCTATACTTGTGGGTCATCAGACTCCACTCCAAAGGGACACTGACTGGGACACATCCTATCTCGCAGACTCGGGATCCTTGACATTCAGTCACAGCAACACCTACAATCTAGCATGACACGCCAGGTGAGTACTTTGAATGTACTCGCAAGCTCACAACAACCAAAAGCATTAAGGCAAAAAAATAACAGGGAACGACTATAATAGAAAAAGGGTGTACGGTGAAAGAATAGAAAAATGAACCATGGCCATCGGATGGGAGATGATTGGTACATATTGAGTTGGAGGGTTGTAAGTGTACATTTCTTCAAAAAACCCTACTAGTAGTTACATATGGAAGCAAACTTTTTCAGTAACCACCCCAAATTTCTGATATATCAATCATTCTGTCCCTCATAAATAAGACAATTTCTCATATCTGTACCGGTCCACAAAAAAATGCATATGTACTGTACAAAATTTGATATATATTTGATTTCATTAGAAGCTTCTGCTACATCTAGAATCATGCAAGAAATCCAAACATGTTGTTCACTAAAATGTACGAGAACATCATCACAAATATCTAAGACATGAGAAAATTAATCCATCCACTTTAAATCATAACTACACATAATCCTACATTTTAAATTGCAAGATCCCTGACAGAACAGAACAGAAGATACACATACATATAAAGTGATACATAGCGTGAGAGGACCATTTTTGGTACATCACAGAAACACTAAGTATGCAGGACTAAAGTAAGCACCGTTGTCTGCTGACAAGCTTGCCGTTAGAATTTGCATCAAGTTTTACTCTATTTGGTACATAACAGAAAAGCTACAGCCTTTTGCCTCAAGTGCTAGTGCCTCTTGCTTATCGATCTCCTTGTGCTAGGAGAAGTCACACCTAAACGAGATACAGTTAGCACAGGTCCATGCAAGTGTCATGCATTCGTACTTAATTTTTTAATCATCATTATCTAATGAAATGAATATGCATCAATAATACCATGCATCAACAATACCATTTGATTGTTTGCTACTGTAACACCCCCGGTGATTAGCAACAGTAATCACTTTTGATAATGACATGTCAGCGAGGTTAACACTGCATAATCATCATTAGCATCATATTGCATTTCAACTCCTAAGTCAAATTCAAATTTAAATGAAAGTGAAATATGAAAGTTGTCCAACATAAAAACTAAAATGTTCGATAAATAACAAATATTGCAGAGGCTAGTCTAAAATTCAAGCCAATAAATAATAAAATAATTAGGTGGCTCTAACATAATTAAAACAGTGAGGATTAATGCATATTAAATATTATAAAATTGTGGGAGCTCTAATTGTCTCCAAACTAATTTTTGGTAGTGCTAGGTAATACCTAGTATTTGTTGGAGCAATTGTTATGTTTTACAAAAACCATTAGGAGGCCTGACTATTTACTAAACTGAGAAAAGAGAATAAAGAAAAAAGATAAAAGAAAAACGAAACAGAAACAGAAAAAGAAGAAAAAGAAAACCCTCCCTCCCCAACTGGGCCCCAGCCCAGCTGGCTCGGCCGGCCCACCCCGCCTCCGTTATCCCCTGGGAGACCCCCAGAAACCCTAGCCACTACCCACTCCCCTCGCACCCCCCCTCCTCCCCCGATCCCCTCCTGGATCGGGATCGAGCCGCGCGCTCGCCTCGCCCTCGCTCGACGCGCCCCGCCACCTCGACGCCGACGCCGCCGCTCGCCGACCTCCTCGTCCTCCTCCCCAACCGGCCTCCTCGAGCCTCACCGGCGAACCCCTGCATCGGGGGTATGAACCCCTCCCCCTCCTCATCCCCGCTGATTCGCTGCCGCCGCTGCTCGCTGCGGCGCCCGTCCCCGACGCGCCGTGCTCGCCGCGGCCACCGCTGCGCCCATTCGCTACGGCCCCGCTTGCTGCTCGCTGTTGCGTCCCTCGCCGCAGCCGCTGGTCCGCGCCGCGCTCCCGCTCGCCTCGCGCCACCGTAGCCCCCCGCTGTCGCAGCTGCCCTGCTCCGCCGGCCTCGCACCCGCGCGTGCCTGGCCGAGCCCTGTGGCTATCGCCCCGCGCCGCGCCTCCTCCCCTGCTGCTGCTGCTGTTTCTACTTCGCTTCGCCGCGGGCCACTGCCCCCCCCTTGGCCACCCCCCTCGGCCTAGCTCGCCGGCGGCGCCCGCGGCTGCTGCTGCGCCACGGCCGTGCGCCGTCGCCCTTTGCTCCACCGGCGCCGCGCCGGCGCCCCCGCCACTAGCTCGGGTTACCCCGCCCGCGCCCAGTGCCTGTTCGGGCGGCGCCCGCAACGCCCGCGCCCTCTGTGGCCCTAGGGGCCACCGACAGATGGGCCCGGTGCCCACCTGACTATGACACGCGGGGCCCACGCCCAAAAATGTTTTTATATAAAAAAATAAAAATAAAAAAATAAAATTAATTAATTAATTAATTAGTTAATTAATCCTGATTAGGTTAATCTAATTAACTAATTAGTGTTAATTAAACAGTAATTAGTAATTAACTTAATTAACCTTACTGACATCAGCATGAGGTCATGCTGATGTCATCATTAGCACTGTTTCGGATAATGTTGAATTAAATAATTAATTAAATTCCAGAAATTAATAAAAACTTTAGAAAATCATATTAAATAAACCGTAACTCCGATGAAAATAATTTATATATGAAACTTGCTCAGAATTTCGATACGAACCCGAATACGTCCTCCGTATTCCCGTCAGACGCCCGCAGCTATAAGAACATTGAACTTTTAGACCGATTTCAGTAAATGAATAGTGCCCAACTTTAATTAAATAAATCCGAATAAATTCCTAAATTAACTAAATCATTTAGTTAGGCAGTAGAGCACCCCGGCATATCATTTAGACATGTCATACATATTGTTTGCATTATTGCCATGAATTTATTGTTTCTCTCCCCCTCCTTCTCTCTCTCGATAGACGCTGAGACCGACGACGCTGCACCCGGGTACGACTACACTACCGACGAGCAGCCCGTTGACGACCCCTCTCTCTTGCCAGAGCAACCAGGCAAGACCCCCCCCCCTTTGAGCATCCAGATATCGCCCATTCTATTCTCCTGCTTGCATTGGATTTGCTACTGTTAATGTATGCTCCTATTCTGATGCATAGCCTGCTGTTGTAACCTGTTCATTGCTACCTTACCTGCCTATGATAAACTGTTTAGTTTAGGTTGGAATGAACCATCAGTGACCCCACCACCTTACCTTTGTTGCCCCTGCTTGATCATCGACGACTCGATCAACGTGATCGTCGACCAGAGACCGACACCTCACTTCACACCCCCTTAGTTGTACGACTCTGCGTAGTAACTATCGAGTGCCGAGGGTGATACCTCGTAACGCACTCCCGATGAATACTCTGTAGTGTAGCTGTTCGGTCGTGGTCATCGAGGGTGATTCCTCCTTCTCCACTTCCGATACGACTGTGTCGTGCAACCCTCAGTGTGAACCTCGAGGGTGATACCTCATACGTTCGCCCTGATGATTTCGTCGAGTGGAATCCGCCGAGGGTGATTCCTCGGGTTTCCCCCTTGATGTTATGACCACACGGTTACTTTGACCCTTGTTACAGGCGGGTCCACCCTGGTGGGTACCCGCTGGGGATCTATGATTTTCGGGTGTGCCAGAAGGGCACTCGAGTGTGACATTGTGGCGGAGCATCAGAGACTCTGATTGTCTCCGCTTGATACTAATTGAGCCTATTGGATTTGGGTGTGTGATCTGAGTGGGTCGACGTGCCCTATACGCACTACCACCACGCGGGATAATGGTTATGGGACCCTCTGCGAAGTACGTTTTTCCGAAAGCTCGTCTGACGTCACGATTCACCGTGCGGGCTGATTGTCGGGATTGGGCTGGATACTTCACTGACGAGTTCAGTGTCGCGCCTGCACCCCGGCCAGTCTCGCAACGCGCAGGGTGCCCAGGGCGATGGCCCGAGACCTCTGAGTGCATAGGCTAGTCCGGCGTGCTGACCTCTCTGCCGAGCCTAGGTAGAGCATTGCTTTGTGTTGATCTTCCGAGGACGGGCATTACCCAGCAAGTGTGTCCGGCCAGAGTTGATCGAGCATGTTGGGTAACAGTAGTGCACCCCTGCAGGGATGAATCTTCTATCGATAGCCGGTCCTACGGTAAAGGACGCTCAGTTTGTGTATCCCGATCTACTACTTAAACTGGATACTTGTTACTTAATTGAAGCTTCAGGATCGCTTTCTCGCTTGGGAGTCGAGGAAGGATCTTTAAGCTGTACTTCAACATGTTTGCTAAATAAAATGCTATTCTACTCTCTTCTACTGCTGCAAGATGATGGCTTGTGAAGATGTTTGAAGATGCTAGTCTTCGATAGGACTAGGCCTTCTCTCTATTCTGGCATTTCTGCAGCCCAGTCCACATATACAGCCTTTCTCCATTGATAATGTTGCATATGTAGTATAGATCCTTGCTTGCTGAGTACTTCGGATGAGTACTCACGGTTGCTTTAGTTTCTCTTTTCCCCATATACCCCACATTGATGATACAAACAGACGATGGAGTCCAGGAGTCAGATGCCACCACCGGAGCCTACTACCAGGAGGGTCCAGAGGGTACTTACTACTGGATCGAGCCAGATGACCAGGAGTAGGATCGGAGGCTCCCAGGCAGGAGGCCAACGCCTTTCGATCTAGTGTCGCTGTTTGTGCTAGCCTTCTTAAGGCAAAACTTGTCTAACTATGTCTGTACTCAGATAATATTTGTATGACTGACTTATGTATTCGGATCTTCGGATCCCTGGTCTGTAATATTGTGGACCTCCGTTTAAATTGTGTTAGAGTTGTGTTGTGATATCTTCCCGTGAGTCCCTGTGCTTGGTCGTACACGTTTGCGTGTATGATTAGTGTACGATTGAGCCGGGGGCGCGACAAGTTGGTATCAGAGCCGACTGCCTGTAGGAAGACCCCTTCCAATTCCTTGGCCGAAGTTGAGTCTAGACATCGAAAAACTAATTTACTAACTTGGCTGTGTGGCTTACGGGCCCACGTCGCCAACTGGGTGGTATTAGGATCTTTTATTCCTCGTCTATACTCTGGGACTCTGATCTCTCTTCTACTCGGGTTAAATAAATTTTACTAACGCCGACAATTAGGATCTCGTAAATCCTGTCTACCCGGAGAGCTGGATATCTGTGCGATTTCCCTGTCATTGATCTGATTAGTCTGATAATCATTTTCCTTTCCATTGTTTTGTTTAACCTTTCTCTCCGAGTTGTGTTAAACTTCTCATTGTCATTTGACAAATCTGAATTTCCTCTGTTTCAGATGGACCGTTTGTTTGCACCGCGTCCTACGACACAGCTTGTGCTTCACACTTGGGCTCGTAATACCCCTGGGTTTCCAGCTGTCCTGATCGCTCTCATGACCAGACTTGGCTACCGTTGGTACCCTGAGTACTTGGTTTACGAGGATTACCGCGAGTTCAATCAGGAGCAGTACCATGCTGATGTTCGTATCTATGATCAGCAAAATGACTCAGACACCGAGCTACACATTTTCCACGGTATTGGCGTGATGATTGAGATGGCAGTCCATGATGCCACCTACTCTGCCGTCGCACGTCTCCGAGGACAGTTCAGCAATATCTTGGATGACTCTGAGTTCCGATACATTTCGTATGCCCCTGCTGGAGATGCTACTGGATACTACACAGCTATATGTGCCCCGTTCGAGCCTCGTCGCTATGACCCGCGCGTTCTGATTCAGTGCACTCAGGCTCTGGATCGCACTGTCTGGGCTCTTACCGTCGAGTTGGTTGCCACTCGAGCACGTCTTTACGATGCTATGACACAGTTGCTACCCGCTGTTCGCGCTGGGATACATCCTGAGCACATCCTTTACCCGCGCAGGACTCAGATGTATGCTGGTATTGATTGGCCTGCTGTTGGAGGTCATACACCTGCACGTGGACCTCTTCTTACAGCTCGAGACCGGATTCTGCATCAGAGTGCACACGGAGAGTAGGATCCAGCAAGTTGATCGATCATCGGTGTTCTCTAAACTCGACCTGAGGTTGGGTTATCACCAGATCCGTGTCCGTGAAGAGGATATTCCCAAGACTGCATTCGTCACTCGTTATGGCTCCTATGAATACACCGTCATGTCATTTGGCCTCACGAATGCTCCAGCGACTTTCTCCCGTCTGATGAATTATATATTCATGGATTACCTCGAAAAATTCGTCGTGGTTTATTTGGATGATATTCTGATATATTCTAAGAATAAAGAAGAACATGCTGAACACCTCCGTTTGGTACTAGAAAGGCTTCGAGAACACCAGTTGTATGCCAAGTATTCCAAATGTGAATTTTGGCTGTCTGAAGTAACTTACCTTGGACATGTAATTTCCAAGGATGGAATTGCTGTTAACCCCGAACGGGTTCAGGCTATTCTTGACTGGACTCCCCCGAAGAATGTTAACCAAGTTAGAAGTTTTCTCGGACTTGCAAGTTATTGCCGTTGATTCGTTGAGAACTTTTCCAAGATTGCAAAACCATTGACGAATCTGCTTCACAAAGGTGTTAAATTTGAGTGGACAGAAAAATGTCAAGAAAGCTTTCAGACACTAAAAGATAAATTGACATCTGCCCCAGTATTAGCACCCCCGGATTCCCAAAAGGATTTCGTGATATACTGCGATGCCTCCCGTCAAGGATTAGGCTGTGTCCTAATGCAAGAACGCAAAGTGATTGCTTATGCCTCTCGACAATTGCGTCCTCACGAAGAAAATTACCCAGTGCACGATCTCGAACTTTCTGCGGTTATTTATGCCCTGAAGCTATGGCGACATTACCTTCTCGGTAACCGTTGCGAGATATATACGGATCATCAAAGTTTGAAGTATTTATATACTCAACCGGATCTGAACCTTCGTCAACAAAGATGGCTCGAGACAATAGCCGATTATGATATGAATATCTCATACACCCCTGGCAAGGCAAATGTAATGGCCGATGCTTTGAGCCGTAAGGCTTATTGCAGCAACCATATGGTTCAGGAATCACAACCTCTTCTTTATGAAGAGTTTCGTAAATTGAACCTTCATATTGTTCCACAGGGTTATCTCAATACCCTCGTTGTCAAACCAGATTTAGAACACAGCATCAAAACTATGCAAAGGTATGACTCTGAAGTTGAAAGGATCAAGCGATTCCTTGAAAAAGGAAAACCGTCGGAGTTCCATCTTGATAATGATGGGATCCTATTTTTCCAACACGGTCTCTTCGTACCTAAGTTCAAAGATGAGAGAGAACACGTTATGATGGAAGCTCATGACACTCCTCTGTCAATTCATCCTGGTAGCACAAAGATGTACCGTGACATTTGTCAGAGATACTGGTGGCCTAATATGAAGCGAGACATTGCTCGTTATGTTTCTGAGTGTGACGTTTGCCGCCGCGTTAAAGCTCAACATCAAAGGCCCGCAGGAACTCTGCAACCCCTTGCAATTCCTGAATGGAAATGGGACAAGGTCCAAATGGATTTCATTACTGGTTTTCCCAAATCCCAGAAGGGTAATGATGCTATATTTGTCGTCATTGACCGATTCTCTAAGGTTGCCCACTTTCTGCCAGTTAAAGAGACAATCACTGCTAGCCAGTTAGCAGACTTGTATGTTTCCCGAATTGTGTCACTCCACGGTGTTCCGTTGGAGATTAGTTCTGATCGTGGCAGCCTCTTCACCTCCAGATTCTGGAATAGTTTCCAAGAAGCTATGGGAACACATCTGTCTTTTAGCACCGCTTTTCACCCTCAGTCACAGGGTCAAGTTGAACGAGTTAATCAAGTGCTCGAAGATATGCTTTGAGCTTGCGTCATCTCCTTCGGTAAGAAATGGGAGGAATCTCTCCCGTATGCCGAATTCTCTTACAACAATAGCTATCAGGCTAGTTTGAAGATGGCACCGTTTGAAGTTCTATACGGTCGTAAGTGTCAAACCCCTCTGAATTGGTCAGAAACTGGGGAACGCTCACTCGTCGGACCGGACATTATTCAGCAAGCTGAAGATCAAGTCCGCATTGTCCGTGAACATTTGAAAACTGCTCAGTCTCGTCAGAAGAGCAACTATGACCGAAAGCACCAGGAAATAGTCTATCAACCTGGCGAGCAAGCTTACCTCCGCGTCACTCCGTTGAAAGGCACTCATAGGTTTGGAATCAAAGGCAAGTTAGCTCCTCGCTACATTGGCCCGTTCCGTATTCTTGCCCGTCGAGGAGAAGTGGCATATCAATTGCAGTTGCCGCCAAATCTTTCTCAAGTACATGACGTCTTTCATGTATCCCAACTCCGCCGCTGCTTCAAGGATCCTATTAGAGTTGTGGATCACGAAGTGCTTGAATTATGGGAAGATCTGTCTTATCCAGAATATCCCATCCGTGTTCTTGATGAAACTGAACGTCGGACTCGTCAAAAGTCAATCAAATTCCTCAAGGTTCAGTGGTCAAATCATTCTGAAGATGAGGCCACTTGGGAACGCGAGGATCGTCTTCGTGAAGAATACCCCTCTTTCTTTCAGTCTTCCTCTTAATTCTCGGGACGAGAATTCTTAATAGATGAGGAGAATTGTAACACCCCCGGTGATTAGCAACAGTAATCACTTTTGATAATGACATGTCAGCGAGGTTAACACTGCATAATCATCATTAGCATCATATTGCATTTCAACTCCTAAGTCAAATTCAAATTTAAATGAAAGTGAAATATGAAAGTTGTCCAACATAAAAACTAAAATGTTCGATAAATAACAAATATTGCAGAGGCTAGTCTAAAATTGAAACCAACAAATAATAAAATAATTAGGTGGCTCTAACATAATTAAAACAGTGAGGATTAATGCATATTAAATATTATAAAATTGTGGGAGCTCCAATTGTCTCCAAACTAGTTTTTGGTAGTGCTAGGTAATACCTAGTATTTGTTGGAGCAATTGTTATGTTTTACAAAAACCATTAGGAGGCCTGACTATTTACTAAACTGAGAAAAGAGAATAAAGAAAAAGATAAAAGAAAAACGAAACAGACAAAGAAGAAAAAGAAAACCCTCCCTCCCCAACTGGGCCCCAGCCCAGCTGGCTCGGCCGGCCCACCCCGCCTCCCTTATCCCCTGGGAGACCCCCAGAAACCCTAGCCACTACCCACTCCCCTCGCACCCCCCCTCCTCCCCCGATCCCATCCTGGATCGGGATAGAGCCGCGCGCTCGCCTCGCCCTCGCTCGACGCGCCCCGCCACCTCGACGCCGACGCCGCCGCTCGCCGACCTCCTCGTCCTCCTCCCCAACCGGCCTCCTCGAGCCTCGCCGGCGAACCCCTGCATCGGGGGTATGAACCCCTCCCCCTCCTCATCCCCGCCGATTCGCTGCCGCCGCTGCTCGCTGCGGCGCCCGTCCCCGACGCGCCGTGCTCGCCGCGGCCACCGCTACGCCCATTCGCTGCGGCCCCGCTTGCTGCTCGCTGTTGCGTCGCTCGCCGCAGCCGCTGGTCCGCGCCGCGCTCCCGCTAGCCTCGCGCCACCGTAGCCCCCCGCTGTCGCAGCTGCCCTGCTCCACCGGCCTCGCGCCCGCGCGTGCCTGGCCGAGCCCTGTGGCTATCGCCCCGCGCCGCGCCTCCTCCCCTGCTGACTGCTGGCCTGCTTCCCAACCCTTATACTCCCTCCCCACCTCCCCGTTCCCCCACAACTACATCCCCACTCCCCATCACCATGTTCATGTGCCCCCACCTCTCTACTTCGCTTCGCCAGAGGGACAACTGCCACCCCCCCTGGCACCGCACATCGGCCCAGCTCGCCGCCGGCGCCCGCGGCTGCTGCTGCGCCACGGCCGTGCGCCGTCGCCCTTTGCTCCACCGGCGCCGCGCCGGCGCCCCCGCCACTAGCTCGGGTTACCCCGCCCGCGCCCAGTGCCCGTTCGGGCGGCGCCCGCAACGCCCGCGCCCTCTGTGGCCCTAGGGGCCACCGACAGATGGGCCCGGTGCCCCCCTGACTATGACACGCGGGGCCCACGCCCAAAAATGTTTTTATATAAAAAAGATAAAAAAAATAAAAATAAAAAAATAAAATTAATTAATTAATTAATTAATTAGTTAAATAATCCTGATTAGGTTAATCTAATTAACTAATTAGTGTTAATTAAACAGTAATTAGTAATTAACTTAATTAACCTTACTGACATCAGCATGAGGTCATGCTGATGTCATCATCAGCACTGTTTCGGATAATGTTGAATTAAATAATTAATTAAATTCCAGAAATTAATAAAAACTTTAGAAAATCATATTAAATAAACCGTAACTCCGATGAAAATAATTTATATATGAAACTTGCTCAGAATTTCGATACGAACCCGAATACGTCCTTCGTATTCCCGTCAGAAGCCCGCAGCTATAAGAACATTGAACTTTTAGACCGATTTCAGTAAATGAATAGTGCCCAACTTTAATTAAATAAATCCGAATAAATTCCTAAATTAACTAAATCATTTAGTTAGGCAGTAGAACACCCCGGCATATCATTTAGACATGTCATACATATTGTTTGCATTATTGCCGTGAATTTATTGGTTCTCTCCCCCTCCTTCTCTCTCTCGATAGACGCTGAGACCGACGACGCTGCACCCGGGTACGACTACACTACCGACGAGCAGCCCGTTGATGACCCCTCTCTCTTGCCAGAGCAACCAGGCAAGCCCCCCCTTTGAGCATCCAGATATCGCCCATTCTATTCTCCTGCTTGCATTAGATTTGCTACTGTTAATGTATGCTCCTATTCTGATGCATAGCCTGCTGTTGTAACCTGTTCATTGCTACCTTACCTGCCTATGATAAACTGTTTAGTTTAGGTTGGAATGAACCATCAGTGACCCCACCACCTTACCTTTGTTGCCCCTGCTTGATCATCGACGACTCGATCAACGTGATCGCCGACCAGAGACCGACACCTCACTTCACACCCCCTTAGTTGTACGACTCTGCGTAGTAACTATCAAGTGCCGAGGGTGATACCTCGTAACGCACTCCCGATGAATACTCTGCAGTGTAGCTGTTCGGTCGTGGTCATCGAGGGTGATTCCTCCTTCTCCACTTCCGATACGACTCTGTCGTGCAACCCTCAGTGTGAACCTCGAGGGTGATACCTCATACGTTCGCCCTGATGATTTCGTCGAGTGGAATCCGCCGAGGGTGATTCCTCGGGTTTCCCCCTTGATGTTATGACCACACGGTTACTTTGACCCTTGTTACAGGCGGGTCCACCCTGGTGGGTACCCGCTGGGGATCTATGATTTTCGGGTGTGCCAGAAGGGCACTCGAGTGTGACATTGTGGCGGAGCATCAGAGACTCTGATTGTCTCCGCTTGATACTAATTGAGCCTATTGGATTTGGGTGTGTGATCTGAGTGGGTCGACGTGCGCTATACGCACTACCACCACGCGGGATAATGGTTATGGGACCCTCTGCGAAGTACGTTTTTCCGAAAGCTCGTCTGACGTCACGATTCACCATGCGGGCTGATTGTCGGGATTGGGCTGGATACTTCACTGACGAGTTCAGTGTCGCGCCTGCACCCCGGCCAGTCTCGCAACGCGCAGGGTGCCCAGGGCGATGGCCCGAGACCTCTGAGTGCATAGGCTAGTCCGGCGTGCTGACCTCTCTGCCGAGCCTAGGTAGAGCGTTGCTTTGTGTTGATCTTCCGAGGATGGGCATTACCCAGCAAGTGTGTCCGGCCAGAGTTGATCGAGCGTGTTGGGTAACAGTAGTGCACCCCTGCAGGGATGAATCTTCTATCGATAGCCGGTCCTACGGTAAAGGACGCTCAGTTTGTGTATCCCGATCTACTACTTAAACTGGATACTTGTTACTTAATTGAAGCTTCAGGATCGCTTTCTCGCTTGGGAGTCGAGGAAGGATCTTTAAGCTATACTTCAACATGTTTGCTAAATAAAATGCTATTCTACTCTCTTCTACTGCTGCAAGATGATGGCTTGTGAAGATGTTTGAAGATGCTAGTCTTTGATAGGACTAGGCCTTCTCTCTATTCTGGCATTTCTGCAGCCCAGTCCACATATACAGCCTTTCTCCATTGATAATGTTGCATATGTAGTATAGATCCTTGCTTGCTGAGTACTTCGGATGAGTACTCATGGTTGCTTTAGTTTCTCTTTTCCCCATATACCCCACATTGATGATACAAACAGACGATGGAGTCCAGGAGTCAGATGCCACCACCGGAGCCTACTACCAGGAGGGTCCAGAGGGTACTTACTACTGGATCGAGCCAGATGACCAGGAGTAGGATCGGAGGCTCCCAGGCAGGAGGCCAACGCCTTTCGATCTAGTGTCGATGTTTGTGCTAGCCTTCTTAAGGCAAAACTTGTCTAACTATGTCTGTACTCAGATAATATTTGTATGACTGACTTATGTATTCGGATCATCGGATCCCTGGTCTGTAATATTGTGGACCTCCGTTTAAATTGTGTTAGAGTTGTGTTGTGATATCTTCCCGTGAGTCCCTGTGCTTGATCGTACACGTTTGCGTGTATGATTAGTGTACGATTGAGTCGGGGGCGCCACAGCTACATATACCACATGGAAGGAAAATTAGAGACAAATTCATTACAAAACGCAACCTAAATGCGTCTATGATAGACAGAGAAAACCAATGGACAGTTTAATCACTCAGGAGCAGTCATCAGTTTGAGAAGAACAATATTACCTATAACCAGTGAACCACAAAATGATTATTTTTCTTTTCAAAAGATTAAGATGCTTCAGTTGCGCATTTTGTTTCACATGATGATGAGCTCTCACAGAACTTTCATATACCTCTGTCGATTGAAGTAAGTGAAGAATTTCAGCAACTAAAGGAATCTGTGAAACTGATCCATCTTGAGCCTCTTGTCCCTGGCGAGTGGATATTCTGTTGGGGGAATGTCAATTATCAACCAGCGAGATTCTATAACTATTTCTTCAGAGATATTTCCTCCCCTAAATATTTTCCTATGATTTGGAAATCAAATGTATCATGAGACACTAGTATAAAATTTGGCACTTTCAGACTGCCCAAGCACAAGTCTGAAAGTTTGAATTTTGGTACAAGCACAAGTAATTTCAGACTGCCATCTTTGTTAATGTTATCTTTCAGACTGTCAGTCTGAAAGTATGAAATTTGGTACAAGCACAAGTAATTTTAGACTGCCAATTTTGTTAATGTTATCATTCAGACTGTCAGTCTGAAAGTATGAAATTTGGTACAAGCACAAGTACTTCCAGACTGTCAAAGCACAATTCTGAAAGTCTAAAATTTTACTCCGTAGAGTACTTTCGGACTGTCCAAGCACAAGTCTGAAATTTGGTACATAATATTTGCATAATGCTTGGTACTTTCAGTCTGAACTCCAAGCACAAGTCTCCTTACAGTGTATAGGACATTTACTTTTTTGACTTGCATGGCATAAAATTTTGTCCATAATATTATGTTCCTGCTTGCGAGGAGTAGATGACATGCACAGTTTGCAGTAAAAGTTGAACAAAAGTGATTTCCTAAATAAATGCTATAGAATCAAGTATGAAAATTGGTATCAACCATTCAGACACGCATACCTGAAGACTGGAGATTTTTCTTCGGCGTTCCCAGATGGCGGAGCTAAACGCGGGGTGCGGGCGACATGTGGAGAATGGGCTAGGAGAAAGAATGAAGTGAGGTTTTCCTCTGGAGGTCGGAGCAGAGTACCTTGGAGAACTTGCCCGCACAAGGTCTCAGCTTAGCACAAGGGAGGTCCGTTGGGGCAGCCAAAATGCCAGCGACAAGACGGTCGACGATGGCTCTGGACCTCCACCAAGTGCAATCGCCTAGCTAGGCACCGGATCTCGCCCGCCACCACCGTCGGCAAGCTGGAGGGTTGGTGCTGGAGCTGGCTGCTATGTGTTGGGGATTGGGGTTCGCATTGTTACATTCTTAGGAAGAAGAAGGCCTAGACACATTCCCACAAAACGAGTACAAGCAAGGGAGTTTTCTGCAAAGAACCTAGTACCTGTGCGCTCAGATCCGTCCACTAAAATTTGGACCATTGATCCAGAATCAGAAGGCTCAGACTTGTTTTTTCTATTTTTGCACCTGTGGACCTTCTTCTATTATAGTTGCTCCCTAAATAACATAGCATTAACATGTTAAGTTATGAACAACTATTATGAGTGAAGGTAAGTAATAACCATGATATGTAAAGTAGTAGTAACGATAAATTCTCGTTTAAGGTCACATGAACCATCTCACTCTTGACTATCCAGCCAATCAATATATCCTCGTGATCACTCCATGATCACCTCATAATCATCCTCAAGATCATCCCATAATCATCACCGGCTTCCTGCTAAACTTTTACTTGCTCAAACAATAGTATAAGTCATTCCATTATCATAGTGTTGATCGAACAATGTGACCTAGTACGAACTGCCCAATACCATGGACACGACTATTCGAATAGATTTTTACCCTCTGCAGAGGTTGCACACTTTACTCACACTCTGAAGCTCCTAGACCCGTACTTCCATACGCTTGCCTTACGACGGACCGGTGCTGCTTCCACAAATTCATCTATCATATGCCTCTTTTACGGTACCACCGACATACCTCTTGGGCCATGCCTTGGGGGACCCTATGTCACCCCTGTGACACCCTGCCACCCCGTGGCTAACCAAAACTATCCCCGTTAGGACCCGACCTCAATAACCAAACAGGGTACACAAGATTATAGCCACCTACCTAATCAGGGTATCATACACATATAACCTTCCCTCTTTGGAAGTACCGATAAAAGAGTATATCGATAAACCAAGCCAGGCCTCCCCATAAAGATAGATGTGGCAGCAATAGGTAGTTCGATTCAGTGGCACTTGACCAACGAATGACAGAATTTGTCCCTAAGGTATATCTCTATCATAAGGTTACTCCAATATCATTTATCAACCTGTGATCCAAGTCATAGCAAAATCCAACAAACAATCCAAAGAATAATATAGCCATATCATTTCTACTTACTCCATAAGCATAATATCAAATATGATCATAATGAAATCATAGCTAATGATCCTACTAATCCAATGGTAACATGGCAATATCAAGCTTGTAAACTACTAGTCATATCCAATCCAATCACCAACATGTCAGTAGCATAACCAAATAATACTCCAAAGATTTGCCATGGATAAATCATTTCTAGTTAATTCAATAGGCAAAATTATTAATTAAACCATGACATTGCATTGAAATCATGCAAATGAGAGTTGTGGCTTGCCTTGATCCAAGGGAGTGTTGAAATACTCCTGGTCTTCACACACAATTAAACCCTCTGGAAAAACATTATTAACAAGCAAATATAAATATGACATAAAGCCATTTCTCTGTCCAGAAATTCTTGACAGTAGAGAAAAATGTCAAACTCTACCAAAAAATAAAAGAGCTCAAAAGAAAATTAATGTAAAAAAATCAGCTCAATTGAACTTTTATTTCAGGAGATATTGCTGGTCAAAGTTTGGGTCAAACTTGAATTAAAATGGATTTAAACTGATTTTCTGGGAATTCCTGGACAGGCCACGTTGATGCCATATTTCCAGAATGTGTTTTCACTTGAAAACGCTTCGGTTGGGCTTTGGTTCAATGGCGGGTGGGACCACCCCGTCAGTTTTGAAATATGGAGAGAGAGAGAACAGAGGACGGTGGCTCACCGGCGATGGAACAGCGACGAGGTGGCAGCACCAGAGCTGGGAGAGGGCAGAGGCAGATCAGGCACATGCTGAGAAGTCCACCCATACCCACAGCTCATCGAATGGTGGCCGGACAGCATTGGCGTCGTCGTCTCCGACGGCGGCACACCTCGGGCATTGATGGTTCTGGCAATTCGGACGACAATTGGCTCGGGTAAGGTGCTGGGAAGGGTCAGTGGGTTGCGGGAGATCGATGGTGGGCTCTGTTTGGCGGGAGGAGCACTAGAGCGAGCTGGGGAAGAAGGGAGCCGAGCGGCGTAGCTCCCGCTGGAGATGGAGATGGAGGGCTCCCCGACTTTGCTTTCGAGCTCCAGGGACGATTGAGGAATGAGTGAGGTGAGTGGTGAGGAAGGATGGGTTCGGGGGCGGCTCAAATAGCCGAGGAGGAGATGTCGTAGCTGAGAGCTGCCGCGGGGATGCAGACAAGCTCCTGCAAGGGCGGTGTGTGGCGCAGGCCTTTGAGAGCGACGTGATAGGTTAGAGGAGAGGTAGTGGAGCCGTAGTGATGCAGGCGAGTGATATGTCTCCAACGTATCTATAATTAATGAAGTATTCATGCCATGTTAGCAATAATTTTATATGATTTTGATGCACTTTTATATGATTTTCATGGACTAACATATTAACCTAGTGCCCAGCGTCAGTTGCTGTTTTTTGCTTGTTTTTGCTTTTCCAAAAAATCCATACCAACCAAAGTCAAAACACGATGAAACATTTTGATGATTTTTTTGGAACAAAAGAGACCTCGGAAGCTTCATGGGAGGACCAGAAGACCCACAAGGTGGTGAATGGCAACCCGGCGTGCCCTGGTGGGGTGGTCATGTGCTATTGCCTTGTGGGCCCCTCGTAACTACTTTTTGCGTGATTCCAACACTGAAAATTCTTATAAATAGAGAAAACCCCAGAAATAAACTTAGAACTTCTACTCCACTGCAAGCTTCTATTCCAAAGAGATCCCATATGGAGGCCTTTTCCGGCACCCTGTCAGAGGGGGAAATCATCACCGGAGGCAATCTTCATCAATTCGGCGGTCTCCATGACGAGGAGGGAGTAGTTCACCTACGGGGCTGAGGGTATGTACTAGTAGCTATGTGTTTGGTCTCTCTCTCTCTCTCTCGTGTTCTTGATTTGGCAGGATATTGATGTATCACGAGCTTTATTAATATAGTTGGATCATATGGTGTTCTTCCCTCTCTATCTTGTTGTGATGAATTGAGTCTTTCCCTTTGAGGTTTCATTATTCGGATTGAATATTTTGGATTTGTGAACACTTGATGTATGTCTTGCATGTGGATACCCATGGTGACAATTGGGTATTCTATTGAGTCACTTGATGTATGGTTTGGTAATCAACTTGCGGATTCCCGAGGTGACAATGGGGTTATCTAGGCACATAGGTTGATACACGTTTTCGTCCTACTTTCTTTGATAGAAACGTTGGGGTACTTGTAACACCCCATGTATTAAGCTACAGTAATCACCCGTTTGATAATGCCATGTCATCATGATCAATAGTGCTTAAACCTCATTTGGATCATGTCTTATTTCAAACTCAAATTCAAAATGGAAATTCAAACTAGAGTCAAAATAAAAGTTGTTCAAATTTGAAAACTAAATTGTTCATAATGTTGTAAATAATCTAGAGACCATTCTAAAATTATAATCAACAATTAATAAATTAATTAAGAGACTCTAACAGTAGCAAAACAACACTATTTAATACCTTTTTAATTAAATAAAATCCCAAATGACAACCTTTGTACTCAAAACCATTTATTTGCACTGGCATGCAATGCACTGAGATTTAAGGGCTAGGTCTCATATTTTACAAAAACCATTTAGTGGCCAAACTATTTGTAAAACAGGAAAAAGAACAGAAAACAAAAGAGAAAATGTAATAAAAAGAAAAGGCCCGAGTGGCTGGGCTCTAGTCAGCGCAGAGGGCCCAGCCCACCTCCCTTTCCTCCTTCCTACTGCTCCCCTCTCGCACGCTGTCACCTCGCCCACACCCGCCGCGCCGGCCCCCCCTGCCCCGCGATCGACAACGCACCGACGCCGCCCGTCGAGGTTAAAGCCGCATGCCCCCGTGCCCCCCTGGCCTCTCCCTCCCTCACTCTCTCTCTCTTTCGCTCGGCTCCCTCTTTCCCCTTCCTCCCGAGCACCACCGCCGACACGGTCGTCGCCGCAACGCTGCGGATCCACGGCCACCGGCGTCTTCGAGGCCGGCAACCAAACTTGGGAGGTGCGACGTCCTCCGCGTCATCGTCCTCGTCCGTCAGTTAGAGCCGGGGAGGTCGACAGGGACCGCATCGACCTCTTTCCCCTTTCGGTGCCCGCCGGCGATCGTCGCCAAATCCGCCTCGCCTCTGCGCTACCGTTCCCCCGAGGGGCCTCCGTGAGCCCGCACTGTGAGCACCACCCCTCCTCTCCCTGTCCGTTTCCTCTTTCCGCTGTCGTAGCCGTCCCGCCGCCGTGCCGAACTCCGCCGTCCGCCATGGCCGGTGAGCAGCGCGCTCTCGTGCCTCTCGGGCTTGTCCCAGGCCGCCGTCGCGCTCGTAGTGCTGCGTAGGTTTTGCCTGCGCGTGTAGTTCGTCGAACACGCGACCGTAGCGCCATCTCCATCGAGGCCCGAAAGTCGCCGCCATTCGACCTCGTCGTCGGGCACAACTCCGACCACCCCCGCCGCCGTGCTCCCCACCATCGGACGCGGCGTGGAGAGGCCGTTCCAGGGCACCCAGCCGCACTCGAAACCCTGCCCCACAGCTCGAACCCGAGCTTGCCGGAGTTCGTCGCCGTTGCACGAGCTCGCCGGCGTGCTCCGGTGCCGGCGCTGACCTGGCCAGCCGGGCCCCACCGCTAGTGCCACTGACTGCGGGCCCCGCGGCCCCCGTTGACCTGGGTCAACTACTGAGGTGGCACAGTGGCCCACTGACATGCAGGCCCCACCCCATTTAAATGTTTTAAAATAAATAGATAAAAGTTAATTAACTATTAGTCACTGACAGGTGGGTCCCGCTAGTTGGTTAGGATTAGATTAGTTAATTTAACTCTGTTAATTAGTCCAGTCTATGACATGTGGGGCCCACTGGTCAGGTTTGACCTGGCCGGCCCCCTGTTGACTGCTGACGTCAGCTTTATGTCACAATGACGTCACCCTGTACTGTTTTGTGTAATTCGAATTTAATTCATTAAATAAATTCCAAAAAATCAATAAAACTTTAGAAAATCATATCTTTTAATCCGTAACTCCGATGAAAATAATTTATATATGAAAGTTGCTCAGAACGACAAGACGTATCCAAATACGCGGTCCGTTCGTCCGTCACACGTCCCTAACTATCCGAACATGCAACTGTTCCCCTCTTTTCGTCTGTCCAAAATGCCGGACACTGGGAATATTTTCCCGGACGTTTCTCCCCTTCGCCGGGATTACCTAGCCCTACGATAGAACACCGCTAGCTCTGCTTATTGACATGTCATGCACTTGTTTGCTTAGTATTTACTGTTTCGTCCCCCTCTTCTCTCTCAGTAGCCCCCGACACCGACGTCGTCCCCGAGGCCGACGCAGCTCCGGAGCCTAAAGACACCATTGACAACCTTGCCCTTGCCACCGAGCAACCAGGCAAGCCCCCCCCCCTTTTGATCATCCCGATATCGCCCATTCTAATTTCTCATGCTTGCATTAGAATTGCTGCTGCTACTGCTTTACCTATTCGGATGCATAGCCTGTTTATTGTAACCTGCTGTTGATAATTACCTGCATATCCTAAACTGCTTAGTATAGGCTGGGTAGAGACCTATCAGTGACCCCACTTATCCCGATTGCCCCGCTGGATTATCCGAAGACCCGATCAACGGGATTGAACACCAGACCCCGGCACCGCACATCACCCCCCCCCTTAGTTGTAACGACACTGCAGCATTACTATCAAGTGCCGAGGGTGAAACCTCTTGTAGCACTTCTGATGTTAACTCTGTAGAGTAGCTATTTGGTCGTGGTCATCGAGGGTGATTCCTCCTTCACCACTTCCGGTAACGACGCTGTCGTGCAACACATCAAGTGTGAACCCATCGAGGGTGATTCCTTTGAGTTCACCTTGATGGATACATCGAGTGGGAATTCAACGAGGGTGATACCTTGGATTCCTCTGATGTTATAGACAAACGGATACTTGGACTTTACACTGTTACTTGGATAGGCGGGTCGACCCAGAGGGGTACCCGCATGCGCCTGAGAGGCGAGTGTTGTGAAGATGAGTGCCTTTGTGGTGCCCGAGTGAGAATACGAGGCGTGGCCGAGCATTCTTGGCCCTTGCCGCAAGTCCTCGAGATGGGGCGACGGGGTCACATTGATCGTGAGTCTCTGCTTGTTACCGCAAGCCCAAGGTACTAGCGATTTGGATATTTGATCCGAGCAGGCCTCTGGTCTGATAGCACTAACCATCACGTGGGCATAGTATGGGTGTTCTGCATTGTAGCATCAGCCGAAAGCTTTGTCAGACGTCCAGTTCAACATTGTGGCCGGGTCGGATCGTGCCATTGGCGCTGGTATCCACCCTACTCGCAACAACCCGGAGTGCACAGGGCGACGGCCCAAGACCCCTGAGCGCTTAGGATGTAGACCGGCGGGGACCTCTCTGCTGAGCTCTAGGTAGGGCTGCGGTGTATCGTTTGGCCGAGGCCGGGCATGACCCAGGAAAGTGTGTCTGGCCGGAGTTAATCGAGCGTGTTGGGTAAGTTGGTGCACCCCTGCAGGGAAGAAAACTTCTATCGATAGCCGGTCCTACGGTAAAGGACACTCGGAGTTGTATCATGATTGATACAATTTAGAACTGGATACTTGGATACTATGGCTCTGGGATTGCTTCTCGGAGGGAGTCGAGAAGGGATCTCAGGACAAGGTTGATGACTGTATGGCTCTAGGATTGCTTTCTCGCAGGGAGTCGAGAAAGGATCTCTGGGTGAGGTTGATATCATTACTGCTACCTTATATTGTATTGTTCTACTCTCTTCTATTGCTGCAAGACCTCTGAAGATGCTAGTCTTCGATATGACTAGGCCTTCTCTCTATTCTGGCATTTCTGCAGCCCAGTCCACATATACAGCCTCCCCTTGAAAATGTTGCATATGTAGTGTAGATCCTTGCTTGCTGAGTACTTCTGAGTACTCACGGTTACTTTGTTTTCCTTTTCTCCCCATATCAGTTTGTCGTGACCAGAGGACAGAGCCCCCTGAGACAGATGCCCCATCGATCGACTACAACTAACACCCCGAGGATGGATACTACGGCGAGTTGGATGACGACCAGGAGTAGGTTCGGAGGGTCCCAGGCAGGAGGCCTACGCCTTTCGATCGCAGTGTTTTATTTTGCCCCGCCTTTCTAAAGGCCTTTCTGTTTCTCTTTTAATATCTGTACTCAGATATCTGATGCTTCCGTTGACGCTTGTATGCGAGCTTATGTATTTGAGCCCTCGAGGCCCCTGGCTTGTAATATAAAGCTTGGATGACTTTATTTATGTTTTAGAGTTGTATTGTGATATCTTCCCGTGAGTCCTTAGGCTTGATCGTGTGCACTTGCGTGTATGATTAGTGCACGATTGAGCCAGGGGCGTCACAAGTTGGTATCAGAGCCGACTGCCTGTAGGAATCCCCCTTTCCAACTCCTTGGCCGAAGTTGAGTCTAGTAACCGAATACTGTTTTACTAACTTGGCTGTGTGGCTTACGGGCCCACGTCGCCAATTGGGTGGTATTAGCATCTTTTACTCCTCGACCTTTACTCTGGGACTCTGATCTCTCTTCTATTCGGGTTAAAATCTTTACTAACCCCAACATTAGGTTCTCGTAATCACATCCACCCGGTGTTCTGAAATATCCCCCTTGCTCCAAGATTGCGGGCCAGGTTCTGCTTGCAGGATCCTTTTATCGAGGGCACCCTGTGTTGTCACTTGCAGATTCCTCGCTCCAATAGTTTTCTCTGACGTTGATGTAGCCTTTGCTATGTCTCGTTGTGTACTTCCCTACCGCGTGCCTGCGCGCCGCCTGGATGTCTAGCCCTCCTCTTTCAACTGTCGTAATGCCGGATCGTAACCGAGGCTATGTGTGGATTTGAATGTCTGGTGCGGATATGATGAAGTATCTATTGCACCTCCTTCTGTTGTGCGTGTTACTTCATGAATCATTCCATACACCTGCAGTTCTTCTTGCTAAACTTCCCCTGTTGTTTTGGCAGGATGGCTGACGATCCTCCACCTCCACCCTATATCGCCGCCATGATGCAGCAGTTTATGACCGGACTATTGGCTTAGTTCCCAAATCAGAATGCTCAACAGCAGAATGCTCCAATAACTCTGCCAGAATTTGTGCGCCTCAATCCATCCGTTTTCTGCAACTCCACCAATCCTATGGATGCTGATGATTGGCTTCGTGACATCCTGTTTGAGATGGAGTCGGCTAATGTTGCCACTGACAGTTACGTCACCTTTGCGACATTCCACTTGAAGGGTCCCGCTGCTCAATGGTGGGAAAGCCACAAGGGTATGTTGCCTGCTGAGACTGAAACCACTTGGCAGGAATTTCAGTCAGCCTTTCGTGCACGGTACATTCCTCAAGGTCTAATGGACCAGAAGAAGCAGGAGTTGCGCAAACTCTCACAGGGCACAATGACTATGGATGAATATCAGAGGAAATTTCTTGAATTGTCCCGCTATGCTGAAGATGACGTCTGCACTGACGCACACAAGTAGGAGAAATTCCGTGAAGGACTACGTACTGATATAAAACTTGCACTTGCTGTCCATGATTGCATAGACTTCGCAACGCTTGTCAGCAAATCTTTCCAAGTTGAAACAGCTCTGACTGATCACCAGGAGTCACTCAAGCACACTCATGAAGCTGACTCAACCACGGGTCAGCCTGTTCAGAAACGTCGAGTCTGGATCCCACACAATGTTCATCATCGGCCTGCTCCAACACCAAGGCCGTCTTATGTTGCACCTCGCCTGCCTCCACCACCAAGACAGCTTACGGTTCATGATGGACCGCCTGATGCTATGGCTTCCCCTCAAGTTGCGCCACGTCCTCCTAATGGTCGTAAGAAGAATTGTCGGAACCGCCGACTCAGAAACCGTAATGTCATACCATCTACTGTTGTACTTGGCCATGCCAATCACGTCAATGCTGAAAAGGCTCAGAAGGAACCGACTATCGTGCTGGGAACACTCTCTGTGAATTCAGTGTCAGCTTCTGTTTTGTTTGATTTAGGTGCATCACATTCCTTCGTGTCCCAGCAATTTGCACAACTGCATGGGTTAGCTATGAGCTCATTACCCACTCCTTTAGAAATCATCACTCCCCGTTCCAGGTGGCAAACCAAAATGGTAAGTCACAACAATCAGATCAGAATTGAAGGGTTGATGTTCTCTGCTTCCCTTATTGCTCTTGGACCTTCCGACATAGACATCATTCTCGGTATGGACTGGTTGACCGCCCACAATGCTTTGATTGACTGTGCCGCTAAGAAAGTCCAACTTACCCATTCTTCTGGCCAGACAGTCAAATACTCAGCCCGAATGGTTCAGAATGCCGAGACTCAGATATATGTTCTGAATGCATTGAATGCTTCACCTCTTGAAGGCATCGAGAAGTTTCCAGTTGTTCATGATTTTCAAGACGTCTTTCCAGAGGAACTTCCAGGAATACCCCCTGCTAGAGCTGTCGAGTTTGTCATCGACTTGAAACCAGGCACAACTCCTATTGCGAAGCGTCCTTATAAGATGCCTCCGCATCATCTTCTCGAGCTTAAGGAAGAAATCGACACGTCACTTAAGAAGGGCTTCATCCGCCCCAGTTCTTCCACTTGGGGAGCACCTTCACTCTTCGTTAAGAAGAAGGATGGAACTAACCGATTGGTTCAGGATTATCGGCCCATTAACCAAGCTACAATCCAGAATAAATATCCGCTTCCTCGGATCAATGATTTGTATGATCAACTTGCTGGATCATCGGTATTCTCTAAACTTGATTTGAGGTTGGGTTATCATCAGATCCGTGTTCGTGAAGAGGATATTCCCAAGACTGCATTTGTTACTCGCTATGGCTCCTATGAGTACACGGTCATGTCCTTCGGCTTAACCAATGCTCCAGCCACATTCTCCCGTCTGATGAATTATATCTTCATGGATTACCTCGACAAGTTCGTCGTGGTTTATCTAGATGATATTCTGGTATATTCGAAGAATAAGGAAGAACATGCTGAACACCTCCGTCTTGTACTGGAAAGGCTCCGAGAACACCAGTTGTATGCCAAATACTCCAAATGTGAATTCTGGCTTTCTGAAGTAACGTATCTTGGTCATGTGACCTCCAAGGATGGAATTGCTGTTAACCCAGAACGAGTTCAGGCTATTCTTGACTGGACTCCTCCAAAGAACGTCAAGCAAGTGAGATGTTTTCTCGGCCTTGCAAGCTATTGCCGTCGATTTGTCGAGAACTTTTCTAAGATTGCTAAGCCTTTGACTGATCTGCTTCACAAGGGCGTTAAGTTTGAATGGACAAAAAAATGTCAGGAAAGTTTCCAGACACTCAAAGACAAGCTGACATCTGCCCCAGTACTATCTCCTCCAGACTCTCGCAAAGATTTTGTGATTTATTGTGACGCATCCCGTGAAGGATTAGGCTGTGTCCTAATGCAAGAGCGTAAAGTCATTGCCTATGGCTCTCGTCAGTTGCGCCCACATGAAGAAAATTATCTGGTACATGATTTAGAACTAGTTGATGTCATCTATGCACTGCAGTTGTGGCGACATTACCTTCTCGGTAATCGTTGCGAGATCTACACGGATCATAAAAGTCTGAAGTACTTGTTTACTCAACCATCTCTAAACCTCCGTCAGCAAAGATGGATGGAGGCCATTGCGGACTATGATTTGGGTATTTCTTATACCCCTGGCAAGGCTAACGTGATGGCTGATGCCTTAAGCCGCAAGTCCTATTGCGACAACCTCATGGTTAGGCGAGCTCAACCTCGTCTTTTTGAAGAACTGCGCAAGCTGAATCTCCTTATTGTCCCACAGGGCTCTCTAAATAACCTTGTGATACAACCAGATCTTGAGAAAGCTGTTAAGAACGTGCAAGCTAAGGATGCTGCAATTGATTTGATGAAGAAAAATCTTCACCTAGAAAAGTACAGGGATTTCTCGCTGTCTGAAGATGGAACCTTGTATTTCGGAAACCGCATTGTCGTACCTCGCTTCGAACTTATGACCGACAAGGTCATGAAGGAGGCACATGATACCCCGTTGTCTATTCATCCGGGTAGCACCAAGATGTATCGTGATCTCCGTCAAAGGTACTGGTGGTCTAGAATGAAGCAGGACATTGCTCGCTATGTTGCTGAATGTGATGTGTGTCGTCACGTTAAGGCAGAACATCAGAAGCGTGCTGGAATTCTGCAACCGTTACCTATTCCTTTATGGAAATGGGATAAGGTTCAGATGGATTTCATTACAAGACTTCCCAGGTCACAGAAGGGTCACGATGCTATTCTTGTAGTCGTCGATCAACTTTCCAAAGTTGCACACTTTCTGCCTGTCAAAGAGACTATCACTGCTAGCCAGTTAGCAGAGTTGTATATCTCCAGAATTGTTTCACTCCACTGTATTCCGAAGGAGATTAGTTCGGACCGTGGCGGTCTTTTCACTTCCAAATTCTGGGAAAGTTTCCAAATAGCTATGGGAACTCATATTACCTGGAGTTCAGCTTATCACCCCCAATCCCAAGGCCAGGTCGAGCGAGTCAATCAAGTGCTTGAAGACATGCTTCGGGCTTGTGTTATTTCTTTCGGTAAGAAGTGGGAAGAATCTCTTCCATATGCCGAATTTTCTTACAACAACAACTATCAAGCCAGTTTGAAGATGGCCCCCTTCGAAGTACTCTATGGACGTAAGTGTCAAACCCCTCTGAATTGGTCAGAAACTGGGGAACGACCGCTCGTGGGTCCGAATATTATTCAACACACCGAAGAACAAGTCTGTATCGTTCGAGAAAATCTCAAGGCAGCTCAGGACCGCCAGAAGAGCAACTATGATCGCAAATGATGGGGTTTGACTTATCAACCTGGTGATCAAGCTTATCTACGTGTCACCCCTATGAAGGGCACTCACCGTTTTGGAATCAAGGGCAAGTTAGCTCCACGCTACATTGGTCCTTTCCGCATTGTTGCAAGACGTGATCAGGTGGCGTATAAATTGGAGTTGCCACCGCAATTCTCTAATATCCACGACGTATTCCATGTGTCGCAACTTCGTAAATGCTTCAAGGAATCTCCGCACCGAGCTGTGGATCACGAGATGCTCGAATTGCAAGATGATCTTTCTTATAAGGAGCATCCGATCCGCATTCTCGATGAAGCTGAACGTCGGACCCGTCAGAAGGTTACCAAGTTCCTCAAAGTGCAGTGGTCGAATCATACTGAAGATGAAGCCACTTGGGAACGCGAGGATAATCTTCGTGCGGAATACACCGAACTTTTTCCTTCTACCTCTTAATTCTCGGGACGAGAATTCTTGTTAGTAGAGGAGATTTGTAACACCCCATGTATTAAGCTACAGTAATCACCCGTTTGATATTGCCATGTCATCATGATCAACAGTGCTTAAACCTCATTTGGATCATGTCTTATTTCAAACTCAAATTCAAAATGGAAATTCAAACTAGAGTCAAAATAAAAGTTGTTCAAATTTGAAAACTAAATTGTTCATAATGTTGTAAATAATCTAGAGACCATTCTAAAATTATAACCAACAATTAATAAATTAATTAAGAGACTCTAACAGTAGCAAAATAGTACTATTTAATATCTTTTTAATTAAATAAAATCCCAAATGACAACCTTTGTACTCAAAACCATTTATTTGCACTGGCATGCAATGCACTGAGATTTAAGGGCTAGGTCTCATATTTTACAAAAACCATTTAGTGGCCAAACTATTTGTAAAATAGGAAAAAGAACAGAAAACAAAAGAGAAAATGTAATAAAAAGAAAAGGCCCGAGTGGCTGGGCTCTAGTCAGCGCAGAGGGCCCAACCCGCCTCCCCTTCCTCCTTCCTACTGCTCCCCTCTCGCACGCTGTCGCCTCGCCCGCACCCGCCGCGCCGGCCCCCCTGCCCTGCAGTTGACAACGCGCCGACGTCGCCCATCGAGGTTAAAGCCGCATGCCCCCGTGCCCCCCTAGCCTCTCCCTCACTCACTCTCTCTCTCTCTTTCGCTCGGCTCCCTCTTTCGCCTTCCTCCCGAGCACCACCGCCGACGCGGTCGTCGCCGCAACGCTGCGGATCCACGGCCACCGGCGTCTTCGAGGCCGGCAACCAAACCTGGGAGGTGCGACGTCCTCCGCGTCATCGTCCTTGTCCATCAGTTGGAGCCGGGGAGGTCAACAGGGACCGCATCGACCTCTTTCCCCTTTCGGTGCCCGCCGGCGATCGTCGCCAAATCCGCCTCGCCTCTGCGCTACCGTTCCCCCGAGGGGCCTCCGTGAGCCCGCACTGTGAGCACCACCCCTCCTCTCCCCGTCCGTTTCCTCTGTCCGCTGTCGTAGCCGTCCCGCCGCCGTGCCGAACTCCGCCGTCCGCCATGGCCGGTGAGCAGCGCGCTCTCGTGCCTCTCGGGCTCGTCCCAGGCCGCCGTCGCGCTCGTAGTGCTGCGTAGGTTTTGCCTGCGCGTGTAGTTCGTCGAACGCGCGACCGTAGCGCCATCTCCGTCGAGGCCCGAAAGTCGCCGCCGTTCGACCTCATCGTCGGGCACAACTCCGACCACCCCCGCCGCCGTGCTCCCCACCATCAGACGCGGCGTGGAGAGGCCGTTCCAGGGCACCCAGCCGCACTCGAAACCCTGCCCCACAGCTCGAACCCGAGCTTGCCGGAGTTCGTCGCCGTTGCACGAGCTCGCCGGCGTGCTCCGGTGCCGGCGCTGACCTGGCCAGCCGGGCCCCGCGGGCCCCGTTGACCTGGGTCAACTGCTGAGGTGGCACAGTGGCCCATTGGCATGCGGGCCCTACCCCATTTAAATGTTTTAAAATAAATAGATAAAAGTTAATTAACTATTAGTCACTGACAGGTGGGTCCCGCTAGTTGATTAGGATTAGATTAGTTAATTTAACTCTGTTAATTAGTCCAGTCTATGACATGTGGGGCCCACTGGTCAGGTTTGACCTGGCCGGCCCCCTGTTGACTGCTGACATCAGCTTTACGTCACAATGACGTCACCATGTACTATTTTGGATAATTCGAATTTAATTAATTAAATAAATTCTAGAAAATCAATAAAACTTTAGAAAATCATATCTTTTAATCCGTAACTCCGATGAAAATAATTTGTATATGAAAGTTGCTCAGAACGACGAGATGTATCCGAATACGCGGTCCGTTCATCTGTCACACGTCCCTAACTATCCGAACATGCAACCGTTCCCCTCTTTTCGTTTGTCCGAAATGCCGGACACTAGGAATATTTTCCCGGACATTTCTCCCCTTCGCCGGGATTACCTAGCCCTACGATAGAACACCGCTAGCTCTGCTTATTGACATATCATGCACTTGTTTGCTTAGTATTTATTTTTTCCTCTCCCTCTTCTCTCTCGGTAGCCCACGACACCGATGTCATCCCCGAGGCCGACGCAGCTCCGGAGCTCGAAGACACCATTGACAACCTTGCCCTTGCCGCCGAGTAACCAGGCAAGCCCCCCCCCCCCTTTGATCATCACGATATCGCCCATTCTAATTTCTCATGCTTGCATTAGAATTGTTGCTGCTACTGCTTTACCTATTCTGATGCATAGCCTGTTTATTGTAACCTGCTGTTGATAATTACCTGCATATCCTAAACTGCTTAGTATAGGCTGGGTAGAGACCTATCAGTGACCCCACTTATCCCGATTGCCCCGCTGGATTATCCAAAGACCCGATCAAAGGGATTGAAGACCAGACCCCGGCACCGCACATTACCCCCCCCCCCCTTAGTTGTAACGACACTGCAGCGTTACTATCAAGTGCCGCGGGTGAAACCTCTTGTAGCACTTCTGATGTTAACTCTGTAGAGTAGCTATTTGGTCGTGGTCATCGAGGGTGATTCCTCCGTCACCACTTCCGGTAACGACGCTGTCGTGCAACACATCTAGTATGAACCCATCGAGGGTGATTCCTTCGAGTTCACCTTGACGGATACATCGAGTGGGAATTCAACGAGGGTGATACCTCGGATTCCTCTGATGTTATAGACACACGGATACTTGGACTTTACACTGTTACTTGGATAGGCGGGTCGACCCTGGGGGGTACCCGCGTGCGCCTGAGAGGCGAGTGTTGTGAAGATGGGTGCCTGTGTGGTGCCCGAGTGAGAATACGAGGCGTGGCCGGGCATTCTTGGCCCTTGCGGCAAGTCCTCGAGACGGGGCGACGGGGTCACATCGATCGTGAGTCTCTGCTCGTTACCGCAAGCCCAAGGTACTAGCGATTTGGATATTTGATCCGAGCAGGCCTCTGGTCTGATAGCACTAACCATCACATGGGCATAGTATGGGCGTTCTGCATCGTAGCATCAGCCGAAAGCTTTGTCAGACGTCCAGTTCAGCATTGTGGCCGGGTCGGATCATGCCGTTGGTGCTGGTATCCACCCTGCTCGCAACGACACGGAGTGCACAGGGCGACGGCCCAAGACCCCTGAGCGCTTAGGATGTAGACCGGCGGGGACCTCTCTGCTGAGCTCTAGGTAGGGCTGCGGTGTATCGTTTGGCCGAGGTCGGGCATGACCGAGGAAAGTGTGTCCAGCCGGAGTTAATCGAGGGTGTTGGGTAAGTTGGTGCACCCCTGCAGGGAAGAAAACTTCTATCGATAGCCGGTCCTACGGTAAAGGACACTCGGAGTTGTATCCTGATTGATACAATTTAGAACTGGATACTTGGATACTATGGCTCTGGGATTGCTTCTCGCAGGGAGTCGAGAAGGGATCTCAGGACAAGGTTGATGACTGTATGGCTCTGGGATTGCTTTCTCGCAGGGAGTCAAGAAAGGATCTCTGGGTGAGGTTGATATCATTACTGCTACCTTTTATTGTACTGTTCTACTCTCTTCTATTGCTGCAAGAGCTCTGAAGATGCTAGTCTTCGATAGGACTAGGCCTTCTCTCTATTCTGGCATTTCTGCAGCCCAGTCCACATATACAGCCTCCCCTTGAAAATGTTGCATATGTAGTGTAGATCCTTGCTTGCTGAGTACTTCTGAGTACTCACGGTTGCTTTGTTTTCCTTTTCTCCCCATATCAGTTTGTCGTGACCAGAGGACGGAGCCCCCTGAGACAGATGCCTCATCGATCGACTACTACTACCACCCCGAGGATGGATACTACGGCGACTTGGATGACGACCAGGAGTAGGTTCGGAGGGTCCCAGGCAGGAGGCCTACGCCTTTCGATCGCAGTGTTTTATTTTGCCCTGACTTTCTAAAGGCCTTTCTGTTTCTCTTTTAATATCTGTACTCAGATATCTGATGCTTCCGCTGACGCTTGTATGCGAGCTTATGTATTCGAGCCCTCGAGGCCCCTGGCTTGTAATATAAAGCTTGTATGACTTTATTTATGTTTTAGAGTTGTGTTGTGATATCTTCCCGTGAGTCCTTAGGCTTGATCGTGTGCATTTGCGTGTATGATTAGTGCACGATTGAGCCGGGGGCGTCACAGTACTCTTTGAAGTTCATTGTGTTGGATTGAATATTATGAATCTGAAATTGTTTGATGCCTGTCGAATAATTAACCCACGGGTACTTGCGGTGACATTGGAGTATTTAGGTGACATTAGAGTTGATTGATGCGTATTATATGGTGTTATTTTAGTATGAACTCTAGGGTTGTTTGTGACACTTATATGGATGTCTCAATAGATTGATCGGAAAGGATAACTTTGAGGTGGTTTGCTACCTACAACAATTTCATCTTATGTTCTCCGCTATTGATAAGAACTTTGGAGTGATTCTTTGTCGCATGTTGAGGGATGGTTATATGATTCAATTATGTTAGCACTGTTGAGAGATTGCACCAGTGAAAGTATGAACCCTAGGCCTTGTTTTCAAGCATTGGGATACCGTTTGTGCTCACTTTTGTCACTTGCTACCTTGCTGTTTTTATTTCTTCAGATTACAAAAACCTATATCTACTATCCATACTACACTTGTATCATCATCTCTTCGCCGAACTAGTGCACACATACAATTTACCATTGTATTGGGTGTGTTGGGGACACAATAGATTTCTTGTATTTGATTGTAAGGTTACCTGATGCTACTTCTTGAGCTTGCGTGATGACCCACAAGTATAGGGGATCAATCGTAGTCCTTTCGATAAGTAAGAGTGTCGAACCCAACGAGGAGCAAAAGGAAATGACAAGTGGTTTTCAGCAAGGTAATTTCTGCAAGCACTAAAATTGTCAGTAACAGGTAGTTTGATAGCAAGATAATTTGTAACGAGGTAGTAATGGTAACAATAAATAAAGTGCAGCAAGGTAGCCCAATCCTTTTTGTAGCAAAGTACATGCTGGTACGGTCTAAGATAATAAGCAAAGCGTTCTTGAGGGCACACGGGAATTTCATCTAGTCACTTTCATCATGTTGGTTTGATTCGCGTTCGCAACTTTGATAATTTGATATGTGGGTGGACCTGTGCTTGGGTGTTTTTCTTACTTGAACAAGCCTCCCACTTATGATTAACCCCCTCGCAAGGATCCACAACTACGAGAAAAGTATTAAGATAAAATCTAACCATAGCATGAAACATATGGATCCAAATCAGTCCCTTACGAAGTAGCGCATAAACTAGGGTTTAAGCTTCTGTCACTCTAGCAACCCATCATCTAATAACTACTCCAAAATGCATTCCCTTAGGCCCAAATATGGTGAAGTGTCATGTAGTCTACGTTCACATGACACCACTAAGGGAATCTCAACATACATATTATCAAAATATCGAACACATATCAAATTCACATGATTACTTGCCACATGACTTCTCCCGTGGTCTCAGGAACAAAGGTAACTACTCAGAAATGATATTCATGGTCAAGATCAGAGGGGTATTAAATAGCATAATGGATCTGAACATATAATCTTCCACAAAATAAACCATATAGTAATCAACTCAAAGATGTAATCAACACTACTAGTCACCCACAGGTACCAATCTGAGGTTTCGGTACAAAGATTGAACCCAAGAGATGAACTAGGGTTTGAGATGAGATGGTGTTGTTGAAGATGTTGATGGAGATTGGCCTCCCAAAGATGATAGGGTTGTTGGTGATGACAATGGCTTCGATTTCCCCCATTGGGAGGGAAGTTCCCCCGGCGGAATCGCTCCGTCGGAGGGCAAAAGTGCTCCTGCCCAAGTTCCGCCTCGAGACGGTGGCTCTCCCTCCCAAAAGTCCTCTCCTTATTTTTTCTAGGTCAAAAGACCTAATATACCAGAAGATGGGCACCGGAGGTGGGCTGGGCTGCCCACCACCCACCAGGGCGCGCCTGGGGGGCCTGGCGCGCCCTGGTGTCATGTGGGCACCAGGTGGCCCCCCTCCGGTTGTTATTTTCTCCAGTATTTTATTAAATGTTCCAAAATAATTCTCCGTAAAATTTCATCTCATTTGGAGATGTGCATAATAGGTATATCTGACGTAGCTTTTTCAGGTCCAGAATTCCAGCTGTCGATATTCTCCCTCTTTGTGTAAACCTTGCATATTATGAGAGAAAAGGCATTAGAATTACTCCATAAAGCATTATTATGCATACAAAAATATAAATAACAGTAGGAAAACATGATGCAAAATGGACGTATCAACTCCCCCAAGCTTAGACCTCGCTTGTCCTCAAGCGAAAGCCGATATCAAAAATCATGTCCACATGTTTAGAGAGAGGTGTCGATAAAAACAAAATACGAACATAGTAGCATCATGCTTATTATGATAATAGCAACAAACTTAATTATAAATCTCTATCATATAACTTCTCATGAACAAGTAACAATTCATCACAACATCGAAGTAAAAAGCATAAACTTTATTGAAAACCAACAAACTATGTTCTCAGTCAACTTTGTAACTACAATTCATCATATTTTCAGGAAGGGTCATGTATCGGAGCCTTTTGGCAAGTCCACATACTCAACCATAATTTATACTTCTATGATTGCTAACACTCACAACATACATATGAGCAAAAAGTTTCAACCAGACACATAGAAAGATAGGGGCTTATAGTTTCGCCTCCCAACTTATTCACCTCAAGTGTGATGTCAACAATAATAACTCATGCTCACTCATATCCAACTGGGTATATGTGCTTAGATCTTTCCCCACCACATGATGCTTGCCAAATAGAAAAATAAAAAGAATAGAGAAGAATACTTTGACTCTTGCATAGAAAGTAAAGACATAAAAGTAAAAGATAGGCCCTTCGCAGAGGGAAGCAGAGGTTGTCAAGCACTTTTTGGTTTTGTATGCACAATCTCTTAATGCAAAAGAATGTCATGTTATATTGCCCCTTATGATAGCAACCTTTATTATGCAGTCCGTCGCTTTTATTACTTTGCCATCACAAGTTTGTACAACACTTAATTTCTCTTACACTAAATGATCAAACACATTTAGAAGCAATTTTTATTGCCTTATTGCACCGATGACAACTTACTTGAAGGATCTTACTCAATCCATAGGTAGCTATGGTGGACTCTCAAAACATGAGTTTGGGTTTAAGGTTTTTGGATGCACAAGTAGTATCTCTACTTAGTGCGGATTTTTGGCAAGCAAAGATATGGAGCAAGCACCACATGTTGAAGGATCTATGACAATATAACTTCTATGTGAATATGAACAAACATAAATCATTATGTTGTCTTCCTTGTCCAACGTCAACCGTTTTGGCATATAATATTTAATGGGGGCTCACAATCATAAAAGATGTCCAAGATAGTGTATTTGCATGTGAATCTTCTCTTCCCTTATTAACTCTTTCATGAATTGCATCATTGACCAATGCTATGTTTGTCAACTTCCAACAAATTTTACCACTTATACTTTTCCTTATGTGATGTCATTACTTACCATAAGATTAGCATATGATCTTTTTCATTATTTTCCTTTATTTTGATTGAAACATAAAAGTAAAGAAGCAAAACTCAAACTAAACTTTATTTTATAACTCTCACTCGATTACATAGATAGATCACGAAACTAGCACTCGAAAATAGATTATACTAAACTTTTATTCAACTAATAAATCACGAAATAGCTAAGGATCGAACTAAGATAGGTAAAGGTAATAAAAGTGATGGTGATACGATACCGGGTCATCTCCCCCAAGCTTGGCAAAAGCCAAGGGGAGTGCCCATACCCGTGTACTCAAGTCTTGTTTGGTGGGGAAGATGATGATGGTTGTGGTGATGAGGTAGTAGCGTTTTTCTTCTCCAGCTTACGTTGGAGGCTGAAATTATCCTCCCTCAAATCATTGTTCTCTTGCTCAAGCTTTAATATCCTCTTGCATAGTGCTACCTTGCTTTCCTGCAAAAAACAAGAAGGGATAGATTGGGTCTTAAATTTGTTTGCTTTATTGGGGAGACTTGGCTTCTTGAACTCTGCGTGCATATCTCCAGGTTGAGGTAGTGGGACTTCATCTTCATCTGAGGATGCACCCTCCGCCTCTTCCAGATAGGTATCCTCCTCCTCATCTGTCAGCCACACGTAGGGGAAGTATCTTTAATGATATTTGGATCTAGAGTGCGGTGGGTGACATAGCTCTGTCCATCCGAATCTTGAGACGACATATTTTCAAATCTACCAGAAAAATAGCACGAAACAAGAACAAAGGATTTCTCCGTGATATGTTGGTCAAATCATCTGGAAGTATATATAAAGATTTTTTTATCTTGGGAAACAAGCGTATGGAAGGAAAATAGAGTCGGGAAGGTGCCCGAGGGGCCCACCACCTACCAGGGCGCGCCAGGGAGGGCAGGCGCGCCCTGGTGTCTTGTGGGCACCTGGGTTGCCTTCCCGGTTGTTTCTTATTTTCCTATTTTTTTCTAATATACCAAAACTGACAGAAAATATTTTTGCGGATTTTTCGGAGTCCGTTTACTTACCGTATCACATACCTCTTCCTTTTCAGTGTTCTGGAGTGTTCTGGAAGGTTTCTTTTATGTGTTCCTCCGGTGTCATGGTTTGGATAATATTGCTTTCAACATTAATAGGCGTACCTGAGATATAGTGCTTAATTCTTTGTCCACTGACCACCTTCGGAGTAGTACCTTCGGCATTGTTAATCTTGATAGCTCTAGAACGATAGACTTCTTCGATGATATAAGGTCCTTCCCACTTGGAAAGAAGTTTTCCTGCAAAAAATCTAAAACAAGAGTTGTACAAAAGAACATATTCACCCACTTTGAATTCCCACTTTTGGATTCTTTTGTCATGCCACCTTTTAAATTTTTTTCTTTAAATAACTTGGCATTTTCATAAGCTCGGGTTCTCCATTCATCTAGTGAGCTAATATCAAATAACCTCTTTTCACTGGCAAGTTTGAAATCATAATTGAGTTCTTTAATTTCCCAATATGCTTTATGTTCTACGTCAAGAGGCAAATGACAAGCTTTTCCATAAACCATTTTATATGGAGACATACCCATAGGATTTTTATAAGCTATTCTGTAGGCCCAAAGTGCATCATCAAGTTTCTTAGACCAATTCTTTTGGGACCTATTGACAGTTTTTGTAATATTAATTTTATTTCTCTATTTCTAAGTTCAACTTGACCACTAGATTGAGGATGATAGGGTGATGCAATTATATGGTTAACATCATATTTAGCAAGCATTTACGGAAAGCACCATGAATAAATTGTGAACCACCATCAGTCATTAAATATCTAGGGACTCCAAACCTTGGGAAAATAACTTCTTTAAGCATTTTAATGGAGGTGTTATGATCGGCACTAATAGTTGGAATAGATTCTACCCACTTAGTAATGTAATCAACAGCAACCAAAATATGTGTATACCCATTAGAGGAAGAAAAAGGTCCCATATAATCAAAACCCCAAACATCAAATGGTTCAACAACAAGTGAATAATTCATAGGCATTTCCTGATGCTTACCGATATTACCTATTGTTTGACATTCATCACAAGACAAGACAAACTTACGGGCATCTTTGAAAAGAGTAGGCCAATAAAAACCAGATTGTAATACCTTATGCGCAGTTCTATCTCCTGCATGATGTCCTCCATAGGCTTCAGAGTGACATTTCCGTAGGATTTGTTCCTGTTCATGCTCAGGTGCACAACGTCTAATAATACCATCTACTCCCTCTTTATAAAGATGTGGGTCATCCCAAAAGTAATGCCTTAAGTCATAGAAGAATTTTTTCTTTTGTTTGTATGTGAAACTAGGTGGTATAAATTTAGCAACAATGTAATTAGCATAGTCAGCATACCAAGGAGTATTATGAGAAGCATTTATTATAGATAGTTGTTCATCAGGAAAGATATCATCAATAGGTAGTGGGTCATCAAGAATATTTTCTAACCTAGACAAGTTATCAGCTACGGGGATCTCGGCTCCTTTCCTATCAGTGATGTGTAAGTCAAATTCTTGTAGCAAGAGAACCCACCTAATGAGTCTAGGTTTAGAATCTTTCTTTTCCATAAGATATTTTATAGCAGCATGATCAGTGTGAACAATCACTTTGGAATCAACAATGTAATATCTGAATTTATCACAAGCAAACACAACTACTAAAAATCCTTTCTCAGTAGTAGCATAATTTCTTTGGGCACTGTCTAGAGTTTTGCTAGCATAATGGATAACATTTAATTTCTTATCAACTCTTTGTCCTAGAACATCACCAACAGCATAATCACTAGCATCACAAATAATTTCAAAAGGCAAGTTCCAATCAGGAGGTTGAATAATAGGTGCAGTAGTTAAGGCTTTCTTAACTGTTTCAAAGGCTTCTACACAATCATCATCAAAAACAAATGGAACATCCTTTTGTAAAAGATTAGTGAGAGGCCTAGAAATTTTAGAGAAGTCTTTAATGAACCTTCTATAGAAACTAACATGACCAAGGAAACTACGAATACCTTTAATGTCTTTAGGACATGGCATTTTCTCAATTGCATCAAATTTAGCTTTATCCACCTCAATACCTCGTTCGGAGATTTTATGCCCCAAGACAATGCCTTCATTAAACATTAAGTGGCACTTCTCCCAATTCAAGACAAGATTAGTTTGTTCACATCTCTGTAAAACTCGATCAAGGTTGCTTAAGCAATCATCAAAAGAAGTTCCGTAAACGGAAAAATCATCCATGAAAACCTCAACAATCTTTTCACAAAAATCAGAGAATATAGCAGTCATACATCTTTGAAAAGTAGCAGGTGCATTACATAAACCAAAGGGCATACATCTATAAGCATAAGTTTCAAAAGGGCAAGTAAAAGTTGTCTTCTCTTGATCAGGTTGTGAAACAGGTATTTGAGAGAAACCAGAATATCCATCAAGAAAACAAAAGTATGTGTGTTTAGATAATCTTTCTAACATTTGATCAATAAAAGTCAGAGGGTAATGATCTTTTCTAGTAGCTTTATTTAATTTTCTAAAATCAATTACCATTCTATAGCCAGTAACAATTCTGTTCACACACGAACATGTCACCGTGTATCCTCGGCGTCGAGCGTGATAAGCAAGACACGTCGCCGAAGGAGGCTCACCTGAAGCGCGATACGCAAGACAATCCGTGAGCGCTTTTGAAGACCCGAAACCCCACGTGGCCGGGAGAGACCCCGTCTAGACGCACGGCGGTGATGGGCTGCCCTAGGTCGGTTCGCCTGCTCCTAGGACTTCGTAGATCGATGCCCTTCGAAGCGAAGAACACAGATGAACGAGAAGCAGAAGCAGAAAACTAGGGTAGGAGATGAAACTTTGTAGATGGGTTTTTGCGATTGTGTGTTTTGTTTCAATCGGCCGTCACCCCTCATATATATAAGAGGCGGCTGGACTTCCCGTGCAAGGAAAAGTTATAATTCACGTCCAAAACCCTAATTTGGGTCCAATTCGGATTTCTTGATCTGAATTTTCCAAAACTGTTCGGTGTAAAAATTGGCTGCACCTTGTGGGTCCTGTTTGGGGTAGTAAACGACCTCAGATCAAAATCACGTAAGAAGCAAATTTAACCGTTTCGATGAGACGAACAACTTTTATGTTGAATGTTTTTCGATTTGAGGCCATCTTCAGGGCCGAATCGCTCGCGCAAAACGGACTATCACTCGCGCTACCCATCAGACACCATGTCTGATGGGGCGAGCCAGTTTTGCCTCGTGATAGGACCGTATTCAGATGGCTCTAACTTTTACATACGATCTCAGATAGAGGCAGTTTTTATATGAAAATCGGCCGTTTTGACGAGACGAAGACAATCCGTGTAGAAACTTTTCTCATATGAGGTCGTCTTGGAGGCTTAATTGGCCGAACAATACTCTGAATACAAAATCTTAATACTTTGAGCATAGTTTCGGCCCTTGAGATGAGGTCGAATGGTGATGGCCCAAACTTCAAAGATGTTCATGTCGACAATATGAAACTTTTTCATGTAGATCACTTCTCCATTTGAGGCCATATTAGTTAAGTTTTTGACCGTGCCAAAATCTGGTGTCAACACATGCCCCCCTGTTTTTCGGCAAAACTTGGATGCCGAAAAATAATTTGCCCAGAGTTTGTTCTAAGGACGATGTCAACACTCCATCGGCCATTTACATGTGCTTAGGGCGATAATTATATATCGGCCATGTATTTGCTTAGGGCGATAGTTATATATCGGCCATGTCTTTGCTTAGGGCGATAGTTATATATCGGCCGTTGCCTATCTAGGCTTCTTGCCACACACTTGGGAGATACTTCTTTAAATACTTTCCATTGAGAGCTCGAGGTAACAATGTGCCTTGTATGGATTCCACCAAATATGAGTTTCCGGAAACTACTCTTGTAATCTTAAAAGGACCTTCCCAACTTGGAGACCACTTCCCAAATTTTCTATCTTTTGATCCAATTTGTAGAATCACCTTCCACATGAGATCGCCAACGTGGAAATTCTTCAACTTGACCTTCTTATTGTAAGCTCTTGCCACCCTCAACTTATCTCTCTCTATGGCCTTCAAAGCAGCTAAACGTTTATCGGCGACTTCATCAATATTGTCCATCATCAAGTTATAAAAGTCCACCGCCGATAAATCATTTTGTTTGGCTATTCTCAAAGCATTCAAATTCACATCCACTGGTAAAACAGCCTCTTGACCATATATGAGCTCATATGGAGTTACCTTTGTAGCACCATGCCTTGAGATTCTGTGTGCCCACAAAGCTTCGGACAATAACTCATGCCATCTCCTTGGATTATCATCAATCTTCTTCTTGATGAGCTTGATTAATATTTTATTGCTAGAATCAGCTTGTCGATTGGCTTGGGCATAATATGGAGAGGAATTGAGCAACTTTATCTTATATGATTCGGCAAATTTTCTAACTTGATGTGACATAAACGATAAACCTTGGTCCATAGTTAATGTTTGAGGAATGTCGAATCTATGAATAATGTGCTCAGTTATGAATTGAATTACCTCTGTATGCGTCATATTTTTTAGTGGTATTGCTTTAGACCATTTAGTGAAATAATTAGTTGCCACCAACACGAACCGATGCCCTTTGGAGAAGAAGGATGAATCTCTCCAATAAAGTCTAATCCCCAACCTCTAAAAGGCCACAGCTTAATAATAGGATGTAACATAGCAGCGGGAGCCAACTGAATATCACCAAACTTTTAACAAGCTTCACATCCTTTATAATATCGGAAACAATCATTAATCATCGTCGGCCAATAAAACCCAGCCCGTCGCAATAACCATTTCATCTTGGGAGCCGACTGATGAGTGCCACAAATTCCTTCATGAACCTCTCCCATAGCAACTCTCGCTTGGTCCTCGTCCAAGCACTTTAAAAGAACATCATCAACCGTTCGGCGATAGAGATCATCATCTCTCATTGTGTATTTGAAAGCCATACGCCGAATAGTCCTGTCCACCCTTTTACTAGGATCACACAAATTATCAATAATGGGTTTCCTCCAGTCTTGATTTGCTCCTACATTAAATATTTCATTAGTGGCCGAAACGGTGGGCTCCGGTTCGGCCTCCCCTATGTTGGCAAGACAAGACATCGGCCTTCGAGAAATATGAAACATGCCATGATCAACATGATAGCCGGATGCTTGTTGTGCCAACTCATTTGCTCTTCAATTGTCACGTCTAGATATATGAGCAATGCTAAAATAATCCAAAGTAGAAATTATATCTAGACATTTATCAAGATAAACATTAAGTGATTCGTCAACACATTGAAAGACTTTGGATATTTGTTGCACTACTAATAACGAATCACCAAAAGCCTCAATATGTGTAGCACCTATGGCAAGCAACATCTCTAAGCCGAATAACAACGCTTCATATTCGGCCTGATTATTTGTGCAGAAATACTCTAAACGGCATGAGGCTTCAAAAACAGCACCATGAGGAGATATATAAACAATACCAACACCTTGGCCATTGCTACAAACTGAACCATCAAAATATAATCTCCATGGTACTAACGAGACAAGGTTTATATCAATATCATGCTTGTCATCAATCCAATGCTCAACAATAAAATTAGCAACGATTTGGCCTTTCATGGATTTAAGAGATTCATAAGCCAAATCATATTCAATTAAAGCACAAGCCCACTTGCCAATTCTACCACTAAGAATTGGCCGACGCAACATGTACTTAATGACATCGGTTTGACAAGCTACTATGCAAGCTCTCGGCACTAGGTAATGTCTCAATTTTGTGCAAGCATAATATAAACAAAGGCATAATTTTTCAATAAATGTGTACCTTGTCTCAGCGTCCAATAAACGTCGGCTCAAATAAGTAATAGCATGTTCCTTTCCTTTGGTCTCTTGAGTCAAAACAACACCAATAACACCTTCTGCCGCTACAATATAAAGCCTAAAGGGCTTATCTTTGGGAGCTTTCAACACTGAAGTAGTGCACAAATAATTTTTGATCATATCAAATGTTTCTTGCTGTTTGCCCCCAAGTAAAATTAGTTTCATTCTTTAACCGAAGGATGGGAGTGAATGTGTCAACCTTCCCTGACAAGTTGGCTATGAATCTCCTCAAATAATTGACTTTGCCAAGGAATTTTTGCACATCTCTCTTGCATGTTGGAGCCTCCACCTTTTGTATAGCTTCTATCTTTTTGGGATCAATTTCTATGCCATCTTGATGAATAATGAAACCCAAAAACTTTCCAGCCGATACACCAAAAGCACACTTCAAAGGATTCATCTTTAATCCATATTTTTTCATTCTCTCAAAAGCTAAACACAAATCGGCTAGATGAGATTCAAAAGCATCTGATTTGACAATAATATCATCAATATAAACCTCAAGTATAACACCAAGTAAATCATGAAAAATTAAATTAATAGCCCTTTGATACGTGGCACCGGCATTTTTTAATCCAAAGGTCATCACTGTCCACTCAAATAAACCAAGGAAACCGGGACATTGAAAAGCCGTTGTCGATGTTCTGGGAACCAGGGTACCCAGACTTGCCTGCCTGCGGCCCACGGCGTGGCTTCCCCAACGGCCTGGTACGGCCCATCTATAAGACCGCCAAAGCAAGACCCTCGCGAATGCCCCCTGGCCTCACGAGGCGGATGACACCAAGACCTCCGGAGGGAGCAGCCTCCCCAGGCTGCCTCCCGAGGAGCGGAGATTTCTATGCAGGTACCCTGCCTCACGAGGCTACCATGATGCAAGCCATGACGACCAAGGCAGGCGGGCGCCAGCGGGCGCAGAGGAGGCAGTTTTCTCTTTGGTGCTAAGGAGGCAAGGACAGGCGTGGGTTCCCGAGGAATCTGGCAAAGGTTTCCATTCCGGTGCTACAAGACCAAGACCACCAACACGGCAGGATGGATGTCATCATCGAGCCCACCGCTGTGTCATGACCAGAAGCTTTGCAGGCGAAGAGCACCTTTTGTCAAGATAGGATGTACTACTTGTCCCCTTTCAAAATTGGCCACTGTGGGATCCCTTCCCGCCTACATTTTGGGGGAAGAGGACCAAGGCCACTATAAATATAGGTTAGCCACCACCGTAGAGAGGGATCAAATCCTTTCCACCCTCACCAACATAGCCCTCGCGAGGCTGTTCATCCACTATACTAGTTCATCCTCAGCCCCTCGTGAGGCCAATCCACCATAAAGCAGGAGTAGGGTTTTACACCGCAAGGTGGCCCGAACCTGGGTAAACTGCCGTGTTCATCTTCTTCTTTGCTCACGCGAGTCTGGCTAGGCTAGGCCGTGGGGCGACGAGTGGTAGGCTTGAGAGGTTGAGTTCTTCGCACACGCCCCAGAGTTTGAACCTTCTTGGGTCTGCGGAGCCCTGAATCCGACAGCCATTTTGGACATGTCCTCTTCGGCCATAAAAATCTGGTTATACCCCGCATTACCATCAAGAAAGCTAATGACCTTATGTCCAGAAGCATCATTAATAAGCATATCGGCTATTGGCATGGGATACTCATCTTTAGGTGTAGCTCTATTCAAATCTCTGAAATCAATGCACACCCTCAACTTGCCGGAGCCTTTCTTCTCTACTGGTACAATGTTAGAAATCCACTCGGCATACCTGCAAGGTCTAATAAAATTAGCTTCAAGCAATCATACATTTTTGGATTAAACTTTCTGGCCGATTGCTTGTATGGTCTAAAACCGGCCTTTATAGGTAACCGATGCTCCACTAGCTCTCGGCTTAAACCTGGTATCTCATGATATTCCCATGCAAAGCAACAAATATATTCTTTCAACAGCTCGATCAACTTAACTTTATGATCGGCTCTTAAATTTTCATTTACAAATGTCGGCCTAGGAATTGAACCATCTCCTATATCTATCCCTTCTAATGGATCAGCCGATGTAAAACCTTGTCCTAATTTATCCATATCATCTAACTCTTCTATGGACTAATACATATCGTTCTCATTGGACCGATATTCTACAAGACGCTTTTGTAACCACTCTGAGTTAGGGTCCATTTAAATACATCATACCTTGGAGCCGATTATCACCAACCGGCTTTAAAGAAACAGGCACAAAACCACTTTTGTAGCGCTAAGAAAATCAAATTCTGATAAGTCGCGCCCCATCAAGCAAGTAGCATTAGGATGTTGCCAATCCACTGATGCATCGGCCAAAGCAACACAAGCCGAATTATCTGCATGAATGACCTCCACTTCATCATCAACCCATTGAATCAAAAACTGGTGCATAGTAGATGGCACACATTGGTTTGCATGAACCCAATCGCGGCCTAATATCACATTGTAGTTACCTTGCACCTCGGCGACAAAGAATCTGGTAGCCAAAGTTTTGCTTCCCACCGTAAGCTCCACATACATTACACCTTTGGCTTCAGTTTTCTCTTTGCCTTCAAATCCATTAAGCACCATGTTGGTATTTATTAACTCTTCATCACTCAGCCCCAATTTGTTGAAGACCGAAGATGGCATAAGATTCACCACAGCACCACCATCGACAAGCATTCTAGCAACCGGCGATCCATTAATATGACCTTTAAGGAACAATGGCTTCAAGTGCATCACCGGTTCTTTTGGCTTCTCAAATATAGCATTTTTAGGACCAAAATCTAGCTGAGCTACTTCCCCTTCTTCATCTTTAGCACGAAATTCAGCGGATAAGTAATACACCATATTAATATCCATACCTTTATGAACCGGTGTAGACTCATAATCAAGCATTTCAACTTCTTCCTCAAGCAAGTCCATTGACTCCGAAATATCTCCAAGTGAAGAGGAAGTAATAGGCAGAGTGGACGATGTAATAGAAGCCGCATCGTCCTCCGTTGGTGGTGTAGGTTTTGCTATGATCAATGCAGAAGCTGCTACATTTTCCTTTTGCTTAGGCTTCCACACTTGTTTTGGGGGTACCATGAGACGACTTTCATTGAACAATTTATCCCTTTGCTTCTCTACTTCTTGTTCCTCCTTCTCATGGCTCCTCATGCGCTGCAATCTCCTTTTTTGTGCCTTGGTCAGACCGGAAGGACACCACTTAGGCTGTGTATATTTTGGATCCCTCGACTTGGCCTTGCTTGTGCTAGCTTCATGATCAATAGCCATGGGACCTTGCTGGACAGCAGCCACATCTTTATTAGAATCAGCCGGATTGATGGGAAACGTAGCATGCAATTTCAAAAAAAATCCTACACTCACGCAAGATCTATCTAGGAGATGCATAGCAACGAGAGGGGAGAGTGTGTCCATGTACCCTCGTAGACCGAAACCGGAAGCATTTGACAACGCGGTTGATGTAGTCGAACTTTTTCTCGTTCTGACCGATCAAGCACCGAACGTACGGTACCTCTGAGTTCTGCACACGTTCAGCTCGATGACGTCCCTCGAACTCTTGATCCAGCAAACTGTCGAGGGAGAGTTCCGTCAGCACGACGGCGTGGTGATGGTGATGGTGAAGTGATCTGCGCAGGGCTTCGCCTAAGCACTACGTGAATATGACCAGAGGCGTAAACTGTGGAGGGGGGCGCCGCACACGGCTAGGAATCAATGTTGTGTGTTCTAGCGGTGCCCCCTTCACATATATATAGGTGGGAGAGGGAGAGGGGCAGCAAGGGGCGCCCCAAGTAGGAGTAATCCTACTTGGGCGCCTCCCACAAGTCGGCCTCCCCCCTTCCATAAGTGTCGGAGGGGGAATGAAAGAGAGGGGGGAGAGAAGGAAAGGGGGAGGCCGAATCCTCCCCTTTCCTTCTCCCTTCCCCTCCTTCCTTCTCCTCCTATTTCGGCCTATATGGGGGCGCACCAGCCCACCAGGGGCTGGTCTGTCCCTCTCTTGGCCCATAAGGCCCATATCTTTGCCGAGGGTGCCCGGAACCCCTTTCCGGTGACCCGATATGTACCCGGTACCCCCGGAACACTTCCGGTGTCCGAATACTATCGTCCTATATATGAATCTTTACCTCTCGACCATTTTGAGACTCCTCGTCATGTCCGTGATCTCATCCGGGACTCCGAACAACATTCGGTCACCAAATCACATAACTCATATAATAGAAAATCGTCATCGAATGTTAAGCGTGCGGACCCTATGGGTTCGAGAACTATGTAGACATGACCGAGACACCTCTCCGGTCAATAACCAACAGCGGAACCTGGATGCTCATATTGGTTCCTACATATTCTATGAAGATCTTTATCGGTTGTACCGTAATGACAACATACATCATTCCCTTTGTCATCGGTATGTTACTTGCCCGAGATTCGATCGTCGGTATCTTCATACCTAGTTCAATATCATTACCGGCAAGTCTCTTTACTTGTTCCGTAATACATCATCCCGCAACTAACTCATTAGTCACATTGCTTGCAAGGCTTATTATGATGTGTATTACCAAGAGGGCCCAGAGATACCTCTCTGATACTCGGAGTGACAAATCCTAATCTTGATCTATGCCAACCCAACAAACACCTTCGGAGATACCTGTAGAGCATCTTTATAATCACCCAGTTATGTTGTGACGTTTGATAGCACACAAGGTATTCCTCCGGTATCCGGGAGTTGCATAATCTCATAGTCGAAGGAATATGTATTTGACATGAAGAAAGCAGTAGCAATAAAACTGAACGATCATTATGCTAAGCTAACGGATGGGTCTTGTCCATCACATCATTCTCCTAATGATGTGATCCCGTTATCAAATGACAACTCATGTCCATGGTTAGGAAACCTTAACCATCTTTGATTAACGAGCTAGTCAAGTAGAGGCTCACTAGGGACACAGTGTTTGTCTATGTATTCACACATGTATTTAGGTTTCCGATCAATACAATTCTAGCATGAATAATAAACATTTATCATGAATAAGGAAATATAAAATAACAACTTTATTATTGCCTCTAGGGCATATTTCCTTTAGTCTCCCACTTGCACTAGAGTCAATAATCTAGTTCACATCACCATGTGATATAACACCCATAGTTCACATCGCTATGTGACCAACACCCAAAGAGTTTACTAGAGTCAATAATCTAGTTCACATCGCCATGTGATTAACACCCAAAGAGTACTAAGGAGTGATCATGTTTTGCTTGTGAGAGAAGTTTAGTCAATGGGTCTGTCACATTCAGGTTCGTATGTATTTTGCAAATTTCTATGTCTACAATGCTCTGCATGGAGCTACTCTTAGCTAATTGCTCCCACTTTTAATATGTATCCAGATTGAGACTTAGAGTCATCCGGATTGTTGTCAAAGCTTGCATCGATGTAACCCTTTACGACGAACTCTTTATCACCTCCATAATCGAGAAACATTTCCTTAGTCCCCTCAGGTAACTAAGGATAATTTTGACCACTGTCCAGTGATCTACTCCTGGATCACTATTGTACCCCCTTGCCAAACTCATGGCAAGGTATACAATAGGTCTGGTACACAACATGGCAAACTTTATAGAACATATGGCTGAGGCATAGGAAATGACTTTCATTCTCTCTCTATCTTCTGCCGTGGTCGGATTTTGAGTCTTACTCAACTTCACACCTTGCAATACAGGCAAGAACTCCTTCTTTGGCTGATCCATTTTGAACTCCTTCAAAATCTTGTCCAGGTATGTACTCATTGAAAGTCTTATCAAGCGTCTCGATCTATCCCTATAGATCTTAATGCTCAATACATAAGCAGCTTCACCGAGGTCTTTCATTGAAAAATTCTTATTCAAGTATCCTTTTATGCTATCCAAAAATTCTATATCATTTCCAAACAATAATATGCCATCCACATATAATATCAGAAATGCTACAGAGCTCCCACTCACTTTCTTGTAAATACAGGCTTCACCGTAAGTCTGTATAAAACCATATGCTTTGATCACCTCATCAAAGCGTATATTCCAACTCCGAGATGCTTGCACTAGTCCATAGATGGATCGCTGGAGCTTGCACACTTTGTTAGCACCTTTAGGATCAACAAAACCTTCTGGTTGCATCATATACAATTCTTCCTTAAGAAATCCATTAAGGAATGCAGTTTTGACGTCCATTTGCCAGATTTCATAATCATAAAATGCGGCAATTGCTAACATGATTCGGACGGACTTAAGCATCGCTATGGGTGAGAAAGTCTCATCGTAGTCAACTCCTTGAACTTGTCGAAAACCTTTCACGACAAGTCGAGCTTTGCAGACAGTAACATTACCATCAGCGTCAGTCTTCTTCTTGAAGATCCATTTATTTTCTATGGCTCGCCGATCATCAGGCAAATCCACCAAAGTCCACACTTTGTTCTCATACATGGGTCCTATCTCAGATTTCATGGCCTCAAGCCATCTGTCGGAATCTGGGCTCATCATAGCTTCTTCATAATTCGTAGGTTCGTCATGGTCTAGTATCATGACTTCCAGGACAGGATTACCGTACCACTCAGGTGCGGATCGTGCTCCGGTCGACCTACGAGGTTCAGTAGTAACTTGATCTGAAGTTTCATGATCATTATCATTAGCTTCCTCTCTAGTTGGTGTAGGCATCATGGGAACAGTTTTCTGTGATGAACTACTTTCCAATTCGAGAGAAGGTGCAATTACCTCATCTACTTTCCTCCCACTCACTTCTTTCAAGAGAAACTCCTTCTCTAGAAAGGATCCATTCTTGGCAACAAAGATCTTGCCTTCGGATCTGTGGTAAAAGGTGTACCCAATTGTTTTCTTAGGGTATCCTATGAAGACGCACTTCTCCGATTTGGGTTCGAGCTTATCAGGCTGAAGCCTTTTGACATAAGTGCCGCAACCCCAAACTTTAAGAAATGACAGCTTAGGTTTCTTGCCAAACCATAGTTCATACGGTGTCATCTCAATGGATTTAGACGGTGCCCTATTTAACGTGAACGCAGCTGTCTCTAATGCATAACCCCAAAACGATAGTGGTAAATCGGTAAGAGACATCATAGAACGCACCATATCCAATAAAGTACGGCTATGACGTTCGGACACACCATTACGCTGTGGTGTTCCAGGTGGCGTGAATTATGAAACTATTCCACATTGTTTTAAATGAAGGCCAAACTCGTAACTCAAATATTCGCCTCCGCGATCAGATCGTAGAAACTTTATTTTCTTGTTACAATGATTCTACACTTCACTCTGAAATTCTTTGAACTTTTCAAATGTTTCAGACTTGTGTTTCATCAAGTAGATATACCCATATCTACTCAAATCATCTGTTGTAACACCCCCTGTCATTAGCTACAGTAATCACTTTTGATAATGACATGTCAGCAAGCTTAATAGTGCATAATCATCATTTGCATCATATTGCATTTCAACTCCTAAGTCAAATTCAAATTTAAATGTAAGTGAAATATAAAAGTTGTCCAACATAAAAACTGAAATGTTCGATAAATAACAAATATTGCAGAGGCTAATCTTAAATTGAAACCAACAAATAATAAAATAATTAGGTGGCTCTAACATAATTAAAACAGTGAGGATTAATGCATATTAATTATTATAAAAATTGTGGGAGCTCATATTGTCTCCAAACCAGTTTTTGGTAGTGTTAGGTAATGCCTAGTATTTGTTGGAGCAATTCCTATGTTTTACAAAATTCAATATGTGGCCTAACTATTTACTAAACTGAGAAAAGGAAATAAATAAAAAGAAAAAGGCAATAGAAAAAGAAAACAGAAAAAGAGAAGAGAAACCCCCCCCCCATTTCCCACGGCCCAACTGGGCCATCGGCCCACCCCCCTCCCCTATTTGGCCTCCCCCGGAGCCCCAAACCCTAATCCCCACACCCCATCGACAGAATCCCCCCCACAGCTTACGTTTCCACCCCCCCCACTCGGTACGGATCGGGCCGAGCACCTAGCATCCCAGGCGGCGCTCGTCCCGGACCGCGCCCCGACGCCCCGACGCGCTCAACCGCCGCCGCCGACGCCGCCGCCTCGCCGGACTGCCCGTCCACGCCTTCCCTTCGACGGCTCCCTCGAGCCTCGCCGCCCCCGTTCCCCTGCAGCGCCTGTGAGCACCGCCGCCTCCTCTCCCCTCCCCTCTGTCGTCGCCATCTGCCGCACCGGGCTCGCCCCTGCACATGTCCGCCGTGGCCTCGTCACCCCTCACCGCTCGCTGTGCCACTCGCCGTAGTCTGCGGCCGCGACCGCGTCCGCTCACCCGCCTCGCAAGCTCGCCTCGCCCGTCCACGCTCGCGCTCACCGCGGCCATCCCGCGTCCCGCCTCGCTTGCCCGCTGCTGCTCCGCTCGCCCGCGCCGTGCGCTCCGCGTTGCTGCTCGCCTCTCTTCCCCCTCAGCTCACCCCGCGCGCAGCCCGCCCCCTGGCCACGCGCCTCGCCCACCGCCCGCTTCGTCGTGCTGCCCCGCAGCGCTGCTGCTGTTCTGCTCCGCTCACGCGCGTGCCCGCGCCATCGCCTCGCCGCGCCCTGGTGCTGCTCGCCTCGCCCTGGCGCTGCTCGCCTCGCCCGCCAGCGCCCTCGGGCGCATACGGGTGCCCAGCGCCCGCTCCGGGCGCCCGAACCCGCTAAGGCCCCCAGGGCCTATGACAGTGGGGGCCCACCCCCAGAACATTTTTATTAAAAAAATTAAAATAATAATTAAAATAAATAATTAATTAGTTAATTAATCCTGATTAGGTTAATCTAATTAACTAATTAGTGTTAATTAAACAGTAATCTAATTAGTTAATCCTAATTAGCCTAACAGTCTATGACAGGTGGGACCCACCCTGTCTGGACGCCTGCTGACGTCAGCATGATGTCATGCTGATGTCATCGCAGCACTGTTTCGGATAATGTTGATTTAAATAATTAAATAAATTCCAGAAATTAATAAATACTTTAAAAAATCATATTAAATAATCCGTAACTCCGATGAAAATACTTTATACATGAAACTTGCTCAGAATTCCGATACGAACCCGGATACGCCCTCCATATTCCCATCAGACGCCCGCAGCTATAAGAACATTGAACTTTTAGACCGTTTTCAGTAAATGAATAGTGCCCAACTTTAATTAAATAAATCCAAATAAATTCCTAAATTAACTAAATCATTTAGTTAGGCAGTAGAACACCACGGCATATCATTTAGGCATGTCATACATATTGTTTGCATTATTGCCGTGAATTTATTGTTTCTCTCCCCCTCCTTCTCTCTCTCGATAGACGCTGAGACCGACGACGCTGCACCAGGATACGACTACACTACCGACGAGCAGCCCATTGACGACCCCTCTCTCTTGCCAGAGCAACCAGGCAAGCCCCCCCCCCCTTGAGCATTCCAGATATCGCCCATTCTATTCTCCTGCTTGCATTAGATTTTTCTACTGTTAATGTATGCTCCTATTCTGATGCATAGCCTGCTGTTGTAACCTGTTCATTGCTACCTTACCTGCCTATGATAAACTGTTTAGTATAGGTTGGAATGAACCATCAGTGACCCCACCACCTTATCCTTGATGCCCCTGCTTGATCATCGACGACCCGATCAACGTGATCGTCGACCAGAGACCGACACCTCACTTCACACCCCCTTTACTTGTACGACTCTGCATAGTAACTATCGAGTGCCGAGGGTGATACCTCGTAATGCACTCCCGATGAATACTCTGCAGTGTAGCTATTCGGTCATGGTCATCGAGGGTGATTCCTCCTTCTCCACTTCCGATACGACTCTGTCGTGCAACCCTCAGTGTGAACCTCGAGAGTGATACCTCAAACGTTCGCCCTGATGATTTTGTCGAGTGGAATCCGCCGAGGGTGATTCCTCGGGTTTCCCCCTTGATGTTATGACCACACGGTTACTTGACCTTTGTTACAGGCGGGTCCACAGTGGTGGGTACCCGCTGGGGATCTATGATTTTCGGGTGTGCCGGAAGGGCACTCGAGTGTGACATTGTGGCGGAGCATCAGAGACTCTGATTGTCTCCGCTTGATACTAATTGAGCCTATTGGATTTGGGTGTGTGATCTGAGTGGGTCGATGTGCCCTATACGCACTACCACCACGCGGGATAATGGTTATGGGACCCTCTGCGAAGTATGTTTCTCCCGAAAGCTCGTCTGACGTCACGATTCACCGTGCGGGCTGATTGTTGGGATTGGGCTGGATACTTCACTGATGAGTTCAGTGTCGCGCCTGCACCCCGGCCAGTCTCGCAACGCGCAGGGTGCCCAGGGCGATGGCCCGAGACCTCTGGGTGCATAGGTTAGTCCGGCGTGCTGACCTCTCTGCCGAGCCTAGGTAGAGCGCTGCTTTGTGTTGATCTTCCGAGGACGGGCATTACCCAGCAAGTGTGTCCGGCCAGAGTTGATCGAGCGTGTTGGGTAACAGTAGTGCACCCCTGCAGGGATGAATCTTCTATCGATAGCCGGTCCTACGGTAAAGGACGCTTAGTTTGTGTATCCCGATCTACTACTTAAACTGGATACTTGTTACTTAACTGAAGCTTCAGGATCGCTTTCTCGCTTGGGAGTCGAGGAAGGATCTTTAAGCTGTACTTCAACATGTTTGCTAAATAAAATGCTATTCTACTTTCTTGTACTGCTGCAAGATGATGGCCTTGTGAAGATGTTTGAAGATGCTAGTCTTCGATAGGATTAGGCCTTCTCTCTATTCTGGCATTTCTGCAGCCCAGTCCACTTATACAGCCTTTCTTCATTGATAATGTTGCATATGTAGCATAGATCCTTGCTTGCTGAGTACTTCGGATGAGTACTCACGGTTGCTTTACTTTCTCTTTTCCCCATATACCCCACCTTGATGATACATCAGACGATGGAGTCCAGGAGCCAGATGCCCCCACCGGAGCTTACTACCAGGAGGGTCCAGAGGGTACTTACTACTGGATCGAGCCAGCTGACCAGGAGTAGGATCGGAGGCTCCCAGGCAGGAGGCCAACGCCTTTCAATCTAGTGTCGTTGTTTGTGCTAGCCTTCTTAAGGCAAAACTTGTCTAACTATGTCTGTACTCAGATAATATTTGTATGACTGACTTATGTATTCGGATCTTCGGATCCCTGGTTTGTAATATTGTGGACCTCCGTTAAATTGTGTTAGAGTTGTGTTGTGATATCTTCCCGTGAGTCCCTGTGCTTGATCGTACACGTTTGCGTGTATGATTAGTGTACGATTGAGCCGGGGGCGCCACATCTGTGAAGGTCAGAAAATAATGATACCCGCCGCGTGCTTCAACACTCATCGGACCGCATACATCAGTATGTATTATTTCCAATAAGTCATTAGCTCGCTCCATTGTTCCGGAGAACGGAGTTTTAGTCATCTTGCCCATGAGGCATGGTTCACAAGTATCAAATGATTCATAATCAAGTGATTCCAAAAGCCCATCTGCATGGAGTTTCTTCATGCGCTTTACACCAATATGACCTAAACGGCAGTGCCACAAATATGATGCACTATCATTATCAACTTTGCATCTTTTGGTATCAATATTATGAATATGTGTATCACTACGATCGAGATTCAATAAACCATTTACATTGGGTGTATGACCATAGAAGGTTTTATTCATGTAAACAGAACAACAATTATTCTCTGACTTAAATGAATAACCGTATCGCAATAAACATGATCCAATCATATTCATGCTCAATGCAAACACCAAATAACATTTATTTAGGTCCAACACTAATCTCGAAGGTAGAGGGAGTGTGCGATGGTGATCTTATCAACCTTGGAATCACTTCCAACACACATCGTCACCTCGTCCTTAACTAGTCTCTATTCATTTTGCAATTCCTGTTTCAAGTTACTAATCTTAGCAACTGAACCGGTATCAAATACCCAGGGGCTACTATGAACACTAGTAAAATACACATCAATAACATGTATATCAAATATACCTTTGTTCACTATGCCATCCTTCTTATCCGCCAAGTATTTGGGACAGTTCCGCTTCCAGTGACCATTTCCTTTGTAGTAGAGGCACTCAGTTTCAGGCTTGGGTCCAGCTTTGGGCTTCTTCATGGGAGCGGCAACTTGCTTGCCATTCTTCTTGAAGTTCCCTTTCTTTCCCTTGCCCTTTTTCTAGAAACTAGTGGTCTTGTTAACCATCAACACTTGATGCTCTTTCTTGATTTCTACCATTGCCGATTTCAGCATCGCGAAGAGCTCGGGAATCATTTTCGTCATCCCTCGCATATTATAGTTCATCACGAAGTTTTAGTAGCTTGGTGATAGTGACTAGAGAACTTTGTCAATCACTATTTTTTCTGGAAGATTAACTCCCACTTGATTCAAGCGATTGTAGTACCCAGACATTCTGAGCACATACTCACTGGTTGAGCTATTCTCCTCCATCTGGTAGGCAAAGTACTTGTCAGAGGTCTCATACCTCTCAACACGGGCATGAGTCTGAAATACCAATTTTAGCTCTTGGAACATCTCATATGCTCCGTGGCGTTCAAAATGTTTTTGAAGTCCCGGTTCTAAGCTGTAAAGCATGGTGCACTAAACTATCAAGTAGTCATTATATCGAGCTTGCTAAACGTTCATAACGTTTGCATCTACTCCTGCAATAGGTCTGTCACCTAGCGGTGCATCAAGAACATAATTATTCTGTGCAGCAATGAGGATAATCCTCAGATCACGGACCCAGTCCGCATCATTGCTACTATCATCTTTCAACTTAGTTTTCTCTAGGAACATATCAAAAAAATAAACAGGGGAGCTATACATGAGCTATTGATCTATAACATAGATATGCAAATACTATCAAGACTAAGTTCATCATAAATTAAGTTCAATTAATCAGATTACTTAAGAACTCCCACTTAAATATACATCCCTCAAGTCATCTAGGTGATACGTGATCCAAATCAACTAACCCATGTCCGATCATCACGTGAGATGGGGTAGTCATCAATGGTGAACATCTCTATGTTGATCATATCTACTATATGATTCACATTCGACCTTTCGGTCTCCAGTGTTCCGAGGCCATGTATGTACATGCTAGGCTCGTCAAGTTTAACCCAAGTATTCTGCATGTGTAAAACTGTCTTACACCCATTGTATGTGAACGTAGTGTCTATCACACCCGATCATCACGTGGTGTCTCGAAACTACGAACTTTCGCAATGGTGCATACTCGGGGAGAACACTTTTACATTGAAATTTAGTGAAGGGATCATCTTATAATGCTACCGCCGTACTAAGCAAAATAAGATGCATAAAAGATAAACATCACATGCAATCAAAATATGTGACATGATATGGCCATCATCATCTCGTGCTTTTGATCTCCAATGTCCAAAGCATCGTCATGATCTCCATCGTCACCGGCTCGACACCTTGATCTCCATCGTTGCATCGTGGTCGTCTCGCCAACTATTGCTTCTACAACTATCGCTAACGCATAATGATAAAGTAAAGCAATTACATGGCATTTGCATTTCATACAATAAAGAGACAACCATAAGGCTCCTGCCGGTTGTCAGATATCTTACAAAACATGATCATCTCATACAATAACATTTATCACATCATGTCTTGACCATATCACATCACAACATGCCCTGCAAAAACAAGTTAGACGTCCTCTACTTTGTTGTTGCAAGTTTTACGTGGCTGCTATGGACTTCTAGCAAGAACCGTTCTTACCTACGCATCAAAACCACAACAGTGTTTTGTCAAGTTTGTTGTTTTAGCCTTCAACAAGGACCGGCCGTAGTCAAATTTAATTCAACTAAAGTTGGAGAAACAGACACCCGCCAGCCACCTTTATGCAAAACTAGTTGCATGTCTGTCGGTGGAACCGGTCTCATGAACGTGGTCATGTAAGGTTGGTCCGGGCCGCTTCATCCAACAATACCGCCAAATCAAAATAAGACGTTGGTGGTAAGCAGTATGACTATCACCGCCCACAACTCTTTGTGTTCTACTCGTGCATATCATCTACGCATAGACCTGGCTCGGATGCCACTGTTGGGAAACGTAGCATGCAATTTCAAAAAAATTCCTACGCTCACACAAGATCTATCTAGGAGATGCATAGAAATGAGAGGGGAGAGCGTGTCCACGTACCCTTGTAGACCGAAAGCGGAAGCGTTTGACAACGCGGTTGATGTAGTCGAACTTGTTCTCGTTCCGACCGATCAAGAACCGAACGTACGGCACCTCCGAGTTCTGCACACATTCAGCTCGATGACGTCCCTCGAACTCTTGAGCTAGCAAAGTGTTGAGGGAGAGTTCCGTCAGCACGACGGCATGGTGACGGTGATGGTAAAGTGATCCGCGCAGGGCTTCGCCTAAGCACTACGTGAATATGACCGGAGGCGTAAACTATGGAGGGGGGCGCCGCACACGGCTAGGAATCAATGTTGTGTGTTCTAGCGGTGCCCCCTTCACATATATATAGGTGGGAGAGGGAGAGGGGCAGCAAGGGGCGCCCCAAGTAGGAGTAATCCTACTTGGGCGCCTCCCACAAGTCGGCCTGCCCCCTTCCATAAGTGTCGGAGGGGGAAGGAAAGAGAGGGGGGAGAGAAGGAAAGGGGAAGGCCGAATCCTCCCCTTTCCTTCTCCCTTCCCCTCCTTCCTTCTCCTCCTATTTCGGCCTATATGGCGGCGCACCAGCCCACCAGGGGCTGGTCTGTCCCTCTCTTGGCCCATAAGGCCCATATCTTTGCCGGGGGTGCCCGGAACCCCTTTTCGGTGACCCGATATGTACCAGGTACCCTCGGAACACTTCCGGTGTCCGAATACTATCGTCCTATATATGAATCTTTACCTCTCGACCATTTTGAGACTCCTCGTCATGTCCGTGATCTCATCCGGGACTCCGAACAACATTCGGTCACCAAATCACATAACTCATATAATACAAAATCGTCATCGAACGTTAAGCGTGCGGACCCTACGGGTTCGAGAACTATGTAGACATGACCAAGACACCTCTCTGGTCAATAACCAATAGCGGAACCTGGATGCTCATATTGGTTCCTACATATTCTATGAAGATCTTTATCGGTCGTACCGTAATGACAACATACGTCATTCCCTTTGTCATCGGTATGTTACTTGCCCGAGATTCGATCGTCGGTATCTTCATACCTAGTTCAATCTCGTTACTGGCAAGTCTCTTCACTCGTTCCGTAATACATCATCCCGCAACTAACTCATTAGTCACATTGCTTGCAAGGCTTATTATGATGTGTATTACCGAGAGGGCCCAGAGATACCTCTCCGATACTCGGAGTGACAAATCCTAATCTCAATCTATGCCAACCCAACAAACACCTTCAGAGATACCTGTATAGCATCTTTATAATCACCCAGTTACGTTGTGACGTTTGATAGCACACAAGGTATTCCACCGGTATCCGGGAATTGCATAATCTCATAGTCGAAGGAATATGTATTTGACATGAAGAAAGCAGTAGCAATAAAACTGAACGATCGTTATGCTAAGCTAACGGATGGGTCTTGTCCATCACATCATTCTCCTAATGATGTGATCCCATTATCAAATGACAACTCATGTCCATGGTCAGGAAACCTTAACCATCTTTGATTAACGAGCTAGTAAAGTAGAGGCTCACTAGGGACACAGTGTTTGTCTATGTACTCACACATGTATTTATGTTTCCGATCAATACAATTCTAGCATGAATAATAAACATTTATCATGAATAAGGAAATATAAAATAATAACTTTATTATTGCCTCTAGGGCATATTTCCTTCACATATTATCAACAATAATCGGCTCTTTGATTGTTAATTACTTATTGCCTATCATAATAGTTTCAGCACTAGAATTCTTCTCCTTTTGCTTGCTAGGCTCCGAAATTTTAGCACTTGGTGATTTAGCACACCACACTTGCTTGCCAACCCTTCCATGATTATCTTGCATTGGCCGATTGACACCGTTGTTCAAACGGCCTCGTGTGGGATAAGAGAGCCTCTCACGAATGGGCCTCCTTGGTTCTGCCCACCCCGGATGAAAAGCATAAGGGGCCATTGGGGGCTGCCCCCATCCTCCATTGAAGCCTCCCATGTAGTATGGCGCATAGGGGGGTGGCGCCATCCATGGTCCTGGTGCCCACGACCCATATGGCCTTGCATGATGCTGAAAGTCTTCCCGAGGAGGTGGCCTTGAGCGCTTCAAATTTTATGACCGGTTAGAGCTAGAAACGGCCGCTTGATTGACATATTTGGACATCAACATATCAAAAGTTGGCTTGATCTTCTTGCGATGCACTTTAGCTTCATTCGTCTTCCACTTGCCAACCTCTGGACTCTTGGGCTTAACAAATTTGGCATGAGTGTTCTCTTGCACTTGTGGTTGCCCCCCGAGTGTAGGATTCTTGATGGTGATCTTAATTATCTCCTTGCCACCGGGTTGCTTGTCAAGCACAACTTGTCTCCCCAAGATCTTGTCACCTTCCTTGCTTTTCCTGGGCTCACCAATGACAACATTATTTTTATTAGTTGATTCGGCTATGTTGGGCTGAATTAACATCTTCTTCCCCTCCAAATCCATGGTGTTCATTGGGAAGGGCTGCTTATCAACTTGCATCTCAGAAAAATTCAATCGTCCGTCATTAATGGCCGATTGTATCTGTCTTCAAAAACATTACAATCATTAGTAGCATGAGAAAAGGAATTATGATACTTGCAATAAGCACGTCATTTCAGCTCTTCGAACGGCGGTAAAGTATGAGATATTCTAATAATCTTGGCTTGCAACAAAGCATCAAATATTTTATCACACTTCGCAATGTTGAAAGTAAATTTCATCTCTTCATCACGATTCTTATGAATCGGCTTTAAATCATTGCAAGTAAATGGTTTAGCCTTAGATGGCCAAACAAATTCAGCAGCATAAATATCACCCTCATCGTCCGAGTGGTCACTATCATACTCAACCATATTCATCTTAGGACGATCAGTTTTATATCTATGCACTTCTTTAAGATCTTTGCTTCGGCTTTCTTGAGCCAAAGCCCTTTGCAAGACTTGGTTGATATTTAAAAACTCATCCTTCTAGCCTTTCTCTAATGTGAGTTCTCAAACCACTAAGCACAAGATCAGCCAAATCTCTCTCGGTTATCACCAAACTATAGCACTGGTTTTTTGTATCTCTAAATCTTTTGACATAATCGGAGACCGATTCATCATGCTTTTGCTTAACCGATGTAAGATGGGATAGTTTAAGCTCATTCTCACCACTGTAGAAGTGGTCATGAAACTTTTTCTCCAAGTGAAACCATGTAGTAATAAAACCGGGTGGTAACGCAGAAAACCACGAGAAAGTAGTACCGGTTAAAGATAAAGGAAAATAACGTACTTTCCACTCGTCTCGTGAACTTGCCTCACCTAATTGTGCCAAGTACTGACTAACATGCTCCCATGTAGTCTTTGTTCCCTCTCCACTAAATTTAACAAAATCTGGAACTTTATATCCGGGAGGACATGGCACGGTATAAAAAAATTCTAGATATGGTTTCCTGGAAATTCATGGTTTAGGTAGTTCAATCCCACAATGCTCTCGGAACACCCTAGACATCTCCTCTCTGACATTAGCCAAAATATCACTCATATTGAGCGGCGTTGCATGTGGTTGTGGCGCATGGTGAATATGATTTCTAATTGTTGGTATAGTGCTAGTCGGAAGAGATGGTGGTGTGTATGTTGTACCATAGTTCGGCAACAATCCACTTGGACTTGCCGAACTGTAACCTAGCAATGCAGTTGGATTCACTGAACTTGGTACGTTCATGGCAGGATTAAAGCGTGGAGCAACAAGTTGGTTTGTCTGACTAGGATAAGAATTCAACGGCACGGGCGGCGCCGATGAAATAGGTAAAGTTGGACTAAAGTTTTCCACACCAGGAGACATATTACCACTACCATTAGATGATTGAGGAGTATTTTTTCGAGCAATGTTATTGTCTATGATAGCTTGGTAAATAAGATCATTATTCTGAGCAATAAGAGTAGTAATTTCAGCCGACTGTTCAGGAGAGAAGATTTTGCTTACAGCCGGCTCTACCTGCTCATTGTGAAGAGGAGGAAACTTGATTTCTTCAATTGAAGTGATGTTGCCTTGGCGGTCCTTTTTGAACTTAGCAAGGAACTCCTGCATCTCCTTCTCTTCACATGCCTTCCTGTACTCCTCATAAGCTTGGCGATGTTCTACCGATAATTCCTCAAAATTGGGCTTGATGATGTTATCGGCATCCACTTCAGATGGCTTGGGAAGATCGACCATGATGGATGATGATGATTGCTCTCTGGTCCCCATCGGAGTCGCCAAAAAGTGTGTTCACACATGAACACGTCATCGTGTACCCTCGGCGTTGAGCGCGATAAGAAAGACACATCGCCGAAGGAGGCTCACCGGAAGCGCGATACGCAAGACAATCCGGCGAGCGCTTTTGAAGACCCGAAACCCCACGCGGCCAGGAGAGACCCCGTCTGGACGCACGGCGGTGATGGGCTGCCCTAGGTCGGTTCGCCCGCCCCTAGGACTTCGTAGATCGAAGCTCTTCGAAGCGAAGAACACCGATGAACGAGAAGCAGAAAACTAGGGTAGGAGATGAAAGTTTGTAGATGGGTTTTTGCGATTGTGTGTTGTGTTTCAATCGGCCGTCACCCCTCATGTATATAAGAGGCGGCTGGACTTCCCGTGCAAGGAAAAGTTATAATTCGCGTCCAAAACCCTAATTTGGGTCCAATTTGGATTGCTTGATCTGAACTTTCCAAAACTGTTCGGTCTAAAAATTGGCTGCACCTTGCAGGTCATGTTTGGGGTAGTAAACGACCTCAGATCAAAATCACATAAAAAGAAAATTTAACTGTTTCGACGAGACGAACAACTTTTATGTTGAACGTTTTTCGATTCGAGGCCATCTTCAGGGCCGAATCGCTCACGCAAAACGGACTATCACTCGCGCTACCCATCACACACCATGTCTGATGGGGCGAGCAGTTTTGCCTCGTGACAGGACCGTATTCAGATGGCTCTAACTTTTACATACTATCTCGGATTGAGCCGATTTTTATATCAAAATCGACCATTTTGACGAGACGAAGACAATCCGTGTAGAAACTTTTCTCATATGAGGTCGTCTTGGAGGCTTAATTGGCCGAACAATACTCTAGATACAAAATCTTAATACTTTGAGCATAGTTTCGGCCATTGAGATGAGGTAGGATGGCGATGGCCCAAACTTCAAAGATGTTCATGTCGACAATACGAAACTTTTTCATGTAGATCACTTCTCCATTTGAGGCCATATTAATTAAGTTTTTGACAGTGCCAAAATCTGGTGTCAACAAATTCTTTGTGGGATAAGTTCATTTTTATCATTAGGAACAACAGTAATACCTCCCTTCTTCGGGACACAATGAACATGACTTACCCATCTACTATCAGCTATGGGATAGATTATACCTGCTTCCAGAAGCTTTAGTATTTCAGTTCTTACCACTTCTTTCATCTTAGGATTCAATCGTCGTTGGTGATCAACAACGGGTTTAGCATCAGGTTCCATATTAATCCTGTGCTGACATAGAGTGGGACTAATGCCCTTAAGATCATCAAGAGTATATCCAATAGCAGCACGGTGCTTTCTCAGAACTTTTAATAATCTTTCTTCTTCATGTTCTGAAAGGTTAGCACTAATAATAACATGATATATCTTTTTCTCATCAAGATAAGCATACGCCAAAGTGTCAGGCAATTGCTTTAATTCAAACACAGGATCACCTTTAGGTGGAGGAGGACCTCCTAGAGTTTCAATAAGCAAATTATGTTTAAGGAGAGGTTGTTGTTCAAAGAATATTTTATCTATTTCATTTCTTTCATGCAAGTGCATATCATTCTCATGGTCTAGCAAATATTGTTCTAGTGGATCAGTAGGAGGTACGGCAATAGAAGCAAGACCAATTATTTCATCCATACTAGGTGATTCTTTATTATGAGGTTGTCTATGAAACTTGGAGAAATTAAACTCATGAGACACATCACCAAAGCTAACACTGACAGTTTCTTTCTCACAATCTATCTTAGCATTGACATTGTTCAAGAAAGGTCTACCAAAAATTATGGGACAAAAGTCATCTTGTGGGGAACCAAGAACTAGAAAATCAGTAGGGTATTTTCCCACACAAGACTTCAACATCTCTAACAATCCCAAGTGGCATGATGGTGTCTCTATTAGCAAGTTTAATAGTAACATCTATGTCTTCTATTTCAGCAGGTGCTATATCATTCATAATTTCTTGGTATAAGGTAAAAGGAATAGCACTCACACTAGCACCTAAGTCACATAAGCCATGATAGCAATGATCTCCTATTTTAACTGAGACAATAGGCATGCCAACGACATGTCTATGATTATCTTTTTCATCGGGATTGGCAATTCTGGCAGCTTCATCACAGAAATAAATAACATGCCCATCAATATTTTCTTCCAAGAGATCTTTTACCATAGCAATACTAGGTTTTACTTTAATTTGTTCATAGGGTTTAGGTGCTTTAATATTACTTTTGTGAACCATGGTTGATACCTTAGCATGTTCCTTTATCCTAACAGGGAAATGTGGTTTTTCAATATAAGCAGTAGGCACAACTGGATCAACATTGTAAATAATACTTTCATCTTTAGCTATAATCGGTTCTTTAATTTCTTATTTAATAGGGGGATGATAATTAAACAACTTTCCCTTAGGGAGATCAACACGAGCAGCAAATGATTCACAAAAAGAGGTTACTATCTCAGAGTCAAGTCCATATTTAGTGCTAAACTTGTGAAAAGTATCGGTATTCATAAAAGATTTAACACAATCAAACTCAAGCTTAATACCTGACTCTTTACCTTCGTTGAGTTCCCAATCTTCAGAGTTGCGTTTAAGTCTTTCTAAAAGATCCCACCTGAATTCAATAGTCTTCTTTATAAAAGAACCAGTACAAGAAGTATCGAGCATGGATTGATCATCACGAGAAAGCCGAGCATAAAAAATCTGAATAATAATTTCTCTTGAGAGCTCATGATTGGGGCATGAATATAACATTGACTTAAGCCTCTCCCAAGCTAGAGCGATACTTTCTCCTTCACGAGGCCAAAAATTATATATATAATTCCGATCACGATGAATTAGATGCATAGGATAAATTTTTTGGTGAAATTCCAATTCAATCGATTCCAGTTCCAAGATCCAATATTATCACATAGCCTATACCATGTCAATGTTTTTCCCTTCAAAGATAAAGGGAAAACCTTCTTCTTGACTTCATCTCCGTGTAAACCTGCAAGCTTAAACAATCCAAAAATTTCATCCACATGTATCAGATGCATATCAGGATGCTCAGTTCCGTCTCCTGCATAAGGATTAGCTAGCAGTTGTTCTATCATACCCGAAGGAATTTCATAAAAAATATTTTCAGTAGGTGTAGCAGGTTGAGGGGCAACTCTTTGTGTTTCCGGTCAAGGTGAAGATACCCCGAACAAACCCCTCAATGGATTATCTTCCATAGTAACAAGTGACAATAAATTTCAGCACGTAATATAAATTTTTCCTTACCGATTTCCACTTACCAAGAGCGCTTCACTCCCCAGCAACGGCGCCAGAAAAGAGTCTTGATGACCCACAAGTATAGGGGATCAATCATAGTCCTTTCGATAAGTAAGAGTGTCGAACCCAACGAGGAGCAGAAGGGAATGACAAGTGGTTTTCAGCAAGGTAATTTCTGCAAGCACTAAAATTGTCGGTAACAGGTAGTTTGATAGCAAGATAATTTGTAACAAGGAAGTAATGGTAATGGTAAATAAAGTGCAGCAAGGTAGCCCAAGCCTTTTTGTAGCAAAGGACAGGCCAGTACGGTCTCAGATAATAAGCAAAGCATTCTTGAGGGCACACGGGAATTTCATCTAGTCACTTTCATCATGTTGGTTTGATTCGCGTTCGCTACTTTGATAATTTGATATGTGGGTGGACTGGTGCTTGGGTGCTGTTCTTACTTGAACAAGCCTCCCACTTATGATTAACCCCCTCGCAAGCATCTGCAACTACGAGAAAAGTATTAAGATAAAATCTAACCATAGCATTAAACATATGGATCCAAATCAGTCCCTTATGAAGTAGCGCATAAACTAGGGTTTAAGCTTCTGTCACTCTAGCAACCCATCATCTAATAACTACTCCACAATGCATTCCCTTAGGCCCAAAGATAGTGAAGTGTCATGTAGTTGACCTTCACATGACACCACTAAGGGAATCTCAACATACATATTATCAAAATATCGAACACATATCAAATTCACATGATTACTTGCAACATGACTTCTCCCGTGGTCTCAAGAACAAAGGTAACTACCCACAAATGATATTCATGCACAAGATCAGAGGGGTATTAAATAGCATATGGATCTGAACATATAGTCTTCCACCAAATAAACCATATAGTAATCAACTACAAGATGTAATCAACACTACTAGTCACCCACAGGTACCAATCTGAGGTTCCGGTACAAAGATTGAACACAAGAGATGAACTAGGGTTTGAGATGAGATGGTGTTGTCGAAGATGTTGATGGAGATTGGCCTCCCAAAGATGAGAGGGTTGTTGGTGATGACAATGGCTTCGATTTCCCCCTCCGGAAGGGAAGTTACCCTGGCGGAATCGCTCCACTGGAGGGCAAAAGTGCTCCTGCCCAAGTTCCGCCTCTAGACGGTGGTGCTCCATCCCGAAAGTCCTCTCCTTATTTTTTTTCTAGGTCAAAAGACCTAATATACCAGAAGATGTGCACCAGAGGTGGGCTGGGCTGCCCACCACCCACCAGGGCGCGCCTGGGGGGCCTGGCGCGCCCTGGTGTCTTGTGGGCACCAGGTGGCCCCCCTCCAGTGGTTCTTTTCTCCAGTATTTATTAAATATTCCAAAAATAATTCTCCATAAAATTTCAGCTCATTTGAAGATGTGAAGAATAGGTATCTCTGACGTAGTTTTTCAGGTCCCGAATTCCAACTGCCGGTATTCTCCCTCTGTGTAAACTTTGCATATTATGAGAGAAAAGGCATTAGAATTACTCCATAAATCATTATTATGCATAAAAACAATATAAATAGCAGTAGGAAAACATGATGCAAAATGGACGTATCATTGATTTGACTTTTCCCTTGAAGAGGAAAGGGTGATGCGGCAAAGTAGAGATAAGTATTTCCCTTAGTTAAGAACCAAGGTATCAATCCAGTAGGAGGAACACACAAGTCTCCAATAGATACACCTGCACAATCTACAAATACTTGCACACAACGCGAAAAAGGGGTTGCCAATCCCTTCACGATCACTAGCAAGAGTGAGATCTAATAGAGATAGGTATAAAAGATAAGTAAAAGTGTAAAATAAAGTAAATATAAATAAATTGTAGCAAGGTATTTTTGTATTTTTGGTTTTATAGATCTGAAAATAATATGATAGAAAATAGACCCGAGGGCCATAGGTTTCACTAGAGGCTTCTCTCTTGAAGAAAGCATACGGTGGGTAAACAAATTACTGTTAAGCAATTGATAGAAAAGCGCATAGTTATGTCGATATCCAAGGCAATGATCATGAATATAGGCATTACGTCCGTGACAAGTAGACCGACTCCTGCCTGCATCTACTAATATTACTCCACATATCGACCACTATCCAGCATGCATCTAGTGTATTAAGTTAACAAGAACGGAGTAACGCCTTAAGCAAGATGACATGATGTAGAGGGATAGATCCAAACAATATGGTAAAACCCCATATTTTTATCCTTAATGGCAACAATCCAAATACGTGCCTCGCTACCCCTACTGTCACTGGGTGAGGACACCGCAAGATTGAACCCAAAACAAAGCACCTCTCCCATTGCAAGATAGATCAATCTAGTTGGCCAAACCAAATCAATAGATCGGAGAGAAATACAAAGCTATCTTAATCATGCATAAAAGAGTTCAGAGAAGACTCAAATAATATTCATAGATAATCTGATCATAAACCCATAATTCATCAGATCTCAACAAACACACCGCAAAAGAAGATTACATAGAATAGATCTCCAAGAACATCGAGGAGAACATTGTATTGAAGATCAAAGAGAGAAAAGAAGCCATCTAGCTACTAGCTATGGGCTCATAGGTCTGTGGTAAACTACTCACACATCATCGGAAGGGCGGCAAGGTTGGTGTAGAGGCCCTCCATGATCGAATCCCCCTCCGGCAGAGTGCCGGAAAAGTCCCCAAGATGGGATCTCACGAGAACAGAAGCTTGCGGCGGCAGAAAAGTATTTTTGGTGTGCCCTCTGGTATACGGGGAACATTTGGGAATTTATGGAGCTGAGATTAGGGTTAGGGGAGTCCCGAGGGGCCCATAGGCCTTGAGGCACCCCTAGGGCTTGTGGCCCTCTCATGACTCCTTTGGCCTCCTCCCGAAGCTTCGCGGTTGTCTTCTGGTCCAAGAAAAATTCTCAAAAAGTTTCGTTTCATTTGGACTCCGTTTGGTATTGATTTTTTGTAAAAGACAAAAACAAGGAAAAAACAGCAACTGGCATTAGGCACTAGGTTAATAGGTTAGTCCCAAAAAATGATATAAAATAGCATATTAATGCATATAAAACATCCAAGATGGATAATATACTATCATGGAATAATCAAAAATTATAGATACGTTGGAGACGTATCAAGCATCCCCAAGCTTAATTCCTGCTCGTCCTTGAGTAGGTAAATGATAAAAACAGAATTTTTTGATGTGGAATGCTACCTAACATGTTTATCAAGTAATCTTTCTTATTGTGGCATGAATATTCAGATCCATAAGATTCAAAATAAAAGTCTAATATTGACATAAAAACATTAATACTTCAAGCATACTAATAAAGCAATCATGGCTTTTCAAAATATCATGGCTAAAGAAAGTTATCCCAAAAAAATCATATAATCTTGTCATGCTCTATCTTCATCACACAAAGTATTTATCATGCACAGCCCCAATGACAAGCCAAGAAATTGTTTCATACTTTTGATGTTCTAAAGCTTTTTCAACTTTCACACAATACATGAGCGTGAGCCATGGATATAGCACTATGGGTGGAATAGAAGGTGGTAGTAGACAAAAAGGAGAAAGAAATTCTCACACCAACTAGGCAAATTAATAGGCTCTGGAGATGCACATCAATTGATATTGGCGCAAGTGAGTAGGGATTGCCATGCAACGGATGCACTAGAGCTATAAATGTATGGAAGCTCAAAAGAAAACTAAGTGGGTGTGCATCCAACTCGCTTGCTCACAAAGACCTAGGGCAATTTGAGGAAGCCCATCATTGGAATATACAAGCCAAGTTCTATAATGAAAAATTCCCATTAATAATATATGAAATTGACAACATAGGAGACTCTCTATATGAAGAACATGGTGCTACTTTGAAGCACAAGTGTGGAAAAGGATAGTAACATTGTCCCTTCTCTCTTTTTCTCTCATTTTTTTCTTCTTTTTTTTCTTTTTTCTTTTTGGGCTATTTGGCCTCTTTTTTTATTTTAAGTCGGAGTCTCATCCCGACTTGTGGGGGAATCATAGTCTCCATCATCCTTTCCTCACATGGGACAATGCTCTAATAATGATGATCATCACACTTTTATTTACTTACAACTCAAGAATTACAACTCGATACTAGAGCAAAAATATGACTCTATATGAATGTCTCCGGTGGTGTACCGGGATGTGCAATGATCTAGCATGACATGTATAAAAAATATGAACGGTGGCCAAGCCACAAATACTATGGCAACTATATGATCATGCGAAGCAATATGCACAATGATGGTGTGTGTCATAATAAACGGAACGGTGGAAGTTGCATGGCAATATATCTCGGAATGGCTATGGAAATGCCATAATAGGTAGGTATGGTGGCTGTTTTGAGGAAGGGTATATGGTGGGTTTAATGCACCAGCGAAAATTGCGCGGTACTAGAGAGGCTAGCAAAGGTGGAAGGGTGAGAGTGCGTATAATCCATGGACTCAACATTAGTCATAAAGAACTCACATACTTATAGCAAAAATTTATTAGCCCTCGAAACAAAGTACTAATACACATGCTCCTATGGGGATAGATTGGTAGGAAAATACCATCGCTCATCCTCGACCGCCACTCATAAGGAAGACAATCAAAAATAAATCATGCTCCAACTTCATCACATAACGATAGAACATACGTGCATGCTTCAGGAATCATAAACCATAACACAAGTATTTTTACTAATCCACAATTACTAACTAGCATGACTCTAATATCACCATCTTCATATCTCAAAAGAAATGCAAGGAATCAAACTTCTCATATATTCAATGATCTTCATGGAAGTTTTTATTATATCCCTCTTGAATACCCATCATATTAGGATCAAATTCATAACCTAAGAAAATCGCCACACTAATTTAAGACTCTCAAAATAATATAAGTGAATCATGAGAGTTCATCAATTTATTTAAAATAAAACCACCGCCGTGCTCCAAAAAGATATAAGTGAAGCACTAGAGCAACTACCTAGCTCAAAATATATAAGTGAAGCACATAGAGTATTCTAATAAATTCACGATTAATGTGTGTCCCTCTCAAAAGGTGTGTACAGCAAGGTTGATTGTGGTAAACTAAAAATCAAAGAATCATATAATACAAGACGCTTCAAGCAAAACACATATCATGTGGTGAATAAAAATATAGCCTCAAGTAATTTTACCGATGGATTGAAGACAAAAGAGGGGATGCCATCCTGGGCATCCCCAAGCTTAGATGCTTGGTTGTCCTTGAATATTACCTTCGGGTGCCTTGGGCATCCCCAAGCTTAGGCTCTTGCCACTCCTTATTCCGTAGTCCATCAAAACTTTACCCAAAACTTGAAAACTTCACAACACAAAACTCAACAAAAAAACTCGTGAGCTCCGTTAGTATGATAAAACAAATCTCCACTTTTAGGTACTGTTATGAACTCATTCCAATTTTATATTGATGTTATGTCTACTGTATTCTAACTTCTGCATGGTTCATACCCCCCGATACTACCCATAGATTCATCAAAATAAGCAAACAACACATCAAAAACAGAATCTGTCAAAAACAGAACAGTCTGTAAAGACCTGAATGTTAGTTATACTTATTTAACTTTAAAAATTCTGAAAAATTAGTAAAACATAGGAAATTAATATATAAATCTTGTGTAAAAAATTCAGAGTTTTTCCACGCTCCAGTGAATTTTAACAATTCTTCTACTGGACGCAAAAGTTTCTGTTTTTCAGCAAAATCAAATCAACGATATACCAAAGCATCCCAAAGGTCTTGCTTGGCTCAAACACTAATTAAAACACTAAAACACAATTATTACAGAAGTAATATTTCATATTTTAATAAAAACATAAAATAAAAATATTGGGTTGTCTCCCAACAAGCGCTTTTCTTTAAAGCCTTTTAGCTAAGCGTTGATAATTTTAATGATGCTCACATGAAAGACAAAAAATTGAAGCACAAAGAGAGCATCACATAGCATGTGAAAAACAAGTTTAAGTCTAACATACTTCCTATTCATAGACAAAAGTTTATCAAGACTAGCAAAAACTAGCATATGCAAGGAAGAAGAAAGAAACAATAGCAATCTCAACATAACGAGAGGTAATTTAATGACATGAAAAGTTCTACAACCATATTTTCATCTATCATAATAATTACATGTAGGATCATAATCAAATTCAACAATATAGCTATCATATAAAATTTTCTCTTCATGATCCACATGCATGCAAATTTGACACTCTTCCAAAATAGTGGGATTAACATCAACTAAAGTCGTGACCTCTTCAAACCCACTTTTATCAAAAAAAAACATAAGATTGAACACTCTCCAAATATGTGGGTTTATTTTTAGCTAAAGTTGACACTCTTCCAAACCCACGTTCAATATTATGGCAAACATATTCATCATGAGGCTTAAATAAATTTTCAAGATCATAAGAAGCATTATCACCCCAATCATGATCATTGCAATAAGTGGTGGACATAGCAAAACTAGCATCCCCAAGCTTGGGGTTTTGCATATTATTAGCACAATTGACACTAACAGAATTTATAATAACATCATTGCAATCATGCTTTTCATTCAAGGAGCTATCGTGAATCACTTTATAAATTTCTTCTTTTAGCACTTCATCACAATTTTCAGATTCATGAATTTCAAGCATAACTTCACAAAGATAATCTAGTGCACTCAACTCACTAGCAATTGGTTCATCATAGTTGGATATTTTAAAAATATTAGCAAGTGAATGCGGATCCAAAAAAAATTCCTTCTGATTTGGAATAAACATGCAATTATGCCAAGCGAACAAGCAAACAACCCAAGTAAGACATGAAGGCAAACGAAAAAAAAGGCAAATATTTTTTTGTTTTTCTGAAAATGTTTTAGAAGTGGGGGAGAGGAAAACGAGAGGCAAATGGCAAATAATGTAATGCAAGAGATGAGAGTTTATGATAGGTACTTGGTAGGCTTGATGTAGAACCTCCCTGGCAACGGCGCCAGAAATTCTTCCTGCTACTTCTTGAGCTTGTGTTGATTTTTCCCTTGAAGAGGAAAGGGTGATGCGGCAAAGTAGAGATAAGTATTTCCCTCAGTTAAGAACCAAGGTATCAATCCAGTAGGAGGAACACACAAGTCTCCAATAGATGCACCTGCACAAACTAACAAATACTTGCACACAACGCGAAAAAGGGTTGTTAATCCCTTCGAGTGAGATCTAATAGAGATAGGTATAAAAGATAAGTAAAAGTGTAAAATAAAGTAAATATAAATAAATTGCAGCGAGGTATTTTTGTATTGTTGGTTTTATAGATCTGGAAATAATATGATACAAAATAGACCCGGGGGCCATAGGTTTCACTAGAGGCTTCTCTCTTAAAGAAAGCATACGGTGGGTAAACAGATTACTGTTGAGCAATTGATAGAAAAGCGCATAGTTATGACGATATCCAAGGCAATGATCATGAATATAGGCATCATGTCTGTGACAAGTAGACCGACTCTTGCCTGCATCTACTACTATTACTCCACACATCGACCGCTATCCAGCATGCATCTAGTGTATTAAGTTAACAAGAATGGAGTAATGCCTTAAGCAAGATGACATGATGTAGAGGGATAGATCCAAACAATATGGTAAAAAAACCCATCTTTTTATCCTTAATGGCAACAATACAAATAATTACCTGGCTACCCCTACTGTCACTGGGTGAGGACACCGCAAGATTGAACCCAAAACAAAGCACCTCTCCCATTGCAAGATAGATCAATCTAGTTGGCCAAACCAAATCAATAGATCAGAGAGAAATACAAAGCTATCTTAATCATGCATAAAAGAGTTCAGAGAAGACTCAAATAATATTCATAGATAATCTGATCATAAACCCACAATTCATCGGATCTCAACAACCACACAGCAAAATAAGATTACATCGAATAGATCTCCAAGAACATCGAGGAGAACATTGTATTGAAGATCAACGAGAGAGAAGAAGCCATCTAGCTACTAGCTATGGACCCGTAGGTCTATGCTAAACTACTCATACATCATCGGAAGGGCAGCAAGGTTGGTATAGAGGCCCTCCGTGATCGAATCCCCCTCCGGCAGAGTGCCAGAAAAGGCCCCAAGATGGGATCTCACGAGAACAGAAGCTTGCGGCGGCGGAAAAGTTTTTTTGGTGTGCCCTCTGGTATACGGGGAACATTTGGGTATTTGTGGAGCTGAGATTAGGGTTAGGGGAGTCCTGAGGGGCCCACAAGCCTTGGGGCCGTGCCCCTAGGGCTTGTGGCCCTCTCGTGGCTCCTTTGGCCTCCTCCCGAAGCTTTGTGGTTGTCTTCTGGTCCAAGAAAAATCCTCAAAAAGTTTTATTTTGTTTGGACTCCGTTTGGTATTGATTTTCTGTAAAAGACAAAAAGAAGGAAAAAAACAGCAACTGGCACTGGCACTAGGTTAATAGGTTAGTCCCAAAAAATGATATAAAATAGCATATTAATGCATATAAAACATCCAAGATGGATAATATAATAGCATGGAACAATAAAAAATTATAGATACGTTGGAGACGTATCACCTGAGAGAGACCATCTTCATCCTACACCTCCCACGGATAGATAAACCTTAGGTCATCCACTTGAGCGAAATTTTCTGATGTCCTACAAAACTCTGCGATTGGAGGCCCAACAGAGTCTACAAGAAGAAAGTTGCATAGTAAACATCAAGGCCCAGAACCTGAACAAGTAGATGAAGAAGAACTTGCACCCGACGAAGAAGAGGAGAAGCCTGATAACCCACAAGTATAGGGGATCGCAACAGTTTTCGAGGGTACAGTATTCAACTCAAATTTATTGATTCGACACAAGGACAGCCAAAAAATATTTGCAAGTATTAGTAATTGAGTTGTCAATTCAAGCACACCTGGAGAACTAAATATCTGCAACAGAGTGATCAGTAGCACAGTAGTATGATAGTTTGATATTGATAGTAGCAATAACAACAGTAACAGTAACAGTAGCAATTGTAACAGCAGCAGCAGCAGTAGTAGTAACTTAGCAAAGATCAGTATGCGAAAAGCGTAGGCATTGTATCAGTGATGGATATTTGTGTTGGATGACATTCATCATGTAACAGTCACAACCTAGAGCGACACAGAACTAGCTCCAATTCATCAATGTAATGTAGGCATGCATTCCGTATATAGTCAAACGTGCTTATGATAAGAACTTGCATGACATCTTTTGTCCTACCCTCCCATGGCAGCGGGGTCCATAAGGAAACTAAGGGATATTAAGGCCTCCTTTTAATAGAGAACCAGAACAAAGCATTAACACATAGTGAATACATGAACTCCTCAAACTACGGTAATCACCGGAAAGAATCCCAATTATTGTCACCTTGGGGTATGCAGATCATAACACGTAATAGGTGCGTATAACTTGCAAGATAGGATCAAGAACTCAAATATATTCATGAAAACATAAAGGGTTCAGATCTGAAATCATGGCACTCGGGCCCTAGTGACAAGCATTAAGCATACCAAAGTCATAGGAACATCAATCTCAAAACATAGTGGATACTAGGGATCAAGCCCTAACAAATTGACTCGATTACATGATAAATCTCATCCAACCCCATCATCGTCCAACAAGCCTACGAAGAAATTACTCACTCCCGGTGGTGGGCATCATGAAATTGGTGATGAAGAAGGGTTGGTGATGATGATGGCGACGAATCCCCCTCTCTAGAGCCCCTAACGGACTCCAGATCTAGCCTCCCCCATGAAGAACAGGAGGTGGTGGCGGCTCCATATCATAAAACGCGATGAAACTCCTTCTCTTATTTTTTTCTCGAGAAATATGAATTTATAGGCTTGAGATTAGGGTCAGCGGAGCCACGTGGGCCCCACAAGGTACATGGGCGCGCCTTGGGGGTGGTCGCGCCCATGTGGCTTGTGGGCCACTGGTGGGTCCCCTCCTGTGGATCTTCGCTCCAGTATTTTTAATATATTCCATAAAAAACTCCAAAAACTTTCGTCCAATTGCGAGGATTTCTATTTCTGCACAAAAACAACACCATGGTAATTCTGCTGAAAACAGCGTCAGTCCGGGTTAGTTTCATTCAAATTATGCAAATTAGAGTCAAAAACAAGAGCAAAAGTGTTTGAAAAAGTAGATACGACGGAGACGTATCAACACCCCCAAGCTTAACTCATTGCTTGTCCTCTAGCAATTCAGTTGACAAATTGAAAGTGATAAAGAAAAACTTTTATGAACTCTTTTGTTCTTGTATCTGTATATAAGCTTAAATAGTACCCAAGTTTTCAGCAAAGATCATAACTAACCATGCAAATGATAACTCTTAGAAATTATATTCACTCATATCAATGGCATAATCAACTAGTGAGCAATAATAACATATCTCAAATGCCAACACTTTGCCAAAACAATCATGATATAATATGATAACATGGTATCTCACTAGCCCTTTCTGAGACCACAAAATATAAATGCAGAGCACCTCCAAAGTTCAAGTAGCGACTAAACATTGTAATTCATGGTAGAAGAGATCCAGTCATGATGCACAGAATATTAACTATACACAATGCATAAGAATGATAATAGTGCTCTCAGGACTGGTGCTTTAGTTGAGAAGGTGATGACTCAACAATAAAAGTAAAATAACATAAAAGTAAATGAATAGGCCCTTCGCAGAGGGAAGCAGGGATTTGCAGAGGTGCTAGAGCTCGAAGCTTAAATCGGAGATAAATATAATTTTGAGAGGCATGCCTTTCCTGTCAACGTCACGGCCGAGAATTTTCAATATCTTCCATGCTAAACACATTATCGGCGGTTCCCAAGCAGAAAGGTAAAGTTTACTCCCCCTCCACCAACAAACACAAGCCATGGCTAACCGAATCCACGGGTGCCCTCCATATCAACAACTTTTCGGGGGAGTTTGTTTCATTATATATTTTTTTATTATAGGACTGGGCATCCCAATTACTAGCCTCTCTCATGCAATGGCGGGTGAATAAACCCCCATTGTGAGAATAACCCACTTAGCATGGAAGATATTGACCACCCCCTGTCGCTCCATGAGCGGTACGGGCACACAAAACAGTTGTTCATTTGAAGGGTTAGAGGTGGCACATGCAAATTTACTTGGAACGGCAGAGTAATACCGCATATAGGTAGATATAGTGGACTCATCTGGAACAACTTTGGTTTAAGGGATTTGGATGCACAAGAAGTATTCCCGCTTAGTACAGGCGAAGGCTAGCAAATAGATAGAGAACCGATCAACTAGAGAGCGACAATGGTCATAATCATGCATTGTGAATAATTAACATTGAATGCTAGCATGAGTAGTATATAAGCACCATGAACATAAATATTGTGAAGGCTATGTTGGTTTTGAATCGACTACATGCGTGAACATGTGCCAAGTCAAGCCACTTGAAACATTCAGAGGGAGATACCATACTATCATACGACATCATAACCATTTTAATGCATGTTGACACCCAAGATAAATCATTATCCACTCCTAGCTACTTAATCATGGCATGAGCAACTATAATCTCTAATTGTTATCATAAACATGTTTACTCATAATATGCTGAATCATGGATACTGAGTTAAACATATTTACAAAAACAAAAACAAGTTGAGTTCATACCAGCTTTTCCTTGCCATAGTCACTTCATCAAATTATCGCCATTATTGCCTTTCACTTGCACGACCAAATGATATGAAAATAATAATAGTGCAAGACAGTCGTGGACTAAGCTGGAACCTGCAAACATTTTATTCAAAGGAGAAGAAGGTAATATGGGCTCTTTGTTAGATCAACAATAATGCATATGAGAGCCACTCAACATTTTCATCGTGGTCTTCTCCTTGTGACAACTCAACAAAGGAAAAGAATTTCAGAGAAACACACTGAAATATTTTTGGAGTTTTTAGTTTTTCTTGAAGAAAGCAAATTAACTAAGGAAAAACAAAAACGAGAAAAACTATTTACATGGGAAAGCCCACAACAAGCAAAAGAAGAAACGAGGAATCCTTTTGGGTTTTCTTTTAATACTACAACTAATTAAACTAGAAAGGAAAAAAACAAAAAGAAGCGACAAATATTTTTGGATTTTCTTAAAGTTTTTCAAACACACAAGAAGAAAGCAAAAATAAAACTAACATGAATTATACAATGAAAGAGGATGAACACCGACGACTGGAATGAAATGTGTGAACATGAATGTAATGTCGGTGAGAAATACGTACTCCCCCAAGCTTAGGCTTTTTCCTAGCTTGGTAATCACCACCCATAGTAGCCATCTAGTCCAGTATGAAAGTGCTGGGGCGGCGGCACTTGAGCATCCCAAGCCTGGGTCTCGTTGTCTGCCACTGCCAACGCATTCCGGTAAGCAGTGATGTTCGGTGGCATGACGGTGTATCCGTTCCTGGCATGAGAGTCAAACAAAGCAGGTGCAGGCAACAGAATAATATCACGAGTATCCTCACTGAATACCAAGTTATAGCAAATATGGTGAGGAGGATCAGGTTCATCAATAAAGTGGTGATCTATCATAGCATGGTGATCTAAGTAAATCCTAGGCAACAAATAATCACGGTGGCGTATATCAACATGGAAATGTCTCGCTAAGCGAGTAGCATAAATACAACCATGAATTTTACCCTTAGTCCTGTTAGTGTGCAGGCGGCATGCAATGATAGCTCCAAAGTTATAAGTGTTGTCACTGAAAAGTGCTCGGCGTAAAATGGCGAGGTCAGGGGCACTAAGCGCAGCACCTTGCTCCCTAGTAGTCAAACATTTCCCTATGCATAAAGCAAAGTAATGCACCGCAGGAAAATGCAAACTAGTAGCTCGGGCTTTCGACACACTCCTTTCCTCTCCCATAGTTAGAGTGCGGAGGAAACCCTCAAACTCCTCCGGTCTAGGCTCTCTTAATTCCCCATCAGAGGGAATCAAACATATCTCACAAAATTCAGTGTTCAACATATAAATCAAAATGTACCCTGGGGGGTTTGAGCCTATTCAAGAAATGGAAATTTTGCACAAAAGAATTTGTAAGGATGTGGTACTGGTCACACTCATCTGAGAGGAAGTTGATCAACCCGGCATTTGCAACAAATTGAGTGAAGCCTTTGTAGAATCCGGCTTCGTTCATGAAGGCATTGTGCGGCCATTCGCATGGTCGGACCTCCGTCCTACGCGGAATGTTGAGGTCACGGTCCGAGGAGTCCCCAATGACTCCCTTGGCAAGGTTGTCAGAATCGCGATTTCGAATCGGATCGGACCTTCAATCATAGGATCGCAAATCGTAGAATCTTCACTATCCAGATCGTAGAAACGTCGATTCTAAGAACTAAAATCATAGAATCATACGGGTTAGTTTGGATCGTAAAGTCGTAGAATCGTATAACAGGATCGCGATTCTGACAACCTTGTCCCTTGGCACTCCGTTTCAAGGAACTTCTCCGAAAGAAGTTCATGTTTCCTACGAACAAATGTCTGAAGTTTTTGTGCCACAAAATGATGTCAATAAAACTTCACAAGATTGATAGCAACTACTCATATGAAGGTCTAGAGGCTATATCAAGCATTCAAACTACTTGGAACTCAAAGAATTCAAAATGCAAGCTCATTTTCAGTAGCACCAAGAGCAGCTAATTATGCAAAATATAATCCACTAAAACAAAAACTAATTGGAGCAATGGAGAAGTCACATACCAAGGAGCGATCCCCCAAAACAGTTTAGGAAACGGAGCTCCGAGCAAAGAGATCGAAAATCTCAGGTTTGGGAGCAAGAACATGAGGAAGAGAGCAACCAGGAATTTTTTCTAGAGGTAAGAGATGAAGTGGGCCAAAGGGATAAGTGAGTGGATCCTTGTGGGGCCCACTAGGCACCTTGGCACGCCCTAGGGGGGTGGCCGCGCCCTGGTGCCTTGTGAGCACCAAGGGCACCCTGTTGGGTTGTGTTCAGTGCCAAAAATTCTTAAATATTCCAGAAAAATTCATGTTAAAATTTTACATCATTCTGAGCACTTTTATTTTGGGACCATTTTTTATTGCATGGATAATTCAGAAAATAGGATAATCATGGCATTTTACTTTATTTAACTATGGAAAAACAGAGGACAAACAGTAGGTACAGAAAGTTGTGCTTACTAAATTCATCGACCACATGCCCCTAAAAAAGAATCCATTAATAAGGTTCATCAAGTCTTATTAACAAACTATTTCCGAGTAACATGAAACTGAAGAATCTTCATGTAACACTAGGTTACCTCAACGGGGATATGCATCTCCCCAATAATAAGATTTTCATACTTCTTTTTGACAGAAGGAATAGGGAATTGAAAACCTCCAATAGTAATTGTCGAAACCTTTTCAATATAATTGATACCATTCACTTGAAATTGTTTCTTCGGAAAGTGCACTGTATGCTCATTACCATTGATATGAAAAGTGAACTTGCTTTTGTTGCAATCAATAACAGCCCCTGCAGTATTCAAAAAGGGTCTACCAAGGATAATCGACATGTTGTCGTACTCGGGCATATCAAGTATAACAAAGTCTGTCAACATAGTAACATTTGCAACCACAACAGGCACATCTTCACAAATACCGATAGGTATGGCAGTTCATTTGTCAGCCATTTGCAGTGATATTTCAGTGGGTGTGAGTTTATTCAAATCAAGTCTTCTATATAAAGAGAAAGGCATAACACTAACACCGGCTCCCAAATCACACAAAGCAGTTTTGACATAATTTCTTTTAATGGAGCATGGTATAGTAGATATTCCTGGATATCCTAGTTTCTTAGGTACTCCATCCTTAAAAGAGTAATTTGCAAGCATGGTGGAAATTTCGGCTTCAGGTATCTTTCTTTTATTAGTGACAATATCTTTCATATACTTAGCATATGGGGCCATCTTCAAAATATCAGTCAAAAGAGTACGCAAAAAGACTGGCCTAAGCATTTCAGCAAAGCGTTCACATTCTTCCTCATCCTTATTCTTAGGTGGCTTAGTAGGAAAAGTCACGGGTTTCTGAACCCATGGTTCCCCTTCTTTACCATGTTTTCTAGCAATGAAATCTCTTTTATCATAACATTTATTCTTAGGAGGAGGGTTATCAAGATCAACAGCAGGTTCTATTTCTACACCATGTCAGGTTCTTTATCCTTGTCTGGTTGATCATCGACATGAACATCATCATTATCACCACTATCACTAGGTGGATGTTCATTACCAGATTGTGTTTCAGCATCAGAAATAGAAACATCATTACTATATCTTCAGAAGGTTTTTCTACCTCAGGTTCACTAGAAGTATGCATAGTTCTATCATTTTTGTTTTTCTTTTTCTTCCTAGATGAACTGGGTACATCATTATTAATTCTCTGAGAATCTTGTTCAATTCTTTCAGGATGACCTTCAGGATAAAGTGGCTCCTAAGTCATTTTACCTCCTCTAATCATTACTCTAACAGCATGATCATTCATATTATTATTCATCTCATTGAGCAAATCATTTTGAGACTTAGCAACTTGTTCTAACTGGGTTTGGACCATGGATGCATGTTTACCTAGATCTTTAACATCATTAGCAATTCTGAACATTAAGTCACTCAAACGATCAATCATGAAGGCATTACGTTTCAATTGTTTTGTAACACTAGTAAATGCGCACGTGCAATGCACGTTAATATTTAGGCAATATATTAATTGCACGCGGATATTAGGTATGCTATTATTTGTGTGTTAATTGTGTGATTAGTGCAATATTTGGTATGATATTAATTGCATGTTAAACATGTTGAACGCTCGCCATTGGAGCAGTCTAGATCGTTGGATTGACTTAGTTCGATGGCAGAGATCAGTTGGATCTGCCCCTTTGGGTCTTTTTATATTGGTATAGATACATATTAAAGTGTTCTTGCTTAACAATGTAATTGTCAAATTCATTCAGGCATTGGCTAGCAGATTTATTGTAAGGAATATCACCTTCATCAAATCTTATAAGATAATTTACCTTTACAACCTGTGTCGGTGTATCAAGTCCATGTATTTCTTCAATAGGTGGTAAATTCTTAACATCTTCAGCTTTAATACCCTTTTCTTTCATAGATTTCTTTGCCCCTTGCATATCTTCGGGACTGAGAAATAGAATCCCCTCTTCTTCGGAGTCGGTTTATGTGGTGGTTCAGGAAGTGTCCAATCATTATCATTCCTCAATATATTATTCAATAGTTCTTCAGCTTGTTCAATAGTTCGCTCCCTAAAAACACAATCAGCACAACTATCTAGGTAGTCCCTAGAAGCATTGGTTAGTCCATTATAAAAGATATCAAGTATTTCAGTTTTCTTGAGAGGATGATCAAGCAAAACATTAAGTAATTCGAGAGGCCTCCCCCAAGCTTGAGGGAGATTCTCTTCTTCAATTTGCACAAAGTTAAATACTTCCTGTAAGGCAGCTTGTTTCTTATGAGCGGGAAAATATTTTTTCAGAGAAGTAATATATCATATCATGGGGACTACGCACACAACCAGGAGCAAGAGTATTAAACCATATCTTAGCATCACCCTTTAATGAGAAAGGAAACAACTTAAGGATATAGTAGTAGCGAATTTTTTCCTCATGAGCAAATGGGGTGGCTATATCATTCAATTTAGTAAGATGTGCCACAACAGTTTCATATTCATAACCATGAAAAGGATCAGATTCAACCAAAGTAATTAACTCAGGATTGACAGAGAATTCATAATCCTTATCAGTAACAAAGATAGGTGAAGTAGCAAACTTAGGATCATATTTCAATCTTGCATTCAGAGATTTTTCTTTCAGCTTACATAGTAGTTTCTTAACATCCTCTCTATCATTATTTCATTACAAGCAAGAAATTCTCTAGTTATCTCCTCACCCACAACATAACCCTCGGGTACCTTAGGCATTTCAATTCTAGGAGAGCTAGGTCTAATACGTGAATCATAAATTTCATCAGTTTCAGCATTCTCAATTTCTTTAGCCTTAGCAAGTTGTTCATCAAGAAATTCACCTAGTGGCACAGTTTCATTCAGTAGAGTACTAGCATCATCAATAGCATCATTCATAGCAGAAGTAGCATCATCAATTACTTGCGACATATCAGAATTAATAGCAGGTGGTGGTGTCGCAAGCCTATTCAAAACAGAAGGTGAATCAAGTGCAGAGTGTGATGGAAGTTCCTTACCTCCCCTTGTCTTAGAGGGAACGATCTTGGTTATATCATCTTTCAGATTCTTCATAGTGATCAACAGATATAAATCCCAAGTGACTCAAAAAATAGAGCTATCCTCCCCGGCAACGGGGCCAGAAAAAAGGTCTTGATAACCCAAAAGTATAGGGGATCGCAATAGTTTTTTAGGGTAGAGTATTTAACCCAAATTTATTGATTTGACACAAGGGGAGCCAAAGAATATTTGCAAGTATTAGCAGCTGAGTTGCCAATTCAACCACACCTCGAGAACTAAATATCTGCAGCAGAGTGATCAGTAGCACAGTAGTATGATAGTTTGATATTGATAGTAGCAATAGCAATAGTAACAGTAACAGTAGCAATTGTAACAGCAACAGCAGTAGTAGTAGCTTAGCAAAGATCAGTATGCAAAAAGCATAGGCATTGGATCAGTGATGGATATTTCTGTTGGATGACATTCATCATGTAACAGTCACAACCTAGAGCGACATAGAACTAGCTCCAATTCATCAATGTAATGTAGGCATGTATTTCGTATATAGTCATACGTGCTTAGGATAAGAACTTGCATGACATCTTTTGTCCTACCCTCCCGTGGCAGCGGGGTTCATAAGGAAACTAAGGGATATTAAGGCCTCCTTTTAATAGAGAACCGGAACAAAGCATTAACACATAGTGAATACATGAACTCCTTAAACTACGGTAATCACCAGAAAGAATCCCAATTATTGTCACCTTAGGGTATGCGGATCATAACATGTAATAGGTGTGTATAACTTGCAAGATCGGATCAAGAACTCAAATATATTCATGAAAACATAAAGGGTTCAGATCTGAAATCATGGCACTCGGGCCCTAGTCACAAGCATTAAGCATAGCAAAATCATAGCAACATCAATCTCAGAACATAGTAGATACTAGGGATCAAGCCCTAACAAATTGACTTGATTACATGATAAATCTCATCCAACCCCATCACCTCCAGCAAGCCTATGAAGAAATTACTCACTCCCGATGGTGAGCATCATGAAATTGGTGATGAAGAAGGGTTGGTGATGATGATGGCGACGAATCGCAGACTAAGGCATAGCCTAGTGGTGGGAAGGGGATGATGCCTTCCCACCCACCCAGGTTCAAGGCACGGTACTTACAATTTGGGTTTGTTGCAGCAATTATACTATAGGGGGTTCCCTTACAATCTTTCTGTCAAAAAAATGATGGCGACGAATCCCCCTCTCCGGAGCACCAAACGGACTCTGGATCTAGCCTCCCGATGGAGAATAGGAGGTGGCGGCGGCTCCGTATCGTAAAACGCGATGAAACTTCTCTTATTTTTCTCTCAGGAAATAGGAATTTATAGGCTTGAGATTAGGGTCAGCGGAGCCACGTGGGCCCCACAAGGTACATGGGCGTGCCCTGGGGGGTGGCCGCGCCCATGTGGCTGTGGGCCACTGATGGGTCCCCTCCTGTGGATATTCGCTCCAGTATTTTTTATATATTCCATAAAAAAACTCCAAAAAGTTTTGTCCAATTCCGAGAACTTTTATTTCTCCACAAAAACAACACCATGGTAGTTCTGCTGAAAACAACGTCAGTCCGGGTTAGTTTCATTGAAATCATGCCAAAGCAGTAGCAAAAGTGTTTGGAAAAGTAGATACGACGGAGACGTATCACGGCCCTACGAGGAGCAGCCACAAGAAGAAGCCTACACCACCTACACAAACCTCTACAGTCTCCCGGGCTCCAATGACATGAGCAACCTCGCCGAGTCCCTTTGAGACACGTCCGCCTGCATGAACACTGGCTTCTCCAACTGGAGCCAGGGATGGGCTCCTGACCAACCGCCACAATGATTTCACCAGTTTGGGCTTGTAAAAGCTTAAGCTTGGGGGAGGTCACTACCACGTCTACATCAAGATGTGCTAGTATTTGAATAAATTGCAATGAGGTTGTACTTCAGCTCGCTGAGTTTTGGAAACACTCGTGTTGGTTTGTTCCAACACTTTTCTTTTTATTTGCTTTTATTTTCTTTCGGGTTTTTTTTGTCATGATTGTAAAGGATGAAGGAGTGGTGGTGATGGATGTGACGACGCGACGGCGGCGACGCGCATGACCGCGCCCCGACAATGGTGGATCATTTGCTAGCTTCCTTCGCGACCTTCATTCAAGGTTGCAATGGATGGAGATGAGGCTTGGTGTCGGTGTCAAAACCGGCAGACCTCGGGTAGGGGGGGGCGAGCTATGAGATCTGATCAATGGGTAACAAGAGACAGAGGACACGATGCTTTTACGCAGGTTCAGGCCCTCTTTAAGGAGGTAAAATCCTACGTCCTGCTCTTGCTTATATTATGGGTGTATCAAGGTACAAAGTTGATCTACCCCGAGATCGTGAGTTGTGGTCTAAACCCTAGGAGTATGATGATGATGCATGAATGATCTCTACGGACTAAACCCTCTGACTTATATAGGCACCAAGGGTATCTAGGCTTACACATGGTCGGTTGCCATCTAGGGATTACATGCTGAATCTAACAGATATACTTGAAGTACATGCCAAGTCTTAGGCCGAGGTAGATTAAAGGCCTCCGAAGTCTCTCCTCCTCGATAGGTTGGTGGTCCGGCCCATGTACTAGTCCGGCTAGGCTGGGATCCCCTAGTCCAGGACACCGTCACTTGGCACCCCCCCCCACCCCCAATGCCTCTTGGTGTTATGTGGATGAAGTCTCTAATGTGGGAGAAATCAATATGATGGTGATGATGATTATTGTCGGTGGATAAGGTTGGACATGTATAAATAGCAGGCCCCCACTGGTCTCCTCCATGGATGCAACTTCTTTATTTTCGTCCAATAGCTCTACATGAGCCTAAACATCGCCCAATACATTCCTTGATGTGCAAGAATGTTGTAGGAACAAATGGGACAAAATCGGTGAAGAATCGTGGAAGTTAAGGCGATTCCCGTTGCCCCCACTGTCGTGCGCACTGTCTTTCGCTCTTGAGGCTGAGCGTGGAGTTTAGTAATTCGGTCGCCATTTCCTCGTACAAACTTTGATTTGGGTATTTTGGGCTCGTTGGATATGTATCGAAAAGCCCAATAACCTCCTAATATTGGATCTTCAATTTGTGCTTGTTGGAAGATCTCTTTTTCGCAGACTCCACGAAAGGCCTTTATTTGGTGCTTGTAATTCCTCCGTATTGATCCCAACCTTGGTCCTTTTATCGTGCTTAGTCCATGGGAGTTCCAAATCATCTACAAACACAACAAATAAAGAAAACTAATAAAAAATAAAGACTATGCAATGCTCACAATAAAATGAGTGCAAACTAAAAATCATGCATAATGGACATGATGGACATGAAAGTGGCTCAATGGAACATGATATAATGAGTTTCTATGCAGCAAATGAGCTCTAAAATGGGTCAAAAAATACACCATCATTGATCCATTTCAAGGCACTAAGGAAGAGAGCTCGGCTTTTTGGCAAAGTGCGCAGGGTTGGTTTCATGAGCAAAAAGCACTACGACCCCGCCCCTACAAGAATGAAGTCATCCATGACCGCAATCCGAAGTCGCTAGGCCATCAATGGTACACCATTTAATTGGAGGTCAACAAGTATGCCGACACATATAAACAAGTGCAAAAGCATGGCCAAGTGAAGGTGCGGACCTGGATCACGGCTACCATGTACAAACGCTTTGCGTAAAAGGAGGGTGAAAAGGAGGCTAAAAATTGAGTTATTTGGCACGGTTAGCCAGATTGGGGGCTTTTGGGATCGACGGATCATGGATGTGAACAACTTGTTGAACATCCCATGCATTTTGGTGTAATTGCATTTGTTTACAACTATTTAAATGTATGGTTGAATTACTATTGATCTCGATAAATTTGTCAAAGGGAGGATGTTGGACAAGGGGCGAACATTTGGTGACTCCGGTTGGATGCCCTCCGCTCGGCCGGTTGTCTGTGGACACGTCGGATGTATCCGTGGATATTTGATGATGTTCAATAGGTGACCCGCGTTGGAGTTGCCCTTACAGATTTTGGGGGAAGGGCTAGAAGTAGCTTAACTCCTTAAGCTGAATTTTTAGGGAGTTATAAGCCTTGTTGGAGTGGCCAGAAATGCTCTAATCCTACAGTACTTTTCAATCGCCAATACGCTCTTGAGCTCACATGACCAACAACCTGAAGAGGTTGTCACGTTGATTTCATCTTAACTTGAGGAATGATCCAGGAAATTCTAATTCTTCCACGAAGGAATCACTATCTGATACTACATCTAAGGTCACAGATCGTCAAAGTGGGGGACAGGGTCTGGTCATGAATTAGCATGTGCAACTAAGTACATGATAATTCTTACACAATCTAATCAACAAACAGTAATCTATACCTACTATTAAAGGGAATAGGTATTCTTGGTTTGGTTTAGTCCTTTTCGTTTGGTTTACACACGTTAAGCGGTCTGGGCCAGGTACTTGTATGTTGATGGGCCTTTTATGGGCCTTCATAAAGGAAGCGAAAAATAATTGGGTCAAAATAAATCAACATTGTGGGAATTGAACACAGGACCTCCTGTCTAGCTCTTCGATGTAACAACCAATGACCTATGCGCCTTTCATATTTACTAATCCCAACTCGCTCTAAATATACAAGTGGCAGTCATCATGTTTAGGGCGACCTAATTAAGCGAATGAGCTAATAAAGGAAGGATTGTGGGCTTAAATAGAATATTTAAACAGATGTGGCTAATTAAAGAAAGGATTATGGGTAAACCAGTGGAATAACTAAAAGAAAGATTGTGGTCTTAATAAATTCTACATGAATGATTTGAGGTAAAAAGGTAGGATAATTAAAAGGAAGGATCTGTAGGCTTCAATGTGTTGGGGCTACTAAATTAGAAAAGAAAGGATTTGATTCCCGACTAAAATGGGTGAGGACGTCATGGTAATTAATGAAAGGATTATACTTAAATGCCATTAAAAAAACAATTGTACATAAATGGAATCAGTGGGAGATTATGCCCCGCACTAAATTGCAACGTATTTTTTTATGTTCATTTTGTAGAAGGATGCTGCGTTGCAGCATGTTCTTCATAGTGAATCCGGTGCTGTGGGACATTATGATTGCACAAAACATCAATTTTTTCCGTTGCAACGCACGGGCATATGTGCTATTATTTCTATATCCGAGGCGGCACTAATCTATCCCGGGAGCCAACAATCGATCGCTAGCAAGTCTCGCCACGCACGATTGACAGCCAGATGGGCCTTTGCTACTAGATGAGCCGGCCAGGCTGTGTCCAACTACGTTTTACCTATGTCCATGCCCAAAATACGCCGTCGGCCCCGACTCCTCCAACGCTCGCTGCCATCGCCGAGGATACTGTACACGAGCACGGAGGCGGGTGGGATAGTGTGGTTCGGGAGTTGGGAGAGGATCAGGGGGAGACGATGGCGGCCCTGAGCAGGCGGCGCTGGGCGCCATGGGGTTCAACATCCCGCCGGCCTCGACTCGCGCATGTCCCGTTCTGCTCACGGCACATCCTTCCTCAGCAGCCACACCTCTCCTTCCAAGCACAGAGCTTGCTGGCCCCATCCCCGTACAACGAACGAGCATGCCAAGGAGAGGAGCTCCATGCGTATGGGAGGCCAGGCGCTCCCCAATCTTCAGATCTGACCAACGTGGGAGGAATTGTTGGAGCACAATCCAAATCTCAACGCATCACCGGCGAGCACCATCATTGCCTGAAGCTTGCAGAGTATTACTAATTGCTTGCTATTCATTATTGCCTGAAGCGAGAGAACAAATTTAGTTATTTCACCGGTAATTGATAGTTGTTATATATATTCTTGTGTTTTCTTTACTGCGGAGACCACTGATTATTCACCCGAGAGTATAATGTTTGTGACTAACACCTATTTATCAACACATATGATAACCATGTCGTGGGTGAAGAAGTTTGTAATGGATCAACCTTGAAGACACTCGGAACATTTAATCGAGTGAAGACACTCGCGGCGTAGTAGCCACTGCCATGCTGGTCAGGTTGTTCATGCTCGACCTCGCTGATTGTTGACCTTGCTGGCTTGACAGCGTCCTTTGCGATTCTAAATGTAGGTGTTACTCTCCTGGACACCACCGACTCAGGTGCTACTCTACTGGACGCCGCTGGCTCAGGTGATACTACGCACGCTGGATTGAGTAACCCTTCCCTAAGATTCCCTTTCGTTGTTTCTGTTTGGGCATTTAATCAAACACATGATGCGCTGATGGATGGATGTTGTAGGGGGACAACGATGGCACTAAGGCCTGCAGTAGCGAGTGGAGAGTGCCCAGGCCGAGCTCCCCAACGTTCATCTCGTACAGGAGCTACTCCATGCTGAGTGGGCATATCAATCTTTGTCTGCGCACATTATTATATCCTCTTCTTATCTCTCTCGTTTGTGCCACCGGAGAACATCAAGGAGGTGGGCATCGGCACCGAGCCACCACTGGCAGGCGAGGGCCTATGGCCTGGTCGTGAATGATGAGATTGAGGTCGGCACACACCAAAGCAACACGCAGAGGCAGAGTTCTATAAAAATAAGGCATCCATCTAATTCTACATGACAACCTTCCAACATGAGGTAACATCATTTGTGGCATGGGTATATCTTATATCTACTAAATAACACTTCTAGATATTGGCGTTACCAAGTGTATACATCTATATTGCCAATGTTTCTTCGCTTTTGATAATATATTAGTCAATATTTTCATGATTAATGTGTGTGCTCGATCCGGATCCACCCCTTTCTGGGTGCAGCACAGAGGAGAGCTCGCTGTTGCGGTGGGCCTTGACGGTGGCAAGCTGGGAGCCGGCTAGGTCCTCTCCGACGAGGGCCATCATGGCCTCCATCTTTGCCCTGTTGCCGGTGGACTGCGTCGCGACCATGACCACTACGTTGACAAGAAAGGCACTACTGCCTATTCCATATTCCCTTCACAAAGAATGTCAATGGTAGTTACAATTGATAAGATGGGTCAGCCATGGATGCAAAGGGTAGAGAGCTTTTGATTTTCAGTTGCTGCTAGCTCTACTCTGTTGTGCCATCTGGTAATGCCAATGTAGTGGTTGTGTTGTTTACGATTGCGGTTGGAAATAGATAGATGAATGATTTCAAAACATGGATTAAGCTCTGCGGCAAGTTGTGTTCCCAACTTTTAATCTCACTGCCTTCTGACTTCAGGGCAAATCTTCCCAACAAAAAGCATAACAGAGGCCTCTCTTTCAATGTCTGAAGATTGGTTATCTCATAACTGGCCGTCAGAGGGAGAAATTCAGCTCCATAACCTCCATGTAAATACCATCATCTCTGTTCTCTCTTGCCCACTTCTGTTACATATTTACATTTTTGTGTTGGCATTTTCTAAAGAAGCTGCACTTTTTTTTTGCCCTTGTGAGTAAATTGTTAGAAATCTAAACTCATGGGCAAATGAATTGTTTGATTCAGTGCTTTGCCAGATCAACAACAGAATATTTCTAAGTAGCTCATGTCATTAACTTTTTAATGATGACGCAGTTGAGATATACTCCAAGGTATGCAGACGGGTATTTTTGGTAGAATAAGTAGTGGTAAATCAACTCTCATGCATGCCCTTTTCCGTATCATGGGTCCTACTGTCGGTTAGATAATAGTAGACATCGTCGACACTGGCACCATTGGGTTGTATGATCTGAGATCTAGATTGACCATCATCAATGTTTAATTGAACTGTGAGAAACAATCTTGACCCTCTAGGAGAGTACACTGCCAATCAAATCTAGGAGTTAGTCTTGATATTCACATGCTCATTGCTTGCCATTTCTCAAATTACTAAACAATCACTTAAAAAATCTGTTTGTCATGGCTCGGAGTATGAATCTGTTGCTCTTAGCCTTGATTGATACGTTTAATTGATAATGCAAGACTTATTTTTTGCATATTGTATTTCTTGCTTCATAAGTTGACAAATCTGCTCTTTACACTTTGTCCTTTTTCTTGTTATGAGTGATCATTTTGTATAGTTTACTTGAACAATGATATGCTTCTCTATAAAATGCTCTTCCAGTTTCCTGTCAATAGGATACTCTTGTTGAGTTATTTTTTGTGTGTGAATGGTTCAGGAGCTTTTCTCTGAACTGGGTGATCTAGAGCGATGCTCGATTCGCTATGATCGAAGTGGGAGGTATAAGGTACAAATGCAATCTTATGTTTTTCTTTGTTCTGTGTGTGTGTTCTGTGTTATGCATGGCAATACTTCTGTTTTGTAGGTAACAACTGAAGTTATATTTGCAAGGCGTGGTGATGTTGTTGCTGCGACGAGGAACAGTGTCCTATGAAAATGCAGATACTTGGGACTAACACTCTTGCTCCAGCTATACTACCAACCGATAGTGGAAGCTATGATAGGAACGCTGCCAAGAGGTATGTTAGGCTAGGTGCATTACTTATGGAATCGCATGATAAGAGAATCAGTGAATTAATATTTTGGGAGGTTGGATTCCTGATGTGCTTAGCTGGATTTACAACCTTTTCAGTACAAGTTGATCGTATTAGTTTAGTCAGACTATTCACACACCAGCATATATATAGTCCTTAAGCCTGTTGATTTCCTGTGCCTGAGGACTGCTACTGCTGCTATCCTTGCTACTGTATTTTGTTCTAGCTGCTAGGTCATGCTACTGCTGCTGCTGCTGTATAGATGTGAATATATGTGTAGATGTGTTACTGTATAAGAAGTTGTATAAATATGTTAAAATTCTGTCAAAAAGCTCAATTTACATAAGTGTAGATGTGTTAACATTTGCTCGATGATTTTGTGGTCATATAATTAGTACTGCATGTTATGATTTGTCTGCCGGCCCTGACTGACACGGAGATGGAGGATGCCCTAGATCGAATGCTCACAAAGATGGGCCTCGCTATGGGCACCCATCTCATGTCAAGGCAGAGCAAAAAGGGGCGACCTTATCATTCGCTGATTTTATCATATTAACTAAAAAAATGTTTATTTCTCGTGTACAGACTAAAACCATTTCCTTTGTGTGAGAAAAAAAAAATTACCTTTACCTTTTCTTTTTGGCTATTGCATTATGAAGTCCATAGTCCTCACTGTGATGATTCCTTGCTAATTCAGGGTTTATTGCAATGTATGCTCGGCTGATAAGCAGAGATGTGGTAAGTTCGCCTTTACTTTGCAATGTATGCTACGCTGATAAGCAGGGATGTGGTAAGTCTACCGTCTATGCATACCTGATCTATTCCAAACATGCATTCAGTAGTTTTGTAAAGTTTTATATTCTTCTTCTTTCTAACATTTGTTGTGTTTGACAGATGCATCACCAATGTTCAGATGTGCCATTCTTCTCATAATTTGTGTTATTATCAACTGGATAACCTAGATTTTTTTTTCCTGTCTTCTGTAGGACACTAGGACTGCTGATTAATTCCTAAATCTCCATTTTAAGAAGAGGGTGGACTTTTTGAGTATACATAAAGAAGCTGGAGGAGAACAACCACATGGTCATTAATTGTAGTGCCTGAGGGAGTAGGACAGGATCTTATTGCCAAAAGTATACCTGTAGCAGATCAGTTAGATGTGTCTTGAAATAAGCTCCTTCTTGATGTTGGTCTCTGGTTGACTCACAAGATTAAGGTGAACATCATTTTTTTTTCGACACGAGTTTACATGATATTGCTCCATTTCTATTTCGCCTTCTGTCGATATGTTACTCTGCATTTGCGGTTGACACTAGAATTGCTAGAATGTGCACTAATAGATATGCCACATGAGGTTGGGATCGAAACATTATACCGCTGGACAGTTGAACCAGGCCTTGGATGTGAAAATGACCTTTACATGAAGAAAAAGAAACTACGTGAAATATGAAATATTTTATGAGGTTATGCAACACTTGCGCTCTATAAAATTAGTGTTATATGTTTATTAGTTGAACTAGGCTGAACCACAAGATGTCGATTTCGATGAGCCTTGAACACGAACATGCAGTTTTTAAAGACAAAATTGGTGGGTGTGAGGTGATTTTTTTCTCCCGGTGCAACGCACGGCCATTTTTGCTAGTGTGAAAAGTAAAAGACCAGAATCAAATTGTTCTCTAGGGACTAATGAAAGACCAGAGTGCAGCAACTAGGAAAATAATGCCCCACGCGCTCTCCCGAAGAAGTCTTCGCAGCTTACCAAGTCGTGACAAGGGAGGACAGTCGAATGACCTAAGCCGACAGCAGAGAATTCTTGGCGACATTGTTGAGGAGCAGGTGTAACTTAGGCGATTTTTAACTTTTTCTTGCGTCCAAATACAGACCACCAACTTCTTCAAGATCAGCCTAAGAGGCCATGAGTCCAGAATATAAGCTCTTTTATGAATAAGACCAGGCTAGGAAGATGGTATCTTAGGGCATCTCCAACGTTTGATCCCGGAGACCAGTCCGCGGACACTGATGTAAGAACAGGCCATCCAATCGTAGCCGCATATGTCCGGTTACATTTCAGAAGATATTTAACGAAAGTGAACAAATTTAATGAATGTTTAAACAAACCGGACGATATTCTTTCATACTCGGATAATTTTTACATAAAACCGGATACTTTTCATGTAAACCGGAGCAGCCACCTGCGGTCGTGATGGATGTCCCGGGCGGAGCGATAGGAGTCGAGTAGTGCCTCCTGCTCGGCCACGTCAACGCCCGACACGATGGCCGTGTCGGCGGTGAGTTGCTCCTCCGCACGCCAGTGCTCGTCGAGGAGGCGGAGGTTGTACTCCTGGTCGACCTGCGTCTGCCGGAATGCGGCCTCCCGCTCTGCCAACACCATCGCGGTGTAGTCAGCACGAGCCTCGCCCATGCTGATGCCGACATGAGCATTGCGAAGACGGTGGCGCCAGCTCGTCGTCGTCGTCCGCCCCTTCCATTAGGGCGTCCACAGCTCTGGCTTACATATGCCTGCCTGCCTGCCAGGCAGCTGCAATGGCAGCGATCTCCTCCTGCTACTCGGATGAGAGGCTGTCCCAGATGGCTTTGGAGCTCGAGGAGGCCATGATGGGCGTGGTGCCGAGAGGAGAAAGGGAGCGGAGGAGGTTGGATGCGGCTATGGTCGGGCCTGAAGTTTAAATAGAGGACAGATGGCAGGGCAACCGACGAGGTAGTTAACGGTGGAGGGCAAACGGAAGGACGGGTGACGCCGGAGCAAGTTCCTCGGATTCCACACATGTTTAATGTAGGTAGGCAGACGGACGGTCTATCGTTTAAACGCGGAGCAATCGCATGCATCGAGAAGCGGTGCGACGCTTCAATGCCGGAGCAACGTGAGAGGTCGCATCTGCTCTGGATCGGCGTGAATGCGGCACTGGGCGCTCTATAGTGGCGCCCGACGGAGACGTTTTAGGTGGGCCAGGCGGATCGATACAGGGCCTTACTGAACCGAGCGGATCGATACAGGACCTTACTGAACGGAGTTGCTGGCTGACGTGAAGCCGCTGGCTCGCTGCAGAGCCAAATGGAGCAGTTTGATTTTCTGAACCAACTCCACACTGCGCTACATAAGCAAATCACACAGCCCGTAACCTCACGACCGTGCCAAGATGCATCCACAAGATCGTGCCCACATCCTCACCCGAGCCTGCATTGCTCTCACGCTCCTACTAACCACGGTAAACACCTCGTCGGGCCGCCGTCCGGCAAGCCACAGCCCCCCGCCCCCTCCCCACGGCTCCGGCCAGACCATAACGCTCTACACCAACGGAGCCGCACCACCAAATGCCGGCGGAACCCCTTCCTCAAAACACCCCGCCTTCACCAGCCAAGGCCCGATCGGCCACCCCGGCAACTGGCTGCGCGCCTTGACGCGGCCTGGGGCGCTCCAGCCTGGCACGGTGACCGTCGTCGACGAGCAGTTCCACGGCAAGAGAGAGTTTGGGCTGCCCATGGCTGGGAAGCTGCAGGGTGTTCTTGTCACCAGCTTGGATGATAAGAGCAGCCGTATGGTTGCAGTGAAGGCCCTGTTCACTGGCGATGGCGCAGAAGACAGCATCAGGTTCTTCGGAGTCCGTCACAACGGTCAGGAGTCCCATGTCGCGGTGATCGGAGGGACGGGGAGGTACGACAGCGCCTCCGGTTTCGCTGTTATCAGAACAGCGGACGTACCTGAAACAAGCAGAAATGTCAGCTTCAGCAGGATTCTCAGTTTCAGTGTGCACCTCAAGTGAAGGCTGTGAAGTCTCACATACTCCCTCCGTCCCATAATATAAGAGCGTTTTTCTTATATTATGGAACGGACGGAATCAACTTCTCTGCAAGAAGATTCAGAGTTTTCGACAAGTGAAACTTGTAGATTGACAGTTCAACACACACCGAAGGAACGAGGCTTAACTGAACAGGATATATATGCAATCTCATCCCATTACATTTCACTTATATCAAGTATTCATTTTACAGTTAGGAGTTAACTGAAAGTCCAAAACTGAACCCAATAGCTCCTGAAATACAACCTCTTCACCTATCTTTCACTGCACTTCTATAGTTCCACATGTGGACAAAAAACCATTGGTTACTTCTGTCCAGTCTCACCAAGACGATAACAAATTTAAATGATTCTACAAAGTCGTTATACAAACACAGAATTGTACTGAACGCATCCAGTTGGTGAAGCACGTTTGCCTATATTCGCAGCATTCAGAACCAAATAGATTCACCTCAGTGTTGCCTTGATTACTCATCCAAGATCCTTTTGCGGAAATCTGTCACCATCAAGGGAAGGCCTTCCTTCAGAGATACCTTTGGCTCCCAACCTAGCAGTTGCTTGGCCTTGGTAATATCGGGCTTTCTCATATGGGGATCATCAGCTGTGTTGGGCTTGAATTCAATTGTTGACATTGGGTCAATTGTTTCCTTCACAACCTGGAAAAAGGCAGGATATTCATTTACTACAAATCATTTTAGATTAAAAAAAAGAGTATCTAAAAACACTCTTATACAGACCTCTGCAAGTTCCAACATGGTGAACTCTCCTGGGTTTCCCAGATTGAAAGGGCCAATATGATCACTCTCCATCAGAGCCATCAATCCAGCAACCTAAAAGACATGGATGGAAAGATCATGATAAACTTAGACTTGATAAGAGAAATCAAAAGGTCTGTGTAGCCATTGATCTGCATTCATCTAATAAAGATAAGCAAGCAGGTGATATGATTAAAAAAAACATTTGATATTTGTATGCAAAGGGGGAAAGTAGATGCAACAGACAAAAATACTGAAGCTATTTTTTTTCCTGCGAACAAACCTATCAACAGCTAATTTCCTTGGCCTCAGTTTATGTTAGTTATTTGAAAGTGTTTCTGTGAAGGTGTGGGACTGAATACTATTGGTCAAACAAAAAGCACAAGAAGTTTCTACAGACAAAACATTTTGTTTCATCCAAGTTCATCGAGTATACAGCTAAACTACACAAGAAAATGTTACTCTGAGAAATTATAACATGGAATAACAGAAAAAAAGAATTGCAACTAATGAGTATATATGAACACATGAGACAATCAATGCACAACAAGAATATTGCACAGTGCTTACCAGATCAGAAACATACTGAAAACTTCGAGTTTGTTTTCCATCACCATATACTGTCATTGGATGTTTGCGCAGTGCCTGCAAGGATACCCATGAGACATATAGGTCAGGGCTTCAGCAAATGGTGGAGCTAAAAACTAGTAATACATGATATGTGGCTAACAGACCTGTGCAACAAAATTGCTAACCACGCGGCCATCATCCAGGCACATACGAGGGCCATATGTATTGAAAATACGAGCAATTCGTACCTGCATTTATGCCAGTTAGCAAAAGTTTGTAGAGATTTGACTACAATTAAGACACTGTGTCACATGCGTTGTGCCAAGACACTAAAACACAGAGCATGTTAATGTAAACGGCATTTTAATGAATGAGTTGAACAGACCTAGATATTTTCACTTCTTAATAACTGAAATGGGATACATCAATTATGGTAACTAAAGATGATTGGATAATACTTTCACTAGTTCACACTTTGCCAGCTAAGTGAATGCAAAGGAAAATCTTACAGGATCTAAGAGCGTACAAAATACTACCTGCGATCCATTATAAGTGTCGCAGTTTTGAACTAACCCCGGTTCAAAACTGCAACACTTATTTTGGATCGAGGGATTAGTATTTTCCTAATTATAACATAAACCCGGTCGAAGAGACGGAGTGGATATAACTAGATAATTACCGCAACACCACCACCACGATGGTAGTCCATAGTCAAAGTCTCTGCTGTTCTTTTGCCCTCGTCATAACAACTCCTAACACCTGAAAAAGGCAAGGGTTTAATCCTCTGGAAGTTATATGAGGTGCTGAGCAGTGAGCACAATGAAGTGGTATAAACTAATAATGCAGTACCTATAGGATTAACATGCCCCCAATAAGTCTCCTTCTGCGGATGCTCAAGTGGGTCGCCATAAACTTCACTTGTGCTAGTTAACAAGAACCTTGCACCGATTCGCTTTGCCAGACCCAACATATTCAAGGTTCCCATGACATTTGTCTTGTACTAATTGTTAAGAGAACAAATTATACTGTATATCACTGACGCACAATAAGAGTAATCTCAAATGATAGTGAAATAAAACTAGTTACAAAATAAGAGAACTCTCACAACTGGTCGTCTAAGGCAGTGTCAAATCTGAGAAAACATTTATGTGCATCACAACAGACAATTATTTGTTCGAGATCCCCCTATTGCAAATGTAGGTTTTCTATGCAAAAAGTGGTAAATTAATGGAACAGAGCGCTCCTAAGTCCAAGCAAAACAGCCAAACAACCACCGCGTGCGCTTGATCCGGGCCACAACCATCACTATTGTGCCCGATCTGCATCAAGCATACCTCCGACCAACCGCACAAAAAGAAGATCGAAATCAAGTCGCTATCAATGTAAGCAAATCAAACAGTATGTATAGATCCAGGCGTCGAGAAGGATATGATCGTCTTGATGGGGTTGTACTTGTAGTGCACGGGCGATGCGGGGCACGCGAGGTGGTAGATCCGGTCGACCTCGAGAAGGATGGGCTCGACGACGTCGTGTCGGAGCAGCTCGAACCTGGGGTTCCGCAGGTGGTGCGCGACGTTCTCCTTCCTCCCGGTGAAGAAGTTGTCCACCACGATCACGCTGTCCCCCTGCTCCAGCAGCCTGTCGACGAGGTGGCTGCCCACGAAGCCCGCCCCGCCGGTGACGACGACGCGGCGAGGCGGCGGGCGGAAGCCCGCGGGGACGCCGCGGGAGTCGGACGAGTGGGCGGCGAAGGAGAACATGGGGCTGCGCTCGGTGGGGTTGGAGGCTGACAGGGAGAAGAGGTAGGGGCGGAGGAGGAAGAAGGAGGTGGCGATGAGCGCGCCGAGGAGGACGAAGAGGAGGCGCTGCTCGCGGAGGAGGTAGCCAACCCAGGTGCGCGGCCCGGGGCGCGCGGGCTTGGAGATCTTGGACGCCGGCGCGTGCGCCGGCGACGGGGCGTGGGTGGGGGACTTGTGGAGCTGCTTCATGGCGGGAGAGCGGCCGGGAGGAGGCGGTGTTTGGTGCGGTGGGTTGCTGGTGGGGGGAGGCCAAGAAAACGAGCTCAAGAGTGCGAGGAGAGGTCCTCCAATATTTCCATTTTTCTGTTAAAAAGTGGGAACAACTTTGTTTTGCACCCCTGAAACTTTATGAAAGATTGTGTGTGATACACTCGACGACAAAACCACGAGTTACTCCACAAACATATAAAAGCATCCGCGTGGTCTAGATGTTGAGCAGACGCTAAAGGTGAGAGAATTTGTTTAGCATCAATGCTAAAAGATGTGAGTGTAGATGTTAAAAGCAAAAAATCTTTTGCATGTGCTAAGCTTATCAATCAATGTTAAGCTAAATCAAATAACGTGTAATCCGTTTATATGTATCAAGTTTCCATTCAATAATAGAAATGAGAGTCCATGGCGTCTATATATAGTGCCCAGTGACATATGATTATAAAAAGATTTTGGGGGGGGCAAATAAAGAGAGTTGATGTGTCCATAGTAGTGTTTGATAAGGAGGTGTTCAAACGGGGGAGTTTGTATCAAAAGTTTGGATATTTAGTTCGAATTTGCATTCGGTGCCAAACTCTCCAAACATACCTCCATCTAGATAAGTTTTAAAGTGCTTTGGATGTAACATTACTGTGGTCTTGGAGACTAGTTTTCTAGTGATTTGGTTTTACTTGCATGGTCTATGTGGTACCAATAAAATATACTTCACAATGATGTCGATATCCATTTCGTTAGCCTCTTTTTTATTGCGATTTCTGTTAGTTGTTGTCCTTCCTCTCATTTGATAGCCATCAACAACATTGCTCCCAACTACCTTAGAGTGTAGGCTAACCGGTTTGCACTTTTAGGTGTTCAGCGAATGATTCACAATCAGGATGTTAAGTGGGCTAACTAAGAGATACATATACAGCGTGTAAAAGGGAACAGATCAGAGAAAATCTTACATTGCTTACTTAAATAGACCGAATGCACCAAACAAACCTAAGAGCCTAAGCAACGCATAAAACTTTTTTGAGAGGCAACTTGGGAGAGAGGATCATGGTCTCGTTACCACAACCCGGCGTGGTCATTGGCTTACTTTCCTTTAGACCAGGTAACATAGAGGAGAATGAAATGCAATGATCATCCTCCTCTCATTCCAGATGAAGGGGTTCTCACCATGTCTACCTTTCGTCTTCATTGTAGTGCCCGCCAAACCATAGTTGCAGCCATCATAGGAGAAGATGGCGCGTGAGAGACTTACATTTGCACAAACTCAACAAATATGTATGAGTGCCTTGACATTCACATCGGTTTTACTGGTTAAACATGTAAAATGTGGTCGCACAATTGAAACTAACCTATAAATCAAATTACATGGTTTGAAGCTCTAAAAATGTGTTAAAGGTTTTCTTGCTTTCATGTGATTCAGTCAATGTTGAGAACGAAATAAACTACCATAAATACAGATATATAGGCATGTCACATTGGCTACCACTCAACAAAGACCAGAAGTTTCGTGACTACGAAATAATTGCTAGGGTAGTTTTTTGTGAAGCGCAATACCGACGCGGACGTTCGCATATATGCAATGCGAGCATCTACGTCAAGTCTAAGACTTGAACTCGGTTGGACATGTTCAATCATAAAAAACCTAACCAACTGAGCTACACTTAATTCGTCGCTAAAGTAAGTTTTGGATACAACCCAATCATACTCACATCATTTATAGGTACATGACCTTAAAATATTTAAAATATTGTTGCATGCGACTTGGTCTGAGTCGCATGTTCTTTGTTCTCTAGTGATCAGATTCAAGCAAAGCATGTATAGTCAAAACATAGCTATTGCTGAGAAACAACATGTAGTTGTATAGTTAGGAGGGTGGTTGTACCCCCAACCCATGGGAGATTAAGCCCCATGTTTGACACATGTGTGTTTCATAAAGCGGAATATTATTTCAGTAGAAGGCAGCGTTCCTGCCAATAGCGAGGCATCTGTAGTGAGTTCGTCAATCTCAAGATCCACCGGCTCGGTCTCTCGGGGGCACTTATAATGGTTTACCTCCAATATTATGTGTATTCATTTGATGTGAGGTCAATTTTTTTAAATAGTTTAAATAATCTGATTTTTTGTCGCCAATGAACCAGTGAGTGACGGTCCAATCAGTAAAAACCTAAACCAAAAGCCTCACTGTTTCGATTGTTCGTTCAATTTTTAGATAAACTACACATAGGACTGATACGTATCAAACGTATTTATATTTTTTTAGTTGTTTCATGCTATTAAATATGACTTTTGTATAATTTTTATATCATTTTATATTATTTTCTAGACTAACCTATTAATCTACTGCCCGATGCCAGCTGCTGTTTTCTGCATGTTTTTTACTATAAAGAAAATCAATATCTATGGAGGTAAAAAAAACCTAAGGATTTAATACAAAAAAATTCGGGGCACGAAGGTCCCAGAAAGCATCGGAGGGACGCGAGAGGAGCCACAGGGGCCTCACAAGGCCAGGTGACGCTGTCAGGACCTTGGCCACGCCCCATGGTCGTGTGGGCCCGACCTGCACCGCCTCACGTCCATTCTTCCGCTTATAAATTTCATACTTCACGAAACCCTTCGCAAGATTTTTCTCTGAATTTTTCCACTGGCGCAAGCTTTTGTTCCGAGGACATCCATTCTGGAGGCATGTTCTGGTACTCTGCTGGAGGGGGAATCCATTGTCGGAGGGTTCTTCATCAACCTTGCTCCTGATGACCTGCAAGGGCACGAGGCTATTACAATTCGTGGTAAGTAGAGTATGTCGATCCCAGAGGGAGCGGTGGTTGCACTGGTAACTACCAACCCCGCAGCTACATCGTCACACACGTGGCTACGTTCACACCAAGAACGTTATCTAGAAATAGTCTATTCGTCGTTTGCTAGCGGAAACGATAATAAGGGTGGTTTTGACTAAACAACTACACGGAGGTAAAAACATAAATAAAACATCGGTTACAATAAGGGGGGCGACGCTTGAGTAAAAGGCGTTCGGAATCATTACTGCACATCCTACGGATCTTAAGCCACTTTTCATGTAGTTATTTGGGGGCGGAGCCTGGTATAGAACATGTTCTACTCGTGGTAGACTTCGTGCCACGCACGCCACCGTCATAGTATCCCCCTGAGGGTTACAACTCATGACAATTAAGGTTTTACCCCGTGGACGCGACCTAGGTGGTCTCCGTTAGTCCCCTTTCGAACTGGTAGAGACGATATAGATAGAGGATACTATTGTCACTTTTTCTCCTCCACTTCCCTAGAGATCGCGCTGTCACTTGCTTTCTCCGCTCTCTACTTCATCCAATAGTAATATCCTTGTGTCCAAAATTGGCAAATGTTGGATGGTGCACTTCACCCAACATCACAAGAACATTAACAATACATGAAAAGGTTATTGCATATCACGCAAAAATATTCGGTGCTAGTACAAACTAGTGTTCATCCTATTCCCCAAGAACTAATAAATTACTCAAACATGGTGATGGAGTACATAGAGATTAGGGATGAGTTACAAGCCAACACAAAGTTGGAGATGGAGGGAGACATGGAGCGGTGATGAAGAGGGCACCGGCCCTCCAGCCGGCGCCGACGTGGAGGCGCCTCCTCCCTTCCTTCTTCCTTGACTTGACCCTTCTCTCTATGGTAGAGTTGCTGCAATGGAGGTGTGGTGGCTGTAGATGAGACTTGTGGAGGATGGAGATGAGATGAGCTGACGGCTAGGGTTGGAGATCTTCATATAGGAGGCCTCCTCGGGTCTCCTCCGTTCATCTAGCCTCCTCCCTTTCATCCAAGGGCTCAAGGGGAGCCAAATCCACGTCCCAAACAAGGCTTGGTCGTCAAGGATCTCGTAGGGAAAAACGGGGACGAAACCAGAGTGAAATTTGGAAAGTTTTGGCCAATTTTTGTGGCTGTCTGGAGCTCAAACGAGCGGCTCTGGTCGTATGGAAGGCCGACTTTCACACTAGACTTTGGGAGCTGCTTCGTATTTTGGTCGCCAGTTACTTCATACAAACTCTGATTTTGACGTTCTTGGGCTCGTTGGATTGCTAGCGAAAAGCCCGATGCGTCAGTGGCCTTGGATCTTCATTTTCGACACTTTGATAATTGTTAAATCATCAAACTATCCAAAGGGCCTTGATCTGGTGCCTGGAACTTCTCTGGTTTGACCCCTAGCTTAATTCTTTTGATGTCCCAAGTCCATGAACATGTCAACATACCTACAAAGACCACAAAACAAGGGAAAACTAATACAAACTAAATAAAAATAAAAAGTGTGCAACGAACTTGGTAAAACAAGTAAATACCGAAAAGTATGCATTGGAGACATGAATAAGTGCTAGATAGATATGATATGAGGGATTTTGGCACTAGAATATAATTTAAAAAGTATACATAAAATCCACTTATCAACATCCCCAAGCTTAAACCTTGCTCATCCTCGAGCAAAAAGGTTAATAAACCAAAGTTGATCCATCTAGCTCATCAATAAAATTGTTGCCCCAAAGGAGTATGTGTACAAGGTAGATATATGTACAAGGTAGAACATGCTCAGCTAGATAATATTTATTTTGATCACCAAACCACTAGAGCTTCAGTAAAAATTTCTATGCTCCTTGTCAAAGTTTAATCTAGTATTAAAACAAATACTTGGATCCTCTTACTTATTAGCTCATTCATTTATTTTTGTTGTTTTTCTTTTTAAACTAACTTGAGCATAGAGAGTTGTCAAAAAGTCAAGATATGTAGTTTTTCAGTCATGCCCACTAACATTCTCAACTCAAGGCTCTCAGGCACTTACTTCAATCATTGTTTGCTGAAACTTTTATTGTTAGGTGACGAGATCATGCCAAAGAAATGATCATGCTTGGGTTTTGCAGTGGCTTAAGTTTGAGTACTATGGACCAATATGTCGTCCCTTTTGAGCTCTTGCGACCAGTACTCATTTATTACCACATACACACTCACTCAAGAGAAAGCCGAATAATATTCGCTGCCGTGTTGCCACTTCGAACATTAACAAACTCATATCCGAAATCCGAGCCAAAACTCTGGTGGATCGTTCATTGTCCAGCGAAGTTCTCAGCATAACATCAAGAGAGGTGACGAAACCACATTTACACACGTACACGTGCATAGAGCAGCAAGTCCATAGCACCAGTGAGAAGCTGAAGCGCCATGTAAAAATGCAACACAGATTTTGGCTCAATCTCATTCACCTTTCAACTAAGTTCCTCTAGACAACTTTATTCGCAAGGGCTATTGAGTCTATTATATCAAACACCATTGGGGTTAAGTGTCACAACCCTAGCTTAGCTTTGCACTTGGGATAGTCTTGCATGTGCATCATGTTTGAATTTCAATTAAATTTGAAATGGGGATTCAACAAACCCTAGCACCACTCTGAAATACTAGGATCAACTAAAAACATTTTCAATGAACCCAAAATGCCCTTAAAAAATGTTCATGATTTAGGGACAAAGGTGAAAACCCTAACCATAAATGGTGCACATTTTTTTAGGACACAAAAGGATTTTGAATTAATCCAACAAGTATTTGAATTGGACAATTTAAATGCTATATATATTTTAAATGCTCTAATAATTCTGAAACTAGTTGAGGGCTTTTGGAATAATCCAAATAATGTCCACAAATATTTTTCAGGAGTTTTGAAAATGGTTTAGTATTTTTACTAAATCAAAACAAATTACAAAAAATAGAAAACAGAAACAAAATATAGAGGAGGGAGAGAGGGGAGGGGGAGTACCTGTAACTTACCTAGCCCAGGAGAGAAGCCAACCCACCAGGCCCAGGCGCCAGTCATCCTCAACCTCGTGCCAGTGGGCATGAGGGCATGTGCCCGCGGTACGCCAGCATGCGCACGACCACCGATGGCCACCTCCTGCCCGCCTGCCTTCTCCCCGACTCTCCTATGGATGCCACGCAACCCCCGCCCCCTCAGGCCTTTCCACTCGTCCTCTCCCTTCCTCTAGCTCCCTCCTCCGAGCTCGCCCGAGAGAGCTGGAGCGTACCACCGGCCGTAGCCGTGGCCACCAGCCACCCCACGCCTCACTGTCTTGTCCATCACCCCTGACTCGACACCGTGGAGCTCCAAGACAAAGCACGCGACCGTAGGAGGCCTACAACATCGGTATCATCGCCATCTTCAACCTCGGGTGCCGCTGTTCTTCGTCGTCGATTCGCCCATCCCTGCTCGTCCCCGGCCTTGCCGTCAGCGCCAAACGGCTCGTGGTGAGCTCTTGTGTGGAATTCCTCCTTTTCCCTGCTCGTCTGCGACGTCTAGCTAGCTTCCCCATCGAAGCCGAGCTCCGGCCGCCGTCATGGCCGGCGAGCCTCGTGCTACCAAGCTCCCCTGCTTGCCCTCGTGGCGCACTTGTTCTCCTGGAGATTCCAGGAAGCCTCCTAGCCACTTAGCTCCCTTGTTTGCTTGCTCCTGTGCCGTCTCCTGCCTAGCCGTAACTCTGGTCGCTGCTCAACCCATCGCCACTGTCACCACAGGCCACCCCAGCTCGTCCCGCTTGCGCCATCAGACGTGCCTCGCTCCCAGCATCCCATAGTCGCAAACCGCACTCAAAACCGAGCCTTCTAGTGAAATCCCAACGGCCTTCGCCGCGGATTTGGTCACTGCCGTTTAAACGCTGGCGATGCTGACATGTCATTTAATTAGGCACTAACCCAATGACCACCTGGGTCACTGACAAGTGGGCCCACGTGCCTAATGATGTTGGGTTAAGCTAACTGAAATCACTAATTAACTCTGTGTCAATGACTTGTGGGACCCAGTCGTTAGGTTTGAATTTTTCGGTCAACTACTGATGTCAGCTGACGCAATAAAGTTTTCTGGATGTAAAATAAATCGGAAATGGTTTATTAAATTTCAGAAAATATTGCAAACTTTGAAAATTCATAAAAAATCAACCGTAACTCCAAATGAAATAATTTATATATGAAAAATGATTAGAAAAATCCAATCTATCCATTGGTATTGTTTTTATGCAAGGAAAAACAAGTTATACCTGCTGATCAGGTCAAAACATTTAAATGGTATTTGAATTGCCATATATGGAGTTTGAATTCGAATCTCTGGTTCAAACTAACTCCATCCATTTTGTTGTTAGTTGCATTAGCTCAAACAACACTCATTGTGCCATGTCATGATCATGCATCATATTGTTGCATTTCTAAGATTTGATTGTTGTTCCCTTGTTTGTCGGTGTTTGTTCCTTCTCGGTAGAAGACGATTCCGACGTTGTGATCGTTGACACCGATGAAGAGCATTACTATCCTTAGAAGTGCCAGGCAAGCAAACCTCCCTTGAGCACTCTGATACAATCCCACTCTCTCGCTCTTCCTCTCTTTTACTGCATTAGGACAACAACGATTCAACGGTTACACGTTGCGGTAGTTGAACCCGTTCCTTTGCATGACCTGTCTTTGCCACCGTAAATAGTAAAACCTACTAGCATGAGTAGGACTTGCTGGAGCCATGATATGACTACTCATCCATGCTTGCTTGTCGTGCTTGCTATGCTTAGGGTCGTGTCGGGTCTGATCCATCTGGGTGATGAATTGGAAGAGTTGTGTTCATGTCCTACCGTGTGAGAGCTAAGGGTGTGAACACGATTTGGTAAAGGTACCGATGAGAGGCCATGCAGGAGTACATGGTGGGTTATCTCACTGAGACCGTACTTAAGAACTGAGTTCTATGTATGTTATCCGAGAATAGTTACTACCACTCATTGGGCTCAAAACCAATGACCCCTATCAACTTATTAATCGCCTTGATATCTGTCCAGGAGTTCCAACTAGTTTCTGGTGTTTGTAGGATATGTGCTGGAGGCCGTGCATAGCGCTGACCTTAGGGGTGGGATATGATGCGGTAGATGCACCCTGGCACGGTGTACCAAGTGGCACCCGTTTGGTGGGCTTGGGAACCCTGCTCACATCGTTTGGGGCCGTAACAGAAACTTCAGCCGGACTTCCTTGCGGGTTCAGTCTCAAATAGGCGATAAACCTGGACTAGAGTCTTGTGTTGTTAGTCAGGTTGTGGACGACACCCTCGCCAGGCTTCCGCTTGAAGGTTGCCGAGATACATGACGTGTATATGATGGTAAGTGGTGGGAGCGTGTGGGAAGAAGTACACCCCTGTAGGGTAAATGATCTATTCAAATAGCCGCATCCTCAGATATGGACTACTTGGAAGCTTACATTGTTCATAGATAACTCGAAATGGATACTCTAAAATGCGCAAGATAAGTGTGAGTGCTATGGATGGCCTTCTCGTAGGGAAACGGGAGAAATTACTGGTCGTAGTTCAGGATAGCCACTGAGTCAAAGTTGGCTTGCTATAGTTAAACTCCACAACCCCATTGTTGATACTGATGCATATGTAGATAGTTCTGATGTAGGTCTTGTTGAGTACCTTTCTACTCATGGTTGCTTAATTTATGTTTTTGCAAAGGAGACTTTGGTCTCACTTTTGATTTCTGCGATGAGTTTGACGTTGATCGATTAGCTTGGGAATCCCAGTCAGAGGTCTGGTTCCTATGGAGGGTCTTGTGGATAGTCAGGTTTCTCAGCTTTTTCTTTTGTAGTTATCCGTACTCAGACATGTTTACGCTTCCATTGCTTGTATGACTTTGTATGTGGGTCATGAGACCCATGTTTGTAATATCATGCTATTTATGGCTTCTTCGAGCCTTATCTATACTTGAGTTGTAGAGTTATGTTGTGATTCCATGTTGTACAACACATACTTGCCTGTCCTGTGTACGTGTGATATGTATTGTTATGTGTGGGGTTCGACACCTAGTTATCTGCTTTGGTAGCCTTCCTTACAGGGAAATGCCTCCTAGTGCTTCCACTGAGCCCTCGTAGTTTGCTACTGCTCCGGAACACATGGATTGACCGACATGTATCCTTCTTTATTCCTGTGTCTGTCCCTACAGGGAAATGTCACACGGTGCTTACTATAGTCCTTGTGGCATTGCTACGACTTGGTTACACTCGCTGCTGACCGAGACGTGCATTGTTGGGTTATGTATGCCTGTCCCTGTACATTTGTACCACCTTGGTTTATGACTAGTCATGTCGACCCGGGTTCTCTGTCATATGGATGCTAGCGTCACAATCATATACGTGAGCCAAAAGACGCAAATGGTCCCCACCAAGGTAAAGGCGGCAACTGTGGGTTACCGTGCGTGAGGCCACAAAGTGATATGATGTGTTACATGCTAGATCGGTGTGACTTAGGATCGGGGTACCGACATTAAGCAACTCGATAACTTTTTCTTTTGGAACAATTCTAACAAGTGTCAAACTTTTTATTCGAACATCATCATTTTTTTTCTTTTATAAAAGTAGAGATTGTGGCAATGTCTTTCAGAGGATCACAAGATTGTTCCCAAGCTAAGCAAAAACTTGAACAAAGTGCATTAAAATACTAAACTTGGCAATATAGGGCCTAACTTGAGCAAGTGATTCCCTTATACAAATACATATCAATCATACTTGAGCAAGCTTATCAAACAGTGGGACACATGATTGCATAGTATTCATCAGATGAAGATCATTGCACATAACTCTACACATGCAAAAATAACTTCCCCAAGCTTAGAACCTTTCAAGAACTAATCTCAAGAAAATTATGAAAAGAGAAAGTGCAGTTTATTAAAGGAGAGTGTGGAAAGTGGTTACCTCCCAAGCTTAAATATAAGCAGGGGTAATAAAACTTTTTACCGATGAGGTGCAAATAACCTCTCCTTTAAAATGGTTGTGGGCATACGCCTCATCAACATTTTTAATATGGTCCGGTAGAACCGAGCACTTGTAGTTGAAGACTTTGTTGAATCGAAGGGACCGAGTGGCTTGTGGGGGTTTTCATACGGTTGGCACCATATCGTACATATCCCCACACTGGTTCCAAACCTCTGCAAATTAACACACAAGATAAAAAGAACACGACTCAGTATACAAACGTGAAGAAGTACAAAGTATCATTGGTTCAGAGGCTTCAAAGGTAAATAATAAACATTGAAGTGCAAACGGACGGTTAGAATATAACCCACTAACCTCAGCTCGAAGAAATAAACAAAATGGGCATTTTCTGACCTTCATACGAGCGCTCGTACTACCACTTGCGGTCGTACGGTCTGTCGTCTTTCGCTCTGTCGTGGTACACATCGTTGGCACCCAGTGATAACCCACACGTATAGGGGACCAATTGTCGTTTTTTTAATAAATAAGAGTGCCGAATCCAACGAGGAGCTAAAGGTAGAATTTATATTCCCTTCAAGTTCTATCGACCACCGATACAACTCTACGCACACTTAACGTTCGCTTTACCTAGAACAAGTATAAAACTAGAAGTACTTTGTAGATGCAAAAGGATAGGTTTGCAAGAATAAAACTAGATGTACTTAGCGAGAATAAAACTACGAGTAATTTGCAAGATAATAAAAGTTAGTTGTTTAGTAGAAAGATTTTTTGTAACACAAGAGAATGATTTGTCCCTAGGCAATCGATAACTAGACCGGTAATCATTATTGCAATTTTATATGAGGGAGAGGCATGAGCTAACATACTTTTTGTACTTGGATCATATGCACTTATGATTGGAACTCTAGCAAGCATCCGCAACTACTAAAGATCATTAAGGTAAAACCCAACCATAGCATTAAGTAACAAGTCCTCTTTACTCCCATACGCAACAACCCCCTTACTCGGGTGTAAGCTTCTGTCACTCTAGCCACCCACTATAAGCGAATCATGAACATATTGCAACACCCTACAGTGGGAATCTCACACGCTTGCGTGACACGGAGGGAACCATAGGACAACACCAAAATAAAACATACAAATCAAACCAATCACCATCATCAATCAACCCATAGGACAAAAGAAATCTACTCAAACATCATAGGATGGCAACACATCATTGGATAATAATATGTAGCATTAAGCACCATGTTTAATTAGAGATTACAGCAGGGAGAAGAGGTGTTACACTGCTGCATAGAGGGGGGGGAGAGTTGGTGTTGATGGCGGCGAAGTTGTTGGTGTAGATCGCCATCACGATGATTGCCTCGGCGTCGTTCTGGCGCCACCCAGAGAGAGGGGCAGAGAGCCCCCCCCTCCTTCTTCTTGCTTACTTGGCCTCCCCCTATATGGGAGGAGAGTTTCCCCTCTGGTCCATGGCCTCCATGGTGGCGGAGGGGAAGGAGCCCCTCCGAGATTGGATCTCTCTCAGTTTCTCTTCTGTTTCGCGTTCCTGTTTTTTTGCCCTTCACCGTTTCTTAAATTTCCGGAGATCCATAAATCCGATTAGGCTGAAATTTTGAGGGGATTTTTATCTAGAAATTATCTTTCTTGCGGTGAAAGAAGGGCATCAACCGAGTTACGAGGGAGTCACAAGGTACCACGGCGCGCCCTGGTGGCTTGTGGCCACCTCGGACACCGTCTTGCGTTAATTCTTCTTCCCAAAAATCACATATATTCCAAAATAAATCTCCGTAAATTTTTATCGCGTTTGGACTTTGTTTGATATGGATATTCTATGAAACAAAAAACATGCAACAAACAGGAACTGGCACTGGGCACCGGATCAATATGTTAGTCCCAAAAATAATATAAATTGTTGCCAAAAGTATATAAATTTTTTAGAATATTGGCATGGAATAATAAAAAATTATAGATACAACGGAGATGTATCAGCATCCCCAAGCTTAATTCCTGCTCGTCCTCGAGTAGGTAAATGATAAAAAAAGATAATTTTTGATGTGGAATGCTACCTAGCATAATCTTGATCATACAATCTAATCATGGCATGAATATTAAGATACGAGTGATTCAAAGCAATAGTCTATAATTTGATATAAAGACAGCAATACTCAGGCATCCCAACAAACAGTCATGCCTTTTAGAATAAAAATGCTAAAGAACGCTATCCCTACAAAATCATATAGCCTTGTCATGCTCCATCTCCTTAACACAAAGTATTTATCATGTACAACCCCGATGACAAGCCGAGCAATTGGTTCATACTTTTTAGCGCGCTTTAGCTTTTTCAACCACCACATAATACATGAGTGCAAGCCATGGATATAACACTATGGGTGGAATAGAATATGGTGGTAGAGATTAATATGAAGAAGACAAAAAAGGAAGAAAGTCTCACATCGACGCGGCTAATCAACGGGCTATGGAGATGCCCATTAATTGATGTCAATGCGAGGATTGCCATGCAATGGATGCGCCTAGAGCTATAAGTGTATGAAAGTTCAATATGAAAAGTAAGTGGGTGTGCATCCAACTTGCTTGCTCATGAAGACATCGGGCAATTGAGGAAGCCCATCATCGGAATATACAAGCCAAGTTCTATAATGAAAAACTCTCACTAGTATATGAAAGTGACTACATAGGAGACTCTCTATATGAAAAACATGGTGCTACTCTGAAGCACAAGTGTGGAAAAGGATAGTAACATTGCCCCTTCTCTTTTTTTCTCTCTTTTCATTTTTTTGTTTTGTCTTTTTTTATTGGCTATTTTTGGCCACTTTTTTTCTTTCTTTTTCATACGGAGTCTCATCTCGACTTGTGGGAGAATCATGGTCTCCATCATCCTTTCCTCACTGGGACTATGCTCTAATAATGATGATCATCACACTTTTATTTACTTACAACTCAATATTACAACTTGATATCTAGAACAATATGACTCTATATGAATGTCTCTGGCAGTGTACCAGGATGTGCAATGATCTAGCGTAATGAAGATATCAAAAAACGGCAAGCCATGAAAATATCAAGCTAGCTATCTTACGAACATGCAAAGCAATATGACAATGAATGTTCACGTCATGTATATGATGATGATGGAAGTTGCATGGCAATATATCTCGGAATGGCTATGGAAATGCCATAATAGGTAGGTATGGTGGTTGTTTTGAGGAAGATATAAGGAGGCTTATGTGTGATAGAGCGTATCATATCACGGGGTTTGGATGCACCGGCGAAGTTTGCACCAACTCTCGAGGTGAGAAAGGGCAATGCACAGTACTGAAGAGGCTAGCAAATTGCAGAAAGGTGAGAGTGCGTATAATCCATGGACTCACATTAGTCATAAAGAACTCACATACATATTGCGAAATTTTATTAGCCCTCGAAGCAAAGTACTACTTGCATGCCCTGATGACCCACAAGTATAGGGGATCTATCGTAGTCCTTTCGATAAGTAAGAGTGTCGAACCCAACAAGGAGCAGAAGGAAATGACAAGCGGTTTTCAGCAAGGTATTTTCTGTAAGCACTGAAATTAACGGTAATAGATAGTTTGGTAGCAAGATAATTCATTGCGGGTAACAAGTAACAAGTGTAACAAAGGTGCAGCAAGGTGGCCCAATCCTTCTTGTAGCAAAGGATAAGCCTGGACCAACTCTTATATAAAGCAAAGCGCTCCCGAGGACACATGGGAATTATCGTCAAGCTAGTTTTCATCATGCTCATATGATTCGCGTAAGCTACTTTGATAATTTGATATGTGGGTGGACCGGTGCTTGGGTGCTGTCCTTACTTAGACAAGCCTCCCACTTATGATTAACCCCTCTCACAAGCATCTGCAACTACGAAAGAAGAATTAAGATAAATGTAACCATAGCATGAAACATGTGGATCCAAATCAGCCCCTTACAAAGCAACTCATAAACTAGGGTTTAAGCTTCTGTCACTCTAGCAACACATCATCTACTTATTACTTCCCAATGCCTTCCCCTAGGCCCAAATCATGGTGAAGTGTCATGTAGTCGACATTCACATAACACCACTAGAGGAAAGACAACATACATCTCATCAAAATATCGAACGAATACCAATTCACATGATTACTTATAACAAGACTTTTCCCATGTCCTCAGGAACAAACGTAACTACTCACAAAGCATGTTCATGTTCAAGATCAGAGGGGTAATAAATATCATTAAGGATCGGAACATATGATCTTCCACCAAATAAACCAACTAGCATCAACTACAAGGAGTAATCAACACTACTAGCAACCCACAGGTACCAATTAGAGGTTTTGAGACAAAGATTGAATAGAAGAGATGAACTAGGGTTTGAGAGGAGATGGTGCTGGTGAAGATGTTGATGATTATTGACCCTCCCTCGATGAGAGGATCGTTGGTGATGACGATGGCTTCGATTTCCCCCTCCCGGAGGGAAGTTTTCCCGGCAGAATAGCTCCGCCAGAGCCCTAGGTTGCTTCTGCCCAGGTTTCGCCTCGAGACGGTGGCGCTTCATCCCGAAAGCTTCCTTCTGATTTTTTCTAGGTTAAAACCTCTCATATAGCAGAAGATGGACAAAAGGGGCTGGCCAGGGGGCCCACAAGCTCAGGGGGCGCGCCCTACCCCCAGGGCGCGCCCCCCAGGCTTGTGGCCACCTGGTGGGTCCCCTTCTGTTGTTTCTTTGCCCAATATTTTTTTTATTCCAAAACAAATCTCTGTAAAGTTTCAGGACATTTGGAGTTGTGCAGAATAGGTATCTCAGATTTACTCCTTTCCGGTCCAGAATTCTAGCTCCCGGCATTCTCCGTCTTCATGTAAATCTTGTAAAATAAGAGAGAAAAGGCATAAGTATTGTACCATAATGTGAAATAACAGTCCATAATGCAATAAATATGAACATAAAAACATGATGCAAAATGGACGTATCAACTCCCCCAAGCTTAGACCTCGCTTGTCCTGAAGCGAAAGCCGAGATCGATAATCATGTCCACATGTTTAGAGATAGAGGTATCGATAAAATAAAATACGGACATGAGGGCATCATGATCGTCTTTTAGAACAACACTATATTGTCATATAACTTCTTATGCTAAAGTGATAATTCATTCACAAGGTAAAGTATGAACCAAAAATATATTGAAAACTAACAAACTATGATCTCGGTCATTGAAGCAATTGCAATTTATCATAACATCAGAAAGAGTGAATATGAGAGCTTTATCTAGCAAGTCCACATACTCAATCATCTCTTAGTCTTTCATAATTGCTAACACTCACGCGATACTTATGAGAACAAAGCTTCAATCAGACACATAGAAAGATAGGGGCTTATAGTTTCACCTCCCAACTATTTACCTCAAGGGTAATGTCAACAATAATAGTTTATGATCACCTACATCCGAGTGGATATGTTTGTCTGGATCTCTCCCCAGCACATAGTGTTTGCCAAAAAGAAAAAGTATAAAAGGAAGGGTGAAGATCACCATGACTCTTGTATAAAGGTAGACGATAAAAATGAAAGATAGGCTCTTCGCAGAGGGAAGCAGAGGTTGTCATGCGCTTTTTCGTTGGATGCACGAAATCTTAATGCAATGGAATGCCACTTTATATTGCCGCTTGTGATAGAGAACTTTATTATGTAGTCCATCACTTTTATTTCTTCCCCATCACAAGTTCGCATAAAGTTTATTTTTCTCACACTAAAAGATCATACATATTTAGAGAGCAATTTTTTTGATTGCACCGATGATAACTTACTTGAAGGATCTTACTCAATCCATAGGTAGATATAGTGGACTCTCATGGAAAAACTGGGTTTAGGGGTTTATGGATGCACAAGTAGTATCTCTACTTAGTGCGGAATTTTTTGGCTAGCATAGGATGAGAAGCAAGCTCAACATGTTGGGGGATCCATGACAATATAACTTCTATTCGGATATAAGGGAACATAAAGCATTACGTTGTCTTCCTTGTCCAACATCAACTTATTAGCATATAATATTTTAATGAGTGCTCACAATCATAAAAGATGTCCAAGATAATATATTTATATGTGAAACCTCTCTTCCTTTATTACTTCATATTAATTGCAACAATGACCAACACTATGTTTGTCAACCCTCAACAAATTTTAATCATCATACTTCTTATATGTGAAGTCATCACTCTCCATAAGATTATTATATAATCCTTTATTTCTTTTTATTCTTCTCTTTTTTCCAAGATCAAAGCAAGAAAGCAAAGCCCTTACTCAAAACTACTCTTTATTATATAATTCTCAAACTGGATTACATAGATAGATCAAAAGCAAAAACTTAAATACTAGATCTTACTAAACTTTTGTTCTACTGGATAACGATATAACCAAAAGGATCAAACTAAGGTAAACGATAAAGATAAAGATGTGATGGTGATATGATACTGGGGCACCTCCCCCAAGCTTGTCATAACCCAAGGGGAGTGCCCATACCCATATACTCAAGTCTCCTTCTTCAGAGGTGGTGGTGATGAAGTTGATGATGCGGAAGGCTTGTCCTCCGTCTTCCGAGGCATAGGCTCACAATCATTAAAAGATGAACGAATCTTCGGAATCCTCAAATCTGCAGCCAAACTCATCCTCTTAAATTTGTATTCATACTCACAGTTTTGGTTTTGTAGGTCATAGGTCTGGGCTTGGAGATGCTCGATTTTCTCATGAAGCTTGAAGATGGCCTCGCCAATACTATTGTTGTCTAGCTTGTGATCACGGGTGAATTCCATAATCATGGAGTGGTTGGCGTTGAGTCCGCGTTCCACTATCCCTTGGCACTTGAAGACCTCCTGGTCCACCGCTTCGAGCCTGGCCTCCACTCTCCCGGTCCTCCTTGGCCCTTGAACATCCCGGATGTGAAGCACCCACTCACACATCTCCATGGTTTGAGGGTGTTTCATCACCTCCGAAAGGTAGGGGTTGATGACCTTCTCGTAGAACTTGTCCTTGGGGGCGCTTGGAGACGTCATGGCGATCTAGATCTGTCAGAAAAATAGCTCGAAACAAGAACAGAGGATATTGTTGTGATATCATGGTCAAAACCTTTGGGAGATTATATAATGAATTTTTACCGTGCAAAACAAGTAATCTGGGAGAAAACGGAGTCCGGAGGGTACACGAGCTGGCCACAAGCTCGGGTGGCCCGCCCAGGGGGGTAGGGCGCGCCCCCCAGGCTTGTCGCCTGCTCGTGCACTTTTCGGACTACTTTTTATTTTCAATATTTTTTAAATATTCCAAAACGGAGTAAAATTGTTGTTGGGAAATTTTTGGAGTCAGTTTACTTACCGTATCACATACCTATTCCTTTTCAGGGTTCCGGAGTGTTCTGGAAGGTTTCCTTTATGTATTACTCCGGTGTTATTAAGTTAATAATGTTAGTCTCAACATTTATGGGCATACATGAGATATAATGTTTGATTCTTTGCCCATTCACCACCTTAGGGTTGGTGCCTTCGGCGTTGTTGATCTTGATAGTGCCGGAACGATAAACCTCTTCGATAATGTAAGGACCTTCCCACTTAGAGAGAAGTTTCCCTGCAAAAAATCTTAAACGAGAATTGTATAGCAAGCCATGGTCACCTACGTTAAATTCCCGCTTTTGTATTCTTTTATCATGCCATCTCTTAACTTTCTCCTTAAACAATTTGGCATTTTCATAGGCTTGAGTTCTTTAATTTCCCAATAAGCTTTATGTTCTAATTCAAGAGGTAGGTGACATGCTTTTCCATAAACCATTTTATATGGAGACATACCCATAGGATTTTTATAAGCAGTTCTATAAGCCCATAATGCATCATCGAGTTTCTTAGACCAATTCTTCCTAGATCTATTAACAGTCTTTTGCAGGATCAGTTTAATTTCTCTATTGCTTAATTCTACTTGACCACTAGACTGAGGATGATAAGGAGATGCAATTCTATGGTTAACATCATATTTAGCAAGCAATTTACAGAAAGCACCATGAACAAAGTGTGAACCACCATTAGTCATTAAATATCTAGAGACTCCAAACCTTGGGAAAATAACTTCTTTAAGCATTTTAATATAAGTATTATGATCAACACTACTAGTTGGAATAGCTTCTACCCACTTAGTAACATAATCAACAGCAACCAAAATATGAGTATATCCATTAGAGGAAGGAAAAGGTCCCATTTAATCAAATCCCCAAACATCAAATGGTTCGATAACAACTGAATAATTCATAGGCATTTCCTGACATCTACTAATGTTACCAATTCTTTGACATTCATCACAAGACAAGACAAACTTACGAGCATCTTTGAAAAGAGTAGGCCAATAAAAACCAGATTGTAATACCTTGTGTGCAGTTCGGTCTCCCACATGGTGTCCTCCGTAAGCTTCGGAGTGACACTTGCATAGGATTTGTTCCTATTCATGCTCAGGTATACAACATCTAATAACACCATCTACTCCTTCTCTATAAAGGTGTGGGTCGTCCCAGAAGTAATGTCTTAAATCATAGAAAAACTTTTTATTTTGTTAGTATGTGAAACTAGGCGGTATAAATTTAGCAACGATATAATTAGCATAGTCTACATACCAAGGAGTATTACGAGAAGCGTTTATGACAGCTAATTGTTCATCAGGAAAACTATCATCAATAGGTAGTGGGTCATCAAGAATATTTTCTAACCTAGACAAGTTGTCTGCTATGGGGTTCTCAGCTCCTTTCCTATCAGTAATATGTAAATCAAATTCTTGTAGAAAGAGAACCCATCTAATGAGTCTAGGTTTAGCATCTTTCTTTTCCATAAGGTATTAAATAGCAGCACGATCAGTGTGAACAATCACTTTAGAATCAACAATGTAAGATCTGAGTTTGTCACAAGCAAACACAACTGCTAAAAATTCCTTTTCAGTGGTAGCATAATTTCTTTGGGCACTGTCTAAAGTTTTACTAGCATAATGGATAACATTTAATTTCTTATCAACTCTTTGTCCTAGAATAGCACCAACAGCATAATCACTAGCATCACACATAATTTCAAAGGGTAGGTTCCAATCAGGTGGTTGAACAATAGGTGCAGAGATTAAGACTTTCTTAAGTATTTCAAAGGCTTCTAAACAATTATCATCAAAAACAAATGGAACATCTTTTTGCAAAAGATTAGTAAGAGGCCTAGAAATTTTAGAGAAGTCTTTAATAAATCTTCTATAGAAACCAACATGACCAAGTAAACTTCTTATACCTTTGATATCTTTAGGACGCGACATTTTCTCAATTGCTTCCACCTTAGCTTTATCAACTTCAATACCTTGTTCGGAGATTTTATGCCCCAAGACAATACCTTCACTAATCATAAAGTGGCACTTCTCCCAATTCAAGACAAGATTAGTTTCTTCACATCTCTGCAAAATTCGATCAAGGTTGCTTAAGCAATCATCAAAAGAAGTTCCGTATACGGAAAAATCATCCATGAAAACCTCAACAATCTTTTCAGAAAAGTCAGAGAATATAGCAGTCATACATCTTTGAAAGGTAGCAAGTGCATTCATAAACCAAAAGGCATACGTCTATAAGCAAAAGTACCAAAAGGGCATGTGAAAGTAGTTTTTTGTTGATCCTCTTGTGACACAGGTATTTGGGAAAAACCAGAGTTTCCATCTAGAAAGCAAAAATGTGTATGTTTTGATAGTCTTTCTAGCATTTGATCAATAAAAGGTAGATGATAATGATCTTTCCTAGTAGCTTTGTTTAATTTTCTAAAATCAATTACCATTCTATAACCTGTTATAATTCTTTGTGGGATAAGTTCATTTTTATCATTAGGAACAACAGTAATACCTCCCTTCTTAGGGACACAATGAACATGACTTACCCATCTACTATCAGCTATAGGATAGATTATACCTTTTTCCAGAAGCTTTAATATTTCATTTCTTACCACTTCTTTCATCTTAGGATTTAATCATCGTTGGTGATCAACAATGGGTTTAGCATCAGGCTCCATATTAATTTTATGCTGACATAGAGTGGGACTAATGCCCTTAAGATCATCAAGAGTATATCCAATAGCGGCACGGTGCTTCCTCGGAGTTTTCAATAATATCTTTTCTTCATGTTATGAAAGGTTAGCACTAATAATAACATGATATATCTTCTTTTCATCAAGATAAGCATATTTCAAAGTATCAGGTAATTGTTTAAGCTCGAAAACATGATCACTCTTGGGTGGGAAAGGGTCTCAAAGAGTTTCAACAGGTAAATTGTGTTTCAAAACAGGCATCTGTTTAAAGAATATTTCATCTATTTCATTTCTTTCATTCAAATGCATATCATTTTCATGGTCTAGCAAATATTGTTCTAAAGGATCAGCAGGAGGCACAACAATAGAAGCAAGACCAATAATTTCATCCTTACAAGGTGACTCTTTATCACGAGGTTGTCTATGGAATTTGGAGAAATTAAACTCATGAGACACGTCACCGAAGCTTACACTAACAGTTTCTTTCTCACAATCTATCTTAGCATTAACCGTGTTCAGGAAAGGTCTACCAAATATTATGGGACAAAAATCAACTTGTGGGGAACCAAGAACTAGAAAATCAGTTGGGTATTTTATTTTCCCACACAAGACTTCGACATCTCTAACAATCCCAAGTGGTGTGATAGTATCTCCATTAGTAAGCTTAATAGTGACATCAATGTCTTCTATTTTAGCAGGTGCAATATCATTCATAATTTCTTGATATAAGGTAAATGGAATAGCACTCACACTAGCACCCAAATCACATAAGCCATGATAACAATGATCTCCTATTTTAACAGAGACAACTAGCGTGCCAATAATAGGTCTATGTTTGTCTTTTTCATCAGGTTTGGCAATTCTAGTAGCTTCATTACAGAAATAAATAACATGCCCAGCAATATTTTCAACCAAGAGATCTTTAACCATAACAACATTAGGTTCAACTTTAATTTGTTCAGAGGGTGTAGGTGTTCTTGTATAACTCTTAAGAACCACAGCTGAAGCTTTAGCATGTTCTTTTATCCTAACAGGAAAAGGTGGTTTCTCAATATAAGTCGTAGGAATAACTGGATCAACATTATAAGTAGTGGTTTCTTCCCTAGCTTCAATGGGATCTACTACTTTCACTTCAATGGGAGGATGATATTTAAACCACTTCTCCTTAGGGAGATCAACATGAGTAGCAAATGATTCACAGAAAGAAGCTACTATCTCAGAGTCAAGTCCATATTTAGTGCTAAAATTCTGAAAAGCATCGGTATCCATAAAAGTTTAACATAATCAAATTCAAGCTTTATACCTGACTCCTTACCTTCGCCGAGCTCCCAATCTTCAGAGTTGCGTTTAATTCTTTCCAGCAGGTCCCATCTGAATTCAATAGTCTTCTTCATAAAAGAACCAGTACAAGAAGTATCGAGCATGGATTGATCATTACGAGAAAGCCGAGCATAAAAATTCTAAATAATGATTTCTCTTGAGAGCTCATGATTGGGGCACGAATATAACTTTGACTTAAGCTTCCCCCAAGCTTGAGCAATACTTTCTCCTTCATGAGGCCAAAAATTATATATATGTAATTCCGATCACGATGAACCAGATGCATAGGATAAAACTTCTGATGAAATTCCAATTTCAATCAGTTGTAATTCCAAGATCCAATATCATCATATAGCCTATACCATGTCAATGCCTTTACCGTCAAAGATAAAGGGAAGACCTTATTCTTGAATTCTTCTCCGGGTAAACCTGCTGTAACACCCCAAAAATATTTCTTTTTGGACTTCCAAAACCTTTCCCTTAAAAATAAAATATCTTTGAATTATTCTTGCTATTTTTCTCTTCATAGCCCTTATATTTTGAAAATTATTCTCAACTTTAATGGGTTTTCAAATTCTCTTTAGAGGTTCTGTTTTCAGAGGTTTAAAATTTATTTGGAGGTTTTTAAATAGTTTCATTCAAAAAAAAGTTTTTTGGGAGTGACTTAATTTTTTTTTCAAAAGGAATGGCTCTTTTCACTTCTCTCTAACCCTTCTAAAATCCATCCAACTAATTCTCTTCCAATCCAAATTTATTCCACAAGTCACTCACCTCATCTAGGACAGAATCCAACTCTTTCCTACCCCACAAAAATATTTTTCACCACCCAAATAAATTCCAAAGTTGGAATTCATATATTCCATCATTTCTATGGTTTACAAAGGAACCACCCTTTCTACAAGGATTCCACCTACACCAAAATTATCTCAACAAATATATGGTTCCCACAACCCATTTCTCCAAAAACATGGGGTGCCACAGTTCAAAAATTTCAAATTCCACTCAATTCAAATTTGGACCAGATTCAATATTTCTGATCCAAAAATATTTTTAAATGCTCCAAAAATTCCCAAACTTTGCCAGGCCCTCTCATATGTATCAACACATCACCACAAAAATTCCTCAAAATTCTAAAAATCCCTAGCACTCTCTGCCATGGGATTAAGTGAGTAATAGTGCACTATTCATAACTGAAGAAATTCAGTTAACTGAATTTGTCTTCAGGCAACAGAGGGAAACGGTGCCGTGCACCCCTCCCCTTCCTTCTCCTTCACGGCGATGCCAAAATCATCAATGCCTCGCCCTTCCCTGGCCCACTCCGCAGTCACTCCTCGCCGGAGAGCTGGCGGCTGGCCGGTGTAACGCCCTGCACCGTGCTCATCCGCGGCGGACGAGCGGAGTCACCTCGGCCACCAACTCCCATTACTGCGCCGCCTACCTCCTGGCCACGCGTTGCTCCTTTCCGCGCCCTCGCACGCCGTCTGCACCGCCCAACCCCTCCCTGGCCCGCTGGCAGCCGCCGGAACCAGGATAGCGCCGCCGCACTGTACGGGAGCTCCGCCCCGGGATAAGCTCGAGGAGCTCAAGCCGTCCACGCCGAGCCTTCCGGAGTTCTCCACCGCTCTCACTGACACTCGCCACCCACGACCACCGCCCAAAACCAACCTCGCCGACCACCATAACTCCGGCATGATCCGACCCTCGCCGGACCGCCTCGGATTGCCTATAAAAGGCCCTCCCGAGCTCCACTCGCTCCATCCATCGCCTCCACCACCTCCCAATCGCCCCTACACCACTCACCCGACCTCGAGGAGGTCTTCTTCTTCCCCTCCGATCACCGCTCCGCCGCCACTGTCACCGATCCGTCCATCGTCGTTACTCCACCTCAACTGGTCAAATTTTGCCAGTAGTCATATATTCCACCAAATCATCGATTCCCCGCTTCAATTCCACTCCCCGAGCTCTCCCCGACGAGATCCCAACGCCACCGAACCACCGTCTGCCACCGTCGACCTCGCCGGCGTTCAGGTGCTCCCCGGCGACCACCACGACCTCCCTCCGATGCGGCACTCCTCCCTGGTCATGTTCTGACCATCGCCGCCTTCCAAGACCCCAGCGATCACCGCCGGCGAACGCCGTCTCTTCTCTGTTTCCGCGCGCAGGTTCAAATGTTTGAACCTGACGGGTGGACCCCACCTCGCGCTTTTTCTTTTCTTTTTCTCTGTCTAAAAATGAAGACGTAATCTTGACTTTTACGCCTTCCGCGCTGAGAAGCGTATTTCGGCCCGAAGCGTTTTCCTTATAAACGCACAGGGACTGGCTTTTTACAGAAAAAACCCCTGGTTTTGAAAGTTTAATAACTTTTAAACCACAACTCCGTTTGAGTTGAACTTTTTTTTTGAAATTCTTATTTTTCTCTCTAGTTTTTTTTAGTATTTATTTAAAAATGTTTTAGGACAACTTTTTGTACTGTTGCCAAATTTTTTAATTTGAGTTGATTTTGAATTTTCAGAAAAAGAAGAGGGAAACTTTGCTGAGAATTTTGAAGGGTTTTCACCTGACTACTTTGGACAAGGCAAGCATTATTGAACTTGGGATATGGTGATTGCATTTGCGTGTTGCATCGGTTGATATTGCACCATATTTGTAGTATGTCACTAGCACTTGCATGCATGGTCATATCTCTTTTGCTCATAGCTTGCACATCACTCAAGCAAGAGATTCTTCTGACATGGTAAAGTTGTGGGAATACGGGAGAGTGTCTCCTGCCTTGGACGTGCCGGTGGGCACGGGCCCTTATGCTTGACACGGTGGTGTCATGTGACTTAAGTGGAATATTCCGGTGATGTTAATTAACACCTCCTGAGTCGGCCTAGATCGAGTCTTGTTCCGTTACACCTAGCTGGATACCGTGTTGCCACGGGTCCTTCCGCAAGGAAGGTGCGGCTGAGTAAGTTGTTAACCCCTGTCCAGGTACACACCGTACAGATGGCCACGATGAGGGTTTCCAAAGGCCTTGGACTAAATCCTGTCATCGGGTCAGGGGGCATGGGTGTTTCCGGTTGTGACTGAGAGGGGGGCACCCCTTGTAATCCGCGCGTATTAATAGTGATCCCATGCAGGACGTTGGTCTCTCCATCTCAGAGTTTTTCTTGAACGATGCTTTGGGTGATTCCTGGCATCCGGAGAGTTATTCTGGTGTGTGCTGGTCAGGTGTGTTTTCAACGCAAAGACCGTAATGGGAATTAGTCAGTGTCATGGTACTGACTAAAGAAATCCTTTACTTGTGGGTAAAGAGTACACCCTCTGCAGAGTTAAAACTGTTCGAATAGCCGTGTCCTCGGGTAAAGGGCGTAGCTGGGTGGGTCAAGTGTCGGTCCCGGTATCAGTCTCCGGAGGAAATAATTAAAATGTGTCTGACTCATTTTTGCAGTATAATTATTGATACCCTGTTACTACCTTGATTATTTTATGCTTATTAAATATTATTATGGCTATGCATAATATTGAGGACTAACCGTTTCTCTCATTTTATTTTCTTCCTGAGTGCCTCAGGGGCTGGCTAGACTACCCCGGGCACTCAACTATTATTTTCAAGACCTCTCGTGGCGTCTCTCGAGTTAACAGGCGGTTTATCTCGCCACTACTCTTGTGGACACCCGATTGGCATTTCTCTTCAAGTCCAACCGTGGCGTCACTTGACGCCCGACAGGCATTTCTTTTCAAGACCTCTCGTGGCGTCTCTCGAGTTAACAGGCGGTTTATCTCGCCACTACTCTTGTAGACACCTGACCGGCATTTCTCTTATTTTTTTTCGGAATGTCACTTGGGCTGGCTAGACTACCCGTGGCATTCACTTGCTTTTATTTTCTTAAGAGACTGGTTATGGCTAACATGTTTTATTTTACTTCCGCATCATTTTATAATTATGTCATGACCAGGATTTTAGTCAGCATGAGCATGTGCATCCATTATATCTTTTGTTCATAATGTTTGCGAGTACATTCCAACGTACTCACTGGCTTGTCCCTGGCTATTTACTTGGCCAGACTTGGAGGAGGACGAGCTTGTGGAGAAGGATTGTGCTAGCGAGCCCGACGCATAGAGGAGTCCCAGTCAGTCAACCTGTGAGATAGGAGTCTACCACCTGTATCATCGGCTGAGCTTCTGCTACACCAATAAATAGTCAAGCCTCACTCTGACGCTTGGCTTTACATTATTTTATCAGAGATGTACCACCACCACACCACTGTCATATTCCGCCGCTGCCATATATTTGGCGAGTTTGTAATAATTTTGTTGAGCCTTCAGACTCAACCCTGTGTAATATTATTTGTACTGGTTATCTGTATCAAGGAAGTCCACCAGTTGTGTTGATCTTGGGGCTGGTGTGACTTAGAACCTTTTCTGAGATTTATTCCCAGAAAGGGGCCCGACAGGACTTGGTACCAGAGCCAGGCTGACTGTAGGAAACCCCTAGGCACGATCGCTAGCACTCGAGTTAGTACTAATTTTTTTTAGCATGCATTTCATGCATCGTAACAAATTTTCCTTAGTCATCATATTCTTATGATATGACTGTTTGGATTTTTGTCTACTGATGTAGATGTCTGGCGGCAGTTGCCCATCCCAGATTTTTGCCAACGAGCCGGCGGGATTTTCCCATCTTCTTGCCGTCATCGCTAGGGATGCGATGAGGTCTCCGAGCTGTCCTGAGTACACGATTTTTCCTGACAGGGTCACAGACACTCTGACTATGTACCAGGCTTCGGTATATATTCGGGGTGGAAGTAACATGTCCTTCCGCAACTACCGTTTCATGGGGAGAGTCATGCCCTCTGAGAGGCATGCTATCCAGATGGCCGCACGTGAGGCTATTGCACGTCTTAGGGACATCCTGCCTACTATGCAGACTCGTCCCTATCACTACCTTCCGTGTCATGTTCCTTATACCAACCATTACGCTTTTTCCTGCACCGCGGGAGAAAGGGATGGGGCGATCGAGCCCCTTGTTCAGTACATCATGGCACTCGAGTCGATCTTTACCGCACTGGTGGACGACCATCTTGCTGCACGAATGGACCTGGCTCGTGCGAGGATCACTCGCAGGAGTTTGTTCAGTTCACCTTCACCACGTGCCCCTCGTATTCCGACTCCACCACACTACTCTCCTACACAGCCCGCGGTTCAGCACTCATCCCCGAGTGATGAGGCTAGTCGCTTGGCTGCACCTGTTCTGACCAGAGTTCCACTTTCGACGCACATGGTGCCACCTCAGACAGGCGTGGTATCAACCGCTTCATGACTGGAGACCATCCCAGAATAGGAGGAGGTTGAGTCTCGAGAGCCACAGCTGGGACTCACCCTCAGTGGTGCTTACAGTGTCTCAGACACTCCGTGAGGACTGATCGAGCGTCAGCACCGTAGTAGTCTTTTTATGATGACATGGTTGTAAGATATTTATTTTCTGTTTCTTCTTCTTTTCCTTTTTTGTAAGATGGCGAGTAATGGACTCGGACCACAGCTCATTGAGAGGACGAAGTAGTACGCTAGTTGAATAAGTGGTCTTGTAGTATACGGTTTCTGCAAGCATCTTGTATAATTAAGTCCTGCTTGTATAATTAAATCCTGCGTGTATGATATAACCTGTTGTACTTGCATCCTGGGGGGAGATTTATTTTCAGTCTCTTAATTTTTTTTTCTTGTTGCCTTTATAATTTCTTTTCTCATTGGTGTTACACAAATACCCCCAGAAAGAAAATGCATCGCCCCTGGACCCGTTCTATGCCAAATCTGCCAGAGAGAAACCATGGACAGATGGGAAATAATTTTACACAAGGACAAAGTAGTCAACAGGACAGTGACACAGCATTTTCACAAGTGTGCCGTCTGTACGAGCAAAGCCAGCAACAGCACCAAGAAATGATGCAACATTTAATCAATATGGGAAACCACCAAGGACAAAATCAGAACAGGTCAAAATTATCTGAGCTCCAGAAGACCAATCCTACTGTGTTTTCTCACACCGACAAACCATTGGAGGCAGATGATTGGCTACGTGATATTGAAAGAAAATTGGTTATTGCCTAGTGTACGGACCGGGAAAAAGTACTTTATACCCCGTACTATTTTTCTGGTACAGCAGCATCATGGTGGGAAAACTTATGCCACACTCATCCCAACGGAGCCAATATGACATGGGAACAATTCAAGGAAAATTTTCGGGGAGCACATATCGCCAACAGTATCATGAAACTGAAAAAGAGGGAGTTTGAGGATCTCAAGCAGCGAGGCACCATAGTGACACAGTACCTGGATCAGTTTACTCAGCTGGCCCGGTACGCCAACAATGAATATATGACAGAAGACAAAAAGATGGAAAAGTTTCTCGATGGACTTATCCCGTCTTTAAAATGCCAACTGGTGGTCCACACCTTTCCTGATTTCAAGACACTGGTGGACAAGGAAATTATACTGGAGAACGAGCATCGTAACATGAACGAGATACGCAAGCGCCGTATGAACCAGTCATCTCAGGTTCGCAACAATAAACCCAAGAATGAATTTCAGAAGCCCACAACACACCGACCAGCAACACTACTACCTCGACCACCGCAGCAGAACCGCAGTGCTTTCAACAACAGAACCAGAGATACAACATACTATCCGGGCATCACCTGCTATGCCTGCGGAGGAGAAGGGCATTACTCCAGGCAATGCCCAAAGCAGGGAAATAATACTACTAAGCCCAACAACAATGGCCGTGGTACAAACACAGCCCCCAAGCACAACAACATCAACCACAATAACAACCAAAGGAAGGGACAAGTCAACCACGTGACCCTTGAGGAAGCACAAAATGCACCGGATATTGTGTTCGGTACGTTTCCTGTCAACTCAATTAATGCTACAGTTTTATTTGATTCCGGAGCTTCGCATTCATGCATCTCTAAAAAGTTCGCCGTGGAGAATCGATTTTCTTTTTCGCCTTTGCAAAATTCCATGGTTATTCAGTCCCCGGGATCGAAGCAAAGCACACAATGGTACTGCAAGGATGTAAATATCGAGATCAAAGGAATGGTATTTTTAGCCAACCTTATTGTTCTGGAAACAGTCGAACTGGATGTTATTCTGGGAATGGATTGGTTAACCAAAAATAAAGGTTTCATAGACTGCTACAACCGCACGGTGACTCTTACAAGCTGCCAAGGAGAAACAATAAAATTTGGCACAAGGAGGATTTTCGCATCATAAGGAAAATTAAATCAAGTGGATGCGGCAAAATTAAGTAAGGTTCTTGTAGTCTGTGAATACCCCGATGTATTTCCAGAAGAGCTACCAGGCATGCCACCGGATCGGGAAATTGAGTTCGTTATTGAATTAGCACCTGGAACGGCTCCCATTTATAAGAAGCCGTATCGTATGGCTCCAACCGAATTGGCTGAACTAAAGAAACAAATTAAGGAATTAATAGAAAAAGGGTACGTCAGACCCAGCTCGTCACCATGGGGATCGCCAGTTTTATTTGCTAAGAAAAAGGATGGTACCCTCAGACTATGTATTGATTACAGGGCTCTCAATATGGTCACCATCAAAAATAAATACCCGCTGCCCAGGATAAATGACTTGTTCGAACAACTAGCAGAAGCCAAGGTATTCTCAAAAATAGATTTGAGGTCAGGTTACCACCAATTGAAAATCCAATCGTCAGATATACCCATGACTGCATTTACTACCAGATATGGATTGTACGAATTTACAGTGATGCCGTTTGGCTTAACCAACGCTCCTGCTTATTTTGTTCATCTCATGAACAAGGTTTTCTTGAAATATTTGGACAAGTTCGTGGTCGTATTTATTGATGACATACTTATCTACTCCAAGACACCCAAAGAACACGAACAACACCTACGAATAGTCCTGGAAGAATTGAGGAAAAACCAACTTTATGCCAAATTCAGTAAATGTGAATTTTGGTTACGAGAAGTTGGCTTCCTAGGACACATTCTGACACAGGATGGGATAGCAGTGGACCCAAGCAAGGTAAAAGTTGTCCAAGAATGGAAACAACCCACCAACGTGACTGAGGTCAGGAGTTTTCTTTGTCTGGCAGGATATTACCGAAGATTTATCGAAGGATTTTCCACCATAGCTAAACCCATGACCCAATTGCTTAAGAAGGATAATAAGTTTGAATGGACTGATGCTTGTGAGAAAAGTTTCCAAGAATTGAAGAAAAGATTAACAACGGCACCCGTTCTGGTCGTACCCAATGTGCACAAAAAGTTTGAGATATACTGTGACACATCCAGGAAAGGCCTTGGATGTGTATTGATGCAAGAAGAAAAAGTCGTGGCTTATGCCTCAAGACAGCTACGACAACACGAGGAGAATTATCCTACGCATGATCTGGAGCTAGCTACGGTAATACACGCACTCAAAGAATGGCGACACTTTCTTCTCGGTGAGCGATGTGAAATATACACGGACCACAAAAGTCTTAAGTATATTTTCACCCAGCCGGAACTAAACTTGAGACAGCGTCGCTGGCTTGAGTTAATAAAGGACTACGATATCGGAATTCATTATCATCCGGGTAAAGAAAATGTTGTGGCAGATGCTCTCAGTCGAAATCCCTGCACCAATAATAATAGTGCGCAATTTTCACAACATGAGTTCAACCAGGAATTTGCCAAACTCAATATGGTCTTAGTCACAGAAGGAACCATTAATCAACTGGAGATGAAACCAACATTAGAGGATCAGATCAAAGAAGCCCAAGAAGGACACCCAAGTATTGAGGGGATTAAGAGGAAAATGAAACTGGGCAAGGCGCCCGAGTTTACCGTTGATGATCAGGGAATTTTATGGTTCGGGAAAAGAATATGTGTGCCTAATAAGGAAGAATTAAAGCAACAAATTTTGGCAGAAGCCCATACCACTCCATATTCTATCCATCCAGGAGGGACAAAAATGTACAAGGATTTACAAGAAAGTTATTGGTGGCATGGGATGAAAAGAGATATAGCCGTATATGTCGCACGTTGTGATTCATGCCAGCGTATAAAAGCAGAACACCAGAGGCCAGCAGGACTACTGCAGCCACTCAGAGTACCTGAATGGAAATGGGACGTAATAGGAATGGATTTTATCGTCGGACTGCCAAGGTCACGACATGGAAATGATGCTATCTGGGTTATAACAGATTATTTGACCAAGGTGGCACATTTCATTCCGGTAAAAACCACATACACCACACAGCGACTCGCCAGATTATATCTCTCCCGGATTGTTTGCCTACACGGAGTACCCAAGACCATAGTCTCTGACAGAGGCACCCAATTTGTCTCTAGATTTTGGGAACACCTACAGCAAGCCCTAGGAACTCAACTAACATTCAGCACAGCATACCACCCGCAAACCGGAGGACAAACTGAGCGGGTAAATCAAATATTGGAGGACATGCTAAGAGCATGTGTGCTCACCTACGGAGTTAGCTGGGAAGACAGTTTACCATACGTGGAATTCTCATATAACAACAGTTATCAAGCCAGTTTAAAAATGTCACCTTTTGAAGCCCTGTACGGACGAAGGTGCCGTACCCCACTCAATTGGTCAGAGACCGGAGACAGTCGAATTTTTGGTCCCGAAGTTCTTAAGGAGGCAGAAACAAAAGTGAAGCTTATTCAGGACAGACTAAGAGCGGCTCAGAGCCGTCAAAAGAGTTGCTATGATCAAAAGCACCGCCAAATCAGTTTTGAGCCCGATGATTATGTGTATCTCAGAGTATCTCCAACAAGAGGACTACAAAGATTTAAGGTCAAAGGAAAATTGGCACCGAGGTTTATTGTACCATTTAGAGTGATCGCAAGAAGAGGCAAGGTTGCTTATCAACTAGAGCTACCGGCGGAATTATCGGATGTTCACGATGTGTTTCACGTGTCACAACTGAGAAGATGTGTTAGTAACCCAGACAAGCAAGTGCAACACCAAGACTTGGACCTTCAACCAGACCTCACATATAGGGAGCGTCCTATAAAGATTTTGGAGGAATCTGAACGGAGGACCCGGCAGAATGTAACAAAATTTTACAAGGTTCAGTGGAGTAATCACACCGAGGAAGAAGCAACATGGGAAAGAGAGGATCACCTGAGGACTAAATATCCGTACCTGTTTAAGGGACAGCTGAAATCTCGGGGATGAGATTTTTCTTAAGGGGGGTAGGTGTTGTAACACCCCAAAAATATTTCTTTTTGGACTTCCAAAACCTTTACCTTAAAAATAAAATATCTTTGAATTATTCTTGCTATTTTTCTCTTCATAGCCCTTATATTTTGAAAATTATTCTCAACTTTAATGGGTTTTCAAATTCTGTTTAGAGGTTCTGTTTTCAGAGGTTCAAAATTTATTTGGAGGTTTTTAAATAGTTTCATTCAAAAAAAAGTTTTTTGGGAGTGACTTAATTTTTTTTCAAAAGGAATGGCTCTTTTCACTTCTCTCTAACCCTTCTAAAATCCATCCAACTAATTCTCTTCCAATCCAAATTTATTCCACAAGTCACTCACCTCATCTAGGACAGAATCCAACTCTTTCCTACCCCACAAAAATATTTTTCACCACCCAAATAAATTCCAAAGTTGGAATTCATATATTCCATCATTTCTATGGTTTACAAAGGAACCACCCTTTCTACAAGGATTCCACCTAAACCAAAATTATCTCAACAAATATATGGTTCCCACAACCCATTTCTCCAAAAACATGGGGTGCCACAGTTCAAAAATTTCAAATTCCACTCAATTCAAATTTGGACCAGATTTAATATTTCTGATCCAAAAATATTTTTAAATGCTCCAAAAAGTCCCAAACTTTGCCAGGCCCTCTCATATGTATCAACACATCACCACAAAAATTCCTCAAAATTCTAAAAATCCCTAGCACTCTCTGCCATGGGATTAAGTGAGTAACAGTGCACTATTCATAACTGAAGAAATTCAGTTAACTGAATTTGTCTTCAGGCAACAGAGGGAAACAGTGCCGTGCACCCCTCCCCTTCCTTCTCCTTCACGGTGATGCCAAGATCATCAATGCCTCGCCCTTCACTGGCCCACTCCGCAGTCACTCCTCGCCGGAGAGCTGGCGGCTGGCCGGTGTAACGCCCTGCACCGTGCTCATCCGCGGCGGACGAGCCGAGTCACCTCGGCCACCAACTCCCATTACTGCGCCGCAGCCTCCCCGCCTACCTCCTGGCCACGCGTTGCTCCTCTCCGCGCCCTCGCACGCCGTCTGAACCACCCAACCCCTTCCTGGCCCGCTGTACTGTACGGGAGCTCCGCCCCGGGATAAGCTCGAGGAGCTTAAGCCGTCCACGCCGAGCCTTCCGGAGTTCTCCACCGCTCTCACTGACACTCGCCACCCACGACCACCACCCAAAACCAACCTCGCCGACCACCATAACTCCGGCATGATCCGACCCTCGCCGGACCGCCTCGGATTGCCTATAAAAGGCCCTCCCGAGCTCCACTCGCTCCATCCATCGCCTCCACCACCTCCCAATCGCCCCTACACCACTCGCCCGACCTCGAGGAGGTCTTCTTCTTCCCCTCCGATCACCGCTCCGCCGCCACTGTCACCGATCCGTTCATCGTCGTTACTCCACCTCAACAGCTCAAATTTTGCCAGTAGTCATATATTCCACCAAATCATCGATTCCCCGCTTCAATTCCACTCCCCGAGCTCTCTCCGACGAGATCCCAACGCCACCGAACCACCGTCCACCACCGTCGACCTCGCCGGCGTTCAGGTGCTCCCCGGCGACCACCACCACCTCCCTCCGACGCGGCACTCCTCCCTGGTCATGTTCTGACCATCGCCGCCTTCCAAGACCCCGGCGATCACCGCCGGCGAACGCCGTCTCTTCTCTATTTCCGCGCGTAGGTTCAAATGTTTGAACCTGATGGGTGGACCCCACCTCGCGCTTTTTCTTTTCTTTTTCTCTGTCTAAAAACGAAGACGTAATCTCGACTTTTACGCCTTCCGCACTGAGAAGTGTATTTCGGCCCGAAGCGTTTTCCTTATAAACGCACAGGGACTGGCTTTTTACCGAAAAACCCCTGGTTTTGAAAGTTTAATAACTTTTAAACCACAACTCCGTTTGAGTTGAATTTTTTTTTGAAATTCTTATTTTTCTCTCTAGTTTTTTTAGTATTTATTTAAAAATGTTTTAGGACAACTTTTTGTACTGTTGCCAAAATTTTTAATTTGAGTTGATTTTAAATTTTCAGAAAAAGAAGAGGGAAACTTTGCCGAGAATTTTGAAGGGATTTCACCTGACTACTTTGGACAAGGCAAGCATTATTGAACTTGGGATATGGTGATTGCATTTGCATTTGCGTGTTGCATCGGTTGATATTGCACCATATTTGTAGTATGTCACTAGCACTTGCATGCATGGTCATATCTCTTTTGCTCATAGCTTGCACATCACTCAAGCAAGAGATTCTTCTGACATGGTAAAGTTGTGGGAATACGGGAGAGTGTCTCCTGCCTTGGACGTGCCGGTGGGCACGGGCCCTTATGCTTGACACAGTGGTGTCATGTGACTTAAGTGGAATATTCCGGTGATGTTAATTAACACCTCCTGAGTCGGCCTAGATCGAGTCTTGTTCCGTTACACCTAGCTGGATACCGTGTTGCCACGGGTCCTTCCGCAAGGAAGGTGCGGCTGAGTAAGTTGTTAACCCCTGTCCAGGTACACACCGTACAGATGGCCACGATGAGGGTTTCCAAAGGCCTTGGACTAAATCCTGTCATCGGGTCAGGGGGCATGGGTGTTTCCGGTTGTGACTGAGAGGGGGGCACCCCTTGTAATCCGCGCGTATTAATTGTGATCCCATGCAGGACGTTGGTCTCTCCGTCTCAGAGTTTTTCTTGAACGATGCTTTGGGTGATTCCTGGCATCCGGAGAGTTATTCTGGTGTGTGCTGGTCAGGTGTGTTTTCAACCCAAAGACCGTAATGGGAATTAGTTAGTGTCACGGTACTGACTAAAGAAATCCTTTACTTGTGGGTAAAGAGTACACCATCTGCAGAGTTAAAACTGTTCGAATAGCCGTGTCCTCGGTCAAAGGGCGTAGCTGGGTGGGTCAAGTGTCGGTCCCGGTATCGGTCTCCGGAGGAAATAATTAAAATGTGTTTGACTCATTTTTGCAGTATAATTATTGATACCCTGTTACTACCTTGATTATTTTATGCTTATTAAATATTATTATGGCTATGCATAATATTGAGGACTAACCGTTTCTCTCATTTTATTTTCTTCCTGAGTGTCTCAGGGGCTGGCTAGACTACCCCGGGCACTCAACTATTATTTTCAAGACCTCTCGTGGCGTCTCTCGAGTTAACAGGCGGTTTCTCTCGCCACTACTCTTGTGGACACCCGATTGGCATTTCTCTTCAAGTCCAACCGTGGCGTCACTTGATGCCCGACAGGCATTTCTTTTCAAGACCTCTCGTGGCATCTCTCGAGTTAACAGGCGATTTATCTCGCCACTACTCTTGTAGACACCCGACCGGCATTTCTCTTTTTTTTTGGAATGTCACTTGGGCTGGCTAGACTACCCGTGGCATTCACTTGCTTTTATTTTCTTAAGAGACTGGTTATGGCTAACATGTTTTATTTTACTTCCGCATCATTTTATAATTATGTCATGACCAGGATTTTAGTCAGCATGAGCATGTGCATCCATTATATCTTTTGTTCATAATGTTTGCGAGTACATTCCAACGTACTCACTGGCTTGTCCCTGGCTATTTACTTGGCCAGACTTGGAGGAGGACGAGCTTGTGGAGAAGGATTGCGCTAGCGAGCCCGACGCATAGAGGAGTCCCAGTCAGTCAACCTGTGAGATAGGAGTCTACCACCTGTATCATCGGCTGAGCTTCTGCTACACCAATAAATAGTCAAGCCTCACTCTGACGCTTGGCTTTATGTTATTGTATCAGAGATGTACCACCACCACACCACTGTCATATTCCGCCGCTGCCATATATTTGGCGAGTTTGTAATAATTTTGTTGAGCCTTCAGACTCAACCCTGTGTAATATTATTTGTACTGGTTATCTGTATCAAGGAAGTCCACTAGTTGTGTTGTACTTGGGGCTGGTGTGACTTAGGACCTTTTCTGAGATTTATTCCCAGAAAGGGGCCCGACACCTGCAAGTTTAAATAATCCACAAACTTCATCCACATAGATTAGATGCATATCAGGATGTAGTGTTCCATCTCCTGCATAAGGATTAGCTAGCAGTTTCTCTATCATACCCGAAGGAATTTCATAATAAATATTTTCAGTAGGAGCAGTAGTTTGAGGAGCAACTCTTTGTTCTTTCGGTCGAGGTGAAGATACCCCGAATAAGCCCTTCAAAGGATTATTTTCCATAGTGACAAGTGACAATCAATTTCAGCACACAATATAAGTTTTTCCTTATCAAATTCCACTCACCAAAGGCGCTTCACTCCCCGGTAACGGCACCAGAAAAGATTCTTGATGACCCACAAGTATAGGGGATCTATCATAGTCCTTTAGATAAGTAAGGGTGTCGAACCCAACAAGGAGCAGAAGGAAATGCCAAGCGGTTTTTAGCAGGGTATTTTCTGCAAGCACTGAAATTATCGGTAACAGATAGTTTGGTAGCAAGATAATTCGTAGCGGGTAACAAGTAACAAGTGTAACAAAGGTGCAGCAATGTGGCCCAATCCTTTTTGTAGCAAGGGATAAGCCTGGACGAACTCTTATATAAAGTAAAGCGCTCCCGAGGACATATGGGAATTATAGTCAAGCTAGTTTTCATCATGCTCATATGATTCGCATTCGCTACTTTGATAATTTGATATGTGGGTGGACCGGTGCTTGGGTGCTGTCCTTACTCGGAAAAGCCTCCCACTTATGATTAACCCCTCTTGCAAGCATCCACAACTACGAAAGAAGAATTAAGATAAATCTAACCATAGCATGGAACATGTGGATCCAAATCAGCCCCTTACGAAGCAACGCATAAACTAGGGTTTAAGCTTCTGTCACTCTAGCAACCCATCATCTACTTATTACTTTACAATGCCTTCCCCTAGGCCCAAATCATGGTGAAGTGTCATGTAGTCGATGTTCACATAACACCACTAGAGGAAACACAACATACATCTCATCAAAATATCGAACGAATACCAAATTCACATGATTACTTATAACAAGACTTCTCCCATGTCCTCAGGAACAAATGTAACTACTCACAAAGCATGTTCATGTTCAGGATCAGAGGGGTAATAAATATCATTAAGGATTTGAACATATGATCTTCCACCAAATAAACCAACTAGCATCAACTACAAGGAGTAATCAACACTACTAGCAACCCATAGGTACCAATCTGAGGTTTTGAGACAAAGATTGAATACAAGAGATGAACTAGGGTTTCAGAGGAGATGGTGCTAGTGAAGATGTTGATGATGATTGACTCTTCCTTGATGAGAGGATCGTTGGTGATGACGATGGCTTCGATTTCCCCCTCCCGGAGGGAAGTTTTCCCGGCAGAATAGCTCCACCGGAGCCCTAGATTGCTTCTGCCCAGGTTCCGCCTCGAGACGGCGGCGCTTCGTCCTGAAAGCTTCCTTCTGATTTTTTCTAGGTCAAAACTTCTCATATAGCAGAAGATGGACACCGGGGGCTGGCCAGGGGGCCCACAAGCTTAGGGGGCGTGCCCTGGGGGTAGGGCGCCTTCCAGGCTTGTGGCCACCTGGTGGGTCCCCTTCTATTGTTTCTTCGCCCAATATTTTTTATATATTCCAAAACAAATCTCCGTAAAGTTTCAGGACATTTGGAGTTGTGCAGAATAGGTATCTCAGATTTGCTCCTTTCCGGTCCAGAATTCCAGCTGCCGGCATTCTCCCTCTTCATGTAAATCTTGTAAAATAAGAGAGAAAAGGCATAGGTATTGTACCATAATGTGAAATAATAGTCCATATTGCAACAAATATGAATATAAAAACATGATGCAAAATGGATGTATCAAGCCCTGGGGGATAGATTGGTAGGAAAAGACCATCGTTCGTCCACGGCCGCCACTCACGAGGAAGACAATCAATAATAAATCATGCTCCAACTTCTTAGCATAACGAGAGACTATATGTGCATGCTTCGGGAATCACAAACCATAATACCAATATTCTTACTAAACCACAATCATTCACTAGTACCTCCCACATATTACCATCTCTATATCGCAAAACTATTGCAAGGAATCAAACATATCATATTCAGTGATCTACAAGTTTTATGTAGGATTTTATGACTAACCATGTGAATGAACAATTCTTGTTCCTTCTCTAAATAGATATAAGTGAAGCATGAGAGTTTAATTCTTTCTACAAAAGACAACGCTCTAACAAATATAAGTGAAGCTAAAGATCATTCTACAAACAACAGTTTTCTATATGTAGAGAAACAGGCATCAAAACTTCAAATGATATAAGTGAAGCACATGAAGCATTCTATAAATCAACCAAGGACAAGCTCATACCATCATGGTGCATTACTAAAAGAAAAATAAAAAGCACATGATGCTCCAAGAATTTACGCATATCATGTGAATAAAACAAAAATCGAGACATACAGATAATTGTCGAAGAAGAAAGATGGGATGCCTTCCGGGGCATCCCCAAGCTTAGACGCAGTCTCCTTGAATATTTACTTGGGGTGCCTTGGGCATCCCCAAGCTTGAGCTCTTGCCTGATGAACCATAAGTATAGGGGATCAATCGTAGTCCTTTCGATAAGTAAGAGTGTCGAACCCAACGAGGAGCAGAAGGAAATGACAAGCGGTTATCAGCAAGGTATTTTCTGCAAGCACTGAAATTATTGGTAATAGGTAGTTTGATAGCAAGATAATTTGTAACAAGTGAAAAGTAACAAAAGTAGCTATAGGTGCAGCAAGGTAGCCCAATCATTTTTAGTGCAAAGACAGGCCGAAACAGTCTCTTATAATAGGTAAAATGCACTTGAGGACACATGGGAATTTCATCTAGTCACTTTCATCATGTTTGTTTGATTCGCGTTCGCTACTTTGATAATTTGATATGTGGGTGGACCGGTGCTTGGGTGCTATTCTTACTTGAACAAGCCTCCCACTGATGATTAACCCCTCTCGTAAGCATCCGCAACTATGAAAGAAGAATTAAGATAAAATCTAACCATAGCATTAAACATATGGATCCAAATCAGCCCCTTACGGAATAGCGCATAAACTAGGGTTTAAGCTTCTGTCACTCTAGCAACCCATCATCTAATAACCACTCCACAATGCATTCCCTTAGGCCCAAATATGGTGAAGTGTCATGTGGTCGACGTTCACATAACACCACTAAGGGAATCACAACATACACATAATCAAAATATCGAAAGAATACCAAATTCACATGATTACTTATGACAAGACTTCTCCCATGTGCTCAAGAACAAAAGCAACTACTCACAAATAATATTCATGTTCAAGATCAGAGGGGTATTAAATAGCATAATGAATCTGAACATATAATCCTCCACAAAATAAACCAACTAGCATCAACTACAAGATGTAATCAACACTACTAGTCACCCACAGGTACCAATCTGAGGTTTTGATACAAATATTGAACACAAGAGATGAACTAGGGTTTTGAGATGAGATGGTGCTGGTGAAGATGTTGATGAAGATTGATCCTCCCACGATGAGAGGGTTGTTGGTGATGACGATGGCTTCGATTTCCCCCTCCGGAGGGAAGTATCCCCGGCGGAATCGCTCCGCCGGAGAGCAACAGTGCTCCTGCCCAAGTTTTGCCTCGAGACGGAGGTGCTCCGTCCCGTTTTTTCTATGGAAAATGGGCTTATATACCAGAAGATGGGCGCCGGAGGCTGGCCAGGGGCCCCACTGCCCACTAGGGCACGCCGGGGGGGGGAGGGGGTAGGCACGCCCTGGTGCCTAGTGGGCACCTGGGTGGCCCCATCTGGTATTTCTTTTCTCCAATAAATTTTATATATTCAAAAATAAATCTCCATGAAATTTTAGCTCATTTGGAGATGTGCAGAATAGGTATCTCCGATGTTGCATTTTCAGGTCCAGAATTCCAGCTGCCGTCAATCTCCCTCTTCATGTAAATCTTGCATATTAAGAGAGAAAAGGCATTAGAATTTCTCCACAAAGTGTCATAATGATTAAAACTCCATAAATAATAGTAGGAAAACATGATGCAAAATGGACGTATCAACCCCCCAAGCTTAGACCTCGCTTGTCCTCAAGCGAATGCCGATATCGATAATCATGTCCACATGTTTAGAGAGAGGTGTCGATTAGAACAAAATACGGACATAGTAGCATCATGACCATTATTATAACATCACCAAACTTTATTATTATAACAATTCATCACAACATCAAAGTATAAAGAATAAACTTTCTTGAAAACTAACAAACTATGTTCTCAGTCAACAATGCAATTGCAATTCATCATCTTTTCAGGAAGAGTCTCGTGTCGGAGCTTTTGTTTAGCAAGTCCACATACTGAACCATCATTTAGTCTTCTATGATTGCTAACACTCACAACATATATATGGAGCAAAAAGTTTCAGCCAGACACATAGAAAGATAGGGGCTTATAATTTCGCCTCCCAACCTATTCACCTCAAGGGTGATGTCAACAATAATAAATCATGATCACTCATATCCAACTGGATATATGTGCCTAGAACTTTCCCCACCACATGATGCTTGCAAAAGAGAAAAATAAAAAAGGAATAGAGGAGAGGAGAACACTATTGACTCTTGCATAAAAAGTAAATACATAAAAGTAAAGGATAGGCCCTTCGCAGAGGGAAGCAGATGTTGTCATGCGCTTTTTATTTTTGGATGCACAAGCTCTTAATGCAAAAGAACGTCACATTATATTGCCCCTTATGATAGCAACCTTTATTATGCAGTCCGTCGCTTTTATTTCTTTGCCATCACAAGTTCGTACAATGCTTATTTTCCCTTACAATAAAAGATCATACATGTTTAGAAGCAATTTTTATTGCCTTATGCACCGGTGACCTTGAAGGATCTTATTCAATCCATAGGTAGGTATAGTGGACTCTTGTAACATGAAACTGGGTTTAAGGTTTTTGGATGCACAACTAGTATCTCTACTTGGTGCGGATTTTTGGCCAGCAAAGATACTGAGCAAGCACCACATGTTAGAGGATCCATGACAATATAACTTCTATGTGAATATGAACAAACATAAATCATTACGTTGTCTTCCTTGTCCAACGTAAAAAATTTGGCATAAAATACTTAATGGGGGCTCACAATCATAAAAGATGTCCAAGATAGTATATTTGCATGTGAATCTTCTCCTCCCTTATTAATTTTTCATGAATTGCATCATTAACCAATGCTATGTTTGTCAACTTTCAATAAATTTTACCACTTATACTTTTCCTTATGTAATGTCATTACTTTCCATAAGATTAGCATATGATCTTTTTCATTATTTTCATTGTTATGATTGAAACATAAAAGTAAAGAAGCAAAAACTCAAACTAATCTTTGTTATATAACTCTCACTCGATTACATAGATAGATAGACACTACTGTAGGATGCTGCTAACGCGACACTACAATTGGAGACCCTTCGACGAAACTGTGTGTGATGCATTAATCGCAAATGGTGATGTAAAAAACCCGTCAAAAAAGATGCAAAACGTTTGCGATGGTGGATACATCAAACACAGTTCAGATTTTAGTTGCGTGTGCGATGTGGGGCATACGGTTCAGTTCAATGAACTATTTGCGATGAGGCAGAAGAACAGAAACGGGCAGCCAAATGAAGGCGTGTGCGATATACGGCATACAGTTCAGTCGGATTAACTATTTGTGATGAGGCGGAACAACAGAAATGGGCATCCAGATGAAGGTGTGTGCGATTGTGGGCATACACTTTAGACGGTTGAACTATTTGCGATTACGCAACACAACAGAAATGGTCAGCCAGATCAAGGTGTCTGCGATTGACGGCATACACTTCACACGGATGAACTGTTTGCGATTAGCCACAACAAACAGAAACAGTTAGACAGATCAACGTGTGTGCGCTAGACGGGCACACATTCTAATTAAAAGAAGCGTGCGCGATGGTAATAACGAGCGCGCACGGTTGATGGAACAAGACGTGTGTTGACATCGCCTATTGCGGTGCACCCTATGGTACAAACGCCACGTACGCGGCCGAGAACGCGTGCCCACGTTACACCGTCCGGGAATAGTGCCGCACTTAGAAATTATAGAACCGTCAATAAATTTTGAGACTGCGTCCCGTCACATTCCAAATTACTAGCACGCTATATTTAATTGCAAACCTGTTCACACCAATCAAAACCTAAACGGTTTCCCACTTAGGAGTGTGTTAGTACTCGGTTATAAATACTACCTACTCCAAGATGACTGCACATTCCTCCTCAACTCCTCATCCACAAAAACAAACAAGTCATTCATCGTCGTTCCCTTGCGTCTGCCATGGCCCGCATGAGTTTTGGTTCGAGAGATTACTACCAGGGAGAGGTGAGTGATATGTCTCCAACATATCTATAATTTTTGATTGTTCCATGCTATTATATTATCTATTTTGGATGTTTTATATGCATTAATATGATATTTTATATTATTTTTGGGACTAACCTATTAACCTAGAGCCCAGTGTCAGTTTCTGTTTTTTCCTTGTTTTTGAGTTTTACAGAAAAGGAATATCAAACAGAGTCCAAACGGAATTAAACTTTCATGATGATTTTTCTTGGACCAGAAGACACCCGTAGGACTTGGATATGAAGTCAGAAGAGTCCCGAGGCGGCGACAAGCCTCAGGGGCGTGCCCTAGGGGGGGCGCCCCTGGCTTGTGGGCCCCTCGAGACTCCTCCAACCCTAATCTTTGGCCTATAAATCCCAAAATATTCTAGAACCACTAGAGGCATCCATCAAAATACTTTTACGCCGCCGTAACCTTCTGTTCCCGTGAGATCCCATCTTGAGGCCTTTTCTGGCACCCTGTCGGAGGGGGATTCAATCACGGAGGGCATCTACATCAACTCGATTGCCCTTCCGATGAAGCATGAGTAGTTTACCACAGACCTACGGGTCCATAGCTAGTAGCTAGATGGCTTCTTCTCTCTCTTTGATCTTCAATACAATGTTCTCCTCGATGTTCTTGGAGTTCTATTCGATGTAATATTCTTTTGCGGTGTGTTTGTCGAGATCTGATGAATTGTGGATTTATGATCAGATTATCTATGAATATTATTTGAGTCTTCTCTAAACTCTTTTATGCATGATTAAATATCTTTGTATTTCTCTTCTAATTATCGGTTTGGTTTGGCCAACTAGATTGGTTTTTCTTGCAATGGGAGAGGTTTTTGGGTTCAATCTTGCGGTGTCCTCACCCAGTGGCATAGTAGGGGTAGCGAGGCGCGTATTGTATTGTTGCCATCAAGGGTAAAAAGATGGGGTTTTCATCATATTGCTTGAGTTTATCCCTCTACATCATGTCATCTTGCTTAAAGCGTTACTCTGTTCTCTTGAACTTAATACTCTAGATGCAGGCAGGAGTCTGTCGATGTGTAGAGTAATAGTAGTAGATGCAGGCAGGAGTTGGTCTACTTGTCACAGATGTGATGCCTATATTCATAATCATTGCCTTGGATATCGTCATACCTTTGCGCTTTTCTATCAATTGCTCGACAGTAATTTGTTCACCCACCATATGTTTTCTTTCAAGAGAGAAGCCTCTAGTGAAACCTATGGCCCCCGGGTCTATTTTCCATCATATATTTTCAGATTTATAAACCAAAAAACCCAAAAATACCTTGCTACAATTCATTTGTTTTTTACTTTGTTTTACATTTTAGTAATCTTTTATATCTATCTCTATCAGATCTCACCTTTGCAATTGACCGTGAAGGGATTGACAACCCCTTTATCGCGTTGAGTGCAAGTGTTTGATTGTTTGTGCAGGTGCATAGATTGGAGACTTGCTTGTACCTCCTACTGGATTGATACCTTGGTTCTCTAACTAAGGGAAATACTTATCTCTACTTTGCTGCATCACCCTTTCCTCTTCAAGGAAAAAACCAACGCAAGCTCAAGAAGTAGAAGGAAGAATTTCTGGCGCTGTTGCCGGGGAGGTTCTACATCAAGCCTACCAAGTACCCACCATAAACTCTCATCTCTTGCATTACATTATTTGCCATTTGCCTCTCGTTTTCCTCTCCCCCACTTCTAAAACGTTTTCAGAAAAACACAAAAATATTTGCCTTTTTGTTTGCCTTCTTTTCGTTTGCCTTTCAAGTCTTACTTGGTTTGTTTGCTTGTTCGCTTGGAATAATTGTGTATTTATTGAAAATCAGAAACAAATAGTTTATGGATCCTCATCCACTTGCTAATCTTTTTAAGAGATCCAATTATGATGAATCAATTGCTAGTGAGTTGAGTGCACTAGATTATCTTTATGGAGTTTTGCTTGAAATTTGTGAATCCAAAAATTGTGATGAAGTGATAAAAGAAGAATTTTTTGAAGTGATTCACGATAGCTCCTTGAATGAAAAGCATGATTGCAATGGTGTTATTATAAATTCTATTAATGTCAATTGTGCTAATAATATGCAAAACCCCAAGCTTGGGGATGCTAGTTTTGCTATGTCCGCTACTTATTGCAATGATCATGATTGGGGTGATGCTTCTTATGATCTTGAAAATTTATTTAAGCCTCATGATGATTATGTTTGCGATAATATTGAAAGTGGGTTTGGAAGAGTGTCAACTTTAGGAAATAATGATCCCTCTACTTTGGAGATCGATCAATTTTATGATTTTTTTTATAAAAGTGGGCTTGGAGAAGTAATGACTTTATTTTATGTTAATCCCACTATTTTGGAAGAGTGTCAACTTTGCATGCATGTGGATCATGTAGAGAAAATTTTATGTGATAGCTATATTGTTGAATTTGAATATGATCCCACATGCAATTATTATGAGAGAGGAAAATATGGTTGTAGAAATCTTCATGTTCCTAAATTACCTCTCGTTATGTTGAGATTGCTATTGTTTCTTTCTTCTTCCTTGCATATGCTAGTTTTTGCTTGTCTTGATAATTTGTTTGCTTATAAAATGCCTATGCATTGAAGTATGTTAGACTTAAACTTGTTTTTCACATGCTACATGATGCTCTCTTCGTGTTCCAATTGCTATCTTTCATGTGAGCATCATCAAAATTATCAACGCCTAGCTAAAAGGCTTTAAAGAAAAGCGCTTGTTGGGAGACAACCCAATATTTTTATTTTATGTTTTTATGAGTATACACATTATTACCTCTGTAGTAAATTTTTTTGGAGTTTTAATTAGTGTTTGAGCCAATAAGACTTTTGGGATGGCTTATGGTGATAGTTGATTTGATCTTGCTGAAAAACAGAAACTTTTGCGCCCAGTAAAATAATTTTAGAAAATCACAGAAGCATGATTTTAATCTGAATTTTCTAAAAAATATTGATATACAAATTTCCCAGGTTTTCCTAATTTTTCAGAATTTTTGGAGTTACGGAAGTATACGAAGTATCCAGATTGCTACAGACTGTTCTGTTTTTGACAGATTCTGTTTTCTATGTGTTGTTTGCTTATTTTAATGAATCTATGTGTAGTATCAGGGGGTATGAACCATGGAGAAGTTGGAATACAGTAGATATTACACCAATATAAATAAAGAATGATTTCACAACAGTACCAAAAGTGGTAATTTATTTTTATATACTAACGGATCTCATGAGTTTTCTGTTGAGTTTTGTGTTGTGAAGTTTTCAAGTTTTGGGTACAGATTTGATGGACTATGGAATAAGGAGTGGCAAGAGCCTAAGATTGGGGATGCCCAAGGCACCCCAAGGTAATATTCAAGGAGAGCCAAGCATCTATGCTTGGGGATGCCCCGGATGGCATCCCCTCTTTCGTCTTCAATCCATCGGTAAATTTACTTGAGGCTATATTTTTATTCACCACATGATATGTGTTTTGCTTGGAGCGTCTTGTATGATATGAGTCTTTTCTTTTTAGTTTGCCACAATCATCCTTGCTGTACACACCTTTTAAGAGGGACACGCATGAATCGTGAATTTATTAGAATACTCTTTGTGCTTCACTTATATCTTTTGAGCTAGGCAATATGCTCTAGTGCTTCACTTATATCTTTTTAGAGCACGGTGGTGTCTTTATTTTATAGAAATTGTTGAACTCTGATGCTTCACTTATATTATTTTGAGAGTCTTAAACATCATGGTAATTTCCTTAGGTTATGAATTTAGTCCTATGTGACGCCCCCGACTCAATCACGCACTAATCATACACGCAAACATGCATGATCAAGCACAGGGACTCACGGGAAGATATCACAACACAACTCTAACACAAATAAACGGAGATCCACAATATTACAGACCAGGGATCACGAGGATCCGATTACACAAGTCAGTCATACAAATAATATCTGAGTACAGACATAGTTAGACAAGGTTTTGCCTTAAGAAGGCTAGCACAAACAATGACTCTAGATCGAAAGGCATAGGCCTCCTGCCTGGGAGCCTCCGATCCTACTCCTGGTCGACTGGCTCGATCCAGTAGTACGTGCCGTCTAGACCCTTCTGGTAGTAAGCTCCTGTGGTGGCATCTGGCTCCGGGGCTCCATCGTCTGATGTATCATCAAAGTGGGGTATGGGGAAAAAAGAAGTAACAAAGCAACCGTGAGTACTCATCCGAAGTACTTAGCAAGCAAGGATCTACACTACATATGAAACATTATCAAAGGAGAAAGGCTGTATATGTGGACTGGGCTGCAGAAATGCCAGAATAGAGAGAAAGCCTAGTCCTATCGAAGACTAGCATCTTCAAACATCTTCACGAAGCCACCATCTTGCAGCAATAGAAGAGAGTAGAATAGCATTTTATTAAACAAACATGTTGAAGCAAAGCCTAGAGATCCTTCCTCGACTGCCTGCGAGAAAGCGATCCCGAAGCTTCCATTAAGTAAACAAGTATCCAGTTCAAGTAGTAGATCGGGATAAACAAACTGAGCGTCCTTTACCGTAGGACCGGCTATCGATAGATTATTCTTCCCTGCAGGGGTGCACTACTGTTACCCAACACGCTCGATCAACTCTGGCTGGAAACACTTGCTGGGTAATGCCCGTCCTCGGGAGATCAACACGAAGCAGCGCCCTACCTAGGCTCAGCAGAGAGGTCAGCACGCCGTACTAACCTATGCACCCAGAGGTCTTGGGCCATCGCCCTGGGCACCCTGCGCATTGCGAGACTGGCCGGGGTGCAGGCGCGACACTGAACTCGTCAGTGAAGTATCCAACCCATTCCCGACAATCAGCCCGCACGGTGAACCGTGATGTCTGAAGAGCTTTCGGGAGAAATGTACGACGTAGAGGGCCCCATAAACCATAATCCCGCGTGGTGGTAGTGCGTATAGGGCACGTCGACCCACTCAGATCAAATACCCAAATCCAATAGGCTGATTTAGTAACACGCGGAGACGATCAGAGTTTCTGAAGCTCCGCCACAATATCACACTCGAGTGCCCTTTCGGCACACCCGACATCATAGATCCCCTGCGGGTACCCATCAGGGTCGACCCGCATGTAACAAAGGTCAAAGTAACCATGTGGTTATAACATCAAGGGGGAAACCCCGAGGAATCACCCTCGGTGAATTCCACTAGATGAAAGCATCAGGGTGAACGTATGAGGCATCACCCTCGAGGTTCACACTGAGGGGTTGCACGACAGAGTCATATCGGAAGTGGAGAAGGCGGAATCACCCTCGATGACCACGACCGAACAGCTACACTGCAAAGTATTTATCAGGAGTGCGTTACGAGGTATCACCCTCGGCACTCGATAGTAACTATGCAGAGTCGTACAACTAAGGGAGTGAAGTGATGTGTCGGTCTCTGGTCGACGATCACATTGATCGAGTTGTCGATGATCAAGCAGGGGCAACAAGGGTAAGGTGGTGGGGTCACTGATGGTTCACTACCAACCTATACTAAGCAGTTTAACATAGGAAGGTAAGGTAACAATAAACAGGTTACAAAAGTAGGCTATTCATCAGAATAGGAGCAAACATTAACAGTAGCAAAATCTAATGCAAGCAGGAGAAATGGAATGGGCGATATCTGGATGCTCAAGGGGGGGGGGGCTTGCCTGGTTGCTCTGGCAAGAAAGATGGGTCGTCAATGGGCTGCTCGTCTGGAGCGTAGTCATACTCAGCTGCAACGGCGTCGGTCTCGGCGTCTATCGAGAGAGAAGGAGGGGGAGAGAAACAATAAATTCACGGCAAAAATGCAAACAATATGTATGACATGCCTAAATGCTATGCAGAGGTGTTCTACTGCCTAACTAAATGAGTTAGCTAATTTAGGAATTTATTTGAATTTATTTAATTAAAGTTGGGCACTATTCATTTATTGAAATCAGGCAAAAAGTTCCATGTTCATCTAGCTAGGGGCATCTAACAGGAATACGGAGGGCATATTCAGATTCATATCGAAATTCTGAGCAACTTTCATATATGAATTATTTTCATCGGAGTTACGAATTATTTTATATGATTTTCTAAAGTTTTAATCATTTTTTGAATTTAATTATTTATTTAAATTCGAATTATCCAGAATAGTAAATGATGACGCAAGCATGACATCAGAGTGACATCAGCAGGTCAACTGGTCGGTTGACCAGAGTCAAACCTGACAGGTGGGTCCAGTGGGACCCACATGTCAGCCTATGGTTAGTTTAAACAGATTTAATTTAAATAAATAGGATTAATTAGTGTGTGGGGCCTACTGTTAGTGAGTGTTTATCAATCTAATTAACTAACTAATTAACTATTTATTTTAAACAGTTTATTGGAGTGGGGCCCGCATGTCATAGACAGGGGCCAACCCAGTCAGCGTTGACTGGGGTCAATGGGGCCCAGGGGGCCCAGGGGCAGTGGCTGAGCGGTGGGACCCACGGCGCCAGGTGGCAGCCACGTCGGCACCGGCCACCGGAGTGCGCCGGCGAGCGCCGGACGCGGCGTCGAGCTCCGGCGAGCTCGGGATTCGGCTAGGGTGCACCGTTTCGGGCGATTCTTCTTGCGTTCGAAAGCTGAGCCCGAGCCTCGTCGATCTGTGCTAATGGCCGGAGCTGGGGTGGCCGGAAATGAGCGGCACGACCACATCGGCGGCAACGGCGTTCGGGTGAGCTGCTGGATTGGCGAGGCAATGCGCTAGCGACTGATGCGAGGGGCTAGGCGAGGACTATGCGACGCGGCGAGCTCAACGGTCTCGGTTGCGAGGCCATTTGGTTGCCGGATCGACGCCGGTGACGAGCAATGGCGGAGGCAGGTGCTCGGCCTCGACGGAGCAGCAACTAGGGATGGCTAGAGGAGACAGGGGAGGGTGCGTCACGCGCAGGAGCTCACCGGGGGAGCGTGGGGACTGGGCAGTGGGCTCGGGGTGGACCGGTGGCGTAGATCGATGGCGAGGTTGATGCGGTGGCTGAGGCGGAGGCGAGGAAGAATGCGGCGTCGCGAGGGGCTCCCGGGCTTGATCCAGCAGCGTAGTCAAAGCAGAGGACCACGGCGGTGCTGTTGGACGTTTCATCGAGGCAAACGGTTGGCGGTGGCCACGACTACGGCGAACGGCGGCGAGGGTGGCGCTCGGGCATCCGCCCGAACCGAAACAGAGAGGGGGCGAGGGGGGGGGGGGGAATGGTGGCTAGGGTTCGCCAGGGGAGCTGGGAGTTGCTCTTATCCTCCTGGCGGAGAGCGGCGAGATGTAGATCCGAGCGTAGGCGGGGGGGCTGCGCGCGCGAGGTGCTCGACAGCGAGGCGAGGGTGAGTAGTGAGAGGTGGGGGAAGATGCGGGGTGGGCTGGGCCATGCTGTAGCAGCAGGCCTAAGTGCACAGTAGAGCTTTAGGCCTTTTTCTATTTTTCCTTTTTCTGTTTCCTATTTAACTATGTTTTGTTAATTGTTTGGGCACTAAATGAATTTTGTAAAAAGTGTGACCTAGTTCATAAATCACAGTGCATTATATCCTAACACCAAAAACTAGTTTGGGCAAAACATAATTTCATATTTAATTTAGACTAAATAAAAGGTTACTATAGGTGGCTGTTTGCTACTGTTTGAGGTTGGTAGAGCCACTTATCCAATTCCAATAATGTTGGTTACAATTTTAGAATTGTCTCTGGAATATTTATTATTAACTGAACATTTTAGTTCCTGATTTGAACAACTTTTATTTTCCACTTTGAATTTAATTGAAGTTTGAATTAGAAGTTGAAATGCAATATGATGCAAATGATGATTATGCACTGTTGAACTTGATGACATGGCATTAACTAGGGGTGATCACTATGGCTAAGTACATGGGGTGTTACAATTCTCCTCATCTAACAAGAATTCTCGTCCCGAGAATTAAGAGGAAGACTGGAAGAAAGCGGGGTATTCTTCACGAAGACGATCCTCGCGTTCCCAAGTGGCTTCATCTTCAGAATGATTCGACCATTGAACTTTGAGGAATTTGATCGACTTCTGACATGTCCGGCGTTCAGCTTGATCAAGAATACAGATGGGATATTCTGGATAAGACAGATCTTCCCGCAATTCAAGCATTTCATGATCCACAACTCGAATAGGATCCTTGAAGTAGCAACGAAGTTGGGATACATGAAAAACATCATGCACTTGAGACAGATTTGGCGGCAATTGCAATTGATAGGCCACTTCTCCTTGACGGGCAAGAATACGGAATGGGCCAATGTAGCGAGGAGCTAACTTGCCTGTGATTCCGAACCGATGAGTGCCTTTCAATGGAGTGACGCGAAGGTAAGCCTGCTCACCAGGTTGATAGACCATTTCCTTGTGCTTTCGGTCATAGTTGCTCTTCTGACGAGACTGAGCAGTTTTCAAATGTTCACGGATAATGCGGACTTGTACTTCTGCTTGCTGAACAATGTCCAGTCCGACGAGTGAGCGTTCCCCAGTTTCTGACCAATTCAGAGGGGTTCGACACTTACGTCCGTAAAGAACTTCAAACGGTGCCATCTTCAGACTAGCTTGATAGCTATTGTTGTAAGAGAATTCAGCATACGGGAGAGATTCCTCCCATTTCTTACCGAAGGAGATGACGCAAGCTCGAAGCATATCTTCGAGCACTTGATTAACTCATTTGACTTGACCCTGTGAGTGAGGGTGAAAAGCGGTACTGAACGACAGGTGAGTTCCCATAGCTTCTTGGAAACTATTCCAGAATCTGGAGGTAAAGAGGCTGCCACGATCCGAACTGATCTCCAACGGAACACCGTGGAGTGACACAATGCGGGAAACATACAAGTCCGCTAGCTGACTAGCAGTGATTGTCTCCTTAACTGGCAGAAAGTGAGCAACTTTGGAGAATCGGTCAATGACGACAAAAATAGCATCATGACCCTTCTGAGATCTAGGAAAACCAGTAATGAAATCCATTTGGACTTTGTCCCATTTCCATTCAGGAATATCAAGTGGTTGCAGTGTTCCATCAGGCCTTTGATGTTCTGCTTTAATGCGGCGGCAAACGTCACACTCAGAAACATAACGAGCAATGTCTCGCTTCATATTAGGCCACCAGTATCTCTGACAAATGTCACGGTACATCTTTGTGCTACCAGGATGAATTGACAGAGGAGTGTCATGAGCTTCTTTCATAACATGTTCCCTCTCATCCTTGAATTTGGGTACGAAGAGACGGCGTTGGAAGAATAGGATCCCATCATTATCAAGATGGAATTCCGACGGCTTTCCTTTTTTGAGGTATCTCTTAATCCTTTCAACTTCAGAGTCATACCGTTGTATAGTCTTAATGCTGTGTTCTAAATCTGGTTCAACAACCAGGGTATTGAGATGACCCTGTGGAACAATGTGGAGGTACAATTTGCAAAGCTCTTCATAAAGCATAGGTTGTGCTTCCTGAACCATATGGTTGCTGCAATAAGCCTTGCGACTCAAAGCATCGGCCATTACATTAGCCTTGCCAGGGGTATATGAGATATTCATATCATAATCGGCAATTGTCTCGAGCCATCTTTGTTGGCGAAGATTCAGATCTGGTTGAGTATATAGATACTTCAAACTCTGATGATCCGTGTATATCTCGCAACGATTACCGAGAAGGTAATGTCGCCATAGCTTCAGGGCATAAATAACCGCAGAAAGTTCAAGATCATGCACTGGATAATTTTCTTCATGAGGACGCAATTGTCGAGAGGCATAAGAAATCACTTTGCGCTCTTGCATTAGGACATAGCCTAATCCTTGACGAGATGCATCACAGTAAATCATGAAATCCTTTTGGGAATCCGGGGGTGCTAGCACTGGGGCAGATGTCAACTTATCTTTTAGTGTCTGAAAGCTTTCTTGATATTTTTCTGTCCACTCAAATTTAACACCTTTGTGGAGCAGGTCAGTCAGTGGCTTCGCAATCTTGGAAAAGTTCTCAACGAATCAACGGCAATAACTAGCAAGTCCAAGAAAACTTCTGACTTGCTTAACATTCTTCGAGGGAGTCCAATCAAGAATAGCCTGTACTCGCTCGGGGTTAACAGCAATGCCATTCTTGGAAATCACATGACCAAGATAGGTCACTTCAGATAACCAGAACTCACACTTGGAAAATTTAGCATACAACTGATGTTCTCGTAGCTTCTCCAATACAAGCCGAAGATGTTCAGCATGTTCTTCTTCATTCTTGGAATATATAAGGATATCATCCAAATAAACCATGATGAATTTGTCGAGGTAATCCATGAAGATATAGTTCATCAACCGGGAGAAGGTTGCTGGAGCATTTGTTAAACCAAATGACATGACAGTGTACTCATAAGAGCCATATCGAGTAACAAAGGCAGTCTTCGGGATATCCTCTTCGCGAACACGGATCTGATGATAACCCAACCTCAAGTCGAGTTTCGAGAACACAGAGGATCCGGCAAGCTGATCATGAAGATCATTGATCCGGGGCAGTGGGTATTTATTCTGGATTGTGGTTTGGTTAATGGGCCGGTAATCCTGAACCAATCGGTTAGTTCCATCCTTCTTCTTAACGAAGAGTGAAGGTGCTCCCCAAGTAGAGGAACTGGGGCGGATGAAACCTTTCTTAAGTGACTTGTCGATTTCTTCCTTAAGTTCAAGGAGTTCATGCTGTGGCATCTTATAAGGACGCTTCGCAATAGGGGTAGTGCCAGGCTTCAAGTCAATGACAAACTCGACAGCCCTAACCGGGGGTATTCCTAGAAGTTCTTCTAGAAAGACGTCCAGAAAATCTCGAACGACAGGAAAGTTCTTGATTCCTTCCAGAGGTGAGGCGTTCAAAGCATTCAGGGCATATATCTGAGCTTCGGCATCCCGAGTAATTCGGGCGGTGTAGTTAACTATCTCATCGGAGGGGTGAAGAAGTTGTACAACTTTTGTGGCACAATTGATCGAAGCAATGTGAGCTTTCAACCAATCCATTCCGAGAATGAGGTCTATGGTGGAAGATTTCAAGACGATGGGTGAGGCAAGGAATTCCAACCCTTTGATTTCGACGGTAACGTCAGGTGCTATCACGTCAGCATGACAATGACCTCCGGGAGTTTTAATGACTAACGGAGTATGCATCTTCTCATACCGAATGCCATGCATGAGTGCAAATTTTCCAGAGATGAATGAATGTGATGCTCCTAAATCAAATAAAACAGAAGCAGGTACTGAGTTAACGAGAAGGGTACCCATCACAGTAGCAGGTTGATCCTGGACTTCTTCAATATCAATGTTGTAAGCGTGTCCACGACCATGTGCAGCAGACCCAGTATTATAGTTGCGGGCCTGATTGTTGCCACGACCATTGCCACGGCCAGTACGAGGAAAAGCTAACTGATTCTGAGTCCGGTGGCAGTCCTTAGCAAGGTGACCTAGTTTGCGGCATTTGAAGCACAGACCATCTTCAGGACGAAGAGGAGCATTTTGTGGAATAGCTTGAGCTCTTGGCTGCCTCGGTGGTGGAGGAGGTAGATGTGGTGCAGCATAGTTGTTCTTTGGCGCAGGGGCATTTGGACGGAACACGTTGTTGGGAATCCAGACTCGACGCTTCTGTGCTGAGCCCGAAGATGAGCCAGCATCACGATAGCGCTTCTGCGAGTCCTTGTGTTTCATCTGTGCGGTCTCAACTAGAATAGCCTTGTTCACAAGAGTAGAAAAGTCGTTAAAGTCTTGAGCAGCAAGTGCAAGCTCGAGGTCTGGGTGGAGTCCACTACGAAACTTCTCTTGTCTACGGGCATCTATGGCGATGTCTTCTTCAGCATAGCGGGACAGGTCAAGGAATTCCCACTGATAAGCTTCGACAGTCTTGTTGCCCTGAGTGAGGTTGTGGAACTGGGTCTTCATCCGGTCCATAATTCCCTGAGGAATATAACAGGCACGGAAAGCAGCCTGGAACTCATACCAGGTAACCACTGTTCCAGCGGGAATTGTACGCTTGTGGGTGTCACACCATTGAGCAGCGGGACCCTTTAGGAAAAAGGCCGCGAAGGTGACGAAGTTGGCAGGGGCGACATTAGCAGACTCCATCTCGTGAGTGATGTCGCGGAGCCAGTCATCAGCATCCAGTGGCTTGTCAGAGTTGCAGAACTGAGTGGGGTTGAGTCGCATAAACTCTGTCAAAGTTATTGAAGGAGGGTTCTGGTTCTGGTTGTTCTGATGCGGAAACTGGGCCATGATTCCAGTCATGAACTGGCGGTTGAGCTCGAATTGTTGCATCATAGCTGCCATATAGTCTGGCGGTGGTGGGCATTCAGGGGCACGGCCACGACCACGACCACGACCACCTGGTCTAACCATCCTGCTAAGTATCAACAGGGGGTAGTTTAGCAAAAGAAATTGCGAGTGTTTAGCGACAAGCATGATGTAACTCGACAACTATTTAAGCAGTGTAACAGATACATAACAGTAGTCAATTAAGACATACAGATCCATACACAGAGTCGGTACATGCAGACAGCATAACAGCGCAATTTAAAAACTAGACATGCTAGGCGGCGCGCAGGCACGCGGTAAGGAAGTACACAACGAGACATAGCAAAGGCTACCTCAACATCGGGGAAAACCACTGAAACGGGGTAACTGCGAGTGCGGGCGATGAATGTTCGTCGCGAAAGGATCCTGCACTCCATGTTCACTCTGATGCAGAACCTGGTCTCGAGCTGTAAGAAGAGGTCCACGTGTAGGTGTGTGACCTCCAACAGCAGGCCAATCAATACCAGCATACATCTGAGTCCTGCGCGGATAAAGGATGTGCTTCGGATGTATCCCTGCACGAACATCGGGTAGCAACTGCGTCATAGCATCGTAGAGACGTGCTCGAGTGGCAACCAACTCGACGGCAAGAGCCCGAACAGTGCGATCCAGAGCCTGAGTGCACTGAACCAGAACGCGCGGGTCGTAGCAACGAGGCTCGTACGGGGCACAAATAGCTGTGTAGTAACCAGTAGCATCTCCAGTAGGGGCATACGGAATGTATCGGAACTCAGAGGCATCCAAGATATCGCTGAACTCTCCTCGGAGACGTGCGACAGCAGAGTAGGCGGCATCATGGACTGCCATCTCAATCATCACGCCGATACCGTGGAAAAGGTGCAGCTCAGTGTCTGAGTCATCTTGCTGATCATAGATACGAACATCAGGATGGTACTGCTCCTAATTGAACTCGTGGTAATCCTCGTAGACCATGTACTCGGGGTACCAGCGGTAGCCAAGTCTGGTCAGGAGGGCGATCAGAACGGCTGGAAACCCAGGGGCATCACGAGCCCAAGTGCGAAGCACAAGCTGCGTCGTAGGACGTGGTAGAAACAAACGATCCATCTGAAACAGAGGTAATTCAGGATTGTCAAATGACAATGAGAAGTTTAATACAACTCGGAGAGAAAGGTTAAACAAAACAATGGAAAGGAAAATGATTATCAGACTAATCAGATCAATGTTAAGGAAGTAAGCACAGATATCCAGCTCTTCGGGTAGACGGGATTTACGAGATCCTAAGTGTCGGCGTTAGTAAAATTTATTTAACCCAAAAAGAAGAGAGATCAGAGTCCCAGAGTATAGACGAGGAATAAAAGATCCTAATACCACCCAGTTCGGGACGTGGGCCCGTAGGCCACACAGCCAAGTTAGTAAATTAGTTTTTCGATGTCTAGACTCAACTTCGACCAAGGAATTTGGAAGGGGGCTTCCTACAAGCAGTTGGCTCTGATACCAACTTGTGACGCCCCCAACTCAATCGTGCACTAATCATACACGCAAACATGCACGATCAAGCATAGGGACTCACGGGAAGATATCACAACACAACTCTAACACAAATAAACGGAGATCCACAATATTACAGACCAGGGATCACGAGGATCCGAATACACAAGTCAGTCATACAAATAATATCTGAGTACAGACATAGTTAGACAAGGTTTTGCCTTAAGAAGGCTAGCACAAACAACGACTCTAGATCGAAAGGCGTAGGCCTCCTGCCTGGGAGCCTCCGATCCTACTCCTGGTCGGCTGGCTCGATCTAGTAGTACGTGCCGTCTGGACCCTCCTGGTAGTAAGCTCCTGTGGTGGCATCTGGCTCTGGGGCTCCATCGTCTGATGTATCATCAAAGTGGGGTATGGGGAAAAAAGAAGTAACAAAGCAACCGTGAGTACTCATCCGAAGTACTCAGCAAGCAAGGATCTACACTACATATGCAACATTATCAAAGGAGAAAGGCTGTATATGTGGACTGGGCTGCAGAAATGCCAGAATAGAGAGAAAGCCTAGTCCTATCGAAGACTAGCATCTTCAAACATCTTCACGAAGCCACCATCTTGCAACAATAGAAGAGAGTAGAATAGCATTTTATTAAACAAATATGTTCAAGCAAAGCCTAGAGATCCTTCCTCAACTCCCTGCGAGAAAGCGATCCCGAAGCTTCCATTAAGTAAACAAGTATCCAGTTCAAGTAGTAGATCGGGATAAACAAACTGAGCATCCTTTACCGTAGGACCGGCTATCGATAGATTATTCTGCCCTGCAGGGGTGCACTACTATTACCCAACATGCTCGATCAACTTTGGCCGGACACACTTGCTGGGTAATGCCCGTCCTCGGGAGATCAACACGAAGCAGCGCCCTACCTAGGCTCAGCAGAGAGGTCAGCACGCCGTACTAACCTATGCACCCAGAGGTCTTGGGCCATCGCCCTGGGCACCCTGCGCGTTGCGAGACTGGCCGGGGTGCAGGCGCGACACTGAACTCGTCAGTGAAGTATCCAGCCCATTCCCGACAATCAGCCCGCATGTTTAACCGTGACGTCTGAAGAGCTTTCGGGAGAAACGTACGGCGTAGAGGGCCCCATAAACCATAATCCCGTGTGGTGGTAGTGCGTATAGGGCACGTCGACCCACTCAGATCAAATACCCAAATCCAATAGGCTAATTTAGTAACACGCGGAGACGATCAGAGTTTCCGAAGCTCCGCCACAATATCACACTCGAGTGCCCTTCCGGCACACTCGACATCATAGATCCCCTGCGGGTACCCATCAGGGTCGACCCGCCTGTAAGAAAGGTCAAAGTAACCGTGTGGTCATAACATCAAGGGGGAAACCCCGAGGAATCACCCTCAGTGAATTCCACTCTATGAAAGCATCAGGGTGAACGTATGAGGCATCACCCTCGAGGTTCACACTGAGGGGTTGCACGACAGAGTTGTATCAGAAGTGGAGAAGGAGGAATCACCCTCGATGACCACGACCGAACAGCTACACTGCAAAGTATTCATCAGGAGTGCGTTACGAGGTATCACCCTCGGCACTCGATAGTAACTATGCAGAGTCGTACAACTAAGGGGGTGAAGTGATGTGTTGGTCTCTGGTCGACGATCACATTGATCGAGTCATCGATGATCAAGCAGGGGCAACAAGGGTAAGGTGGTGGGGTCACTGATGGTTCACTACCAACCTATACTAAGCAGTTTAACATAGGCAGGTAAGGTAACAATAAACAGGTTACAAAAGCAGGCTATGCATCAGAATAGGAGCAAACTTTAATAGTAGCAAAATCTAATGCAAGCAGGAGAAATGGAATGGGCGATATCTAGATGCTCAAGGGGGGGGCATGCCTGGTTGCTCTGGCAAGAAAGAGGGGTCATCAACGGGCTGCTCGTCTGGAGCATAGTCGTACTCAGCTGCAACGGCGTCGGTCTCGGCGTCTATCGAGAGAGAAGGAGGGGGAGAGAAACAATAAATTCACGGCAAAAATGCAAACAATATGTATGACATGCCTAAATGCTATGCAGAGGTGTTCTACTGCCTAACTAAATGAGTTAGTTAATTTAGGAATTTATTTAATTAAAGTTGGGCACTATTCATTTATTGAAATCAGGCAAAAAGTTCCATGTTTATCTAGCTAGGGGCATCTGACAGGAATACGGAGGGCGTATTCAGATTCGTATCAAAATTCTGAGCAACTTTCATATATAAATTATTTTCATCGGAGTTACGGATTATTTTATATGATTTTCTAAAGTTTTAATCATTTTCTAAATTTAATTATTTATTTAAATTCAAATTATCCAGAATAGTAAATGATGACGCAAGCATGACATGAGAGTGACATCAGCAGGTCAACTGGTCGGTTGACCAGAGTCAAACCTGGCATGTGGGTCCAGCGGGACCCACATGTCAGCCTCTGGTTAGTTTAAACAGAGTTAATTTAACTAAATAGGATTAATTAGTGTGTGGGGCCTACTGTGAGTGAGTGTTTAGCAATCAAATTAACTAACTAATTATCTATTTATTTTAAATAGTTTATTTGAGTGGGGCCCGCATGTCATAGACATGGGCCAGCCAAGTCAGCGTTGACTGGGGTCAACGGGGCCCAGGGGGCCCAGGGGCAGTGGCCGAGCGGTGGGACCCGCGGCGCCAGGTGGTAGCCACGTCGGCACCGGCCACTGGAGTGCGCCGGCGAGCGCCGGACGCGGTGTCGAGCTCAGGCGAGCTCGGGATTCGGCTAGGGTGCACCGTTTCGGGCGATTCTTCTTGCGTTCAAAAGCTGAGCCCAAGCCGCGTCGATCTGTGCTAATGGCCAGAGCTGGGGTGGCCGGAAATGAGCGGCACGACCACATCGGCAGCAACGGCGTTCGGGTGAGCTACGGGATTGGCGAGGCAATGCGCTAGCGAGTGATGCGAGGGGCTAGGCGAGGTCTACGCGATGCGACGAGCTCAACAGACTCGGTTGCGAGGCCATTTGGTCACCGAATCGACGCCGGCGACGAGCAATGGCGGAGGCAGGGGCTCGGCCTCGGCAGAGCAGCAGCTAGGGATGGCTAGAGGAGGCAGGGGAGGGTGCGTCACGTGCAGGAGCTCACCGGGGGAGCGTGGGGACTGGGCAGTGGGCTCGGGGTGGACCGGTGGTGTAGATCGACGGCGAGGTCGATGCGGTGGCCGAGGCGGAGGCGAGGAAGAATGCGGCGTCGCGAGGGGCTCCCGGCCTCAATCCGGCAGCGTAGTCGAAGCAGAGGACCACAGCGGTGCTGTTGGACGTCTCAACGATGCGAACGGTTGGCGGTGGCCACGACTACGGCGAACGGCGGCGAGGGTGGCGCTCGGGCATCCGCCCGAACCGAAACAGAGAGGGGGAGGGAGGGAGAAGAGGGGGGGGGTGGGCCGCCACCCCGGGGGGTAGAGGGTGAAGGGGGAAGGTGCGGGGGGGGGGCGAGGGGGGGGGGGGAGGAGTGTTGGCTAGGGTTCGCCAAGGGGGAGCGGGGAGTTGCTCTTATCCTGCCTCGGCGAGCGCGACGCGCTGTCGACGCGCGGGGGGGGGGGGGCAGGGATGGCGCGTGATGGCGCCCCCGGCTCGATCGTACACTAATCATGCACGCAAACGTGTACGATCAAGATCAGGGACTCACGGGAAGATATCACAACACAACTCTAAAACATAAATAAGTCATACAAGCATCATAATACAAGCCAGGGGCCACGAGGGCTCGAATACAAATGCTCGATCATAGACGAGTCAGCGGAAGCAACAATATCTGAGTACAGACATAAGTTAAACAAGGTGCCATAAGATGGCTAGCACAAACAGGGATACAACAGATCGAACAGGCGCAGGGCCTCCTGCCTGGGATCCTCCTAACTACTCCTGGTCGTCGGCGTCCTGGACGTAGTAGTAGGCTCCGCCCTGGTGGTAGTAGTCGTCGAAGGTGGCGTCTGGCTCCTGGGCTCCAGCATCTAGTTGCGACAACCAGCAAGGAGGGAAAGGGGGAAAGGAGGGGGAAAGCAACCGTGAGTACTCATCCAAAGTACTCGCAAGCAAGGATCTATACTACATATGCATGGTATATGTGTAAAGAGGCAATATCGGTGGACTGAACTGCAGAATGCCAGAATAAGAGGGGGATAGCTAATCCTGTCGAAGACTACGCTTCTGGCAGCCTCCATCTTGAAGCAATAGAAGAGATTAGTTGGAAGTTAACCAAACAACAACGTATAGCATAATCCTACCCGTCGATCCTCTCGTCGCCCCCATGCGAGAGAGCGACCACCGGGTTATATCTGTCACTTGTAAGGGTGTGTTTTATTAAGTATCCATTTCTAGTTGTCATGAGGTCGGAATACAACTCCGGGTCGTCCTTTTACCGAGGGACACGGCTATTCGAATAGATAAACTTCCCTGCAGGGGTGCACCACATATTCCCCAACACGCTCGATCCCCTTTGGCCGGACACACTTTTCTGGGTCATGCCCGGCCTCGGAAGATCCACACGTCGCAGCCCCACCTAGGCTCAACAGAGAGGTCAGCACGCCGGACTAATCTAGGCACTCTGGGGTCTGGGCCCATCGCCCAGTGCGCTCCTGCACGTTGCGTACGCGGCCGCGAGCAGACCTAGCAACCCACACGATCACAGCGGTTACGTTAACGCGGTCCAACACGGCGCGCGCCGCTCAGTCGCTGACGTCAAGAAGGCTTCAGCTGATACCACGACGCCGGGATACCCATAACTACTCCCGCGTAGTTGGTTAGTGCGTATAGGCCAGTGGCCAGACTCAGATCAAATATCCAATCTCGTTAAACGTGTTATTATGAGATCACCGCGGACGACGACCAGGGCTAAGCCCACCTCTCTCCTAGGTGGTCACAACCTGCCCTACCGCTCCACAACAAAGAGTCACTTAGGGGGCCGTCGAGGAGGCCAATCCTTTCAGCCCCCATTCGTGAATCACCTGCGGGTGCTCCTCGAGCCGACCCGACTTTAGTATCCATCTGATGTCACATGTAATAAGTAGTATACATATCCGCAATCGCCACCCGTGGCGAGCACGGCCCAATAATGTAGCATAGCAGACAGACGAGAATGTAGGGCCACTGATGACAAACTAGCATCCTACACTAGGCATTTAGGATTGCAGGTAAGGTATCAACAACAGTAGCAACAATGACAGGCTATGCATCAGAATAGGATTAACGGAAAGCAGTAACAGGCTACACTACTCTAATGCAAGCAGTATAGAGAAGAATAGGCGATATCTGGTGATCAAGGGGGGGGGCTTGCCTGGTTGCTCTGGCAAGTAGGGGTCGTCAACAACGTAGTCGGTCGGGGCACCAGCAGCTGCGTCGGTCTCGTAGTCTACCGAAGAGAAGAGGGGGAAGAAACAGTAAACACACGGCAATAATGCAACAGGGATGCATGACATGTCTAAACGCAGGGCCAGGGTGATATACAGCCTAACTAAGCGATTTAGTTAATTTAGGAATTTATTCGGATTTATTTAATTAGGGTTGGACACTATTCATTTATCGAAATCGGTCTAATTGTTCAACGTTCTCATAGCTGCGGGCATCTGACGGGAATACGGAGGATGTATTCGGGTTCGTATCGTCGTTCTGAGCAAGTTTCATGTACAAAGTATTTTCATCGGAGTTACGGTTTATTTAATATGATTGTCTAAAGTTTTTATTAATTTCTGAAATTTAATTAATTATTTAATTCAACATTATCCGAAACAGTGATTGATGATGACATCAGCATGACCTCATGCTGACGTCAGCAGCCACCTGACAGGGTGGGTCCCACCTGTCATAGGCTGTTAGGTTAATTAGGTTTAATTAATTTAATTACTGATTAATTAACACTTAACTAGTTAATTAAATTAACCTAATCAGGATTAATTAACTAATTAATTAACTAATTAATTAATTAATTATTTTTATTTCTTATTTTTATTTGGGTCATGGGCCCCACTGGTCAGTGGACCAGGGGCGGACACGTCCGGGGCGTGCCCCATTTGGGACCGGACATGTCCGGTGCCCAAAGGGGACGCACAGGCGGGCGCGGGCGGTCGGGGGCGCGGCGAAGCGTGGGCGCAGGCGAGCGCACGCGGGGCCGGAGGCGGGGCGGCGGCGCGGTGGCTGGAGCGGCAGCGGGCGGCGGTCGCGCGGAGGCGAAGCGGGGGCCGGAGCGGGTCGAGGCGACCGCGGGACGGGCGCGGGGAGCACGGCGTCAGGCGCGCGGGCGCGAGGACGGGGAGGCACGGGGTGGTCGCGGCAGTGGCCGGCGCGGATGCGTGCGCGGCGAGGTGCGGGAGCAGAGAGGGGGGGGAAGAGGCCCGAGGCCTCACCGTGATCCGTAGGGACGGGTCAGGCGTGGGTCGGGCTGGTCGACGGGACGACGGCGATGGGAGGCAGGCCGGGCGGGGACGAAGCGGCGACGTGCGGCGTCGCGGCGAGTATGAGACGGGGGGGGGGGGGGTGGGGCGCGGTCGTTTCGCGCCTGTCCGGGGCGATCCGTCCTTCGAGGGAGCAGCCGGCGATGGCGAGCGGGCTCCGGGCGGCGGCTCCACGGCGACGGCGACAGGTATCGGACGTGATCGGGGGATCGCCCTCGATCCAGATCCAGCCGAGGGAGGGGGCGACCGAAGCGCCCCAGGTCGGCTGGTCGGGGAGAGGAGAGGACTGGGCGACGTCGGTGGGGCGGCGGCTTCGGCGCTGGCGATCGGCGCTGGAGCGGGGCGGCTTTCGGCGAGCGCGTCGGGGGATCCCGATCCAGATGGGGGGGGGAGGAGAAAGCGAGAAGGGGGGGTATCGGCCTAGGGTTCGGTCCGGGTGGCCTTATAGGCGTGGGCGCCGCAGATGGCCGGCCGGCTGGGCCTTTTTCGGCCCAGGTGGGCCGGGGGGGGGGGGTGTTGGCTCTTTTTTTCCTTTTCTGTTTTTTTCCTTTTTCTTATTCTCTTTTCTTTCCCCACTGTCTAAATGTTTAAGGCCCAAATGGTTGTTGTAAAAAAGTGTGACCTATTACATAAATACCCCAGTGCCATTATCCCTTAACACCTAAAATTAGTTTGGACCAACACATAATTCCATATTATTTCAGATTTAACAATGGTTATTAATATTATCTGTATCCACTGTTTGAGTTTGTTCGAGTCACTTTCCATTCCATGATGTTGGTTTCATTTTAGAATATCCACTGGCTATTTCTTGTTACTCTATCTGTACCTTGTAGTTTCTATGTTTGGACAACTTTTATATTCCACTTTCATTTAAATTTGAATTTGGCTAGTAGTTGCAATGCAATATGATGCTAATGATGATTAATGCACTATTTATCATGATGACATGGCCCTCATAACATGGTGATCATTGTAAGCTTAATGGGGGGTGTTACAAATCTCCTCCACTACAACCACTACAAGAAATTTTCCGAGATTTTAAGGAGGTTAAAGAAACAAAGCGGGGTAATTCATCGCGAAGACGATCCTCCGCGTTCCGAAGTGCTCATCCTCAAATGGTTTGACCACTGAACCTTGTGGAACTCGATAACCTTCTGGCGTGTTGCGACGCTCAAGGCTTTATGTGAATGCGGACCGGATGCTCTTTATAAGAGAGGTCTTGTTGCAGTTCAAGCATTCGTGATCTACTTCGCGGATAGGGTCTTTGAAGCCGCGGCGGAGTTGTGATACGTGGACCATGCGGAACCTGAGACAGGTTCTGTGTGCGAACCTCTCGACGCTGATATGCCCACTCTACCACGCCTTCAAGAACAGTGAAAGGACCCAATAATAGCGGCGGAGCTAGCTTGCCCTTGATCCCGAATCGTGTGTAACCTTTCATTCATCGGTGTGATTTCCGACATAAGCCTGTTCGCCGGTTGAATAGACCATATCGTTGTGTTTTGCCGGTCATAACTGACTCTTTTGACTGACTTAGCCGTCTTCAAATGCTCGCCTGCCGGACAACGCGAACTTGATCTTCGCAAGTGGATATAATCCGGATCCCGAAGAGTGGACGTTCCCCCGCAGTTTCTTGACCCAATTCAGAGGGGGTCTCTCGTGCACTTTCGTCCGGGACATACTTCGAGGGGGGCCATTCTTCAGACTGGCTTGATAGCTGTTTTTGTAATAGAATTCGGGCATATGGAGAGATGCTTCCCATTTCCTTCCGAAGGATATGACACAGCTCGACGCACTTCTTCGAGAACTTGTTCACCATCTCGTTCAATCTTGTTCCCTTGCTATACTCCGGGTTGAAAAGCTCGGTGTGCTGAAGGACAGTAGAGTTCCCAATGCTTTCTTTGGAAACTTGCCCCTCCTAAGCTAAAAGTGAATAAGCGGCCACGGTCCTGAACTGATACCCAGTGGAACTTACCGTGAGTTAAACAATTCTGGACATTAGCAGTTTGCTAGCTGACTAGCAGTGATCGTCTCTTTGAACGCTAGAAAATGTGCACTTTGGAAAGTCGTCAATGACGACAAGAATGGCACATTACCTTTCTGTGATTTGGGACATCCAGTGATAAAGCATTTTTCATTCACAAAACTTGGTCCCATTTCCATTCAGGAGCAGCACTTGGTTTGCAGAGTTCCGGCGGGCCTTTGATGTTCTGCTTTGACGCGACGGCAAACATCACTTCAGAGCAACATAGCGAGCAATGTCTTTGCTTCATGTTTGACCACCGAATTCTTTGATACGATGTCTTGGTACATCTTGGTACTCTGCCCGGGAATGATATGACACAACTGCGTGTCGTGAGCTTCTTTTCATACCTCCTGAGTCATAATCCCAGGTTCCTTAGAGGGGACCACTAGACGACTTTTTAAGAACAAGGTGCCAGTATCATCAATAGTGAAGTGCAACGCAGGCCTTTCCTTTCACGGAGATATCGCTTAATCTTGTGGCCTTGAGAGTCATCAACTCATACCCCTTGGCCAGCGTCTTGATGCTGTCCACCGAGATCTGTTTAGCAACCAGGGTATTAAAAACCCTGGGAAACAACGTGGAGGTTTCATTTTGTAGGAACATTCATGAGGGAAGCGCAGGCTCCAGATGAAATGCCTGGAGATTCAGCTTTCTGAATTCTTCAATAAGCGCAGGTTGCACTTCGTGAAACGGAGTGAACTGGCCATAAACTTTGCGTCTCAAGGCATCGGCCATTACATTAGCCTTTGCCAGGTATAAGAAATCCCAAGTTTTAACCCTCCGCTACGGTCTCATCCATCTCTGTGACGTAGGGTTCAGGTCGGCTGGTTAACAGATACTTCACAGACTTTGATGAGCGTGTAGATTTCCGAATCCTCGCACGATTGCCTCGACGAACGGTTAATGTGCCACTGTTTTAGTGCAATGGACTGACTGGCAGCAAGCTAGAGGTCATGTAACTGGGTAATTCTCATTTCGTTTGCCCTGACGCACTCGCATATTGAAACCGCGAAGCATAAGCAATTACTCTGCGGTCTTTGCATTAGGACACCGCCTAATCCTTGACGGAGCTCACAATAGATGACAATCCCCTCTGGAATACCAAGGAGGGCAAAGCACTGGGCTCAGAAAGTCACTTGTCTTTGAGCGTCTGAAACTTCCTGACACTTTTCCGTCCAATTCGAACTTGACGCCCTCTATTAAGCAGGTTTAGTCAGGGGCTTGGCGAGCTTGGAGAAGGTCTCGACAATCGACGGCAATATCTGGCGATTCCGAGAAAACTTCGAGCTTGCTTGACTTCTTTGGATGAGCCCAATCAAGAATAGCTGACTCGGCTCGGGGTTGACGGCAATACCATCCTTGGAATGACTGCCCAAGGTGTTACTGCTTCCGGAAGCCCGATATTCACGCACTTGGAAAACTTAGCATTATTGATGCTCTCGAAGTTTTTCCAGAACAGTCAGAATGTCACGCATGTTCCCCCTTTTTTTTTGTTTTGGTTCTTTGGAAGTTATAGGATAATCATCCAGTAAAACTCACGACGAACTGTCAAGAGTATTCCAGAATATATAATTCATCATGCGGAGAATGTGGCGGGAGCATTGGTTAACCCGAATGACCTGATGTCCTCGTATTGACCATAATCGAGTAACGAAGGCTGTCTTTGGATATCCCTCTTCAAAACGAACAACGGATCTGTGGTCACCCAACCTTAAGGGCTAGTTTAGAGACACGATTAACCCGCCAGTTGAATCATACACCTTATCGTTATATTATCTCGCACTGGAGGGGATATTTGTCTTGGATGGTTGCTTGGTTGAATAGGACGGTATCTTTGACCAATCGGTTTGAACATCCTTCTTCCTTACAAAGGAGAAGGTGCTCCCAAGCGAGAGGAGCTTGGGCGAATGAAACCCTTAACGAAGGAAGCGTCGATTTCCCTCCCCTTAAGAAGTTCAAGGAGTTCATGCGGCGCGGCGGCATCTTCATCTTTGTAGGGGTCGCTTTGGCGATAGGAGTGGGGGGGTGCCTTTTTCAAGTCGATGACAAATTCGACAGCTGAGCAGGGGGTAATCCTTGGATTTCTTCTTCTGGAAAACACCTTGAGTTCGCGAACAACGGGAATGCTCTCGATGCCTTCAAGTGGTTATGGCGTTAACGCATTCAAGGCATACATTCCCTCGTCCTCGGCATTTGGATGATTGGAGCCTGGTTAGCTTAATTATTTCATCTAAAGTGGTTTACGATGGCACGATTCTTCGTGCGCAAACTTAGAAGCAGTATGCGCTTTCAACCAATCCATTCCGAGAATGAGGTCGATACTATCAGACTTTAGTAGAAAGGGGAGGCGTGAATATTCCAGCCCTTCCATTTCAACGGTGACGTCCTCTGCTTTCCCTCAACCCATGGATGTTTTGACATTGACCCGTGGGGGTGTGTATTACTAATTGCCGTGTTCATGACCTACATTTAATGTCGGTTTGTATGTCCAATTCTTCGGACATGGATGAATGCGATGCTCCCGAATCAAAATAAAACAGAAGCATGTACTGACTTAACAAGAGAGTCCCCACACGGTGGCAGTCCTGCTTCCTGAGCTTCATTGCATCGGTGTGGGTTGGCCTGAATACGCCCATAAGTCTTGGCATTGTTGTTGCGAGGCTGATTGTTTCCTAACGGCCAGTTGCTGAAGTGCCAGTTGTTCTGGTTCTGAATGCAGTTCCTGGAAACATGACCTGGCTTCCCACACTTGTAGGCAACAGACTAACATTGGGATTGGGAGGCAGGAGCTCGGGGTGGTTTGGATCCTGTATAGTCCTTGCTTGCCCTAGGTGGTGGAGGCAGACGTGGTGTCAGTATATGACTGTCTTGGAGCATGTGCAGCTGGCGGTCCGAATACAACGCTGTTTGGAATCCAATGATTCGACGCTTTCTGTCAGGCTGGCCGAAGATGAACCGGTGTCACGGTTGCCGCCTAAGAGATCCCTGTGTGCCTGCAGACCAGTCTCCCGACCTGGATAGCCTTGTTTCACCAAGATGGGAGAATTATCAAATTCAATGCAAGGAGGCGCTAGCTTATGTTCAGTCTTCAGAAGCTCCTTTTCCTTCGCGAAACCTTTCCTGGCGCGAGCATCAGTGGGACGTCTTCTTCAATCAGCATAGCGGGATAATTCCAGAAACCCCCGCTGATAAGCTTCCACTGTCTTTTTGCCCTGGGTGAGGTTGCGGAACTCTTCTTCTTTTCGGTCCATGATTCCCTGAGGAATGAAACGGGCACGAAGGCACTTGGAAATCGGCCAAGTTGATTGGACTTGCCAACTGCTGTTGGTGCTCCTGTGGTGTCCCCTACCTTGAAGCGCGGGGCCCTTGAGAAAGAAGGAGGGCGAGTGACATAGTTTGCGGGGAACGCCACCAGATTTCCAACTCATAGGTGAATGGTCGCGAAGCCAGTCAATCCCTCCGCATCCAGTGGCTGCGCTTCCCTTAGTCCCGTTATTCCGTTTGGTTGAGGCGCATAAAGCTCCTGCAGAGGTCCCTGGGCCTGGATACTGGTTTCATATTGGGACTAGGAAACTGAATCCATTATCCCTTCGCAGTGAAACTTACGTTTGGCAGTTCAAATGCTGCAAAGTGCTGGCATCATTTCCAGCCTATAGTTCGGCGGTGGTGGATCGTTGGCACCACGCCAACGTACCCAACGACCAGCGGGCTAACCATCCTGGCTAATTTACACCAGGTGGGTGTTTTTAGTAAAAAGCCCAGCGCGAGTGCTTAGTGACAAAGCATGATTAACACGACATACTCACTCCAGCATGTTATAGAATACAGACAGTAGTCATTAAGACTACAGATCCGTACACAAACGTCGGTACAAGCGGACATCATAACGGCGCAATTTCATAAACTGGACCTGCTAGGCGGCGCTGTAGGCACGCGGTAAGTAAGTACATACAACGAGACATAGCAAAGCTACATCAACGTCGGAGATGAACCACTTTACACGGGTAGCTGCGAGTGCGGTACGGACGAATGTTCGTAGCGGAAAGATATGTGCTCCATGTTGCCACCTTCTTGATGCTCACCGATCCTCGGTCTCGAGCTTAAGAAGAGTCCAGACGTGTCGGGGTGTGACCCCAACAGTAGGCCAGTCAATACCCCTCCAGGCATACATCTGAGTCCTGCGCCGTAAAAGGATATGCTCCGGATGTATCCCTGCACGAACAGCGGTCAGCAACTGCGTCATAGCTCGTAGAGACGTGCGCGAGTGGCAACCACTCGAACGGCAAGAGCCCGAACGGTGCGATCCATAGCCTGGAGTCACGAATCCGAACGCAGCGGTCGTCGCGACGAGGCTCTTACGGGCACATATAGCTTTGTCAGATGCCGGTAGCAGCGTCCAGCAGGTGGTCATCGGAATAGTGTATTGTAATCAAAGAGTGTCATCAAATTGCCTTGGGTTGGCTCGCCTTCTCTTCGGAGTACGGACGTTCCATGGGCGGAAGTAGCGGGGGCGATCATGGCCTGCCATCTTCAATCGTCCACGCCTATCCGTGAAAAGGTGTAGCTCGTGTCTGAGTTGTTCTGCTGATCATAAATCTCGAACTTCAGCAAGACTGTTCCTGGTGGAACTCGCGTAAACTCATAAACCAGTACTGGGGCAGGTACCAGACGGTACGGCACAAGTCTGGTGCATTGAGGCGCGAGGCCCGTGGTCAGGACAGGGGGGGCGGGAAACCCAGGTTTATTACGGGGGCCCAAGTTTCGGAGAGCCGAAGCTGTGTCGAGGACTCGCGGTTGGAAACAAACGGTCCATCTGAAACAGGGAAATTCAGATTTGTCAAGATGACAATGAGAAGTTTAAAACACAACTCGGTAGATGGAACCGTGTTAGACAAACAAGGAAAGGAAAATGATTCTTCTATCACTAATCAGATCAACGACAGGAAATCTGGCACAGATTATCCGGCTCTCGGCGCGGGTATTAGGGCGAGATTTTGACTGAGTACCCTCCTAGGTGTCGGCGTTAGTAAACTTTATTTTAAAATTTAAACACCCGAGTAGAGAAGATCAGAGTCCCCAGAGTATAGACAGGTAAGATCCTAATACACCCAATTGGCGACGTGGGCCCGAAGAGCCGCACGCCAATTAGTAAAAAAACGGTTTTCTTTGTCTAGACCCAACTTCGGCCAGGATTGTAAGGGGGGATTCGCTACATATGCATTCGGCGCTCTGATACCAAACTTTGTGTCGCCCTCGGCTCGATCGTAACACTTATATCATCGTCACGCAAAAGTGTACGATCAAGTCCGAGGGACTCACGGAAAACTCACTCAACACAACTCTAAAACATAAAATAATCAGACAATCTCATATTACCCATAAGCCAGGGCCACGAGGGCTCGAAGACAAAGCCTCGAATCACATGTACGCTCATGCGAAGCAACAATATCTGAGTACAGACATAATTTAAACAAGGTGGCCATAAATTGCTACACAAACAGGATCAACACAATCAACAGGCGCAGGCCTCCTGCCTGGGATCCCTCCTACTACTCCTGGTCGTCGGCGTCCTGGACGTAGTAGTAGGCTCCGCCCTGGTGGTAGTAGTCGTCGAAGGTGGCGTCTGGCTCCTGGGCTCCAGCATCTAGTTGCGACAACCAGCAAGGAGGGAAAGGGGGAAAGGAGGGGGAAAGCAACCGTGAGTACTCATCCAAAGTACTCGCAAGCAAGGATCTATACTACATATGCATGGTATATGTGTAAAGAGGCAATATCGGTGGACTGAACTGCAGAATGCCAGAATAAGAGGGGGATAGCTAATCCTGTCGAAGACTACGCTTCTGGCAGCCTCCATCTTGAAGCAATAGAAGAGATTAGTTGGAAGTTAACCAAACAACAACGTATAGCATAATCCTACCCGTCGATCCTCTCGTCGCCCCCATGCGAGAGAGCGACCACCGGGTTATATCTGTCACTTGTAAGGGTGTGTTTTATTAAGTATCCATTTCTAGTTGTCATGAGGTCGGAATACAACTCCGGGTCGTCCTTTTACCGAGGGACACGGCTATTCGAATAGATAAACTTCCCTGCAGGGGTGCACCACATATTCCCCAACACGCTCGATCCCCTTTGGCCGGACACACTTTTCTGGGTCATGCTCGGCCTCGGAAGATCCACACGTCGCAGCCCCACCTAGGCTCAACAGAGAGGTCAGCACGCCGGACTAATCCTAGGCACTCTGGGGTCTGGGCCCATCGCCCAGTGCGCTCCTGCACGTTGCGTACGCGGCCGCGAGCAGACCTAGCAACCCACACGATCACGACGGTTACGTTAACGCGGTCCAACACGGCGCGCGCCGCTCAGTCGCTGACGTCAAGAAGGCTTCAGCTGATACCACGACGCCGGGATACCCATAACTACTCCCGCGTAGTTGGTTAGTGCGTATAGGCCAGTGGCCAGACTCAGATCAAATATCCAATCTCGTTAAACGTGTTATTATGAGATCACCGCGGACGACGACCAGGGCCAGGCCCACCTCTCTCCTAGGTGGTCACAACCTGCCCTGCCGCTCCACAACAAAGAGTCACTTAGGGGGCCGTCGAGGAGGCCAATCCTTTCAGCCCCCATTCGTGAATCACCTGCGGGTGCTCCTCGAGCCGACCCGACTTTAGTATCCATCTGATGTCACATGTAATAAGTAGTATACATATCCGCAATCGCCACCCGTGGCGAGCACGGCCCAATAATGTAGCATAGCAGTCAGACGAGAATGTAGGGCCACTGATGACAAACTAGCATCCTACACTAGGCATTTAGGATTGCAGGTAAGGTATCAACAACAGTAGCAACAATGACAGGCTATGCAGCAGAATAGGATTAACCGAAAGCAGTAACAGGCTACACTACTCTAATGCAAGCAGTATAGAGAAGAATAGGCGATATCTGGTGATCAAGGGGGGGGGCTTGCCTGGTTGCTCTGGCAAGTAGGGGTCGTCAACAACGTAGTCGGTCGAGGCACCAGCAGCTGCGTCGGTCTCGTAGTCTACCGAAGAGAAGAGGGGGAAGAAACAGTAAACACACGGCAATAATGCAACAGGGATGCATGACATGTCTAAACGCAGGGCCAGGGTGATATACAGCCTAACTAAGCGATTTAGTTAATTTAGGAATTTATTCGGATTTATTTAATTAGGGTTGGACACTATTCATTTATCGAAATCGGTCTAATTGTTCAACGTTCTCATAGCTGCGGGCATCTGACGGGAATACGGAGGATGTATTCGGGTTCGTATCGTCGTTCTGAGCAAGTTTCATGTACAAAGTATTTTCATCGGAGTTACGGTTTATTTAATATGATTTTCTAAAGTTTTTATTAATTTATGAAATTTAATTAATTATTTAATTCAACATTATCCGAAACAGTGATTGATGATGACATCAGCATGACCTCATGCTGACGTCAGCAGCCACCTGACAGGGTGGGTCCCACCTGTCATAGGCTGTTAGGTTAATTAGGTTTAATTAATTTAATTACTGATTAATTAACACTTAACTAGTTAATTAAATTAACCTAATCAGGATTAATTAACTAATTAATTAACTAATTAATTAATTAATTATTTTTATTTCTTATTTTTATTTGGGTCATGGGCCCCACTGGTCAGTGGACCAGGGGCGGACACGTCCGGGGCGTGCCCCATTTGGGACCGGACATGTCCGGTGCCCAAAGGGGACGCACGGGCGGGCGCGGGCGGTCGGGGGCGTGGCGAAGCGTGGGCGCAGGCGAGCGCACGCGGGGCCGGAGGCGGGGCGGCGGCGCGGTGGCTGGAGCGGCAGCGGGCGGCGGTCGCGCGGAGGCGAAGCGGGGGCCGGAGCGGGTCGAGGCGACCGCGGGACGGGCGCGGGGAGCACGGCGTCAGGCGCGCGGGCGCGAGGACGGGGAGGCACGGGGTGGTCGCGGCAGTGGCCGGCGCGGATGCGTGCGCGGCGAGGTGCGGGAGCAGAGAGGGGGGCCATGTGCACTCTGAGGCCAGAACCCGGTCTCGAGCTGAAGAAGAGGGTCCACGTGTCGGTGGGTGACCCCCACAGCGAGGCCAGTCAAATACCAGCATACTCTGAGTCCGCGCGGATAAAGGATATGCTCCGGATGTATCCTGCCCGAACAGGGGCAGCGCAAACTGCGTCATAGCATCGTAGAGACGTGCGCGAGTGGCAACCAACTCGACGGCAAAGAGCTCCCTAAGAACAGTGCGATCCAGAGCTGAAGTCACGAATCAGAAAACGCGCGGGTCGTAGCGACGAGGCTCGTACGTGGGCACAGATAGGCGTGTAGTATACGGTGCCATCTCCAGCAGGGGGCATACGGAATGTATCGGAACTCAGAAGGGTCATCCAAGATCGCATTGTGTCCCCTCGTTAGACGTTACGACAGGCGGAGTAGGCGGCATTCATGGATGCCATCTCAATCGTCACGCTAATCCGTGAAAAAAAATGGGTTTGTAGCTCGGTGTTGAGTTGTTCTTGTGATCAATAAATCCGAACTTCAGCATAGTATTGTTCTGGTTGAAACTCGCGGTAAACCTCCTAAACCAAGTACTCAGGGGGTACCAAACGGTAGCCAAGTTGGTCATTGAGGAAGCGATCAGGGACAGCGGGAAACCCAGGGGTATTACGAGCCCAGTGCGAAGCACAAGCTGTGTAGTAGACGCGGTGGAAACAAACGGTCCATCGGAAAAACAGAGGAAATTCAGAATTTGTCAAATGACACTGAGAAGTTTAACACAACTCGGAGAGAAGGTTAGACAAAACAATGGAAGGCAAATGATTATCAGACTAATCAGATCAACGACAGGAAATCGCCACAGATATCCAAGTCTCCGTGGTCGAAAGGAATTTACGAGATCCTAGGTGTCGCGTTAGTAAATTTATTTTAACCCGAGTAGAAGAGAGATAAGAGTTCCCAGAGTATAGGGTCGAGGAATAAATAAAAGATCCTAATACCACCCAATTGGCGACGTGGCCCGTGTAAGCCACACAGCCAAGTTAGTTAAAAACGGTTTTATTTGTCTAGACTCAACTTCGGGCACAAGAATGGGAAAGGGGGATTCCTACAGGCAGTCGGCTATGATACCACCTTGTGGCGCACCCGGCTCGATCGTACCAATAATCATGCACGCAAACGGTGTACGATCAAGATCAGGGACTCACGGGAGGATATCACAACACAAACTCTAAAACATAAATAAGTCATTTACAAGCATCATAATACAAAGCAGGGGCCACGAGGGCTGCGAATACAAATGCTCGATCATAGACGGACGTCGCGGAGCCAACAATATCTGAGTACAGACATAGTTAAACAAGGTGCCATAAGGATGGCTAGCACAACAGGGATACAACAGATTCGAACAGGGCGCAGGGCCTCATGCCTGGATCCTCCTAATACTTCTGGTCGTCCGGCGTCCTGGGACGTAGTTAGTAGTAGGCTCCGCCCTGGTGGTAGTAAGTCGTCGAATCGGTGGCGTCTGGCTCAGGGCTCCAGCATTTGGATTGCGACAACAGCAAGGAGGGAAAGGGGAAAGGAGGGGGAAAGCCAAAAGGAGTACTATCAAATACTCGCAAGCAAGGAATCTATACTACATATGCATGGTATATGTGTAAAGAGGCATAGCGGTGGATGAACTGTGCAGGGAATGCCAGAATAAGAGGGGGATAGCTAGTCGGTTCGAGACTACGCTTCTGGCAGCTCCATTTGAAGCCAAAGAAGAGATTAGGTTGGAAGTATTAACCAAAACAACAACGTATAGCATAATCCTACCGTAATCTCTCGTAGCCCCCGGTATGGATTGAGAGCGACCACCGGGTAATCTGTCACTTGTAGGGTGTGTTTATTAAGTATCCCATTTCTAGTTGTCATGAGGTCGGAATACAAAACTCCGGGTCGTCCTTTTTCCGAGGGACACGCTATTTCGAATAGATAAACTCCTGCAGGGGTGAACCAATATTTCCCCAACCCCACGCTCGATCCCCTTTGGCCGGACACACTTTTTCTGGGTCATGCTCGGCCTCGGAAGATCCACACGCGCAGCCCCACCTAGGCTAAAACAGAGGGTCAAGCACGCCGGACTAATCCTAGGCACTCTGGGGTCTGGGCCCATCGCCAAGTGCGCTACCTGCACGTTGCGTTACGCGGGGCCGCGAGCAGCACCTAGCAAAAAAACCCACACGATCACGACGGTTTTACGTTAACGCGGTCCCAAAAACCCGGCGCGCGCCGCATCAGTCGCCTGACGTCAAGAAGGCTAGTGATTACCAAGACGCGGGATACATAACTATCCCGCGGCGTTGGTTAGTGCGTATAGGCAAGTGGCCAGACTCAGATCAAAAATATGCCAATCTCGAGTTAAAGTGATTATGAGATCAACGCGGACGACGACAGGCCAGGCCCACCTCTCTCTAGTGGTCACAACCTGCCCTGCGCTCCACAACAAGAGCACTTAGGGGGGGCGTCGAGGGGGCCAATCCCTTTAAGCCCCCATTCGTGAATCAAATGCGGGGTGGCTCCGCGAGCCGCCCGACGTTTAGGATCCATCTGATTGTCACATTGTATAAGTAGTACATATCCGTCAATCGCCACCCGTGGCGAGCACGGCCCAATATGTTAGCATAGCAGAAAGACGAGAAATGTAGGGCCAAGGATGACAAATGCATCCTACACTAGGAATTTAGGATTGCAGGTAAGGTATCAACAACAGTATAGAACAATGACAGGCATGCCATCCAGAATAGGATTAACGGGAAAGCAGTAAAAGGCTACACTAATCTAATGCAAAAGCAGTATAGAGAAGATAGGCGATCTGGTGATCAATGAGGGGGGGGCTTGCCACGGTTGCTCTGGCAAGTAGGGGTCGTCACAAAGTAGTCGGGGGGGTCGGGGCACCGCAGCTGCGTGCGTCTCGTCCGTCTACCGAGAGAAGAGGGGGAAAAACCAGTAAACACACGGCAATAATGCAAACGGGATGCATGACTGTCTAAACGCAAGGGCCAGGGTTGATTATACAGCCTAACTTAAGCGATGTATTAATTTAGGAATTTATTCGGATTTATTTTAATTAGGGGATTGGACACTATCATTTATCGAAATGGTCCTATTGTTCAAACGTTTCTAATAGCTTGCGGGCATCGACGGGACAACGGAGGATGTATTCGGTGTCGTATCGTTCGGTCTGAGCAAGTTTCATGTACAAAGATTTCATCGGCAGTACGGTTGATTTAATATGATTGTTCTAAAGTTTTTATTAATTTATGAAATTTAATTAATTATTTAATTCAACATATCCGAAACAAGTGATTTGATGATGACATCAGCATGACCTCATGCTGACGTCAGCAGACCACTGGACGGGTGGTACCCACTGTCAGTAGGCCTGTTAGGTTAATTAGTGTAAATAATTCTTTAATTACTGATTAATTAACACTTAACTAGTGTAATTAAATTAACTAATCAGAGATTAATTAACTAATTAATTAACTAGATTAATTAATTAATTATTTTATTTCTTATTTTTATTTGGGTCATGGGCAGCATGGTCAGTGGACCAGGGGCGGCACGTCCGGGGCGTGCCCCATTTGGGACCGGACATGCCGGTGCCCAAAAGGGGACGCACGGGAGCGGGCGAGGGCGTCGGGGGCGGGCGAAAGCGTGGGGAGAGGACGAGAACACAGCAGGGGCAGAGGAGGAGGAGCGGGACGGGGGTGGTGTGCGAGCGGAAACCGGCAAGGGCGGGCGGTCGCGCGTGGAGAGGCGAAGAGCGGTTGGGACCGAGCGCGGTCGAGGCGGCGACCGCGGGGACGGGCGCGGGGAGCACGGCGTCAGGGCGCGCGTGGGCGCGAGGGACGGGGGAGGCACGGGTGGTCGCGGAGTGGCGGGCAGGTATGCGCCTAGCGCGGCGAGGTGGTGAGACAAAGGGGGGGGAGGAGGGAGGGAAGAGGCCCGGGCCTCACCGTGATCCGTAGGGACGGGGCAGCGGGGGTCGGGGGGTCGACGGGACGACGGACGATGCGGGAGGCAAGCGGCGGGGACGAAAGCGGGACGTGACGGCTGCGGCGGCGGCGGCGAGTGGAGACGGGGGGGGGGGGGGGCGCGGTCGGGGAGCTGCGGGGCGAGCGCGTCCGTAGAGGAGGAGCAGGCCGCGAGGGAGAGAGCGGGCTCCGGCGGCGGCAACAGTCGCCGAAACGGCGACGTGCGACAGTGGCGTGGACTGGAGGGGTGATCCCCCATCCAGGATCGCGAAGCCGAGGGAGGGGGCGACCGAGCCCATGCGGTTTGGTCGTTAAGGGGGAGAGGAGGAGAGGACTGGTGCGACGTCGGTGTTGCGGCGGCGTCGGCGATGGCCGATCGGCGCGGAGCGGGGCGGCGTCGGCGAGCGGCGTCGGGGGATCCCGATCCAGATGGGGGGGGGGAGGGAAAGCGAGGGGGGGATGCGAGGTTCGGCCGGGGGCCTTATAGGCCAGGGGACGCAGATGGGCCGGCCGGCTGGGCTTCGGCCCAGTTGGGCCGGGGGGGGTGTTGCTTTTTTTCCTTTCTGTTTTTTTTTCCTTTTCTTTATTCTCTTTTCTCCACTGTTAAATGTTTAGGCCCCAAATGGTTTTTGTAAAAAGTGTGACCTATTACATAAATACCAGTGCATTATACCTTAACACCTAAAATTAGTTTGGACAAAACATAATTCCATATTTATTTCAGATTTAATAAATGGTTATTAAATATTATCTTTATCCACTGTTTGAGGTTGTTCGAGTCACTTATCCAATTCCAATGATGTTGGTTTCAATTTTAGAATAGCCTCTGGAATATTTGTTACTTATCTGACATTTTAGTTTCTATGTTGGACAACTTTTATATTCCACTTTCATTTAAATTTGAATTTGGCTTAGGAGTTGAAATGCAATATGATGCTAATGATGATTATGCACTATTTATCATGATGACATGGCCTCATAAAAAGGGTGATCATTGTAGCTTAATGCAGGGGGTGTTACAAATCTCCTCCACTACAAGAAATCTCGTCCCGAGATTTAGGAGGTAGAAAGAAACAAAGCGGGGTATTCATCGCGAAGACGATCCTCGCGTTCCCAAGTGGCTTCATACTCAGAATGGTTTGACCATTGAACCTTGTGGAACTCGATAACCTTCTGGCGTGTGCGACGCTCGGCTTGATCGAGAATGCGGACCGGATGCTCTTTATAAGAGAGGTCTTGTTGCAGTTCAAGCAATTCGTGATCTACTCCGCGGATAGGGTCTTTGAAGCAGCGGCGGAGTTGTGATACGTGGAACACATCGTGAACCTGAGAAAGGTTCGGTGGAAGCTCTAACTGATATGCCACTCTACCACGCCTTTCAAGAACAGTGAAAGGACCAATATAGCGAGGAGCTAGCTTGCCCTTGATCCCGAATCGGTGTGTACCTTTCATCGGTGTGACTCGAAGATAAGCCTTTTCGCCAGGTTGATAGACCATATCTTTGTGTTTGCGGTCATACTGACTCTTTTGACGTGACTGAGCAGTCTTCAAATGCTCGCGGACAACGCGAACTTGATCTTCGGCAAGTTGGATAATATCCGGACCGAAGAGTGGACGTTCCCCAGTTTCTGACCAATTCAGAGGGGTTCGGCACTTTCTTCCGTACAACACTTCGAAGGGGGCCATCTTCAGACTGGCTTGATAGCTGTTATTGTAAGAGAATTCGGCATATGGGAGAGATTCTTCCCATTTCCTTCCGAAGGATATGACACAAGCTCGAAGCATGTCTTCGAGAACTTGGTTGACTCGTTCAACTTGTCCTTGAGACTGAGGGTGAAAAGCGGTGCTGAAGGACAGATGAGTTCCCATAGCTTCTTGGAAACTTGCCCAGAATCTTGAAGTGAATAAGCTGCTACGGTCTGAACTGATAACCAGTGGAATACCGTGAAGTGAAACAATTCTGGACATGTAGAGAGTTGCGAGCTGACTAGCAGTGATCGTCTCTTTGATGGCTAGAAAATGTGCAACTTTGGAAAGTCGGTCAATGACGACAAGAATAGCACCATTACCTTTCTGTGATTTGGGAAATCCAGTGATAAAGTCCATTTCAACATGGTCCCATTTCCATTCAGGAACAGCAATTGGTTGCAGAGTTCCGGCGGGCCTTTGATGTTCTGCTTTGACGCGACGGCAAACATCACATTCAGCAACATAGCGAGCAATGTCTTGCTTCATGTTTGACCACCAGAATCTTTGACGGATGTCTTGGTACATCTTGGTACTGCCGGGATGAATAGACAACGGAGTGTCGTGAGCTTCTTGCATGACCTCCTGAGTCATACCCAGGTTACCTTTAGAGGGGACCACTAGACGACTTTTAAAGAACAATGTGCCAGTATCATCAATAGTGAAGAACGAAGGCCTTCCTTCAGCGAGATAGCGCTTAATCATGTGGGCTTGAGAGTCATAACCCTGCAGCGTCTTGATGCTGTCCACGAGATCTGGTTTAGCAACCAGGGTATTAAGTGAACCCTGGGAAACAACGTGGAGGTTCATTTTGTAGGAACCTTCAGGAGGGGGAGCGAGTGCTCCAGGAGGAACAATGTGGAGATTCAGCTTTCTGAATTCTTCAATAAGCGAAGGTTGAACTTCGTGAAACTGGAGGTGACTGCAATAAGACTTGCGGCTCAAGGCATCGGCCATTACATTAGCCTTGCCAGGGGTATAAGAAATACCCAAGTTAAAATCCGCTACGGTCTCCATCCATCTCTGTTGACGGAGGTTCAAGTCTGGCTGAGTGAACAGATACTTCAGACTTTGATGATCGGTGTAGATCTCGCAACGATTACCGAGAAGGTAATGTCGCCACTGTTTTAGTGCATGGATGACGGCAGCAAGCTCGAGGTCATGTACTGGGTAATTCTCTTCGTGCGGACGCAATTGACGCGAAGCATAAGCAATTACTCTGCGGTCTTGCATTAGGACACCGCCTAATCCTTGACGGGATGCATCACAATAGATGACAAAATCCCTCTGGGAATCAGGAGGGGCAAGCACTGGGGCAGAAGTCAGCTTGTCTTTGAGCGTCTGGAAACTTTCCTGACACTTTTCCGTCCAATCGAACTTGACGCCTTTATGAAGCAGGTTAGTCAGGGGCTTGGCGATCTTGGAGAAGTTCTCGACAAATCGACGGCAGTAGCTGGCGAGTCCGAGAAAACTTCGAACTTGCTTGACGTTCTTTGGAGGAGCCCAATCAAGAATAGCCTGAACTCGCTCGGGGTTGATGGCAATACCATCCTTGGAGATGACATGCCCAAGGTATGTTACTTCGGGAAGCCAGAATTCACACTTGGAAAACTTAGCATATAGTTGATGCTCTCGAAGTTTTTCCAGAACAAGTCGAAGATGTTCAGCATGTTCCTCTTTGTTCTTGGAGATGGGCGGGGGGGGCGGGTGGGCGGTCGGGGAGAGCGGCGTCGAGGGAAGCAGGCCGGCGAGGGAGAGCGGGCTCCGGGCGGCGGCGTCCAACGGCGACGGCGACAGGGCGGACGGGATCGGGGGATCGCCCCGACCAGATACAGCCGAGGGATCGGGGAGAAGAGACCGAAAGCGAGGCGGGGTTCAGGGGAAGAGGAGAGGAAGGGGGAGTCAGGATTCGGTGGACAGGAGGCGTCGACGGCACGATGGCGATAGGAGCGGGGGGAGAAGGTGAGGGTCGGGGCGGAGTCGGCGAGCGGCGTCGGGGGATCCCGATCCAGATGGGGGGGGGAGGAGAAAGCGAGGGGGGGATCGGCTAGGGTTCGGCCGGGGGCCTTATAGGCCAGGGGCGACGCAGATGGGCCGGCCGGCTTGGCTTCGGCCCAGTTGGGCCGGGGGGGGTGTTGCTCTTTTTTCCTTTTCTGTTTTTTTTCCTTTTCTTTATTCTCTTTTCTCCACTGTTAAATGTTTAGGCCCCAAATGGTTTTTGTAAAAAGTGTGACCTATTACATAAATACCAGTGCATTATACCTTAACACCTAAAATTAGTTTGGACAAAACATAATTCCATATTTATTTCAGATTTAATAAATGGTTATTAAATATTATCTTTATCCACTGTTTGAGGTTGTTCGAGTCACTTATCCAATTCCAATGATGTTGGTTTCAATTTTAGAATAGCCTCTGGAATATTTGTTACTTATCTGACATTTTAGTTTCTATGTTGGACAACTTTTATATTCCACTTTCATTTAAATTTGAATTTGGCTTAGGAGTTGAAATGCAATATGATGCTAATGATGATTATGCACTATTTATCATGATGACATGGCCTCATAAAAAGGGTGATCACTGTAGCTTAATGCAGGGGGTGTTACAGCGCGCGAGGTGCTCGACAGCGAGGCGAGGGTGAGCAGTGAGAGGTAGGGGAAGACACGGGGTGGGCTGGGCCGTGCTATAGCAGCAGGCCTAAGTGCACAGTAGAGCTTTAGGCATTTTTCTATTTTTCCTTTTTCTGTTACCTATTTAACTCTGTTTTGTTAATTGTTTGGGCACTAAATGAATTTTTTTAAAAGTGTGACCTAGTTCATAAATCACAGTGCATTATATCCTAACACCAAAAACTACTTTGGGCAAAACATAATTTCATATTTAATTTAGACTAAATAAAATGTTACTATAGGTGGCTGTTTAAGGTTGGTAGAGCCACTTATCCAATTCCAATAATGTTGGTTACAATTTTAGAATATTCTCTGGAATATTTGTTATTAACTAAACATTTTAGTTCCTGATTTGAACAACTTTTATTTTCCACTTTGAATTTAATTGAAGTTTGAATTAGAAGTTGAAATGCAATATGATGCAAATGATGATTATGCACTATTGAACTTGATGACATGGCATTAACTAGGGGTGATCACTGTGGCTAAGTACATGGGGTGTTACATCCTAATATGATGGGCATCCAAGAGGGATATAATAAAAACTCTCATATAAGAGCATTGAATACTATGAGAAGTTTGATTCCTTGCATATTGTTTTGAGATATAAAGATGGTGATATTAGAGTCATGCTAGTGAGTAATTGTGGATTGGTAGAAATACTTGTGTTAAAGTTTGTGATTCCTGTAGCATGCACGTATGGTGAACCTTTATGTGATGAAGTCGGAGCATGATTTATTCTTTGATTGTCTTCCTTATGAGTGGCGGTCGGGGACGAGCGATGGTCTTTTCCTACCAATCTATCCCCCTAGGAGCATGCGTGTAGTACTTTGTTTCGATGACTAATAGATTTTTGCAATAAGTATGTGGGTTCTTTACGACTAATGTTGAGTCCATGGATTATACGCACTCTCACCTTTCCACCATTGCTAGCCTCTCTAGTACCACGCAACTTTCGCCGGTGCATACACCCACCATATACCTTCCTCAAAACAGCCACCATACCTACCTATTATGGAATTTCCATAGCCATTCCGAGATATATTGCCATGCAACTTCCACCGTTCCGTTTATTATGACACGCACCATCATTGTCATATTGCTTTGCATGATCATGTAGTTCGCATAGTATTTGTGGTAAAGCCACCATTCATATTTTTTTCTATACATGTCACTCTTGATCATTACACATCCCGGTACACCGCCGGAGGCATTCATATAGTCATATTTTGTTCTAGAATCGAGTTGTAATTCTTGAGTTATAAAGTAAATAAAAATGTGATGGTCTTCATTATTAGAACATTGTCCCATGTGAGGAAAGGATGATGGAGGCTATGATTCCCCCACAAGTGGGTATGATACTCCGGACGAAAAAGAAAAGAAAAAAAAGAGAGGCCAAAGAGCCCAAAATAAAAAAATGAGAGAAAAGAGAGAAAGGACAGTGTTACTATACTTTTTCCACACTTGTGCTTCAAAGTAGCACCATGATCTTCATGATAAAGAGTCTCCTATTTTGTCACTTTCATATACTAGTGGGACTTTTTTATTATAGAACTTGGCTTGTATATTCCAATGATGGGCTTCCTCAAAGTGCCCTAGGTCTTCGTGAGCAAGCAAGTTGGATGCACACCCACTTAGTTTCCTTTTTGAGCTTTCATATACTTATAGCTTCTAGTGTATCCGTTGCATGGCAATCCCTACTCACTCACATTGATATCTATTGATGGGCATCTCCATAGCCCATTGATACACCTAGTTGATGTGAGACTATCTCCTTCTTTTTGTCTTCTCCACAACCATCATATTCTATTCCACTTATAGTGCTATATCCATGGCTCACACTCATGTATTGTGTGAAAGTTGAAAAGGTTTGAGAACATCAAAAGTATGAAACAATTGCTTGGCTTGTCATCGGGGTTGTGCATGATAAAATATTTTGTGTGATGAAGATGGAGCTTAGCCAGACTATATGATTTTGTAGGGATAACTTTCTTTGGCCATGTTATTTTGAGAAGACATGATTGCTTTATTAGTATGCTTGAAGTATTATTGTTTTTATGTCAATATTAAACTTTTGTTTTGAATCTTCTGGATCTGAATATTCATGCCACAATAAAGAAGATTACATGGATAAATATGTTAGGTAGCATTCCACATCAAAAATTCTATTTTTATCATTTACCTACTCGAGGACGAGTAGGAATTAAACTTGGGGATGCTTGATACGTCTCCAACGTATCTATAATTTTTTATTGTTCCATGCTATTATATTATCTGTTTTTGATGTTTTATATGCATTAATATGCTATTTTATATTATTTTTGGGACTAACCTATTAACCTAGAGCCCAGTGCCAGTATCTGTTTTTTCCTTGTTTTTTAGTTTTGCAGAAAAGGAATATCAAACGGAGTCCAAACGGAATAAAACTTTCATGATGATTTTTCTTGGACCAGAAGACACCCGTAGGACTTGGAGATGAAGTCAGAAGAGTCCCGAGGCGGCGACACACCTCAGGGGCGCACCCTAGGGGAGGCGTCCCCTAGCTTGTGGGCCTCTCGAGACTCCTCCAACCCTAATCTTTGGCCTATAAATCCCAAAATATTCTAGAACCACCAGAGGCATCCACCAAAATACTTTTTCGCTTCTGTAACCTCCTGTTCCCGTGAGATCCCATCTTGGGGCCTTTTTCGGCACCCTGCCGGAGGGGGATTCGATCACGGAGGGCATCTACATCAACCTGCCCTTCCGATGAAGCGTGAGTAGTTTACCACAGACCTACGGGTCCATAGCTAGTAGCTAGATGGCTTCTTCTCTCTCTTTGATCTTCAATACAATGTTCTCCTCGATGTTCTTGGAGTTCTATCCGATGTAATATTCTTTTGTGGTGTGTTTGTCGAGATCCGATGAATTGTGGATTTATGATCAGATTATCTATGAATATTATTTGAGTCTTCTCTGAACTCTTTTATGCATGATTAAATATCTTTGTATTTCTCTTCGAATTAGCGGTTTGGTTTGGCCAACTAGATTGGTTTTTCTTGCAATGGGAGAGGTGCTTAGTTTTGGGTTCAATCTTGGGGTGTCCTCACCCAGTGACTTAGTAGGGGTAGCGAGGCACGTATTGTATTGTTGCCATCAAGGGTAAAAAGATGGGGTTTTCATCATATTGCTTGAGTTTATCCCTCTACATCATGTCATCTTGCTTAAAGCGTTACTCTGTTCTCTTGAACTTAATACTCTAGATGCAGGCAGGAGTCAGTCAATGTGTGGAGTAATAGTAGTAGATGCAGGCAGGAGTCGGTCTACTTGTCATGGACGTGATGCCTATATTCATAATCATTGCCTTGGATATCGTCATAGCTTTGCGTTTTTCTATCAATTGCTCGAGAGTAATTTGTTCACCCACCATTTGTTTTCTTTCAAGAGAGAAGCCTCTAGTGAAACCTATGGCCCCGAGTCTATTTTCCATCATATATTTTCAGATCTATAAACCAAAAAACCTAAAAATACCTTGCTGCAATTTATTTGTTTTTACTTTGTTTTATGTTTTAGTAATCTTTTATATCTATCTCTATCAGATCTCACCTTTGCAATTGACCGTGAAGGGATTGACAACCCCTTTATCGCGTTGGGTGCAAGTGTTTGATTGTTTGTGCAGGTGCATAGATTGGAGACTTGCTTGTACCTCCTACTGGATTGATACCTTGGTTCTCTAACTAAGGGAAATACTTGTCTCTACTTTGCTGCATCATCCTTTCCTCTTCAAGGGAAAAACCAACGCAACCTCAAGAAGTAGCAGCGAGCATGGAAGCAGAAGCACGAGAGATGTCCCGCCTCGCCGCGAAAGCAGCCGACATGTCCCGCCGCACGGCCGTAGCAGCACAGAGGTCCCGCCGCGCCGCCGAAGCAGCACAGAGGTCCCGCCGCGCCGTCGATGCAGCTGACTGGTCCGGCCGCGCCGCGGAAGCAGCAGAGATGTCCCGCCGCGCCGCAAATGCAGCAGAGATGTCCTCCCGCGCCGCGGCAGCCTGGGAAAATGTCTCGCAGGCAGGCGAGGACTCTCACAGGCGCATGCATCCGATCGTCCATAGCCAGATGGATCAGATCTCCGGCTGGGCGAGGTTGCAGGACAACATCAAAGCCTCGTTTGAAAAGGCTGCCGGCATCATCCAGCAACTAACGGAGGGCAATGCGAAGCTCTGGACTGGGCACGACCTGCAGAGGGCGAAGAACGTCGAAAGTGCGGAGCAGCAGGAGGAGACCACTGCCTTGTTCAAGAGGACCGCGTCGTCGTCAAGAAACTTATGGACGAGAATGCCATGCTCCGCATCGAGCGCCAAACGATGGTGGAGGAATCCGTGGATGCTCTCAAGCAGCGTCTTGAGGACACAAAAGAGCTCATCGCCGCTCGCCACAAGAACTAGTCTCCGCGGCCTATAGCAACGCATCAAGAAAGTAGAGATCAGCGAGCCAGATTGTTGTCTGCATCTTCCTTCTTCTTTTGCCCTTGTGTATTTCTGCCGCATGTGGCTTTTTTAATTATCTTCCTAAATATGTAAGACAATTATTATCCACTGTCATCATCCTTATATTCATCAGTCTTGCTATAAGTCGCAGTCGATGATATATACGTCCGTCGGATCTTACATCAAGATCCGTGCAAAACTTTCTTTTCAGATTTTCTTTTTTCTCTCTTAAATCTCAGTCGAGTGAGACATAGCCACGCCATTAAACAGGGGTCGGGCGCCATTAATGGAGACGTTGGGAGAGAGGTGGGCAGCGGATAGAGGTCAAAGGGCTCTCTTCCCGATGAGCACGCGGAGGGGTCTGATCGCACGCCTCCTGTACTCAAATTGCTACCCCGCACGTCACCTCCTAGTCAATAAAAAAAGGGGACGCGTGGCGGCACGTAAATGGTAAGTATTTTTTTGTGGGTGACGTAAATGGTAAGTAGAACACCAACGATTTCAATAATACTTGTGTTTCCGATTTGTAATGTGACAGCACTTGTTCCAAAATGACTTTGTTGATTGTTAATGTGTGCGCGTTCGCAAATTGGACAAAATTTTTACCACAGCATGTTGGTGCCATGTCATGACACCATGCCAAGTTTCATGATATTCAGGCGAATTTTGGATTTATGGGAATTTTAAAACCAAGTTTCTCGATGTTTCCGACCGAGTCAAGACGCCCAGATGTTTGAATTCCATTCCCATTTCTTGCATGGGACCTAGAAATTCGCCCAAGTACACATAAATGATTTTTCAACTAACTTTGGCCCACTGGAGCATGTGCTTGTAGTTCAAATTTGAATTATGTTCATTAAATGCCTGAAAATTCAATTAATGTATAAAAAAAGCCAAACGAACCCGGAATAATTCCAAAATTTAGCATGAAACTCCTATTGGTCTAAGCTGCCTGTGTAAAAAAAAATCAAGGCGAGAGAAGACAGTGTATGTCGTTTCGCACACGGAGGTGACACGTTCCCTCTCGGAACCACGAGCCTTCTTGAGAGAAGCTCCGATTTGCACGAAGCTTATACCAAAGCTTGTCCCAATTCGGCCAAAAAAATTTACCACAGCAAGTTGGAGCCATGTCATGACACCATGCCAAGTTTCATGATTTTCATGCGTGTTTTGGATTTACAGGATTTAAAAACCAAGTTTCTCAATATTTCCGACCGAGCCACGACGCCCAGGTGTTTGAATTTCATTCCCATTTCTTGCATGGGACCTAGAAATTCACCCAAGGACACATGTGATTTTTCAACCAACTTTGGTGCACTGGAGCATGTGCTTGTAATTCAAATTTGAATTATGCATATTAATTGCTAGAAAACTCAATTAATGTATAAAAAAGGCCAAACGAACCTGGAATAATTCCAAATTTTAACACGGCACTCATATAGTTCTATGTTGCCTCTGTAAAAAATCAAGGGGGGGGGGAAGGCTGTAACATTCCAAAATTCTAAATTTTGGAATGTTATATTAAATAAATAGTTTTGGTTGATTGCTTGATTGTGGTGTGGTTGCTTGTGTGAAATTGAGTCAAATTTGAAACTTTTTGAAAGTTAAATGAGAGGGAATAAAATGACTTTCCCAAAACTTTCACCTTGCATTTATGATCTCCTTGAATTCAAATTTATTTCATTACAAACCCTAGAGTGAAGATAACATGACTTCTTCTATTTTAAAAGGGGTTTCGAAAAGATTTGAATTTCATTTGAAAATATTGCAAATTCAGAAACTTTATGCAACTTAATGATTTTCATGAGAGAAGATAAAATGACTTCTTCAAATCGTATGAAATATGAGTTGGAAGTTTCAAAGAATCAAAATTTAAAGTCCCTTTGAAGGTATTTTGAAAACCATTTTCAATTTGGAGTTATTTGGGTTTTATTCAAATTATTTTTCTCCAAAAATAAAATATATGTAAAATAGGGTAAAATGATTCCCTAAAGTATAAAAATGGAGAGAAATAAATTTGAAATTATTTTGGTATTTTAAAATATTTTATTTGATTTTTAAATGAACCAGTAGCACTGTTTGCTTTATTTAAATTTTTGTGGAATTTTTTGCCGCTGAAAATATGTTCATATTTTAGGAAATATTTTTCTGAAAATTTTGATATATAATATGTCTATGTACAATTTTTTTTCGTTATTCAGTTTTTCCTTTTCAGTTTCTATTTAAAAAAACAAAAAGTGCGCGTACGCCGTAACTATATGTCGCCCACATGCGCAGCATAGTGGCAGCGGCGCCCCATTTTTTTTCCTACATGGGCCAGGCCCAGCCAGCAATTTCCTTCTCAGTTTTTTTTTCTTTTTCCTTTGGCCGAATAAAAAAAAGACTGCAGCGTCCACGCGGCCGGCCCGTGGTGCTTTTTAGCCATGCGATTCCCTTCGTTTTATTTGTTCATCTACGTTTAGTCCCACGTTGCCTAGCCTTTGACCCCTAAACCTCTTTTCCACCTAGAGTTAAATCAATATATTTTTGTTTGACTAGATTCACTAAAGAAAAAAATATTTCTCCTCTCCGGCGGGAATTCTGGAAGTCGTCTCCTCTCTCCGAAGTCGTCTTTTCTCTACCTTATAAAGGTATCTTTCTTCGTATTTTTTTTATATATACTCCCGTAGCTTATTATTTCTAGACTAGTACGGTAGAATAATTAGATTTATAAATTAGTCCATGTATTTACATTTTAGGACTAGAATTCTTTAGCCATAGCCCTTTTTCTTCCGTAAAACAGCTTGACCCTGATTTTTCAAATAGCCATAACTTTTTACTCGTTCATCCAAATTAGACGAAACCAATGTCAATATTTCCGTCTTGATTCCACCTGTCTAGTGAATCTATCAAATAAACTTTTTGCAACTTTCAAATTTCAAAATTTGTTCAGATTCATATTCAAACTTGTTTTGGCTATAACTTGAGTTTTATAACTCCGATTTAATTGATTCTTTTTGCAAATCAAAACTCATCACATGTACTTTCTGTTAAGATCAAAATCACATAATTTTGCTACTGTTAAAAATATGTTTCTGTCTAGAAGCTTTATTTGATGGTTTTGAAGTTTTCCGAAGTGTTTTTCTTTGTTTCTTTTGGATCTTTTGAGTGATTGCTTATGTGTGCAATTAATTGCTTGCTTACGATAGATTGAACGGAGTGTGACGAGTAGAACTATCAGGAATTTTGAGTGCGAAGGATCTTCATCAACAGTACAAGGCAAGTTCACACCTTGATCATATTTTTCTATACCCAGTTTTACTTGCATTAGTTTCACCCTCAAATATTGCATGAGTAGGATTGGGAATATGTGGGTGTTGCTATGTAGTTGATGAGGTAGGAATCTATTACCCTTTTGATTCACCCCGAGAATATACGTTATGCTCATATTGCTTAGCCATGCTCGTAGACGGGGACTGGTATGTGAGATTCATGAAAGTTGCGAGAGTAATTTATCTAAGGAAAACTTAAGGTGGCTACTTTAACACACAACTGGGTGGATTGTTTGGGGCACCTGGAGAAACCAGTGCTTGCCCAAGGGAATCCCGGAGTACCCGTGTGATTACCCTAGGTCCGCCACCCAGGCTTAAAGGGATCATATGATATTTTCATGCCTAGAAACTTCCGTGTGCAGCCACAAGCCATTATGGGCTCTGGCATAGTTGAGTAAGTTGTGTGAGCTCTTGAAGAGGTGGACTAGCAAATGTAGGGGAAAGTAGGTGTACCAGTCTACCCAGAGTAGAGAGTTAACGCTTCGGAAAGACTGTGTCTCGGTCATCCGTTTCTCAAACACCGTGTAGTGCGAGAAATCCAACGGAGGAGATCGAGTCTTGTGGGGAAAAGTGCGCAAACCTCTGTAGAGTGTACAAACTAATCATGATTAGCCGTGTCCCCGGTTATGGACATCTTGAGTATCTAGAAGTGAATATTTTGTTGATCCCATCACTCTATTTAATTAATGTATTGGGTTATTAATATTATTACTTGGTAATTTTGGGAATGAGTGGGAGGAACCTTCTCATTAATGGCATAAACTTGGTAGTGAATAATACAGTTATTCCTTTGTTGTAGGAAAAAATTAGCTTTATGCAAAATTAAACTTAGAGCCTCCACCAGCCAAATATGCATATAGAGATAGATATTTTCATCATTATTCTGTGGTGTGAATTTGCCAGTACATTCAATGTACTGACCTACATGGCTGCAACGTCTCATGTTGCAGGATTCTTACGACAAGTAAGTGATACGTTAGGGTTATGATGTCTACACTCAACTTTGCCGTTGGCGTTGTTGGGAACTCCACAACTTTGTTGTTACTTCTGCTATTTGGATTGAGGTAATAGTATTTACGTTACTTTATACATGTGATTTACCTCTGCTATAAATCCTCGAGTACTGTGTGTGTCAGCATACCGATCTAGGGATGACACTTAAGTACAGAGACTTCGATCCATTCGGGTCGGGTCGCTACAAAGGCAGCGTATATCGTTTCGCACACAAAGGTGACACGTTCCCTCTTGGAAACCACCAGTCTTCTTGGGAGAAGCTCCGGTTTGCAAGAAGCTTATACCAAAACTTGTCCCAATTCGGCCATTTTTTTACCACAGCATGTTGGTGCCATGAAATGACACCATGCCAAGTTTCATGAATTTCAGGCGAGTTTTTAATTTACAGGAATTTTAAAAACCAAGTTTCTCAATGTTACCGGCCGAGCCACGACGCCCAAATGTTTGAATTTCATTCCCATTTCTTGCATGGGACCTAGAAATTCACCCAAGGACACACATGTGATTTTCAACCAACCTTGGTGCACTGGAGCATGTGCTTGTAGTTCAAATCTAAATTATTCACATTAAATGCCCAAAAACTCAATTAATGCATAAAAAGGGCCAAACGAACCCGGAATAATTTCAAATTTTAACAAGAAACTCATATAGTTCTATGTTTGCTTTGTAAAAAAATCAAGGGGGGCAGCGTATGTCATTTCGCACACAAAGGTGACACGTTCCCTCTCGAAACCACGCGCCTTCTTGGGAGAAGCTCCAATTTGCAAGAAGCTTATACCAAAACTTGTCCCAATTCGGCCAATTTTTTTACCACAGCATGTTGGTGCCAGGAAATGACACCATGCCAAGTTTCATGATTTTCAGGTGAGTTTGGGATTTACAGGAATTTAAAAACCAAGTTTCTCAATGTTTTCGGCTGAGCCACGATGCCCAGATGTTTGAATTCCATTCCCATTCTTGCATGGGACCTATAAATTCACCCAAAGACACACATGTGATTTTTCAACAAACTTTGGCGCACTGGAGCATGTGCTTGTAGTTCAAATTTGAATTATGCAAATTAAATGCTTAGAAACTCAATTAATGCATAAAAATGCCAAACGAACCCGGAATAATTCCAATTGTAACACGACACTCATATAGTTGCATGTTCACTGTAGATAAATGTTCTAGCAATTCAAACACCATTCTTTCCCTCCGTAACACCATTTTGTCTTTCAAAACAGAATAGAAAAATCAGGTATACCACAAACAGTTTACTAGCAAGAATCGTGTGGGGATGTGATATAAAATATCTTGGCGCACCGTCTTGTCTGGATTACGCAGGAAGCTTCGTCGTCTACAGTCCACCGCTTGCGCTTGAACCACACTTGCGAGCCAGTTTCTCGCGGCACCGAGCGAAATTTTTCTGCCACCGCGGAAATATCTATCTCCCCGCCCCCACCAAATGCCACATTTCCACTGTTCCTCCTTGCTTTCCAAGTTCAAACCTTCACTACTGCTTACTGGCAGCGCCGCCTCCTCGCCGGCGACCCTTCTTCTTGCAGCGCCACCTCCTCGCCAGTGACCCTTCTTCTTGCTGCGCGGCCTCGTCGATATGGTCAGGTAATCCACACCCCGCCCACACCATCCTCCTCCTTCCTCGTCCGACATGCCCCGACCGACGGCGTGACACCTTCTGCCAAAATCACTAGCCCCGTCCTCCAATTAAGCGCCGGCCACAGCCATTTTGCACGCAGTATAATGTGGAGCTCAGTAGCATCTGGCAGCGGAGAAGCAAATCACGGCCGCACGCACGGACGAGGTCGCTATGGCTGCCATGCGTGCCGACCGCCAGATCTTGGAGGAGCACCTCGTCTTCGAGGCCACCGTCGACACCGCCACGCGGTTGTCTACTTTAAAATATAGTTCATGCTGTTTTCTCGAGGCCACCGTCAGTGCCTTCTAGTGATTTATCCTTTGTAATGTTAATATGCAATCTGATATTCTGAAATGTAATGTTCAGTTAACAGTTTGGTCCAATAATTGCTACATTTTGTAGTACTGTTCTCAAGCATTCTTGGTTTCGTTAACTGTCTTATCTTCTAGTATATGTTCTATTCTGCAATGTCATGCTCAGTTAACTGTTTTGGTTCATTTGGTCTGCTGTCCATTTAACTATTTGGTTCAATTCTACAATTTGATTTTCATTTGTTGTGGGTACAATTTTGTATTGTTATGCATGTGAGAAATAAATCGAATTTGGCTGTACTCAATACATATTCTACTAATAGTATGGCAACTCTCAGTTAACCTGATCAAGATCTTCCTTATATGTGTTGCAGGGAAACAATGGGAGACACTGCGGTTTACCATCGAGGTTTGCTCATGCATGGTCCTTTCGCTAATAGCACATTATTGTGCAGTTGCAGGAATCATTCTAATATTTAGGTTTCTTACAATTTGGTCTTGCACATGTAGGTCCTGCTGTCAGAGGCTTAGACCCACTGTTCGACCCATCTTGCATATGGGGAAATGAGATTTCCATGAATATCAGTCAAGTCAAGAAACTCAGAAAGATTGTTAGGATAAAGAAACTTGCGACGAATAACAGCAAGATCTTTGTTTGCACAATGAAGAAGACATCAGTCAACTATAGGATGGTACTAACTCTTTTACCTTGTTTTTACCCCTTGCGCCATTTCAAAATTTATAACAACCATTTATGCATATCTTTGTTTTCAGTACTTTTCAAAGCAGTTCACCGATGATTACCTCTCAAACCACCTGCATGGTCAAGAGGCGAGGAAGGTATTCATTCAACACCCACGGTACAATATTGAAGTCTTCCTGAAGAGGACGAAGGTTGGGCGGGCAATTATCCAGCCACTGGCCTAAAGTTGCAAGGACATTCAACATCATTGAAGGCTCAATATTCGCCTTCCGCTTCTGCAGTTTCTTAGATGAGATTCATCTGTCTATTTACCGTGTATGATGCTACTTTTCCAAAGGTTTTCGATGTTACATGTGAAACTTGGTGTTGTTGTGTAATGGCGTAGCTAGCTATATCCCTCTTTGGTGTAACTGAGTGCTGAAGCTATCTGATGTAATTCGATAATGAAATCCTGGTTGCCGTTATACGGATATGAAACATCTGGTGTGTTTTATAAGAAATGTCAATTTGATTACTACATGGATTGTCAATAATAGGCTAATTACCCTGCATATTAGGGTTTTCTATGGCAGACGGTTACTCAGACAACACCATGGGCGATGAACTCAAACAACCCACATGGTTTCTAGAAAGTAAGCGTGTTGGATCAACTAACAATCACACACGGCTTCCGGCAGAGAACTGTTTGCGTTAGGCCACCTTGCACAAACGTTTCCACACAAAAAACTGTGTGTGATATACATACGAACAGAAACGTTTTTCTGGGATTCACTGTGTGGGATGTACATACGAACAGAAACAATTGGGCTTCGATGCCTCGCTCGATCGCACACGAGCTCATTTTGCCCCCGCGTGTGTGGCCGGAGGGCCTATCCCCGATGGTTTTTGGGTCGTGTGGGAAGGACCCCCCTATCGCACACACTCACTTGGCGACGGTTCAGAATGTCATCGTGGAAAGGGGGTAAAAACCGTTTGTATAGCATGTCTCTATACCAGTGAGATCACGAAACTAGCACTCGAATATAGATCATACTAAACTTTTATTCAACTAAATCATGAAATAGCTAGGGATCGAACTAAAAAAAAAGGTAAAGATAGTAAAAATGATGGTGATACGATATCGGGGCACCTCCCCCAAGCTTGGCACAAGCCAAGGGGAGTGCCCATACCCATCTGCTCAAGTTTCTTTTGTCGGTGATGGTGGTGGTGATGAAGTGGTGGGTTTGTGATACTTCTTGAGCTTGCGTTGATTTTTCCCTTGAAGAGGAAAGGGTGATGCGGCAAAGTAGAGATAAGTAGTTCCCTTAGTTAAGAACCAAGGTATCAATCCAGTAGGAGGCACAAGCGAGTCCCCAATAGATGCACCTGCACAAACTAACAAACACTTCCACACAACGCGAAAAATGGGTTGTCAATCCCTTCACGGTCACTAGCAAAAGTGAGATATGATAGAGATAGGTATAAAAGATAAGTAAAAGTGCAAAATAAAGTAAATATAAATAAAGTGCAGCAAGGTATTTTTTTTGTATTTTTGGTTTTATAGATCTGAAAAATATATGATGAGAAATAGACCCGGGGGCCATAGTTTTCACTAGAGGTTTCTCTCTTGAAAGAACGCATACGGTGGGTAAACAAATTACTGTTGAGCAATTGATAGAAAAGCGCATAGTTATGACGACATCCAAGGCAATTATCATGAATATAGGCATCACGCCCGTGACAAGTAGGCCGAAACGATTCTGCATCTACTACCATTACTCCACACATCGACCGCTATCCAGCATGCATCTAGTGTATTAAGTTAACAAGAACGGACACCTTAAGCAAGATGACATGATGTAGAGGGATAAACTCAAGCAATATGATATAAAACCCATCTTTTTATCCTTAATGGCAACAATACAAATATATGCCTCGCTACCCCTATTGTCACTGGGTGAGGACACCGCAAGATTGAACCCATCACAAAGCACCTCTCTCATTGCAAGATAGATCAATCTAGTTGGCCAAACCAAATCAATAGATCAGAGAGAAATACAAAGCTATCTTAATCATGCATAAAAGAGTTCAGAAAAGACTCAAATAATATTCATAGATAATCTAATCATAAATCCACAATTCATCGGATCTCAACAAACACACCGCAAAAGAAGATTACATCGGATAGAACTCCAATTACATCGAGGAGAACATTGTATTGAAGATCAAAGAGAGAGAAGAAGTCATCTAGCTACTAGCTATGGACCCGTAGGTCTGTGGTAAACTACTCACACATCATCGGAGGGGCGGCAAGGTTGATGTAGAAGCCCTCCATGATTGAATCCCCCTCCGGCAGAGTACTGGAAAAGGCCCCAAGATGGGATCTCATGAGAACAGAAGCTTGCGGTGACGAAAAAGTATTTTTGGCGTGGCCTCTGGTGTAGGGGGAATATTTGGGTATTTATGGAGCCAGGATTAGGGTTAGGGGAGTCCTGAGGGGCCCACAAGCCCTGGAGGTGCCCCCCTAGGGCATGACTTCCAGTCTTGTGGCCACCTCGTGGCTCTTCTGGCCTCCTCCCGAAGCTTCCTGGGTGTCTTCTGGTCCAAGAAAATCATCGTAATGTTTTATTCCGTTTGGACTCTGTTTGGTATTGATTTTCTGTAAAGAGAAAAACAAGGAAAAAACAACAACTGGCACTGGGCACTAGGTTAATAGGTTAGTCCCAAAAAATGATATAAAATAGCATAAGCATGCATATAGAACATCCAAGATTGATAATATAACAGCATGGAACAATAAAAAATTATAGATACGTTGGAGACGTATCAAGCATCCCCAAGCTTAATTCCTGCTCGTCCTCGAGTAGGTAATAAATGATAAAAACAGAATTTTTGATGTGGAATGCTACCTAACATGTTTATCAATGTATTATTTCTTATTGTGGCATGAATATTCAGATCCATAAGATTCAAAACAAAAGTTTAATATTGACATAAAAATAATAATACTTCAAGCATACTAAATAAAGCAATCATGTCTTCTCAAACTATCATGGCTAAAGAAAGTTATCCCTACAAAATCATAAAGTCTTGTCATGCTCTATCTTCATCACACAAAGTATTATCATGCACAACCCCGATGACAAGCCAAGCAGTTGTTTCATACTTTTAATGTCCTCAAACTTTTTCAACTTTCACGCAATACATGAGCATGAGCCATGGATATAGCACTATAGGTGGAATAGAATATGGTGGCGGTTGTGAGGAAAGACAAAAAGGAGAAAGTCTCACATCAACTAGGCAAATTAATAGGCTATGGAGATGCCATTAATTGATATCGATGCAAGTGAGTAGGGATTGCCATGCAACGGATGCACTAGAGCTATAAGTGTATGAAAGCTCAAAAGAAAACTAAGTGGGTGTGCATCCAACTTGCTTGCTCACGAAGACCTAGGGCAATTTGAGGAAGCCCATCATTGGAATATACAGGCCAAGTTCTATAACGAAAAATTCCCACTAGTATATGAAAGTGACAAAATAGGAGACTCTCTTTCATGAAGAACATGGTGCTACTTTGAAGCACAAGTGTGGAAAAGGATAGCAACATTGTCCCTTCTCTCTTTTCTCTCATTTTTTATTCTCTTTTTTTCTTTTTGGGCTCTTTGGCCTTTTGGGGGGGGGGGCTCTTTGGCCTCTTTTTAAATTTTTTAAGTCCGGAGTCTCATCTCTACTTATGGGAGAATCATAGCCTCCATCATCCTTTCCTCACACAGGACAATGCTCTAATAATGATGACCATCACACTTTTATTTACTTACAACTCAAGAATTACAACTCGATACTAGAACAAATATATGACTCTATATGAATGCCTCGTGCATATGAGAACAATATGACAGTGATGGTGTGTGTCATAATAAAACGGAACGGTGGAAGTTGCATGGAAATATATCTTGGAATGGCTATGGAAATACCATAATAGGTAGGTATGGTGGCTGTTTTGAGGAAGGTATATGGTGGGTTTAATGCACTGGCGAAAGTTGCGCGGTACTTGATACGTCCATTTTGCATCATGCTTTTATATCAATATTTATTGCATTATGGACTGTTATTTCACTTTATGGAACAATACTTATGCCTTTTCTCTCTTATTTCGCAAGATTTACATGAAGAGGGAGAATGCCGGCAGCTGGAATTCTGGACCGGAAAGGAGTAAATCTGAGAGCCTATTCTGCACAACTCCAAAAGTCCTGAAAATCTACGGAGAATTATTTTGGAATATATAAAAAATATAAGGCGAAGAAATACCAGAGGGGGACCCACCAGGTGGCCACAAGCCTGGGGGGCACGCCCCTAGGGCTTGTGGGCCCCCTGGAAGGTCTCCGGTGCCCATCTTCTGCTATATGGTGGCTTTTGACCTGAAAAAAAATATCAGAAAAGAGCTTTCAGGACGAAGCGCCGTTGTCCCAAGGCAGAACTTGGGCAGAACCAATCTAGAGCTCTGGCAGAGCGATTCTGCAGAAGAAACTTCCCTCCCGGAGGGGGAAATTGAAGCCATCGTCATCACCAACGACCTTCTCATCGAGAGGGGGTCAATCTCCATCAACATCTTCACCAGCACCATCTCCTCTCCAAACCCTAGTTCATCTCTTGTATCCGATCTTTGTCTAAGCAACTCAGATTGGTACCTGTGGGTTGCTAGTAGTGTTGATTACTCCTTGTAGTTGATGCTAGTTGGTTTATTCGGTGGAGATCATATGTTCAGATCCTTAATGATAATTATTACTCCTCTGATTATGAACATGAATATGCTTTGTGAGTAGTTACATTTGTTCTTGAGGACATGGGAGAAGTCTTGTTATAAGTAATCATGTGAATTTGGTATTCGTTCGATATTTTGATGAGATGTATGTTGTCTTTCCTCTAGTGGTGTTATATGAACGTAGACTACATGACACTTCACCATGATTTGGGCCTAGGGGAAGGCATTGGGAAGTAATAAGTAGATGATGGGTTGCTAGAGTGACAGAAGCTTAAACCCTAGTTTATGCGTTGCTTCGTAAGGGGCTGATTTGGATCCACACGTTTCATGCTATGGTTAGATTTATCTTAATTCTTCTTTCATAGATGCGGATGCTTGCGACAGTGGTTAATCATAAGTGGGAGGCTTGTCCAAGTAAGGGCAGCACCCAAGCACCGGTCCACCCACATATCAAATTATCAAAGTAACGAACGTGAATCATATGAGCATGATGAAAACTAACTTGACAGTAATTCCCATGTGTCCTCGGGAGCGCTTTGCTTTATATAAGAGTTCGTCCAAGCTTGTCCTTTGCTACAAAAAGAATTGGGCCACCTTGCTGCACCTTTGCTACACTTGTTACTTTTTACCCATTACGAATTATCTTATCACAATACTATCTGTTACCGATAATTTCAGTGCTTGCAGAAAATACCTTGCTGAAAACCGCTTGTCATTTCCTTCTGCTCCTCATTGGGTTCGACACTCTTACTTATCGAAAGGACTACGATAGATCCCCTATACTTGTGGGTCATCAAAACTCTTTTCTGGTGTCATTGCCGGGGAGTGAAGCGCCTTTGGTAAGGAAAAATTTATATAGTGTGCTGAAATTTACTGTCACTTGTTACTATGGAAAATAATCCTTTGAGGGGCTTGTTCGGGGTATCTTCACCCCGATTGGAAGAACAAAGAGTTGCTACTCAACCTACTGAACCTACTGAAAATATTTATTATAAAATTCCTTTGGGTATGATAGAGAAACTGCTAGCTAATCCTTATGCAGGAGATGGAACATTACATCCTGATATGCATCTAATCTATGTGGATGAAGTTTGTGGATTATTTAAGCTTGCAGGTTTGCCTGAGGATGAAGTCAAGAAGAAAGTCTTTCCTTTATCTTTTAAGGAGAAGGCATTGACATGGTATAGGCTATGTGATGATATTGGGACTTGGAACTACAACCGATTGAAATTGGAATTTCATCAGAAGTTTTATCCTATGCATCTAGTTCATCATGATCGGAATTATATATATAATTTTTGGCCTCGTGAAGGAGAAAGTATCACTCAAGTTTGGGGGAGGATTAAGTTAATGTTATATTCATGCCCCAATCATGAGCTCTCAAGAGAAATTATTATTCAGAATTTTTATGCTCGGCTTTCTCGTAATGATCAATCCATGCTCGATACCTCTTGTACTGGCTCTTTTATGAAGAAGACTATTGAATTCAAATAGGATTTATTGGAAAGAATTAAACGCAACTCTGAAGATTGGGAACTCGACGAAGGTAAGGAGTCAGGTATAAACCTTAAGTTTGATTGTATTAAATCTTTTATGGATACCGATGCTTTTCGTGAATTTAGCACTAAGTATGGACTTGACTCTGAGATAGTAGCCTCTTTCTGTGAATCATTTGCTACTCAGGTTGATCTCCCTAAGAAGAAGTGGTTTAAATATCACCCTCCCATTGAAGTAAAAATAGTAGAACCTATTAAGGCTGAAGAGGAAACTATCACTTATATGTTGATCTTGTTATTCCTACTGCTTATATTGAGAAACCACCTTTTCCTGTTAGGGTAAAGGAACATGCTAAAGCTTCAGCTGTGGTTCATAAGAGTTATACTAGAACACCTACACCCCCTGAACAAATTAAAGTTGAACCTAGTATTGCTATGGTTAAAGATCTCTTGGTCGATAATATTGAAGGGCATGTGATTTATTTCTGTGATGAAGCTGCTAGAATTGCTAGACCTGATAATAAAGATAAACATAGACCAGTTGCTGGCATGCCTGTTGTTTCTGTTAAAATAGGAGATCATTGTTACCATGGCTTGTGTGATTTGGGTGCTAGTGTGAGTGCAATTCCTTTTACTTTATATCAAGAAATTATGAATGATATTGCACCTGCTGAAATAGAAGATATTGATGTTACTATTAAACTTGCTAATAGAGATACTATTTCACCAATTGGGATTGTTAGAGATGTTGAAGTCTTGTGTGGGAAAATAAAATATCCTATTGATTTTCTAGTTCTTGGTTCCCCACAAGATGAATTTTGTCCCATTATATTTGGTAGTCCTTTCTTGAACACTGTTAATGCTAAAATAGATTGTGAGAAAGAAACTGTTAGCGTAAGTTTCGGGGACATGTCTCATGAGTTTAATTTCTCCAAATTTCGTAGACAACCCCATGATAAAGAATTGCCTAGTAAAGATGAAATTATTGGTCTTGCTTCTATTACCGTGCCTCCTACTGATCCTTTAGAACAATATTTGCTAGACCATGAAAATGATATGTTCATGAATGAAAGAAAGGAATTAAACAAGATTTTCTTTAAACAGATGCCTGTTTTGAAACACAATTTGCCTGTTGAAACTCTTGGAGATCCTCTACCACCCAAGAGTGATCCTGTGTTCGATCTTAAACAATTACCCGATACTCTGAAATATGCTTATCTTGATGAGAAAAAGATGTATCCTATTATTATTAGTGCTAACCTTTCAGAGCATGAAGAAAAGAAGTTATTGAAAACTCTGAAGAAGCACCGTGCAACTATTGGATATACTCTGGATGATCTTAAGGGCATTAGTCCCACTCTATGTCAGCACAAAATTAATATGGAACCTGATGCTAAACCAGTTGTTGATCATTAGCGACGGTTGAATCCCAAAATGAAAGAAGTGGTAAGAAATGAAATACTAAAGCTTCTGGAAGCATGTATAATCTATCCTATTGCTGATATTAGATGGGTAAGTCATGTTCACTGTGTCCCTAAGAAGGGAGGTATCACTGTTGTGCCTAATGATAAAAATGAATTGATTCCACAAAGAATTGTCACAGGTTATTGAATGGTTATTGATTTTAGAAAATTAAATAAAGCTACTAGGAAAGATCATTATCCTCTACCTTTTATTGATCAAATTCTAGAAAGACTATCAAAACATACACACTTCTGCTTTCTAGATGGTTATTCTTGTTTTTCCCAAATACCCGTGTCACAAGAGGATTAAGAAAAGACCACTTTTACTTGCCCTTTTGGTACATTTCCTTATAGACGTATGCCTTTTGGTTTATGCAATGCACGTGCTACCTTTCAAAGATGTATGACTGCTATATTCTCTGACTTTTGTGAAAAGATTGTTAAGGTTTTCATGGATGATTTCTCCGTTTACGGAACTTCTTTTGATGATTGCTTACGCAACCTCAATCGAGTTTTGCAGAGATGTGAAGAAACTAATCTTGTCTTGAATTGGGAGAAGTGCCACTTTATGGTTAATGAAGGTATTGTCTTGGGGCATAAAATCTCTGAAAGAGGTATTGAAGTTGATAAAGCTAAAGTTGATGCTTTTGAAAAAATGCCGTGTCCTAAAGATATCAAAGGTATAAGAAGTTTCCTTGGTCATGCTGGCTTCTATAGGAGGTTTATTAAATATTTCTCTAAAATTTCTAGGCCTCTCACTAATCTTTTGCAAAAAGATGTTCCATTTGTTTTTGATGATGATTGTGTAGAAGCATTTGAAATACTTAAGAAAGCCTTGATTTCTGCACCTATTGTTCGGCCACCTGATTGGAACCTACCCTTTGAAATTATGTGTGATGCTAGTGATTATGATGTTGGTGTTGTTCTAGGACAAAGAGTTGATAAGAAATTAAATCTTATCCACTATGCTAGTAAAACTCTAGACAGTGCTCAAAGGAATTATGCTACTACTGAAAAAGAATTTTTAGCAGTTCTGTTTGCTTGTGATAAGTTCAGATCTTATATTGTTGATTCCTAAGTAACTGTTCACACCGATTATGCTGCTATCAAATATCTTATGGAAAAGAAAGATGCTAAACCTAGACTTATTAGGTGGGTTCTCTTGCTACAAGAATTTGATTTGCATATTATTGATAGAAAGGGAGCTGAGAACCCCGTAGCAGACAACTTGTCTAGGTTAGAAAATATTCTTGATGGCCCACTACCTATTGATGATAGCTTTCCTGATGAACAATTAGCTGTCATAAATGATTCTCATAGCACTCCTTGGTATGCTGATTATGCAAATTATATTGTTGCCAAATTCATACCACCTAGTTTCACATACCAACAAAAGAAAATGTTTTTCTATGATTTAAGACATTACTTCTGGGATGACCCACATCTTTATAAAGAAGGAGTCGATGGTGTTATTAGATGTTGTATACCTGAGCATGAATCGGAACAGATCCTACGCAAGTGTCACTCCGAGGCTTACGGAGAACACCATGCTGGTGATAGAATTGCACACAAGGTATTACAATCTACTTTTTATTGGCCTACTCTTTTCAAGGATGCTCGTAAGTTTGTCTTGTCTTGTGATGAATGTCAAAGGATTGGTAATATTAGTAGACGTCATGAAATGCCTATGAATTATTCACTTGTTATTGAACCATTTGATGTTTGGGGATTTGATTATATGGGACCTTTTCCTTCCTCTAATGGGTATACACATATTCTAGTTGCTGTTGATTACATTACTAAGTGGGTAGAAGCTATTCCAACTAGTAGTGCTGATCATAACACTTCTATTAAAATGCTTAAGGAAGTTATTTTCCCGAGGTTTGGAGTCCCTAGATATTTGATGACTGATGGTGGTTCACACTTTATTCATGGTGCTTTCCATAAATTGCTTGCTAAATATGATGTTAACCATAGAATTGCATCTCCTTATCATCCTCGGTCTAGTGGTCAAGTAGAATTAAGTAACAGAGAAATAAAATTGATCTTGCAAAAGACTGTTAATAGATCCAGGAAGAACTGGTCTAAAAAACTTGATGATGCATTATGGGCTTATAGAACTGCTTATAAGAACCCTATGGGTATGTCTCCGTATAAAATGGTATATGGAAAAGCATGTCACTTACCTCTTGAACTAGAACATAAAGCTTATTGGGCAATTAGAGAGCTCAACTATGATTTCAAACTTGCCGGTGAAGAGAGGTTATTTGACATTAACTCACTTGATGAATGGAGAACCCAAGCCTATGAAAATGACAAGTTGTTTAAAGAAAAAGTCAAAAGATGGCATGATAAAAGGATACAAAAGCATGAATTCAATGTAGGTGACCATGTCTTGCTATACAATTCTCGTTTAAGATTTTTTGCAGGAAAACTTCTCTCTAAATGGGAAGGACCTTACATTATCGAGGAGGTTTATCGTTCCGGTGCCATCAAGGCCAACAATGCCGAGTGCACTAACCCGAAGGTGGTAAACGGGCAAAGAATCAAACATTATATCTCAGGTACCCCCATAAATGTTGAAACCAATATTATTAATACCATAACACCGGAGCAGTACATAAGGGAAATCTACCAGAACACGCCAGAACTCCGAAAAGGAATAGGTATGTGATACGGTAAGTAAACCAACTCCAAAACTTTTCCAGAAGCAATTTTACTCTGTTTTGGAATATTTAAAAAATTAGAAAAATAAGAAGTAATCCGAAAAGTGCACGAGGAGGCGACAAGCCCTGGGGGCGTGCCCTACCCCCCTGGGCGTGCCTCCCTGGCTTGTGGCCACCTCGTGTGCCCTCCGGACTCCGTTTTCTTGTAGGATACTTCTTTTGGTCGGTAAAAATTGATTATATAATCTCCCGAAGGTTTTGACCATCGTACCACGGCAATATCCTCTGTTCTTGTTTCGAGCTGTTTTTCTGACAGATCTAGATTGCCATGACGTCCCCAAGCGCTTCGAAGGACAAGTTCTTCGAGAAGGTCATTAACCCCTACCATGTGGAGGTGCTGCAACACCCTCAAACCATTGAGATGCGCGAGGGGGTGCTGCACATTTGTGATGTTCAAGGGCCAAAGAAGACCGGAAGCGTGGAGACAAGGCTCGAAACGATGGAGCAGCAAGTCTTCAAGTGCCAAGGGATGGTGGAACACGGACTCAACGCCAAGCACTCCATGATCACGGAATTTACCCGTTACCACAAACTGGACGCCAAGAACATCGGAGAGGCCATCTTCAAGCTTCATGAGAGAATCGAGCATCTCCAAGCCCAAATCTATGACTTGCAAAACCAAAACTATGAGTATGAATACAGATTTAAGAGGATGAGTTTGGCTGCAGATTTGAGGATCCTGGAGACTCGTTCATCTTTTTATGATGGTGAACCTATGCCTTGGAAGATGGAGGATAAGCTTCTTTCATCATCAATAGCTCCATCATCACCACCTCCGAAGAAGGAGACCTAAATACACGTGTATGGGCACTCCCGTTGGCTTGTGCCAAGCTTGGGGGAGGTGTCCCGGCATCGTATCACCAACACACCTTTACCTTTATCATTTTTCTTAGTTCGATCCTTTTGGTTATATCTTGATCTAGTAGAATAAGAGATTTAGTTTGATCTAGCTTTGAGTTTGCTTTGTGATCTATCTATGTAATCGAGTCCGAGAGTTATATAATAAAGATTAGCTTTGAGTTGAGGTGAAAGCACAAGTGCTCCCTGGGTGATTTTGGTAATTAATGTCAACATATCTCTTGTTGGACTAATACTTTTATCTAGTATATTTCAGATAAGTTCAACAATAGTGTGGTAAGGACAAGCGGATGTGGAACCCCTTCAAGGTGTCAAGACACATGTTGGCAAAAGCTCAAGAATCTTCATTTCTATTTTAGTGATCTAAGATCACATTGAGTCCATAGGAAAGCCAATACTATTAAAGGAGGATGAGGTGTTGCTTAATGGTCTACTTGCTCAAAGTGCTTAGTGATACTGCTCCAAAGCCCTCAACCACTTTCTCATTTCCAAATATGTCCAAAACTCAAAGTCAAACTCGGCCCCACTGAAATCTCCTATCCGGCGCCACCGAGTTCATTTGGCACAGCCACTGCCAGAAACCCTAACAGTTCGGTTACACCGATACGGATCTCGGTCTCACCGAGATGGCCCCGCAAACTCTCTGTTTCCCTTTGTAACATTTTGGTCTCACCGAAATGAGCGATCGGTCACACCGAGTTTGCTTGACCATCCCTCTGTTTGCTCTTTGCTGAAATCGGTCTCACCGAGTTCAAGCAATTGGCTTCACCGAGATGAGGTTTTGCCCTAGCCCTAGCACATCGGTCCCACCGAGTTGTTCCAGTCGGTCCCACCGAAATTCCTAACGTTCACATTTTGAACTAAATCGGTCTCACCGAGTTCTTCTATTCGGTCTGACCGAGTTGGGTCAAATGTGTGTAACGGTTGGATTTTGTGTGGAGGCTATATATACCCCTCACCCCCTTCTCCATTTGTGAGAGAGCCATCAGAACGTGCCTACACTTCTGCTACTCATTTTCTGAGAGAGAACCACCTATTCATGTGTTGAGACCAAGATATTCCAATCCTACCACAAGAATCTTGATCTCTAGCCTTCCCCAAGTTGCTTTCCACTCAAATCATCTTTCCACCATATCCAAATCTGTGAGAGAGAGTTGGGTGTTGGGGAGACTATCATTTGAAGCACAAGAGCAAGGAGTTCATCATCAACACACCATCTATTACCTTTTGGAGAGTGGTGTCTCCTAGATTGGTTAGGTGTCGCTTGGGAGCCTCCGACAAGATTGTGGAGTTGAACCAAGAAGTTTATAAGGGCAAGGAGATCACCTACTTCATGAAGATCTACCCGAGTGAGGCAAGTCCTTTGTGGGCGATGGCCATGGTGGGATAGACAAGGTTGCTTCTTCGTGGACCCTTCGTGGGTGGAGCCCTCCGTGGACTCGCGCAACCGTTACCCTTCATGGGTTGAAGTCTCCATCAACGTGGATGTACGATAGCACCACCTATCGGAACCACGCCCAAAATCTCCGTGTCTTCAATTGCGTTTGCACACTCCAATCCCATCCCTTTACTTTTTGCAACTAGCATGCTTTATCTTTTCCGCTGCATATACTCTTGCCATGCTTGCTTGAAATGTATTGTGAATGTTTAAACTTGTGCTAAAACTCCACCTCAACTTGAAGAACTTAAAAATTGCCACCTTTACTTGTTGAGGGTCTAATCACCCCCCTCTAGACCCCTCTTCTTGATCCTTTCAATTGGTATAAGAGCTTTGGTCTCCATTGTTTTGGTTTAATCACCTTTGGAGGAAGATGGATGAGTCTACGATTGGGAGAATTAGACGTAGAGTGTCCATACTTGACGGAGAGTTCAATAATGCTTGGAAGATTGAGATGCTTGAGATTTTCAATGAATATGATTTGAACAAGTATATTACTAGCCCTTGTGCACCTCCCATTGACCCCTTGCATCCTACCCCCAATGAGTATCTTGACATGACATGCAATCTTAGAACTATTGATCTTATCATTAGAGGGTTGCCTAGAAATTTGCTTATATGCTTGCCTACATTTGAATGTGCTTATACTATATGGAGATACCTTGAGGAGCGCTTTCCAAACTATTCCTTGAAAAATCTAGATGAGATCCTACAAAAGTCCATTACTTTTCACAAAATGAATCCTAGTGATCCTAAATTTGATGATTGTCTATTTGAGCTTCGTGATCTTATGCGTGCCAAAGGAGATGTCGGAGTCATTAGTAGCATCATCTCACAAGTCATTAGAATTCATAAAGATGCACATTGTCATGGTCATAAATCTAATGAATCACTCTCTCTAGGTGATGATTATTCACATGATGATGTTGAACATGGATATTATGATGAAGATGATCATACTGACTTTGATCTTGATGAGTCAATGAGACATTTTGGTCTTATGGCTAATCTTCGTGGTTACATGGCCGGAGGAAAGGAATGGGTTCTCTATAGTGGATGTACTGATCATATGACCGGAGACAAGGATATGTTCCATGAGCTTGCAAAAAATGACGGTCCTCGTAAGTATGTCAGTTTTGGTGACAACTCCAAGGGTAAGGTAGTTGGCCTCGGTAAGGTGGCCATCTCTCATGACAGCTCTATCCAAAATGTTATGCTCATTGAATCTCTTGGCTACAATTTACTTTCTGTATCTAGACTAGCCGATTTCGGTTTTAATGTTCTATTCACTGAAGTAGATTGCCAAGTGTTTCGAAGAGATAATCATAATATGGTCTTTACCGGTATACGTAGAGGTGATCTATACATTGTTGATTTCACTAAGAGAGCTCAACCACGAACTTGCTTAATTGCTAAATCTTCTAAAGGGCGTAGAAGGTTAGGTCACGTGGGCATGCAAAATCTTGATAAGCTTATTAAAGGTGATCATATCCTTGGTGTTAAAGATGTCATATTTGACAAGGATAGACTTTGCAGTGCTTGTCAAGTAGGAAAACAAGTTGGAGGAAGTCATCCCGTGAAGAACATCATGACCACGAGAAGACCGCTTGAGCTACTTCACATGGATCTTTTTGGTCCTAATGCCTACAAGAGTCTTGGTGGTAACTCGTTCGATTTAGTCATCGTTGATGATTTTTCCAGATTTACGTGGGTGTTCTTTCTTGATGATAAATCGCATGTCCAAAAGATCTTCAAGAACTTCGCCAGGAAGGCCCAAAACCAATTTGAAGTGAAGATCAAGAAGGTTTGAAGTGACAATGGAACGGAGTTCAAGAACGCCAATGTGGATACCTTTCTTGACGAAGAAGGGATTTCACATGAGTTCTCGGCTATGTACACACCTCAACAAAATGGAGTTGTTGAGAGGAAGAACCGGACACTTATTGAGATGGCAAGAATGATGCTTGATGAATACAAGACGCCAAGACACTTTTGGGCGGAAGCGGTTGCGACAACTTGTCATGCTACAAATCGACTATACCTTCACAAGCTATTCGGCAAGACGGCATACGAGCTTCTCACCGGTAACAAACCCCAAGTTGGATACTTTTGAGTATTTGGCTCAAAGTGCTACATTCTTGATAAGCATCATCGTTCGAAATTTGCCCCTAAATCTCATGAAGGTTTCCTACTCAGTTACGGCTCAAACTCTCACACTTACCGTGTCTACAACAATTTCACCCGAAAGGTTGAAGAGACGGTAGATGTGAAGTTTGATGAATCTAACGACTCGCAAGTAGAGCAATTTCCAATTGATGTAGGAGAGAAAGATCCTTCGGAAGCAATTCAAGGCTTGTCTATTGGCAAGATTCGCCCAACGGAGGTGAAGGAGAGTACTTCGTCCGTTCAAGTGGAAGCCTCAACTTCACATCAAGGTGAACCACAAGTTGACATGGAGGCATCCACAAGTGGAACACGTCAAGACGAAGGAAACGAGGAAGTACAACAAGATGAACCTCATCGACTTCCCTCTCCACCTCCACAAGAGAACAACAACGCCAACAACAATGAAGAAGGACAAGAAGAAGAAGAAGAAGAAGAAGAAGAAGAAGAAGAAGAAGAAGAAGAAGAAGAAGAAGAAGAAGAAGAAGAAGAAGACAATGAAGAGGATGTTCCACCCTGACCCAAACAAAAGCTCTCACGAGTTAGAGCAAGAGTTACAAGAGATCATCCCGTCGAACAAATCTTCGATGATATTCAAACCGGGAGAATCACTTGCTCTAAAACTCGTTTGGCTAACTTTTGTGAACATTACTCATTCATTTCTAGTGTTGAACCTATGAAGGTAGAAGAAGCTCTTGAGGATCCGGATTGGGTGAATGCTATGCACGAAGAGCTACATAATTTCGAGAGGAATCAAGTGTGGACATTGGTAGAAAAGCCCGACGACAACCACAATGTCATTGGAACCAAATGGGTGTTTCGGAATAAGCAAGATGAGGATGGGCAAGTTGTACGCAACAAGGCCCGTCTCGTTGCTCAAGGCTACACTCAAGTCGAAGGTATGGACTATGGTGAGACATATGCCCCCGTTGCTAGACTTGAGTCCATACGCATCTTACTTGCTTATGCCAATCACCATGATATCACTTTATATCAAATGGACATTAAAAGTGCCTTTCTAAACGGTGAAATTGAGGAGGAAGTGTATGTTAAACAACCTCCCGGCTTTGTTAATCCCAAGAAACCCGATCATGTTTACAAACTTCACAAAGCTCTTTATGGTCTTAAACAAGCTCCTAGAGCATGGTATAAATGCTTAACCAAGTTTCTTATTGAAAAAGGCTTTGAAATTGGGAAGATTGATTCTACACTTTTTACTAAAAGGGTTAATGGTGAATTATTTGTGTGCCAAATTTATGTCGATGATATCATATTTGGATCCACTAACCCCCATTTTAGTGAAAAGTTTGGAAGGCTAATGTCGGAGAAGTTTGAGATGTCTATGATGAGTGAACTCAAATTTTTCCTTGGATTGCAAATCAAGCAAACTAAGGAAGGTACCTTTGTTTCTCAAACAAAGTATACCAAGGATCTTTTCAAAAAGTTCAACATGCAAGAAAGCAAAGGTATGAAAACACCCATGCCTACTAATGGACATCTTGGCTTGACTAAGGATGGCAAACCGGTTGACCAAAAGGTTTACTGCTCTATGATTGGTTCATTGTTATATCTATGTGCCTCCCGTCCCGACATTATGCTAAGTGTGTGCATGTGTGCACGTTATCAAGCGGCTCCTAAAGAATCTCATCTTAAGGCCGTGAAAAGGATAGTGAGATACTTAATTCATACACCAAACTTTGGCATTTGGTATCCTAAGAGGTCATCTTTTGATCTTGTTGGCTACTCCGATTCGGACTATGCCGATGACAAGGTTGATAGAAAGTCCACTTCGGGTACTTGTCAATTTCTTGGTAGATCCCTTGTGTCTTGGTCCTCCAAGAAACACAACTCGGTATCCTTATCCACTGCCGAAGCGGAATACATTGCCGCCGGATCATGTTGTGCTCAATTACTTTGGATGACCCAAACTCTTAAGGATTATGGGATACATGTGAAACATGTTCCATTGCTTTGTGATAATGAAAGTGCTATTAAGATTGCTCACAATCCCATGCAACATTCTCGAACTAAGCATATTGAAGTTCGTCATCATTTCATTCGGGATCACGTTGCTAAAGGAGACATCAATCTTAAGCATGTTCATACCGATAAGCAATTGGCTGATATATTCACCAAACCGCTTGATGAGAAAGTATTTTGCCGTTTGAGAGGTGAATTGAATATCATTGATGCCTCAAAGTTGGAGTAGAAACTCCATTTGGATACATGCAAGGCATGAGCCTTTATATGACTAATCCTTGATATTTCTCTTATGATGATGATCATATGTCTTGGACACATATTTGCACCCTTGCATGTTATCTAACCCTTGTAGGTACTTGGATGAGCCCAAATCTATGAGATTGCAAGTCACTCACATTTTGAGCAATCTCAACATCACCAAGTTCCTAAGATATGGTTGTTGAATGCAAGGAAGCATGAACTCACTCAACATATCCTTTGACATTTTCAATATATCAAATTTTAGTTGGTATCAAGTTTCATGATTGTCATTTTGGATACACAAGTGCTCTTCCTTGCTAGACTAACCCATGCAGGAAGATGAACTTCAACTTCAAGTGGTGCTCCCAACTCTTGATGGACTACATCAACCTTGAGCATCCAACACAAGTTCAACTACATGATCAACACCACAACCCAAAGTATGTCATTCCATCTTAGATAAGCTTTGCTCCAAGACATGAGACAAAGCAACTCAACAAGGTGTGAATACATCAAAATGCTTAAACGAAAAATGGTAACCCCATTTTGAGCTTAAATGATGAGTATGACCTATGATCAAGTGATCAAACATGACTCCTAAGTCAATATACTCTAACATAGGTGACTTTGTCGCCGACCATATCTAGATGAAGTTCTCTAGTGTTCGTGTCCTCTTTGTATTTTCTTTGCATGTTTTCTTGCTAGAGTGATTCCCTTCTTTATCAAAAAAAAAAACTTCATCTAGTTCTCTTTTCTGTGTTTCTGTTGTTAATCCATTGCAAATCTTTATGCCAATTCCTTGCAAATCCTTGTGAGATTTAATTTGCCAAGAGAGCTGAGTTGACAAAACTTTTTCTCTGCATTAAATTTGGACTCACCGATCCAAGCCTATCGGCTAGACCGAACTACTAGATATCTTGTGGACAGTTCATCGGTACAACCGACGTGGACTAACCCGGTCTGTCCGATATGCATCATCCATGACACAGCCAACTCGGCGTCACCGATGGAACAAATCGGCGTTACCAATTACACTGCTGAGAAAACTTTTTGCCATTGCATTCTGTACATTTTCTCCAGCTCCACTCAATGATTCTTATCCTCTACCCGCATATTAACTACATGCTGCTTTGTAGTGTATCTCAAGGACCAATCCTATTTGACTCATGCTCTAGAAGGACCCTTCTTGGAAATTGATGTCAAAGGGGGAGAGAGAGCACATCAAAGCTTATCATATGAGCACATCTAAGATCTTCATATGTTAGTAAACAAAGAGGAAAGAAGTCACATATCTTCTAGAGGGGAAAGACATGTCAATATGGTTGATCTGAGTTAGTACCATTTCTTGCTCTGATTTCCTCTCACCCTACCTTCTCCCATTATCCAATATCAGATTCAGGGGGAGAAAGAGTCCATGTCTAGGGGAGAAAAATCTTTGGAATTCATTGCATATCTTTAGATCCTTGGGGACATGTCTATATCTAAAGGAAGTACTCAGTACTCACTCATTACATCTCATCCCAGTCTTGTTACTCTTGTGGTTTCCTGAAATTGCTTTACCTAGAGTGTTCTTGTGTTATCTAACCCTGTTTTCTCAAGCCCACTCTCTTCAAAGCCAGCTCAAGACCACAAGGTAAGTATATGCATCATACTCATGTGCATGATGATCTCTTGCTGGTGTACATATTGTTTGCAAGAAGGATTCATAAACATGGAGGTACATTTCTAAATCACATCATTTGCTCTGATGCATATAGCCAAGATACATGTAACTCTATGCTTGCTCTGTCATGATTATGCATTCACATGTTAGTATATTCTATCTTCACATGACTGCATACATGTAGGGGGAGCTTATGTTTGTTACATGTCTTTCCAAAGCTTTACCCTTTACTCTGCATATCTGTAATCTAAAGCTTTGATGTATGTTGTCATCAATTACCCAAAAGGGGGAGATTGAAAGCACAAGTGCTCCCAGGGTGATTTTGGTAATTAATGTCAACATATCTCTTGTTGGACTAATACTTTTATCTAGTATATTTCAGATAAGTTCAACAATGGCGTGGTAAGGACAAGAGGATGTGGAACCCCTTCAAGGTGTCAAGACACATGTTGGCAAAAGCTCAAGACTCTTCATTTCTATTTTAGTGATCCAAGATCACATTGAGTCCATAGGAAAGCCAATACTAATAAAAGGGGATGAGGTGTTGCTTAATGGTCTACTTGCTCAAAGTGCTTAGTGATACTACTCCAAAGCCCTCAACCACTTTCTCATTTCCAAATATGTCCAAAACTCAAAGTCAAACTCGACCCCACCGAAATCTCCTATCCGGCGCCACCGAGATCATTTGACATAGCCACTGCCAGAAACCCTAACAGTTCGGTTACACCGATTCGGATCTCGGTCTCAACGAGATGGCCCTGCAAACTCTCTGTTTCCCTTTGTAACATTTCGGTCTCACCGAAATGAGCGATCGGTCACACCAAGTTTGCTTGACCAACTCTCTGTTTGCTCTTTGCTGAAATCGGTCTCACCGAGTTCAAGCAATCGGCTTCACCGAGATGAGGTTTTACCCTAGCCCTAGCACATTGGTCCCACCGAGTTGTTCCAGTCGGTCCAACCGAAATTCCTAACGTTCACATTTTGAACTAAATCGGTCTCACCGAGTTCTTCTATTCGGTCTGACCGAGTTGGGTCAAATGTGTGTAACGGTTGGATTTTGTGTGGAGGCTATATATACCCATCCACCCCCTTCTCCATTTGTGAGAGAGCCATCAGAACGTGCCTACACTTCCACTACTCATTTTCTGAGAGAGAACTACCTACTCATGTTTTGAGACCAAGATATTCCAATCCTACCACAAGAATCTTGATCTCTAGCCTTCCCCAAGTTGCTTTCCACTTAAATCATCTTTCCACCATATCCAAATCTATGATAGAGAGTTGAGTGTTGGGGAGACTATCATTTGAAGCACAAAAGCAAGGAGTTCATCATCAACACACCATCTATTACCTTTTGGAGAGTGGTGTCTCCTAGATTGGTTAGGTGTCGCTTGGGAGCCTCCGACAAGATTGTGGAGTTGAACCAAGAAGTTTATAAGGGCAAGGAGATCACCTACTTCATGAAGATCTACCCGAGTGAGGCAAGTCCTTTGTGGGCGATGGCCATGGTGGGATAGACAAGGTTGCTTCTTCGTGGACCCTTCGTGGGTGGAGCCCTCCGTGGACTCGCGCAACCGTTACCCTTCATGGGTTGAAGTCTCCATCAACGTGGATGTACGATAGCACCACCTATCGGAACCACGCCCAAAATCTCCGTGTCTTCAATTGCGTTTGCACACTCCAATCCCATCCCTTTACTTTTTGCAACTAGCATGCTTTATCTTTTCCGCTGCATATACTCTTGCCATGCTTGCTTGAAATGTATTGTGAATGTTTAAACTTGTGCTAAAACTCCACCTCAACTTGAAGAACTTAAAAATTGTCACCTTTACTTGTTGAGGGTCTAATCACCCCCCCTCTAGACCCCTCTTCTCGATCCTTTCATGAGGCCTTTGCTTTCCTGCTATGATCTTGAGAAAAATAAATAAAGAAAAAGAATAAAAGAAGTAAAAAGAGTATATAATGATCTTATGGGGAGTGATGACTTCACATATAAGAAGTATGGGATTAAGACTTGTTGTGAGTTGACAAACATAGTGTTGGTCATTGTTGCAATTAAAAGGAAGTAATAAAGAAAGAGAGGTTCACATATAATATATTATCTTGGGCATCTTTTATGATTGTGAGCACTTATTAAAATATTATATGCTAAAAAGTTGATGTTGGACAAGGAAGACAACATGATGAGTTATGTTTGCTTATTTCCGAATAGAAGTTATATTGTCATGGATCCTTTAACACGTGACGCTTGCTTCCACCTCATACTAGGCAAAACTTCCGCACCAAGTAGAGATACTACTTGTGCATCCAAACACCATTAACCAGTTTTACCATGAGAGTCCACTATACCTACCTATGGATTGAGTAAGATCCTTCAAGTAAGTTGTCATCGGTGCAAGCAATAAAAATTGCTCTTTAAATATGTGTGATCTATTAGTGTGAGGAAAATAAGCTTTATACGAACTTGTGATATGGAAGAAATAAAAGAGACGGATTGCATAATAAAGTTCTTTATCACAAGCGACAATATAAAGTGGCATTCTTTTGCATTAAGATTTCGTGCATCCAACCAAAAAGCGCATGACAACCTCTGCTTCCCTCTGCGAAGGGCCTATCTTTTACTTCTTAGTACTTACCCTTATGTAAGAGTCATGGTGATCTTCACCACTTCCTATATTTCACCTTTTTCTTTTGGCAAGCGTCATGTGTTGGGGAAAGATCTAGACACATATATCCACTCGGATGTAGGTGATCATGAGTTATTATTGTTGACATTACCCATGAGGTAAATAGTTGGGAGGCGAAACTATAAGCCCCTATCTTTCTCTGTGTCCGATTGAAGCTTTGATCTCATAAGTACCGCGTGAGTGTTAGAAATTATGAAATACTAAAAGATGATTGAGTATGTGGATTTGCTAGACGAGCTCTTATATTGACTCTTTCCGATGTTATGATAAATTGCAATTGCTTCAATGACTGAGATCATAGTTTGTTGGTTTACAATAAAGTTTTGGATTCATACTCTACTTTGTGAATGAATTGTCACTTTAGCATGAGAAGTTATATAACAATATATTGTTGTTCTAAAGATGATCATGATGCCTTCATGTCCGTATTTTATTTTATCGACACCTCTATCTCTAAACATGTGGACATGATTATTGATTTCGGCTTTCGCTTGAGGACAAGCGAGGTCTAAGCTTGGGGGAGTTGATACGTCCATTTTGCATCATGCTTTTATATCAATATTTATTGCATTATGGACTGTTATTTCACTTTATGGTACAATACTTATGCCTTTTCTCCCTTATTTTGCAAGATTTACATGAAGAGAGAGAATGCCAACAGCTGGAATTCTCGACCGGAAAGGAGTAAATCTGAGAGACCTATTCTGCACAGCTCCAAAAGTCCTGAAAATCTACGGAGAATTATTTTGGAATATATAAAAAATATTGGGCGAAGAAATAGCAGAGGGGGACCCACCAGGTGGCCACAAGCCTGGGGGGTGCGCCCTACCCCCTAGCAGGTCTCTAGTGCCCATCTTCTGCTATATGGTGGCTTTTGACCTGGAAAAAAAATCAGAGAAGAGCTTTCGGGATGAAGCGCCGCCGTCTCGAGGCGGAACTTGGGCAAAACCAATCTAGAGCTCCGGCAGAGCGATTCTGTCGAGGAAACTTCCCTCCCGGAGGGGAAAATTGAAACCATCGTCATCACCAATGATCCTCTCATTGAGAGGGGGTCAATCTCCATCAACATCTTCACCAGCACCATCTCCTCTCCAAACCCTAGTTCATCTCTTGTATCCGATCTTTGTCTCAGAACCTCAGATTCGTACCTGTGGGTTGCTAGTAGTGTTGATTGCTCCTTGTAGTTGATGCTAGTTGGTTTATTCGGTGGAAGATCATATGTTTAGATCCTTAATGATAATTATTACACCTCTGATTATGAACATGAATATGCTTTGTGAGTAGTTACGTTTGTTCCTGAGGACATGGGAGAAGTCTTGTTATAAGTAATCATGTGAATTTGGTATTCGTTCGATATTTTGATGAGATGTATGTTGTCTTTCCTCTAGTGGTGTTATGTGAACGTTGACTACATGCCACTTCACCATGATTTGGGCCTAGGGAAGGCATTGGGAAGTAATAAGTAGATGATGGGTTGCTAGAGTGACAGAAGCTTAACCCCTAGTTTATGTGTTGCTTCATAAGGGGCTGATTTGGATCCACACGTTTCATGCTATGGTTAGATTTATCTTAATTCTTATTTCATAGTTGCGGATGCTTGTGAGGTGGTTAATCATAAGTGGGAGGCTTGTCCAAGTAAGGGCAGCACCCAAGCACCGGTCCACCCACATATCAAATTATCAAAGTAACGAACGTGAATCATATGAGCATGATGAAAACTAACTTGACAGTAATTCCCATGTGTCCTCAGGAGCGCTTTGCTTTATATAAGAGTTCGTCCAGGCTTGTACTTTGCTACAAAAAGGATTGGGCCACCTTGCTGCACCTTTGCTACACTTGTTACCCGTTACGAATTATCTTATCACAAAACTATCTGTTACCGATAATTTCAGTGCTTGCAGAAAATACCTTGCTGAAAACCGCTTGTCATTTCCTTCTGGTCCTCGTTGGGTTCGACACTCTTACTTATTGAAAGGACTACGATAGATCCCCTATACTTGTGGGTCATCAGTCCTCACCCTCAAGCGGGAACCGATGCACCAAGTTGGGTGTACATGTCTCCTCGTTCTTCTGAAAGGCCATGGTTAGAGACTTATGATTAAATTTAAAGATAGTACCTTGGCTATCGTTGCAAGAGAACACTTCATAAAATTCTTCTCGTGGAGCGGATAGTTCAACACTCCCTATAGGTTTCCCCTGCATAAGAATATTATCCAAAGAAGCATAGTTGGACATTAGTGCAGATAAATCAAGAGTATTTCCTTCATCTAGTTTGTCACTATAGCTAATACTAGGCTCTTCAAATAAGATGCTTAGTCACTCATGATTACTATCCCCCTCACTTGGAGGATGACTTTTCTGCACATCAAATTCATTCAAACTAGAATTATCATACACTGATTCTGGTATTTAAAAGAGATTGCATAAATGGGGGGTACGAAGCAATTCTTTTATTGTGAACCCCTTTTCTTCGTCTTCTTCTTGTTGTTCTTCTTCTTCTTCAAACAGATGCTCTTGACAATACTCGTATATGTAGTATATTTTATCGTACATCCATTCGACTATGGCATCATTGTCGTGGGCTCGAGCAACGTCTTGGATCTCAGCAAATAATGCACATGCACTTTTGCTTACTACATACCATAGGGATTCCTTGGTGACATCTATCATATTATTGTTGTAATTTGCTATCACTTAATCATAAGCATGCGTGCACTGAAAGTCAATGTGCTCACTGTCGGCATTCTGGGAACCAGGCTACCCAGACTTGCCTGCCTGCGGCCCACGGCGTGGCTCCATCGACGGCTTGGTACGACTTGGCTTCAGCATCAACAAGACAAGACCCTCGCGAGGGGCCAAGCCTTGCGAGGCAGACGACGCCAAGACCTCCTCAGGGAGCGGCCACCCTTGGGCTGCTCCTGAGGAGCGGAGTTTCCTATGCAGGTTCCCAACCTCATGAGGTTGCAGTGACGCAAGCCCTAACAACCAAGGCCAGGTGGGCGCCAGCGGGCACAGAGGAGCAGGTTTCCTCTTTGGTGCTAAGTAGGCAAGCGTAGGCGCGGTGTCCCGAGGAATCAGCCAAAGGTTTCCATTCCCATACAACAAGACCAAGACCGCTAGGATGGCAGGATGGATGTCATCGCCGAGCCCACCGCAGCGTCACGACCAGAAGCTTTGCAGGCGAAGACCACCTTTCGTCAGGATAAGATGTACTACTTGTCCCCTTTTAAATTGGCCGTTGTGGAATCCCTTCCCGCCTACATTTTTGGGGAAGAGGACCGAGGCCACTATATATATATAGGTTAGCCACCACCATAGAAGGGGTCGACTCTTTCTCACCAGAGCGAGCCTCACGAGCTTGTTCATCCTCTGTACTAGTTCATCCTTAGCCCCTCGTGAGGCCAATCCACCACAAAGTAGGAGTAGGGTCTTACACCGCAAGGTGGCCCGAACCAGGGTAAACTGCCATGTTCATCTTCTTCCCTGTTCATCGAGCTAGGCTGTAGGGCGACGGGTTGGTTGGTTGGAGAGGTTGAGTTCTTCGCACACGCCCCAGAGTTTGAACCTTTCTTGGGTCCGCAAAGCCCTGAATCCGACATTTGGCGTGCCAGGTAGGGGCGTGTAGAAACTCGGCCTCTCCGTCAATCGCGTCCCGTCCTCGCCTCATCGCGTCCATGGCGGAGGACCCCCGAGCTCGCGCTGAGCGTTGGACCGCTCGCCCCGCCCAGGTGACGCTTCCCGGCCATGGAGTTAGCCACCCCGTACTCCTTGCAGCCAGCACAGCCGCCGGCGCCGTCGACCATCGGCGATATGGGCCTCCCCCGTCCTCTCCCGTGCGGTGCCGCAATTGCGCCACCACGCGGTCTTCTGGCTATGCCGCGGTGTCGACCCTGCGCGCTCGCCGGGAGCAAGCAAACACGCGAGCCGCACTCATCGTGGCGCATGAGTTGCTGCGATGCAAGTTGGCAGAAGGCGGCCAGGACGCCTTGCTTGGGCGGATTGCCGAGCTGCTTGACGCCGCCTGTGAAGGCGTGGCACCTTTCTGCATCCCGCCTACGTCGCGGGCGCCGCCCGGGGTGCGCGCTCGCCCCCGCTGAGCCTGCCTGCCTCCCCAGAGGTGGTCCAGAGGGTCTCGCGGCGGCGGCCTGGCACTCAACGCCGCCCGTCCGACCCGAGATGCGTTCCCCCGGAGCACGGCCGGGGTAGGCGGCCCCTCCCGGGGTCACACCGAAGGGCCACTCCCTGGTCGACATGACCCGGCTCTGAGGATGATGGACAGCGGAACGGAGGGACTGGGCGCCGGCCTCGGGACGATGGCCCCCGGTTCCCCCGTACCACCATCAATGGGCTCGTTGTACGAGCAAAGAAGAAGCCCGCGCATGTTCCCCTTGTCGGCCTGGACATCGGGACCGCCGAGGCTGCGCGGGATCGGGGCTCTTGGTGAGCCAACTCGACGCCTTGTAGGCGTCTTCGACGGCCACGGTCACCAACTACAACCCATATCTTCGGAACATGTCGCGCTAACCCTGGATCGCAGGTAGATCGTGCCACAGCGGTATGCCCCCGGGCGTCGGCCCCGCCTAAGGCAGGCAGGGCGCGCCAGGGGGCAACACAAAGACGCGTCCTGTACGCAGCAGGGGGGCCCTGGCGCCAGGCCCCCCCGCGTCGCGGGGTGCACGGCGCCACTATCACGGGGGCGTGAGTGATCCGGAAGAGGGTCCTCTCCCGAGAAAGGCGCCGGTGAGCCCTCCACCCGGCTGAGGGCCCGCGGCCCCATTGCCACCGCTCACGTAGCCCCTTGCCCCTTGGTCTTATCCTGGTTTTCGGACACACCAACGGTGGCCGGGGTCTACGCGGAGCGGGGCTCCCGCCACAGGGGGCGAGGAGTGCCCCTCAAGTCTCCGCTCGTCACACTCTCACGTAATAATGAGTGGGGCTGTACACGCCCCGGAGTCTCCTGAGCGCTGCCCCTGAGCCTCACGGGGGCTCCCACCCATGTCCAAGTGGAAGCACCATGCTCCACGCTGGCAGTCGACACTGTCCTCCAATGACTATGCCCACACCCAGTGGAAGCACTGAGCTCCGCGCTGGTGAGAATACTAGAATAGACGCCGCACGCGGCGGTTTTGTTGCCCTCTTTTGTAATCTGGCTCGCTATTTTTGAATGAATTCGAAGATTTATGCGTTTGCTAAAAAAAGAGGGGGGGATTTTTTCGACTCGCGGTGTTTCCTTTTCTTCCATTTGTGTTTCGGAGGCGCGGCCGCTGCCTGCCGTCTCCTCTCAGACACCCCGCGAGCGGGGGCTGGGTACGGCGTGCGCATTTGGGCTAGTTTAGCGGCCTCAGGGCCCCCTCGGGGCTGAGGACATAATTGCCACGGGTCTGCCCACGCGCACACCTCACCAGAGCTCTGGCGCTTGGCTCCTCGCATGAGGCCCTCGAGCGAGCCAGCAGGCACGTGCCACGCACGCCCGGCACCCGGCTCTTGGCTTCAGGAACGTTCGGCCCCCAGCCTTGGGAGCACTCAGCGCTGGGCGCCCCTCACACTCCCGCGAAGTTCGACGCCCAACGGTGGGAGCGTTGGGAGACCCCGAGCTCTTGCAATCCCTTCCTGAGGCTTAGCGGGCTAGGGGGCTCCGGAGGGCCCGCCCCCGGAGAGGCGCCGAAGGTCGTGAACACCAAAAGCTAAGTCATACTATCTACTCCAGTCAAGAGCCCCATGGCTCACGGCGGCGAATCTTCAAAGATAATTTAAAGTCATATCATCGTTACCCACATCACAGGGGAACCCTCTCCAAAAAATGCAACAAAGTCTTGACAGGAAAACAGGGAAATACAAGCCTAGCGAGGCGCGCTACCGTCAGCATCGACGTCATCATCATCACTATCGGCTCCACCCCCTTCAGCTGCAAGTGCAACCACATCGTCGGCAAGGATGAGTTCCGCGATCAGGTCGTCCACATGGTCGTCCACCCAGTTCGCCAGGGTGACTTGGGTTGCTTCGGGCACGGGGGCTATCGCGGCATCAAAGTCGAAGTCAGGATCAAGGCTAAGAAGATGGCTGAAGGCGCGCGAGAACGCGTGCCCAAGGAGGTCGTGGTTCTTCTCCATGACAAGCTGGCGCGCCCTCACGGCCCCATCCTTGAGGCGGGTCACGACCTGGGTGAAGAAGCTGAGGTAGCCAGTGTCATCAGCTTCGCGTGGGCGGGAGACGTTCTCGTCACAGATATCGCTCAGGGCCCGGTTGGCCCTGAGCCCGAGGGCCTCGAACATCAAGGAACGCTCACGCTGTAGCGTTTGGCGGCGGCTCGCCTCATCCGAGGCTTTCTCCACGAGGGCCGTAACACCTTCGACCTGCTGACAAAGGGAAGACAGCTCGGCCTCGGCAGTGGCCCGAGCTGCCTCAGCGGCCTTCCCGCGCTGCTCCACCGCGGCTAGCTTCTCCTCAAGGGCATCGGCCTTGCCCTGCAGCTCAACGTGCTGCTGCTTGAAGCGGGCCTCCTGGAGCTCCAGTTTCTGGCGGTATTCCTCGACAAGGGTCGCACGGATCTCCGCCACCTTCTGCTCGACCTCCCGTGGGATGCTCGCCTCCCGAGAGTCAAGGGCCTCCTCGGCCGTGACCACCTGGCGCTCCATCACCTCCAGTCACTCACGTTCCAGGCTCAGCTCCACCGCCTCCAGCGTCAGTGAGTCGTCGGGCGTACAGGGCCTCGCCACGCTCGTGGATGGCCCGGTCGTCAGGGCGGCAAGCGCCGCCATGCGTGCCCGGACTCGTTGCTCGAGGAGGGCGTTGGAGGCTTGGAGCTCCTTCTCGCGCGCCTCCGCCGTGTCACACCAGCGGTCCACAGCTCGGGCCTCCTCCAAGGCGCGATCGCGAGCCTCTTGCGATGCCACAAGAAGCTCCTCCGCCTCCGTGCGGGCGCACTCATGCTGCAAGCGGCCAAGGTTGATGGCGACTTTCAACTGGTGCCATTCGTGCGCCAGGCAAAGGCCCTTCGCCTTGAGGCGCGTGTCGATGCTGGCAAGCTCCACCCGAAGACGGCCCAACGCGCTTGTCGCTTCCTGAGGAGGTCATGATGGACGACGCTGTGCCCGCGCGTGAGCTCCAACGCTCGGCCGGTCCCTTCCCCCGCGCTCCAATCGACTTGAGGAACGCGTGATGACTCACCAGTCTCCGGCGAAGGACTGGGGGCTGGGGCTCCTTCGGCTGCTCCCCGGGCTGAAGACGGGGCGCGGCGTGGGTCAGCCCTGCCGCTTGAAGACGGGGCCATCACACGGGTCGCCCAGTCGCCAGCAAGAACCAACGGAGGAGCCCTCGGCACAGCCTCTGTGCCCCAGAGGCTGCTCTGAGAGAAGGACGGCGGAAGTGAAGGCCTGCGGCCCCCCAGGAGTGGCCTCGGCTCGTGCGCAGACGCCACCTCGCGGGCTGCATCCAGTCTCATGAGGCCTAGGGTCCCAACCAGACCGGAGGCCTCCCGAGGTCGCGCTCCAAGCGGGCTCACACCCGCGACGGAAGGGATCCTGAGGGGCAAAAGTCAAAATAGGGCGCGATATGCGGAAGTCAAGGGGGGCAAGGTACTTACTCATCCACGGCTATCCACTTCCTCTTTTTCAAGGTCCGGGGGGCGATGTCGCAGCGGCTCCCGAGCCCTTTCAGCTTGCGGGATACCCCAGGGTCCGGGAGGGACGCGCTACAGGCCGGCGCATGGCCCTCCACGGTGGGGGCGGCAGCTGTGCCTGTGGACGGGGCCCCTTCCCTGCCGCCTGTGGAGCTGGAGGTGGCCACCTCAGGAGCGCATGATGGCGACTACTCTCCAGCGGCCATCTCAGGAGCGCCCGGCGGTGCCTGCTCCAACTCGGCCACTTCTGGAGCACGCGCCGCTGGACCCCTGGGCATGGGAGTCACCAAGAGGGGGTTGTCACGACTCACGAGACCCCTCGTGGCCTTCGAGGAGCAGTCCCCACTCGTCGATGCGTGGCATCTTCTTAGCAAAGGCTTCCCCGTTCTGGTAGTTGTACAAAGGGCGCCCCTCAAGAGGAAGCGCGGCAGGCTCCCCACCAGTCAGGAGCTACAACACCTTGCGCAGCGTATCGAGAGGGAGTGAAGGCACCTGAAGCCTCATGGGGTCCTCAGGGCCGGTGAAGGCCCACATTGGGCGAGAATGGCGCTGGAGCGGAGCGATGCGCCGCCGGACGAACTCCTTCACCACCATCGCCATCGTCACCCCCTCTCGCCTCAGCTTGGCCAGCCTAGACAAAATGCGCATGATTCGCGGGTCGGCAAGCTCCGCGTGCCCCCAACCGGAGCTCGGTTCCGCCGGCGCTAATGGAAGAAGAAGCAGGGGGCTGAACGCGGTGGCATCCACATACACCCACCGCTTCCGGAACCCCCTCGTGTCCGGGCAGAGCATGAAGTCGATGCCGGAGCCAGCGGCCGCCGCCACCGCCTGGAGCGACGCGCACCCCGAGCGTTGCCTACCGTCGACCAAGTGGAGCGAGAAGAAGTGGCGGAGCAAGGCCACGGACGGGGCGATTCCCATGAAGGCCTCGCACAAGAAGGCAAAAGCGAAGAGGAGGATGATGGATCCAGATGCAGCGCGTGGATCTAGTAATGCGAGAGCACGACATTGAAGAAATCAGAGAAAGGAGGCAGCAGGCCGGCGAGGAGGGCATGGAGATGAAGGGGGATCTCGGTGACATCCGTGTCAACCAAGGCCCAGGAGGCAGGCCAGATCTTCGTTGCCTTCCACTCGTTGGAATCAGCGGCAATGGCGTGCCGGACCTTGTCCAGCCCCTCCTGGTTGATCACCGTGGACCGGTCCAGCGCTGGTTCCGGCCCCGGCGAGGGCTCCGTGGCCACATGGGACTTCCCCTTCTTCTTCCTGGGAGCCATGGCGGCGGGGTGAATTGGAGCTGGCGCGGGGTTGGCGAGGAAGGCGCAAGTTCGCAAGGAGGAGGAGGGGCAAAAAGTGGGCCCGCAGCAAGGCAATGAAGGTTGGGCTGCGTATGCTAGGCAGTTGTCAAGTCGTGCAGTTGCCGAGGCAGCGTGGGGAAGTGGAGACGCCCACGTCCCATCAAGCGCCACGCGTCAGCCTGGCCCACAGGCGATTGGGGCCTGCGGTGCTTCGCCCTTGCCCTTTAGCTTCACCTCAAAGCCAAGTCCGAGCGTGCCTTGGGCCCGGGGGCTACTGTCGGCGTTCTGGGAACCAGGGTACCCAGACTTGCCTGCCTGCGGCCCACAGCGTGGCTCCATCGACGGCTTGGTACGGCCTGGCTTCAGCATCAACAAGACAAGACCCTCGCAAGGGGCCAAGCCTTGTGAGGCAGACGACGCCAAGACCTCCTGAGGGAGCGGCCACCCTTGGGCTGCTCCTGAGGAGCGGAGTTTCCTATGCAGGTGCCCAACCTCATGAGGTTGCGGTGACGCAAGCCCTGACGACCAAGGCCAGGCAGGCGCCAGCGGGCGTAGAGGAGCAGGTTTCCTCTTTGGTGCTAAGGAGGCAAGCGCAGACGCAGGGTCCCGAGGAATCAGCCAAAGGTTTCCATTCCCGTGCAACGAGACCAAGACCGCCAGGATGGCAGGACGGATGTCATCGCCGAGCCCACCGCAGCGTCACGACCAGAAGCTTTGCAGGCGAAGACCACCTTTCGTCAGGATAAGATGTACTACTTGTCCCCTTTCAAATTGGCCGTTGTGGAATCCCTTCCCGCCTACATTTTCGGGGAAGAGGACCAAGGCCGCTATAAATATAGGTTAGCCACCACCATAGAAGGGGCCGACTCATTCTCACCAGAGCGAGCCTCGCGAGCTTGTTCATCCTATGTACTAGTTCATCCTCAGCCCCTCGTGAGGCCAATCCAACACAAAGCAGGAGTAGGGTCTTACACCGCAAGGTGGCCCAAACCTGGGTAAACCGCCATGTTCATCTTCTTCCCTGTTCATCGAGCTAGGCTGTAGGGCGACGGGATGGTTGGCTGGAGAGGTTGAGTTCTTCACACACGCCCCAGAGTTCAAACCTTTCTTGGGTCTACGGAGCCCTGAATCCGACACTCGCGAGAACCACAACATAAGCAACGACTTTGATATAAGGAACACATCATACCTGCACATTCGTCTATAAATAAATGTAGTTCTTAATTATCCATGGAAGTTATATCATTTCCAAGAGTTGATTCATCAAAGAACATATAAAGAGTGTGCAAAAGGTTACTCTCGTGAGTGGAAGATGAGGGTGGGTGATCAATCTGTTCCTCCTCTTCATTTTCCTTGGTGTTCTCTTCCTCTAGGCACACTTCATCCAAGATAGATTGTTCTTTGGCATCCCCATTTGTGTGCTGCAAGTTAGTTTGGAAAATATTTAATTCATATTCCCTTACCCTTTCTTGCAGATTTTCATCAACATAGGGGTATGTTTGCTCATCATGAAGTACATCCTTTTCTTTATCATTTTGTGAGTAGTGCAAAAGGTTAGTTTCTCCCAAGGTGGTTGCGATCCGCTCTGGTCCATTCTTCACTAATACATTATCACAAAAATTATCCAGGCAAAAGCAATGAATAGGATGCACCTTTACATAAATGGTTTCTATCAAAATGCACTTTACCCTTGTATTACTTATTCTACGAAGAATTTCACCGGCACCAACAAGAAGCACTAGTTGTATGATTTCCATACTAGCATGACATTTATCACTACTATTATAAGTTGCTACTATTGGATCGCTACTACACTCACATTGATAATTTAGGTGCTCTTTGGATTGACATTCTTCACACGGTAGGGGTATGCATCACATATCATTGATGAATAGTCATTCACCAATTTCAACCATTCTTTTATCTTAGCTTCTTTTTCTTCTGCTTTTTTTATGATAGTCAATCACTTGTTATCTTCATAGACTCTATTCCACTCCTATAAGATATCTTCAATGGACATCTTAGAAGACATGATTAGTATTTTTTGATAAAAGGAAAAACTGAAAGATAAATAACAACTAACAAAATAAACTATGTGTGAGCGGGAAGGTAATAACCGATCACTTTTGCTCCCCGGCAACAACGCCAGAAAAGCTTGATGACCTGCAATGGCACAGGGCTATTGCAATTCGCAGTAAGTAGAGTATGTCGATCCCACATGGAGTGGTGGTTGCACTGCTAACTACCAACCCCACAACTATGTCGTCACACACGTGGCTACGTTCACACCCAGAACGTTATCTGGAAAGAGTCCATTCGTTGGTTGCTAGCGGAAACGATAATAAGGGCAGTTTTGACTAAATAACTACGCAGAGGTAAAAACATAAATAAAACAGCGGGTACAATAAGGGGAGCGACGCTTGAGTAAAATGCATTCTTGAGGTGTTTGGAATCATTACTACATACCCGTACGTCCTACGGATACTTAATCCACTTTTCATTTAGTTATTTGTGGGCGGAGCCTGGTACAGAACACGTTCTACTCATGGTAGACTTCATGCCATGCACGCCACCATCGTAGTCTCTCCCTGAGGGTTACAACTCATGACAATTAAGGGTTTATCCCGTGGGCGCGGCCTAGGTGGTCTCCATTATTCCCCTATGGAATTGGTAGAGATGGGATAGGTAGAGGATACTACTGTCACTTTTTCTCCTCCACTTCCCTAGAGATTGCACTGTCACTTGCTTTCTCCGCTCTCTACTTCATCCAATAGTAATATCCTTGTGTCCAAAATTGGCAAATGTTGGATGGTGCACTTCACCCAACATCACGAAGAACATTAACAATACATGAAAAGGTTATTTCATATCACGCAAAATTATTCGATGCTAGTACAAACTAGTATCCATCCTATTCCCCAAGAACTAATAAACTACTCAAACATGGTTATGGAGTACATAGAGATTAGGGATGAGTTACAAGCCAACATGAAGTTGGAGATGGAGGGAGACATGGTGCAGTGATGAAGAGGGCACCGGCCTTCGGCTGGCGCCGGTGTGGAGGTGCCTCCTCCCTTCCTTCTTCCTTGACTTGACCCTTCTCTCTATGGTGGAGTTTCTACAATGGAGGTGGTGGTGGCTGTAGACGAGACTTGTGGAGGATGGAGATGAGATGAGCCAGCGGCTAGGGTTGGAGGTCTTCATATAGGAGGCCTCCTCGGGCCTCCTCCACTGATCTAGCCTCCTCCCTTTCATCCAAGGGCTCAAGGGGAGCCAAATCCACGTCCCAAACAAGCCTTGGTCATCAAGGATCTCGTAGGAAAAAACAGGGACAAAATCGATGTAAAATTTGGAAAGTTCTGGCCAATTTTTGTGGCTGTCTAGAGCTCAACGACCGCTCAAACGAGCGGCTCCGGTCGTATGGAAGGCCGTCTTTGAAAGTGCAACTAATCCCCGGGTGGTTTTGGTAATTCATAACAACATATAGCTCATTAAACTAATATCCTTTCAAGTTAAATATTTCAGAGAGTTCAATGAATGGCATGGCATGGACTAGGAATGTGGACCCCTCAAAATGCTAAGGACAAATATTGGCAAAATCTCAAGACTCTTCATCTTTATTTTAGTGATCCAAGATCACATTGAGTCCATAGGAAAGCCAATACTATTAAAAGGGGATGAGGTGTTGCTTAATGGCTTGCTTGCTCAAAATTCTTAGTGATATTGCTCCAAAGCCCTCAACCACTTTCTCATTCCAAATATGTCCAAAACCTAAAGTCAAACTCAGCCCTGTGACTTGTTGCATTTATTTCGGTCTCACCGAAATTGCAATCGGTCTCACCGAGTTGGCTTGACATTCACTCTGTTGCTTATTGCTTCACTTCAGTCTCACCGAGTTGATGCAATCAGCGCCACCGAGTTGATGTTTGCCCTAAGCCCTAGAACATCGGTCACACCGAGTTGTTCCAGTCGGTCCCACCGAGATTCCTAACGTTCACATCTTGAACTAATCGGTCAGACCGAGTTCATCTATTCGGTCTCACCGAGTTTGGTCAAATGTGTGTAACGGTCACCCCTCCACCCCCATCTCCATTTGTGAGAGAGCCATCAGAACGTGCCTACACTTCCACTACTCATTTTCTGAGAGAGAACCACCTACTCATGTGTTGAGATCAAGATATACCAATCCTACCACAAGAATCTTGATTTCTAGCCTTCCCCAAGTTGCTTTCCACTCAAATCATCTTTCCACCATAGCCAAATATGTGAGAGAGAGTTGAGTGTTGGGGAGATTATCATTTGAAGCACAAGAGCAAGGAGTTCATCATCAACACACCATCTATTACCTTTTGGAGAGTGGTGTCTCCTAGATTGGTTAGGTGTCGCTTGGGAGCCTCCGTCAAGTTGTGGAGTTGAACCAAGAAGTTTGTAAGGGCAAGGAGATCGCCTACTTCATGAAGATCTACCCGAGTGAGGCAAGTCCTTCATGGGCGATGGCCATGGTGGGATAGACAAGGTTGCTTCTCCGTGGACCCTTCATGGGTGGAGCCCTCCGTGGACTCGCGCAGCTATTACCCTTCGTGGGTTGAAGTCTCCATCAACATGGACGTATGATAGCACCACCTATCGGAACCACGCCAAAAATCTCCGTGTCTACATTGTGTTTGCCTTCTCCAAACCCTTCCCTTTACCTTCATATGCAATGTGTTACATTCTGCTACTATACTCTTAGAATTGCATGTGTAGGTTGACTGCTTGACTTGTGCAAATAGATAAAATCTGCTCACAACTAAAATTGGGAAAAGGATAGATTTTTATTTGGTCAAGTAGTCTAATCACCCCCTTCTAGACCTACTTTCGATCCTACAAGTGGTATCAGAGCTTTGGTCTCCATTAGCCTTGATTTCCATAGCTTTGGTGATCATAGCCTTGGTTTCACAACCTAGGAGAGTATGACATCTAGCAAGGGAAATTACCACCGTAGAGGTCCTTACTTTGATGGTACCAATTTTGCTAGTTGGAAGCATAAGATGAAAATGCATATTCTTGGTCATAACCTCGCCGTTTGGGCTGTTGTTCGTATTGGCTTGCAAGGTGAATACTTCGAGGATGGAAAAGAACCAGATTGTTAAGCCACCGCAGATGAATTGAAGATGTTGCAATACAATGCTCAAGCTTGTGATATTCTCTTCAATGGATTGTGCCCCTAAAAATTCAACAAAATCAGCCGCCTTGAGAATGCAAAGGAAATTTGGGATACTCTGGTTGATATGCACGAAGGTACCGAGTCTGTCAAGGAATCCAAGTTGGATGTGCTCCAAGTCAACTTGATAAGTTCAAAATGAAGGATGGTGAAGGAGTCGCCGAAATGTACTCTAGGCTTGCTCTCATCACAAATGAGATTGTCGGCTTAGGAAGTGAAGAGATGACCGACAAATTCATCATCAAGAAGATCCTTAGAGCCTTGGATGGAAAATATGATACCGTGTGCACATTGATCCAAATGATGCCCAACTACAAAGATCTCAAGCCAACGGAAGTCATTGGTAGGATTGACGCTCATGAGATGTCACTCAAGGATAAGGATGAGCTCCACAACAAGTCAAGTGGTGCTTACAAAGCTTCAAGTGATGCTCCTACAACATCAAGTGACAAGCTAGTCTCCAATGAAGAATTGAGCTTAATGGTGAAGAATTTCAACAAATTCTACAAGAATAGAAGCAAAGAGAGAAGTTCCAAGTCAAGGTCCTACAATGACAAAAGATCTTATAGTCGTGATCGTAATTGCTACAATTGTGGAAGAGCCGGACACTACTCCAATGAATGTACGGCACCCTACAAGAAAAGAGAAGACTCACCTAAAAGGAGGAGTAGAAGAGATGAATCACCTCCAAGAGAGAGAAGTAGTAAAGATGATCATTATGAACGAAGACCCTCTCGTAGAAGCAATGATTCGAAAAGGAAGGACACGTCATCAAAGAGCTACACAAGATGAAGACATCAAGCTCATGTTGGTGAATGGGTTTCCGGTTCCGACTCCGACAACTACTCTGAGAGAAGCTATCACTCCGACTCCGAATATACTCAAGATGAAGGTGTTGCCGGCCTTGCACTTGTGTCAACCAACTCCTACGACATATTTGACTCACCAAATGAAGGAATTGGAAGATGCTTCATGGCTAAAGGCCCCAAGGTATCACACCCCGAGTATCTTGATTTCAATAGTGATGAAGATGATTTGCTAGGAGATGATGATTTACTTGTTGATAAAACTAGTGATGAAAACTATGATGAACTTGCTAGTAATCATGCTAATCAAGATGAAACGAATGACAATGATAAGAAGGAGATTGAGCATCTAACTAAAGAACTAAACACTCTTAAGTTAGCTCATGAAACAACTCTAGAGGGTCATAGAGAGCTCCTAAGAACTCATGAGAGCTACGCTTTGAGAAGTAAATTTAGAGCAAGAGCATGGGTTTCTAAAAGCTATCGATGATGATCTTTGATAGAAGAGTTCTTCTTACATTGCCAAGCATTTACTCTTGTCTACTTATATGCCACAAGTTAAATCTAGCAACAAGAGCAAGAAAGATTCTTCCTCTAGTAGTAACAATAACCATGCTAAATCCAATATTGTTGCTTCTAGTAATTCTCTTGATTCCACTAATGATTCTCTTAGCCAAGCTACACTTGAGCAAGAAAATAGCTTATTGAAGGGAATTATAGAGAGAGGTGTTTACAAGAGTCTTGCTGGTAGTAAGCAATTTCAGGAAATTGTACGCAAGAAAGGAAGGCACCGGAAGAATCAAGGTGTTGGTTTTGAACGAAAGTTCAATGCCAATGGAGTTGAGTGGGATGAAGATCAATACCCCAAGACGAAGTTTGTTCCTCAACAAGAGAAGTATGACCCCACTTCTTTTGAGGGAACACAAGCTCAAGATGATCTTCCACCACAAGACCACAAGCTAAAAGGCAAGGACAAGCTTCAAGAAGAGATTGACTCATTTGAAGAAGCTCCTAAGGCCATGGTCAAGTGGGTTCCCAAGACTACGACAAGTTCGACTACAACTCCAAGGATTCCCATCAAGTTGATGTGGATCCCAAAGAAGAAGAACTAGAGTGTTCTTGAGGGTGACTTCGCCAACACACTTCACTCACATTCATATTGGCAAGGATATGTGCAATCAACTTTCATATCTTTCACTAGTTCATGGAGTCACAAACCCTCTTGTTGGTAAGACAAGGGACAAGGTAACCTAATGCTTTCATTGACATCATTATAGGTGCAATTCACTCTATGTCTATGGATATCCTTGTATGTTCCTTGTGGGACTAACCCTTGTAGGTATTGAAAGTGCAACATTCCAATGGATTGCTCCAAATGATCTACATCAACATTGAGCATCCACATCTTCACTATCTACATGAAGTCATCATCAACAAAACCCAAGGTTAGTTCATCCCTCTTAGAGGGGATATCACATCTAGGGGGAGCTTTGCTCTAAGAATTGAGCTAAAGCAACTCTAATGGTGTGAACACATTAATGCTTTATGTAAAAGTGGTAACCCCACTTGTGCTTAAACGATGAGTATGACCTATGATCAAATGTTCTCATTTGACTCCTAAGTCAATATACTCATATATAGATGACCTAGTCATCGCCAATTGCTTGATAGATGCTAGAAGTGTTTGTGCATGCTTTGACACATATTTCATTTGCTATCTTATTGTGTGAGCATGTTGGTTGCATGATTTCTCCATTCGAGGACATCCATTTGTGGTTTTGATTGTTTGGTTTTTATTGGCCAAATGGATGGACAAGAATGCCTAAGAACCTTCTCCAGCTATCTATGCTTTTCTTGTCTCAAACTCTATTCATGCTATATCACAAAAATTTGAACAAGTCTTTTTCGGACCCTCCGGGTGAGGAGCACTCGGAGCCACCGATCCGTCAAGGGCTAACTTCCAAAACCTTCTAATGTATTTCGGTCTGACCAATCATTCCAACTTGGTCACACCGAATGCAATAGACTGATCTAGGTTTTACCTCGGTGCCACCGATTAGAATGATTCGGTCTCACCGAGTTGCAGTAACTGCAAGCAGTTTTGCATCTCGGTGCCACCGAGACATTCCACTCGGCGTGACCGACAGCGTATGGATATATATACCGCGGCCCGTTCATTTGAAAATTTCTTCAAACACTCAAGCCCGCGCTCCCATTGCTTCCGCCCCTTGGTCTTCGGATCATCGCCGTCTCCACCTGTGCGCCTCCGCCGCAGGCCTCCGTCGCCGTCAACGGGATTCTCAACCGACGTTGCCGCTGTAGCGAGCCATCACCAAGTTAGGGTATGGTTCAAACCCTTTGTGCTATTTTCCCCTTCCGATTCAATGCACAAAGCTTTTGCCTAGTCTCTCTCCACGTATGAAATCATTATATCCAGCAAATAATTCCTTAGATTAGTTTTGATGATAAATCTTAGGGTTAGGTTTCCGCCGAGTTCATCTCGGACCGACCGAAATGGAACTTTCGGTCCCATCGATTGGCCCAGGCCATTGCACTAAGTACAACACGGTCTGGCCGAAGTGTACTGATCGGTGAGACCAAAAGCGATTTCTTTGTGAAACCCTAGCATCTCGGAGTCACCGAACTGCAACTCGGTTTGACCGATGCTGTATGTTTAGACTCTGTCAGTGCTTCGGTGTCACCGAGATTTTCATATCGGTAGCTCCGAAATACTTTCTGCAGAAAACTAAAACTAAGCTTTTGACTCAATGTTTTACAAAACCAGCTGCATTTTTGTGATACTCATCCACTCTGCCTATACCTATCTATTCACAAGGTCTGTTTGCAATATGTTGAGTGCAAGTGACAGCCAGAACAGGTCAGAGGAAGAGGTCAACCTCAGTGAGGGCTCTAGCCCAAGTAGTAGCTATGATGAGGACATCAGAAGTACTCCAAGCAATCTGCCAAAAGCTGCCACCAAGATAAAGAAAAAGAGAACCTCAGACAGTGAGGATGAAGACTTTGTTTTTGATGAGGCCACCTCAAGGAAGAGAGTGTTGAGGAAAGAGTATGCAGCTGCTACTGACAAACCAGGTCTCAAGAAAAAGCAACCTGCAAGAAGGATTCCAATGTCCAAGCCTAGAAGAACTCCTACTCAAGAGACAATGCAATTCACACTTGAACAATCTGATGATGATGAGACTGACACAGGGAAGAAGAAGAGAGCTAGAACAACAACTGCTAGAGTGCTTGGAAAGCCTTCTATGAGGAGAAGTGATGATGATGAGGAGGAAGAGCAAGCAGAAGCACCCCTTGCCAAGACTCAAAAGCTAATGACAGATGCCATTAGGACTAGTGCTACTCCCTCTAAGCCCAAGCCCAAAGCTCCAACTCAAGCACCCAAGTTAATTGCTCCAAAGAGATCCACCAGAAACATACCAGCTGCTAAGAAGAACAAGGCCCCAGTGCCAGAGGTCCAAGAGGATGATGAGCCACTAGTTCTTAGGAAATTAAAGCCAAAGATTCCAGACCACAATGATGATCATCCAGTTGCTGAGAACATGAAACTAAGAAAGGATGTACGCCTGAGATAGTGGAGGAAAAATGATCCATATGCCACAAGGAGGAGGACTGTTGTTGATTCCCGTTTCCACACTAGAGAACAACAGGACTTCTATGAGATTGTGTTGCTTGACAAGAAGCCCATTGTATGTGACATGAAGTGGGTTGATTGGAAGTACATTGATGACAATGAAGATTACTTTTCCCATGTTCATAAGAGCTTCAGGCTGAATGGTGTTGATGCTTTTGTTGGACAGAAGCTAACCAAGTGGAATGATGAGATGATAATGCAGTTTTACTCCACTGCACACTTCTATCCAGATGGGAAGATAGTGTGGATGACTGAGGGCACAAGATACCAGTCATCAATCTCTGAATGGGTTGCTCTTATCAATGCCCCAGAAGAAGAAGATGATCTTGATGTATATGGCAAACCCAGGAAGGATCACAACTCTATGGCTCACATGTACAATCCTATTCCTGATGAAGCCTTGGAGACTCACAAGTTTGGCTCCATATACTATGTGCTTGCTGGATTAACTACCACAAACACCATACTAAGGCATACCCTATTGCCTAAGTCTGGAGATTATAGGATGATACGTGGTCACTCTATCAACCTGTTGCATCTGTTTGATGTTCCCCAAAAGTTCAAGGTCATGAGCTTGATAGTTGAGACAGTCAAGAGGACAGCTGCTGACCAAAAGAGGTCATGTGGATATGCTCCACATATTCATATGTTGACCAATTCCAAGGTTAGAACTGGAACATATCTACTTGACAAAGAGCATTTACCTCTCAGGCTAGATTTTGAGGACAATGAAGTTGTCATGGATGCTTCACATCCTACTTCTGTTGAGGCCCAGGAGAAGGCAGAAAAAGCAAAGGTTGCTAAAGCAGCAAATGCAGCAAGTGCTCCAAGTGCATCAATTGTGAATCTCAAGACCAAACAAGATCAACTCACATATCTGCTAGAGGCTACCCTGAGGATTGAGAAGAGTCTGGCCAACTTGATTAAGAATCAGGAGAGCTTAGAGAGGATTGTTGAAGACAAGATGTACAACCTTGATGTGAAGGTCACTGAGATTCACTCTATTGTTGAGAAGCTGAGAGATGATGCTGAGGACAGAGATGACAGACCTACTACAGATAGATTCTAGTAAGTGCCAAGGGCACAGAGGTATTCTGCTGAGCCAGTTGCAGACTTGAGGCCTGCTCATTCTGCTCCTGCCACCACAGCCACAGTTGCTCCTCCAATGTCAACTCCACCAGCTCCACAGACTTCAGCTGAAGCATTTGCAGATGGACTCATCTCCACGCTGTCTACGCACATCGAAGCTACAAGCCAGAAGACCCCTTCAAGAGCTCCCGGAGATTGTGCCTAGAGTGCCGCATAGCACTATATGTTTTCAAACTTTTTGGTAACTTGTTGCCAAAGGGGGAGAAAGTGTATAGATCACAGGCTTCGAGAGAGAGAGTCTTTTGCTTCTTTGTTGGTTCTTATTTGCATTGCTACTTTGGTTGGTTGTTGCTACTTGATGCTACATTTGTGTTATGCTCATACTTGTGTGATCATGTGTTTGATCATACTATGCTTAATGTGTGCTTGCATGTCTATCTCTATGATTATATGTGTATGATCAATCACTTGTATCTTTGGTGATGAGTGCATGTCATTTTACTCTTATCATTTGTGCGCTCCACCAAGATGTATGTGACATGGAAGAGTAACCCATGATCCTAATCGATTGTGCATTTGCATTCAAACGCAAATTTTAAATAATGCACAAATTTAGGGAGAGCTCTTGCTTATCACATACTTCTCAAAGCGATGATGTATTTTATTCATTTTATCATTTGTCGAAGCTTTGATCTATATGTTGTAATCAATTACCAAAAAAGGGGAGATTGAAAGTGCAACTAATCCCCGAGTGGTTTTGGTAATTCATAACAACATATAGCTCATTAAACTAATATCCTTTCAAGTTAAATATTTCAAAGAGTTCAATGAATGGCATGGCATGGACTAGGAATGTGGACCCCTCAAAATGCTAAGGAAAAATATTGGCAAAAGCTCAAGACTCTTCATCTTTATTTTAGTGATCCAAGATCACATTGAGTCCATAGGAAAGCCAATACTATTAAAAGGGGATGAGGTGTTGCTTAATGGCTTGCTTGCTCAAAATGCTTAGTGATATTGCTCCAAAGCCCTCAACCACTTTCTCATTCCAAATATGTCCAAAACCTAAAGTCAAACTCAGCCCCACAGATTCTTTCTATCTGGCGCCACCGAGTTCATATGACATAGCCACAGCCAGAAACCCTAACAGTTCAATCACACCGATACGGATCCCGGTCTCACTGAGATGGGCTTGCAAACTCCCTGTGACTTGTTGCATTTATTTCGGTCTCACCGAAATTGCATTCGGTCTCACCGAGTTGGCTTGACATTCACTCTGTTGCTTATTGCTTCACTTTGGTCTCACCGAGTTGATGCAATCGGCGCCACCAAGTTGATGTTTGCCCTAAGCCCTAGCACATCGGTCACACCGAGTTGTTCCAGTCGGTCCCACCGAGATTCCTAACGTTCACATCTTGAACTAATCGGTCAGACCGAGTTCATCTATTCGGTCTCACCGAGTTTGGTCAAATGTGTGTAACGGTTGGATTTTGTGTGGAGGCTATATATACCCCTCCACCCCCATCTCCATTTGTGAGAGAGCCATCAAAACGTGCCTACACTTCCACTACTCATTTTCTGAGAGAGAACCACCTACTCATGTGTTGAGATCAAGATATACCAATCCTACCACAAGAATCTTGATTTCTAGCCTTCCCCAAGTTGCTTTCCACTCAAATCATCTTTCCACCATAGCCAAATATGTGAGAGAGAGTTGAGTGTTGGGGAGACTATCATTTAAAGTACAAGAGTAAGGAGTTCATCATCAACACACCAACTATTACCTTTTGGAGAGTGGTGTCTCCTAGATTGGTTAGGTGTCACTTGGGAGCCTCCGTCAAGTTGTGGAGTTGAACCAAGAAGTTTGTAAGGGCAAGGAGATCACCTACTTCATGAAGATCTACTCGAGTGAGGCAAGTCCTTCATGGGCGATGGCCATGGTGGGATAGACAAGGTTGCTTCTCCATGGACCCTTCTTGGGTAGAGCCCTCCATGGACTCGCGCAGCCGTTACCCTTCGTGGGTTGAAGTCTACATCAACGTGGACGTACGATAGCACCACCTATCGGAACCACGCCACAATTGCGTTTGCCTTCTCCAAACCCTTCCATTTACCTTCATATGCAATGTGTTACATTCCGCTGCTATACTCTTAGAATTGCATGTGTAGGTTGATTGCTTGACTTGTGCAAATAGATAAAATCTGCTCACAACTAAAATTGGGAAAAGGATAGGTTTTTATTTGGTCAAGTAGTCTAATCACCCCCCCCTCTAGACCTACTTTCGATCCTACAAGTGGTATCAGAGCTTTGGTCTCCATTAGCCTTGATTTCCATAGCTTTGGTGATCATAGCCTTGGTTTCACAACCTAGGAGAGTATGGCGTCTAGCGAGCGAAATTACCACCGTAGAGATCCTTACTTTGATGGTACTAATTTTGCTAGTTGGAAGCATAAGATGAAAATGCATATTCTTGGTCATAACCCCGCCATTTGCACTATTGTTCGTATTGGCTTGCAAGGTGAATACTTCGAGGATGAAAAAGAACCGGATCGTGAAGCCACCGCGGATGAATTGAAGATGTTGCAATACAATGCTCAAGCTTGTGATATTCTCTTCAATGGGTTGTGCCCTGAAGAATTCAACAAAATCAGCCACCTTGAGAATGCAAAGGAAATTTGGGATACTTTGGTTGATATGCATGAAGGTACCGAGTCCGTCAAGGAATCCAAGTTGGATGTGCTCCAAAGTCAACTTGATAAGTTCAAAATGAAGGATGGTGAAGGAGTCGCCGAAATGTACTCTAGGCTTGCTCTCATCACAAATGAGATTGCTGGCTTAGGAAGTGAAGAGATGACCGACAAATTCATCATCAAGAAGATCCTTAGAGCCTTGGATGGAAAATATGATACCGTGTGCACATTGATCCAAATGATGCCCAACTATAAAGATCTCAAGCCAACGGAAGTCATTTGTAGAATTGCTGCTCATGAGATGTCACTCAAGGATAAGGATGAGCTCCACAACAAGTCAAGTGGTGCTTACAAAGCTTCAAGTAATGCTCCTACAACATCAAGTGACAAGCTAGACTCCAATGAAGAATTTAGCTTAATGGTGAAGAATTTCAACAAATTCTACAAGAATAGAAGCAAAGAGAGAAGTTCCAAGTCAAGGTCCTACAATGACAAAAGAACTTCTAGTCATGATTGTAATTGCTACAATTGTGGAAGACCCGGACACTACTCAAATGAGTGTACGGCACCCTACAAGAAAAGAGAAGACTCACCTAAAAGGAGGAGTATAAGAGATAAATCACCTCCAAGAGAGAGGAGTAAAGATGATCGTTATGAATGAAGACCCTCTCATAGAAGCAAGGATTCGGAAAGGAAGGACAAGTCATCAAAGGGCTACACAAGACGAAGACATCAAGCTCATGTTGGTGAATGGGTTTCCAGTTCCGACTCCGATAACTACTCTGAGAGAAGCTATCACTCCAACTCCAAATATACTCAAGATGAAGGTGTTGCCGGTCTTGCACTTGTGTCAACCAACTCCTACGACATATTTGACTCACCAAATGAAGGAATTGGAAGATGCTTCATGGCTAAAGGCCCCAAGGTATCATGCCCTGAGTATCTTGATTTCAAAGTGATGAAGATGATTTGTTAGGGCTTGATCCCTAGTATCCACTATGTTTTGAGATTGATGTTGCTATGACTTTGTTGTGCTAAATGCTTGCCACTAGGGCCTGAGTGCCATGATTTCAGATCTGAACCGTTTATGTTTTCACCAATATATTTGTGTTCTTGATCCTATCTTGCAAGTTATACGCACCTATTACGTGTTATGATCCGCATACCCCAAGGTGACAATAATTGGGATTCTTTCCGGTGATTACCGTAATTTGAGGAGTTCATGTATTCAGTATGTGTTAATGCTTTGTTCCGATTCTCTATTAAAAGGAGGCCTCAATATCTCTTAGTTTCCTTATGGACCCCGCTGCCATGGGAGGGTAGGACAAAATATGTCATGCAAGTTCTTTCCATAAGCATCTATGACTATTTACGAAATACATGCCTACATTACATTGATGAATTGGAGCTAGTTCTGTGTCACCCTAGGTTATAACTGTTACATGATGAATGTTATCCAACATAATTATCCATCACCGATCCAGTGCCTACTAGCTTTTCACATATTGCTTTGGCTAAGTTACCACTGTTGCTGCTACTGTCACAATTGCTACAAAACTATTACTGCTACCGTTACTGTTACTGTTGCTATCATTACTATTGCTATCAAACTATCATGCTACTGTGCTACTAATCACTCCATTGCAGATATTTAGTCTCCAGGTGTGGTTGAATTGAGAACTCAACTGCTAATACTTGCAAATATTCTTTGGTGTAATAAATTTGGGTTGAATACTCTACCCTCGAAAACTGTTGCGGTCCCCTATACTTATGGGTTATCAATGATGAATTGTCACTTTATGACCAGATTGTTCATTGAACTCAATTGAATATTTTTAGGTTTTCTTGTTGTATAATTGAGTAGCTTTGTATGCTCTCCGATCTATCTATCTTCTTTGGTCAAGTTTGATGGGTTTATCTTCAGAGGGAGTTGTGCACTGTAGTTGGTTCTAATCTTGCGATGTTCTATATCCCAGTGACATAAATGGATAAGGCACTTCTTGTATTGTTGTCACTAAGGATAAAACTACGGTATCTCATCATATTCGTTGATGTTTTATTGTCACATCATGTCATCATGCTTATTAAATGCTCTGTTTCTTGTAAACTTAATATTTTGAGATGCATGCTGGATAGTAGTCTTAGAGTGGAGTATTAGTAGTAGATGTAACTGGATAACAGTCTAGTTATCACAAACGTAGCACCTATATGAGATTATACCATGAATGATCATAGTCATAAATATAAATATTGCAATTTAATCGATGCCCAATTGTAATTTGTTCACCACACTTGTATGCTCGAGAGAGATGCCATTAGTGAGCCTATGCCCCACCTGGATCTATTCTCCTTTACTGAAACATTTGCTACAATTACTATTATTTGCTATACAGTTTTACCTTCCTATCAACTATCATTATCCCGTGCAATTTAATCTTGTAACTAGCAGGACAAGAGGCTTGACAACCTTCTTGACGTGTTGGGGACATGTTTGTTTTGTGTTGTGTGTGCAGGTACCCGTGACTTTGTTTGATGGGAGAACTCCTTCTGTTTTGATAAATCTTGGTTCTCTAATCGAGGGAAATACTTATTGCTAGGTTACATCACCATTACACTTGGGGGACACCCAACCACTCTTACGAGAGAGCAAGCAAGGACAGATCAAATTGCAGCGGCAATCTCATAACGCGTTGGCCCACCGGTGTGGCAGGACGCTTTGATAACCTTAACCGACAATAGAGCATGCCTAAATCAAATAATGATGACCCACCAGTATAGGGGGTCGCAACAGTCTTCGAGGGTAGTATTTCAACACAAATTTATTGGTTCGACACAAGGGGAGCCAAAGAATATTTATAAGCCTTAGTAGTTGAGTTGTCTATTCAACCACACCTGAGAGATATCTTTTTTGCAGCAATTTATTAGTAGCACAGTAATATGATGGTAGTGGTGATAAAGTGGCAGTAGCAATACAAGAAATAGTAACAAGTTTGTAACAAGCAGAGCAGTAGTGAATTTAACGGTGATAATAGAAGAAAAGCATAGGCATGGAGAAGCGACGGAGCGTTCAGATGAGATTTGATATGCAGCAGTCATAACCTAGAGTGATAACAAACTAGCTCCAATTCATCAATCATATGTAGGCATGTATTTCGTAGATAGTCATGTGTTCTTGCGATAAGAACTTGCATAACATCTTTTGTCCTACCCTTCCGTGGCAGCGGGGTCCTAATGTAAACTAAGGGTAATTAAGGCGATCCTTATAATAGAGAACTGGAACCAAGCTTAACACATAGTGAATGAATGTAATCCTCAAATTAACGTTATCCCTGTAGGGTATCACAATTATTGTCACTTTGGGGTCTAGGGTTCAGAACGATAACGGGTGCAAACAACTTGCAGACTTGGTCAAGAACACAAATATATTCATGAAAAAAAAATAGGTTCATATCTGAGATCATGGCACTCGGGCCCTAATGACAAGCATTTGGCATAGCAAAGTCATAACAACATCAATCTCATAATATAGTGTATACTAGGGATCAAGGCCTAATATATCTGATAACGATTACATAAGAAATATCATCCAAATCGCATCTACCTCCACATGCCTACAGAAGATTACTCACACATGGATGTGAGCATCATGAAATTGTTGATGGAGAAGGGGTGATGACGATGGCGAAGAATCCCTCTCTCCGGAGCCAGGAACGGACTCCAGATTAGGGATCCTGACGAAGAACAAGAGGTGGCGGCGGCTCCGTATCATCAAACGCGATGAAACTTTTCTATGATTTTTTTCAAATGATATGTGACTTTATAGCACTGGAATCAGGTCAACGCGGTGGCCAGAGGCCCCACACGGGCAGGTGGCGCACCCTCTGGGGGTGGCCGCGCCACATGACCGTGTGATGGCCTGGTGGCCCCCTCTAGTACTTCTTTACTCCGAAAATATTTATTTATTCCAAAATAAATCTCCAAATCCCCGTCCAATTCCGTGCACTTTTATTTCTGCACAAAAACAACACCATGGTAATTTTGCAGAAAACAACGTCAGTCCGGGTTAGTTTCACTCAAATCATGCAAATTAGAGGTCAAAACAGGAGCAAAAGTGTTTGGAAAAGTAGGTATGTTGGAGACGTATCAAATAACAACATAATCACCAGTTCATGTCAAGCCTACATGCTCTCGTCGCGACAAAGCTATCACCAGTGCATGTCAGAAATGGCTAAATGTTGGATATGACCACTTGGTTAGGCTCATATATGATTTTTATAATGATAATATAAGTCTTGCCTAATTTTCTTGGGAATTTTAGAAGAAAATAAATGTTTTCCCTATTTTCATGCCATTTCTGGCCTTTCAAAAAGTAAATAGATAAAATTGAATAACTTTAAAATTAATAATTTTTGGAGGAAATAGTATTCATATGCACAATAGACCTCAGAAATGAATTTTAATAAATTGTTGTGTTGTAAAAATAAAAATAGTTCATTTTATGGTTTCCAAAAATAAAATTGGCTAAAAGCTTTTTGGCAAAAAATAACATAATTTTTGTTTTGGGCTCTACATACATGACATGATCATTGGAAAGAGTTTGGGCCAAAGGATTGAAAGAGGATAGCCATATGATTTTGTATGAATTAAAATCTAATGGAAACACTAGATAAAAGAATTAGAATAAACACTTAAAGACAATACTCCAAGAAAAAATATGGCCCAAGTAATGGACTTTATTATTCTAAGTAAATTCATGCAAAACAAAGGATGTGACAGCGTACTGGCACTTCGGGGATGTGGTGCTTTGTAGCCACCAAGACTACCGTACATGCCTCTTCAAGGTGGTATTTGTCAGCTGCGAAGAGGCCGAGGGTAACTGAGAGAATGTCGAGGGAGTGAGTGTGTTCTCATCAAAGACTGATGCCTCAGGGGAAATGGTGAATCTAGACACACCGGCTGGTGTTTGCCCTTTGGTGGAGCAAGCACCCCCTATTCTCACCAAGGGGGTACTCTACTCCACTCTTCATGATTCAGATGAATTCTCAAGTATGATAGGGATAATAACATCCTTACCATGGTTGATTTGCTTGCTGAGGTACAAGATCATTCAGGCATTATCATTACTGATTTGCATGAAGGTTTAGGGTATGCATACATCAATGATAACAATCTTTGCATATATGCATTTGTCGTGATAATGAGGCCGTGAGGTGTACACTATACTAGATGATTGATATTTATGTTCTCTTATGCTCCCGAGCTTTTGACTGGTTCATTTGAGGGCACAACAACCATATTTATATAATTGAGTGATTATGCGTTCACTTTAAAAATCGATAAGTTGAGATAAATAAGGTAAGCGATGCAAATTTCTCAGGCTCTATGATAGCCTACTAGTGGTACTGCATAACTATTACTAATGACCTAACTAAATACTTTTTTGAAAGAAATAATGTGCAGTAGTCATTTACTAAGGCTATACCTCCTGATGGTATCAAAGAAATGTCCTGTCCTACAAAGAAGAGAAGAATTCACGAAGCTGAGAGACTTTCAGGTAAGAATGCAAAGATAGAAGAATTTGGTCAGAGAACAAATGAACGAGAGAGGAGTGTGTACATGACCAGGGAAGATCCAACCCATTTTTGGGCCCGAGAGATCTAAACTATTATTTTTTATACTAAACATTTATAGTTATTTAAACTAATTGTGCCATCTTATAGTTTTTATGAGTATAATTTTCTATTACTTAGCTATCATATTAACCACATAACAATATTGCTAAATAATAGTTATAATATTCTCTGTTATGGAATTCCAATGTATATCATTGAAATTTTTCTTCCGCCAAATCTAAATTGTACAATGTAAGAAAAAAATATTTTTTTGTTTGAAAAAGATCTCCTGAATTAATTTCTGAAAACTTCATAAATTGTATAGTGTATACACATATATTTGTAGGTCTATATGTGTGTTCACATATTTTTAATTATTATTAGATGTTATGATAGAGATTTCTGAATCATACACATTAACAAATATCTTAATGTGGTTTCCAGTGTCTATTAGGTAAGTGTATTCAAAGAAATTCTAGTGCATTGCTAATGTGACTTGCAAATTGGGTTCAGTAATAAGTTGAAAACATGTGCATTCTTTGTGCATGTATTTAAATCATCAATATTACTGTAATCATCGGAGGACAAAAAATGTTCTCGGTTCTACTTTTGCATGGGATTTGATCATCTGTTATGTTCGTCTAGAATTCACTTGGTTTGATTTGGTGTATATGAGCTCCTGACACTTTCTCAAATAAAAAATTATGCATTAGTTTAAACACATAAATCTAGTTAACATAAATTTCATTATGACACCTGGGACGTCCATCACACACAAAGAGACTAGCAATGTAATAAACTCAACTTTGCCAACCTGGTTGATTTATCTCATGTGGTATAAACTATTAGTATGTTGTGTGAACTTGTAATCCTACACATTGAATCTCCCTTTTATGTATTCAATAATCTTTTGGACATAATATATAACTAGAAGGATTGGGCGTGCTTCGTTACGCGGTTTGGTGTTGTTGGGATTTCATAATAAAAATTGGTTTGGCGTGTGGGAGAGACGATGAAGTGTGTTTTATTTTTTATAATGTGGTGTTTCGATGGTCTCTTTCTAGGGGTATAATTATGTTTTATCTATAAATTAACCGACATGTATGCATGGAAGTTTCTTGCATTGGTGACCACATGTATTATATTGGTGCCACGGTGTCGCGGTTACATTTATTTTTTGTCAGATGATGAGATGGTGTGATACTGATGTATTCTTATAAGATGGTTGTTGCGAATTGATTTCAGTTAAATGAGAGAGCTCCTTGACAAATTTTTGACCAAGTCAAAAATTGAGAACTCAATCCAAGGTCATATTGGTGCTACAATGTTGCATATTTGCATTTTTTTTGTCAGGTGATGAGACCATGCACGAGATTGGTATATATTTATAAGTGGTTGTCGATTGATTTGAGAAATCATTGACCTATCAAATCATGAACCAATTTTAAAATTGAACGCCTCATTTGAATGAGACAGGTCCTTGAAAAATGGTTGACCAAGTTAGAATTGGATGACAATCCAAAACTAATGTCCTTAATCAAATGAAAGGCCTTCACTCCCTAAGGAGCTTAGTGAATAATAGATTGTATATTGGTTACTAGTATCATTTAGTATTTGGGGGCCACACTCTTCTCGGGGCCCTGGGAGGTCGCCTTTTCTCCCAACTTGTGCATCAGCCCTATACATAGAGAAGCTTACGGAGCAGACCGGTGGTGTTCATGGAGCCTGTGGCGATGAGACCCAAGAGGAGCTCTCTATCGAGGAGCGCAACCTACTCTTCATGTCATACAAAGACGTCATCGACGCCCAATGTGTGTCATGGAGGTCCATCTCCTTGATCTAGGAGGAGGAAGGATTGGGCAACGAGGTGATCACTGCCACCATTCGCTCCTACGGCAGCAAGATCTAGGTCGAGCTCGCCAAGATTTGGTACAACATATTTGCACTACTCGACTCCCACCTTGTGCCATCCTCGCCGCCAATTCAGAAGTCTTCTATCTAAAGATGAAGGGTGACTACCACAGTGTTGGGAAACGTTGCATGGGAAACAAAAAATTTCTATGCACATGCAAGATCTATCCATGGAGATTCATAGCTATGAGAGGGGGAGAGCATCTACATACCCTTGTAGATCGCTAAGCGGAAGCGTTTATCACATGGTTGATGTAGTCGTACTCTTCGCGATCCGATCACAATCTAACCGATCTAGTGCCGAACAGACGGCACCTCCGAGTTTAGCACACGTGCGGCTCAATGATGTCTCCTCCTTCTTGATCCACTAAGCGGGAGAGGAGAAGTAGATGGGATCACAACCAACATGACGGCGTGGTGGTAACGGTGGTGGTGGAGCACCGACAACGCTTCGCTAAGCGTCGCCGGGACGAGGCGGTGGAACTACGGAGTAACGAGAGAGAGAGGGGCGCCAAGGGCTTTATGTATCCTCTTGGGGTGACCCTTCCCTCTATATATAGGTGGAGGGGCATGGGAAACATCCCCTCCAAGCCCTAGGGCGCAGCTAAGGGGGAGAGGACATGGACTCCAAGTCCAATCATATTCCTACTAGGACTCCTTCCTTTTTTGCCTTCCCTAACCACATGGGCTATTGAGGACTTGGTGCGCCTAGCCCAATAAGACCAAGGCGCCTCCCCGCAGCCCATGCCAGCCCTTGGGTCGTGGTGAACCCACTTGTGGACTTCCGGACCCCTCCGGAATCCTCCAGAACCTTCTGGAAGCTTCCCGGTACAATACCGAAAAAACTGCACCTTTTTCCGGAACCCAAAATATGACTTCCCATATATAAATCTTTACCTCTCGACCATTCTGAGACTCCTCGTGATGTCTGGAATCTCATCCGGGACTCCGAACAACATTTGGTTACCACTCATCAAATATCCCAATACTACTCTAGCGTCAACGAACGTTAAGCGTGCGACCCTACGGGTTCGGGAATTATGTAGTCATGACCGAGACACCTCTTCGGTCAATAACCAATAGCGGGACCTGGATGCCCATATTGATTCCTACAAATTCCATGAAGATCTTTTATCGGTTGAACCTTTATGATAACATACATAATTCCCTTTGTCTGTCGGTATGTTACTTGCCCGAGATCCGATCGTCGGTATCTCTATACCTAGTTCAATCTCGTTACTGGCAAGTCTCTTTACTCATTCCATAATACATCATCTTGCAACTAAATCCTTAGTCACTTTGCTTGCAAGCTTCTTGTGGTGTGTATTACCGAGAGGGCCCAGAGATACCTCTCTGATACACGGAATGACAAATCCCAATCTCGATTCACGCCAACTCAACAGATACCTTTGGAGATACCTGTAGAGCATCTTTATGATCACCCAGTTATGTTGTGACGTTTGATAGCACACAAGGTATTCCTCCGGTATCCGGGAGTTGCATGATCTCATGGTCGAAGGAACATGTATTTGACATTAAGAAAGCAGTAGCAATAAACTGAACGATCATATGCTATGCTAATGGTTGGGTCTTGTCCATCACATCATTCTCCTAATGATGTGATCCCATTATCAAATGACAACTCATGTCTATGGTTAGGAAACCTTAACCATCTTTTATCAACGAGCTAGTCTAGTAGAGGCTCACTAGGGACACGATATTTGTTTATGTATCCACACATGTATTTATGTTTCTGATCAATACAATTCTAGCATGAATAATAAACCTTAATCATGATTAAGGAAATAAAATAATAATCATTTTATTATTGCCTCTAGGGCATATTTTCATCAGTCTCCCACTTGCACTAGAGTCAATAATCTAGTTCACATCGCCATGTGATTAACATCCAAAGAGTTCACTAGAGTCAATAATCTAGTTCACATCGCCTTGTGATTAACACCCAAAGAGTTCTAAGGTGTGATCATGTTTTGCTTGTGAGAGAAGTTTAGTCAACGGGCCTGCCACATTCAGATCCGTATGTATTTTGCAAATTTCTATGTCTACAATGCTCTGCATGGAGCTACTCTAGCTGATTGCTCCCACTTTCAATACATATCCAGATTGAGACTCAGAGTCATCCAGATCGGTGTTAAAGCTTGCATCGACGTAACCCTTTACGACGAACTCTTTATCACCTCCATAACCGAGAAATATTTCCTTAGTCCTCTTAGGTACCTAAGGATAATTTTGACCGCTGTCCAGTGATCCACTCCTGGATCACTATTGTATCCCCTTGCCAGACTCATGGCAAGGCACACAACAGGTCTGGTACACAGCATGGCATACTTTATAGAACCTATGGCTGAGGCATAGGGAATGACTTTCATTCTCTCTCTATCTTCTGCCGTGGTCGGGCTTTGAGTCTTACTCAACTTCATACCTTGCAACACAGGCAAGAACCCTTTCTTTGACTGATCCATTTTGAAATTCTTCAAAACTTTGTCAAGGTATGTGCTTTGTGAAAGTCCTATTAAGCGTCTTGATCTATCCCTATAAATCTTGATGCCCAATATGTAAGCAGCTTCACCGAGGTCTTTCATTGAAAAATTCTTATTCAAGTATCCTTTTATGCTATCTAGAAATTCTATATCATTTCCAATCAACAATATGTCATCCACATATAATAGTAGAAATGCTACAGAGCTCCCACTCACTTTCTTGTAAATACAGGCTTCACCGTAAGTCTGTATAAAACCATATGCTTTGATCACCTCATCAAAGAGTATATTCCAACTCCGAGATGCTTGCACCAGTCCATAGATGGATCGCTGGAGCTTGCACACTTTGTTAGCACCTTTAGGATCGACAAAACCTTCTGGTTGCATCATATACAACTCTTCTTTAAGAAATCCATTAAGGAATGCAGTTTTGACGTCCATTTGCCATATTTCATAATCATAAAATGCGGCAATTGCTAACATGATTCGGACAGACTTAAGCATCGCTACGTGTGAGAAAGTCTCATCGTAGTCAACTCCTTGAACTTGTCAAAAACTTTTTGCGACAAGTCGAGCTTTGTAGACAGTAACATTACCATCAGCGTCAGTCTTCTTCTTGAAGATCCATTTATTTTCTATGGATTGCCGATCATCGGGAAAGTCCACCAAAGTCCATACTTTGGTCTCATACATGGATCCTATCTCAGATTTCATGGCCTCAAGCCATTTATCGGAATCTGGGCTCATCATAGCTTCTTCATAGTTCGTAGGTTCGCCATGGTCTAATAACATAACTTCCAGGACAGCCGTACCACTCTGGTGCGGATCGTGCTCTGGTTGACCTACGAGGTTCAGTAGTAACTTGATCTGAAGTTTCATGATCATTATCATTTGCTTCCTCTCTAGTTGGTGTAGGCATCACAGGAACGGTTTCCTGTGATGTGCTACTTTCCAATTCGAGAGAAGGTACAATTACCTCATCAAGTTCTACTTTCCTCCCACTCACTTCTTTCGAGAGAAACTCCTTCTCTAGAAAGGATCCATTCTTAGCAAAAAAGATCTTTCCTTCGGATCTGTGGTAGAAGGTGTACCCAATAGTTTCCTTAGGGTATCCTATGAAGACACACTTCTCCGATTTGGGTTTGAGCTTATCAGGCTGTAGCATTTTGACATAAGTGTCGCATCCCCAAACTTTAAGAAATGGCAGCTTAGGTTTCTTGCCAAACCATAGTTCATACGGTGTCCTATTTAACGTGAATGCGGCTGTCTCTAATGCATAACCCCAAAATGATAGTGGTAAATCGGTAAGGGACATCATAGATCGTACCATATCTAATAAAGTACGGTTACGACGTTCGAACACACCATTACGCTGTGGTGTTCCAGGTGGCGTGAGTTGTGAAACAATTCCACATTGTTTTAAATGAAGGCCAAACTCGTAACTCAAATAGTCACCTCCATGATCAGATCGTAGAAATTTTATTTTCTTGTTACGATGATTCTCCACTTCACTCTGAAATTCTTTGAACTTTTCAAATGTTTCACACTTGTGTTTCATCAAGTAGATATATCCATACCTACTCAAATCATCTGTGAAGGTCAGAAAATAACGATACCCACCGCGTGCTTCAACACTCATCGGACCACATACATCGGTATGTATTATTCCAATAAGTCATTAGCTCGCTCCATTGTTCCGGAGAACGGAGTTTTAGTTATCTTGCCCATGAGGCATGGTTCGCAAGTATCAAATGATTCATAATCAAGTGATTCCAAAAGTCCATCCGCATGGAGTTTCTTCATGCGCTTTACACCAATATGACTTAAACGGCAGTGCCACAAGTATGTTGCACTATCATTATCAACTTTGTATCTTTTGGCATCAATATTATGAATATGTGTATCACTACGATCGAGATTCAATAAATCATTCACATTGGGTGTATGACCATAGAAGGTTTTATTCATGTAAACAGAACAACAATTATTCTCTGACTTAAATGAATAACCGTATTGCAATAAACATGATCTAATCATATTCATGCTCAACGCAAACACGAAATAACATTTATTTAGGTTCAACACTAATCCCGAAGGTAGAGGGAGTGTGCGATGGTGATCGTATCAACCTTGGAATCACTTCCAACACACATCGTCACCTTGCCCTTAACTAGTATCTGTTTATTCTGCAACTCCTGTTTCGAGTTACTAATCTTAGCTACTAAACCGGTATCAAATACCCAGGGGCTACTACGAACACTAGTAAGGTACACATCAATAACATGTATATCAAATATACCTTTGTTCACTTTGCCATCCTTCTTATCCGCCAAGTATTTGGGGCAATTCCACTTCCAGTGACCATTTCCTTTGCAGTAGAAGCACTCAGTTTCAGGCTTGGGTCCAGCTTTGGGCTTCTTCACGGGAGTAGCAACTTGCTTGCCATTCTTCTTGAAGTTCCCTTTCTTTCCCTTGCCCTTTTTCTTGAAACTAGTGGTCTTGTTAACCATCAAAACTTGATGCTCCTTCTTGATTTCTACCTCCGCCGATTTCAGCATCGCGAAGAGATCAGGAATCGTTTCCATCATCCCTTGCATATTATAGTTCATCACAAAGCTCTAGTAGCTTGGTGATAGTGACTGGAGAACTTTTTCAATCACTATCTTATCTGGAAGATTAACTCCCACTTGATTCAAGCGATTGTAGTACCCAGACATTCTAATCACATGCTCACTAGTTGAGCCATTCTCCTCCATCTTGTAGGCAAAGTACTTGTCAGAGGTCTCATACCTCTCAACACAGGCATGAGCCTGAAATACCAATTTCAGCTCTTGGAACATCTCATATGTTCCATGGCGTTCAAAACGTCTTTGGAGCCTCGATTCTAAGCCGTAAAGCATGGCGCACTAAACTATCAAGTAGTCATTATATCGAGCTTGTCAAACATTCATAACGTCTGCATCAGCTCCTGCAACAGGTCTGTCACCTAGCGGTGCATCAAGGACATAATTCTTCTGTGCAGCAATGAGGATAATTTTCAAATCACGGACCCAGTCCGCATTATTGCTACCATCATCTTTCAACTTAGTTTTCTCTAGGAACATATCAAAAATAGGGGAGCTATATCACGAGCTATTTATCTACAATATAGATATGCAAAAACTATTAAGACTAAGTTCATGATAAATTAAGTTCAATTAATCAAATTACTAATGAACTCCCACTTAAATTAACATCCCTCAAGTTATCTAAGTGATACATGATCCAAATCAACTAAACCATGTCCGATCATCACGTGAGATGGAGTAGTCTTCAATGGTGAACATCTTTATATTGATCATATCTACTATATGACTCATGTTCGACCTTTCGGTCTCTAGTGTTCCGAGACCATGTTTGTACATGCTAGGCTCGTCAAGTTTAACCCAAGTATTTTGCGTGTGCAAAACTGGCTTACACCCGTTGTATGTGAACGTAGAGTCTATCACACCCGATCATCACGTGGTGCATCAAAACAACGAACTTTGGCAACGGTGCATACTCAGGGAGAACACTTTTATCTTGAAATTAAGTGAAGGGATCATCTTATAATGCTACCGTCGTTCTAAGCAAAATAAGATGCATAAAGGATAAACATCACATGCAATCAAAATATGTGACATGATATGGCCATCATCATCTTGTGCTTTTGATCTCCATCTTCAAAGCATCGTCATGATCTCCATCGTCACCGGCTCAACACCTTGATCTCCATCGTTGCGTCGGGGTCGTCTCGCCAACTATTGCTTCTACAACTATTGCTAACGCATAGCGATAAAGTAAAGCAATTACATGGCATTTGCATTTCATACAATAATCAAGAGACAACCCTAAGGCTCCTGCCGGTTGTCGATATTACAAAACATGATCATCTCATACATCAACATATATCACATCATATCTTGACCATATCACATCACAACATGCCCTGCAAAAACAAGTTAAACGTCCTCTACTTTGTTGTTGCAAGTTTTACGTGGCTGCTACAGGCTTCTAGCAAGAACCATTCTTACCTACGCAAAAACCACAACGATGATCTATCAAGTTTGCTATTTTAACCTTCTTCAAGGACCGGCCGTAGTCAAATTCGATTCAACTAAAGTAGGAGAAACAGACACCCGCCAGCCACCTTTATGCGAAACAAGTTGCATGTCAGTCGGTGGAACCGGTCTCATGTGCGTGGATATGTAAGGTTGGTCCGGGCCGCTTCATTCCACAATGCTGCCGAATCAAAATAAGACGTTGGTGGTAAGCAGTATGAACATCACCGCCCACAACTTCTTTGTGTTCTACTCTTGCATATCATCTACGCATAGACCTGGCTCATGATGCCACTGTTGGGAAACGTTGCATGGAAAACAAAAAAAATCTACGCACACGCAAGATCTATCCATGGAGATGCATAGCTACGAGAGGGAGAGAGCATCTACATACCCTTGTAGATTGCTAAGCGGAAGCATTTATCACGCGGTTGATGTAGTCATACTCTTCGCGATCCGATCACGATCCAACCGATCTAGTGCCGAACGGACGGCACCTCCGAGTTTAGCACACGTGCGGCTCGATGACGTATCCTCCTTCTTGATCCAGCAAGCGGGAGAGGAGAAGTATATGGGATCACAACCAACACGACGGCGTGATGGTAATGGTGGTGGTGGAGCACTGACAGCGCTTCGCTAAGCGTCGCTGGGACGAGGTGGTGGAACTACGGAGTAACGGGAGAGAGAAGGGCGCCAAGGGCTTAGTGTATCCTCTTGGGGAGCCCCCTCCCCTCTATATATAGGTGGAGGGGCGTGGGAAACAGCCCCTCCAAGCCCTAGGGCGCAGCTAAGGGGGAGAGGACTTGGAGTCCAAGTCCAATTCTATTCCTACTAGGACTCCTTCCTTTTTTGCCTTTCCTACCTACATGGGCTTTTGAGGACTTGGTGTGCCTAGCCCAATAAGGCCAGGGTGCCTCCCCACAGCCCATGCTAGCCCTTGGGTCGCGGTGAACCCACTTGTGAACTTCCGGACCCCTCCGGAACCTTCTGGAAGCTTCCCGGTACAATACCGAAAAAACTGCACCTTTTTCCGGAACCCAAAATATGACTTCCCATATATAAATCTTTACCTCTCGACCATTCTGAGACCCCTCGTGACGTCCGAGATCTCATCCGGGACTCCGAACAACATTTGGTTACCACTCATCAAATATCCCAATACTACTCTAGCGTCAACGAACGTTAAGCGTGCGACCCTATGGGTTCGGGAATTATGTAGTCATGACCGAGACACCTCTCCGTTCAATAACCAATAGCGGGACCTGGATGCCCATATTGATTCCTACATATTCCACGAAGATCTTTTATCGGTTGAACCTTTATGACAACATACGTAATTCCCTTTGTCTGTCGGTATGTTACTTGCCCGAGATCCGATCGTCGGTATCTCTATACCTAGTTCAATCTCGTTACCGGCAAGTCTCTTTACTCGTTCCGTAATACATCATCTTGCAACTAACTCCTTAGTCACTTTGCTTGCAAGCTTCTTGTGGTGTGTATTACCGAGAGGGCCCAGAGATACCTCTCCGATACACGGAGTGACAAATCCCAATCTCGATTCACGCCAACTCAACAGACACCTTCGGAGATACGTGTAGAGCATCTTTATGATCACCAGTTACGTTGTGACGTTTGATAGCACACAAGGTATTCCTCCGATATCCGGGAGTTGCATGATCTCATGGTCAAAGGAACATGTATTTGACATTAAGAAAGCAGTAGCAATAAACTGAACGATCATATGCTATACTAACGGTTGGGTCTTGTCCATCACATCATTCTCCTAATGATGTGATCCTGTTATCAAATGACAACTCATGTCTATGGTTAGGAAACCTTAAACATCTTTGATCAACGAGCTAGTCTAGTAGAGGCTCACTAGGGACACGATATTTGTTTATGTATCCATACATGTATTTAAGTTTCCGATGAATACAATTCTAGCATGAATAATAAACATTTATCATGATTAATGAAATATAATAATAACCATTTTATTATTGCCTCTAGGGCATATTTCCATCACACAGTTAGTTGTCACCTCTTTATTTGCGATACACACATGTAAAAGATCGACTCCCTCCGATTCATATTAATTGACGCTGCTTTAGTACAAATTTTGTACTAAAGTTATACTAAAGCAGCGTCAATTAATTTGGATCGGAGGGAGTGATACTTTTATGTATGTGCTACTCTTTTGTTGGAATATATGATCTTTATATGAAGTGGCAGGATGTGACATGATAGAGTTCTTGGATTTATCCTCTATTTTAGAAATTTGTGAGGGTTACAGTCCCTTCACTTATGTGATGCTGTGTAGGGCATGATTTGTGTTGTAGCCTTCATGTATGGTCTATGGAACGATAGTATCATATCTTTTACTAATCTCTTTGTATGAGATGATGCGGGTATTGAGTTTAGTTTATGGTGGTGTGTTGGTAAAGTTAACTTCTAGTTTGTGCATGGATATTTGTTAGTGCTAGGGAAAGCAGCAGTTGGCTGGTAAGAGTTTTCAAGGTGTTGATTATATTAGTTTCAGTTTTAAGATGTGATGTGTATATGATCACACAATGCGGTGAACTGGGGTGATTTTCTCATAATTCTTTGTATGGTATGAATTGAAGTTTTGTGAGCTTCCCAATGATGGACATTTTATTTCTCCTTATGATTTTTGTGTAGGTACCCTGCGGAGTCTATTTTTGGTCCAGAGAGGAAGGAAGCCGCCGAGCGCACCAGGAATCGCGTACAAAGCTGCTCATGTTACTGATAAGGCACTTTATGTTTACATATAGACATGACGAGTAGATCCTTCGGTCTGAGTTTTGTGCGACATTGCTTTTGCAGATTTGGCTCGGGCTCACCCTATCAGGATTTTTTTTTTTGCGAGGAGCCTTGATATTTCACTGTAATTCTTTGTGTTTTGCTGTATATATGCGTGGATGTAAACATCTACGTGTGTATCGTGTTTCTAAAAAAAAAACTATTGCAACCAAAACCTATGTTCAGGTGCCACTCTGGATAAACTCGGTCCATCTGCTCCGAATTTCCAAGGGAGAAACCACACCTCTCCACGCAAAAACGAGACGATGCAGGGTGCGAAACGCAAAACCTCTCACCACAATAGGACGGATTCGTTCGACGCTTTGACTTTTGCAAGAAGTGTGTTCGGATCCCCTCCTCAGATCTGACCCACGCACGGCCAAGGCGCAGGCGGCCGCATTATTCAAATCAGTCTCCAACCTATGCACGGATGCGTGACCATGAGATTTGGATCTCGTAGTACAAATCTTGATGCTGAATCAATGTCTGGAGCGTCGTAGGATCCGGTGCGGGAGGAACACGTCGCTCTCGTGGCCTAGCGAGACGGCTTTGAGTCAGGCTGAAGCAAATCACCCGAGCTGCAATGGTCCCCTTTTCCTCCCTTTAATTTTCTTTCTTTCTAAGACAAAGAGCAACACCTTTGTTAGGCTTGTTAGTTGGGATGCGCATCATCGACGCGTGCTACGCCCCGGCTTAATTAGCACCAGCAATTCTGATCATCCAGTTTCAAGTAGTATCTATTTCCAGCATCATGGTTTTCTTTTATATTTTTTGTGGAGGAGCATCATGGTTATATTGTATTGCAAAAAAAAAAAACATCATGGTTTTGTTTTCTAGATACGACTGCATAGTGCGTGCATGTGAAAATGTTTAGATTATATTATATTGTCTACAATCTCTCTCTCTCTCTCTGGCAACTCGTGGGATACCTCGGCCGCCGTTACTAGGGCCTTCCTTTCTTCTTCCTCCTCCGCATCGCCTTACCGCCACTAGAGGCGTCCGCCGACGAAGCCTATGCAAGCACCATAGACGGTGGCAAGCAGCTTACTCCCAAGGTGTTGCGGTAACAGTGGTTGTTTAGTGTGTAGGATGGAGTTCATCCCTGGTGTGGCGCCCCGCTCGCGGCATGCGGTCGACGGTCCCGACTCATGCAACACGATGTCAATCTGGCTCGGCTGGCGCGGCGTCAGCCGAATCCGATGCATGGCAGCGTTGTTAGTGGCATCACTTGCTTTCACGCCAATCTTAGGTGCTCGCAATGGCGGCAGCGTAGATCTGGGTCGGCCGAAGCACTGACAGTATGGATCTGACGTGTGGCAGTGCTAAAGTGGCGAGCAACCCGCATTTGGTGGTGGACACGAGGCTAGTGGCAAAGGTGGGACTGTGTAACGCGACACATGGTGGCGATGGGTGCTCAGGTCATTACGTGTCCTCCTTGCCAATCTTGTTGCCTGGATGCATGTCCTTGTGCATGTTGGTGATGAACACTAGGCGTGCGACAATGGTTGGACAATGCAAGCACATGGTTGCTCAGCTTCGTGCATTCAACAACCGTCGACTAACTCGGTGAAGAAGGCATGGGGCTACCTATTGGCCCCATGTGGGCTCTTCGCGACACGGCGACTTAATGCCTGCAGTCTCCGTCCAACCATTGTAGCTTCTTGGCAATATGTGCCATGGGCACCACACCATGGTGACTTTGGTGGGTAACATGTCGTCTTTGGGCTTTGGCCAATACCCTAAGGTGGCTACTAGTGGTGAGTCAACACTTAGGGCTGTCGGATGGTTCCTTGAGTGGGACCTTGGCGGTATCGGTGGCCTTGTTCATGCTGGCAGCAAGAATGTTCTGATCCGTTCCTCACGTACATGGGCATTTCAGATTGTGTGGTAATGTCCACATCAGGGTTATGAGCATGTACGAGTGTCAAGGCATGCCGATCTTACTTGCAGTAGTGACTTCTTCGCTGAAAATGGAGGAACTCTAAATCAGACATGCATGGGTTGTACCTGGCAATGGTTACGTTCCATGTTATTCTTTAATTTGTTGAAGGCATTATCTAGAGTTTACTTAAAAAGAAAATTGGAGGTGAAAACTCCTTGATCTATGGATATGGGGACGAACACTCTCGCATTGTTTTCTTTTCCGAGACATCGTTATTCGAAGCATCTTTCTCACGGTTTGGGTGTTGTTTTAATAGCAGTGGTTGATATTTGGTCTGCTTATATTGTTGTAGTTCGTTTTGACATGTCTTTTGTCTGACAGTCATTTCTTTTTGTGTGTGTTGATGTTGACTTTATACATTCTAGACATACAGAGTGTGAATGTATACACATACTGGTGGACATCATAAGTCAATAAATTATCAAAGAAAAATAAACATCTCTGCATTCCACAATGCAGTCACCTATACTATACATTTCATCACTTGCCGGCGCTCGCCGCCCTCTCATCGAGCCACGAAATCACCTCCGCAAAGATCCGCTCTACATCGGCCGGCGGCTCGGCCATGAGCACATGCCACATCCCGGGGTACAGCTTCAAGGTCTTGTCCCTGCTCGACGCCCGCTCGTGGAGCAGCCTGCTCCCCTCGGGATCGGCCACCACGTCGTCCTCCCCTTGCAGCACCAAGAATGGCAAAGTGACCTACATAATTATATTACTACTAACAATTAAGCAGCGCACAGAATTGCACGAACACAACAGTGAGATTAAGATGATGATCTGTCAATGGTACTATTGGCTTGTCTTCTACGCACTCCCTTCAAAAATATAAAGCGTTCTAACTTCTTTTTGAATATGATGTATATAGACATGTTTTAGTGTCTTTCTTCACTCATTTCAGTCTCTATGTAGTTTATATTAATATATCTAAAACATCTTATATTTATGAATGGAGGGAGTACTGTATATGTACCTCGTGCATGTTCTTCTCGATATCTTGGCTGACCGCGAGGAGTTCATGGCCTGTCTGCAGCGCGAGGTTTCCCTTGTACATGTATGGGTTGGAACGAGTCTGTGAAAGATTTCAGAGAAGCGAGTGAGAACATATCTGATGCTTCCTCCTCTTAAGGTGCTTCTGTGCTACTTAAATAAAGCTACTACAACAAGTTGTTTAAAAAGAAAATCTCACCTTCCTACAACACAATTTCAGTTTAAAATTCGATCCACGAGTCGAGAGACAAAAAGAAAAAACGGACAGCAAGGACTCATTAGGTTTGGAGGATTCCTACGGGATTTCCTCCTATGTTTACATTCGTTTCACAAGAATAGAGGTACTAGATTCCTAGGGGTTGTGTCCATATTGACCTAATTCCAAAGGATTCTTAGCATTATGTGAGACCTGATAGAAAACGCCTAATGGTTAGAGTGGACATGACATCTCAATCCTTTACTTTTCCTATTCCAAAGATTTGAAAATCCTGCAAGGTGAATGAACCATGAATAATACTGTAACCGTTCAAAATGAATAATACTGTATCAATCATGTATGTTCAAATCACAGCATTCTAGTATCAAGGTTGTTGATTTTTTTTTCTGATAATTTGCATACCTTTTTTTAGCTTTTTCATATATGCACCGAAGCACCGCAAGGAGAGGAAACCCTGGAGAGCTCTGTGGGCTATGTTTGCAACAAGTTTCTCACATTGTGGAAAATGGGAAATTATTATAAAAATAACGAGCAGAAAGCATTTATTACATTCTAGAATGTCAGTATATTTTCTGTGTTCTAACGTGTAGCAGACCAGAGAGCTTACTATAGGAATATGTCATTACAAATCTACAAGAAAATTGTCTTTACTATATGTTGTTCAGTCGGCTAATTTCCGGTCGACTTTACGGAAAAAATATTTATATAGATCTACAAAAATATGCACCACATTGTAATATTTTTTTTCATCTAGTGCAAAAAAAAATGTAGCGTTTCTTCTGAAAGTTCAAAAAACTATGAAATCTTTGGGCATATCTCAATGTTAGGTCAATAATTGTATATTACCTCTTTCTTGAACTGGGGATCTTTGCAGACTTTGTCGAGCTGATCTGGAGCAGGGATGACTCTCCAGCTAGGCAAGAAGGCGCAGATCATCTTCAGAGCGCCCACCACCACCGGATGAGGCCGCATGCCATCACCAAGCTGATTGATACCACCACAGAACAAAGAAAAAGTTCAGCGATCTTCAGAAGACATAACTGAGCCATCAGGCGACAGATTTGACAGGTTACAAGAGCAAATGAAATGTCTTTGAAATGCTAGCATGACATGTTGATCAAGTCAAGAAGTGGACCTTGCACATGGGAGCGAGCAAGACGGCGCCGTCCCAGTACATGGAATCCTTCCTGTGGACCTGAAGCGCCACGGTGCCTCCCATGGAGAAGCCGTAGAGGAACCTCTTCTTCGTCTTGTTCTCCGGCTTCTCTGAGATGGTTGCCAAATCGAAACCCCTTCAGACTTTCAGTTTAAAAGATAGAAAAAATAGAGGAATTGCGCTGCAATCTGCATAGATAATGGAGCTGTTAATGAAGCTCTGCTCTTTTGCTCTTACCGCACACGCTCTTGAAATAGTCGGAGCAGTCCTTGACGATGTCGCTGAAGCTCGATATGTAGCCCTTGGAGCCGGAGGACTTGCCGTGGCCCTCCTGGTCTATCCCGTGGACGGCGTAGCCGGCGTGCACTAATCGCGCGGCGGTGTCTGAACATGCGTGGGGCTAGTTAGCAGGCAGTAGGGAAGTTTCACTCACCTCATCCATCTTGGATGGTGAAATTGTTCTGAACCGATGGACATGATTGCAGCGCTGAAGAATAAAAGTAGTACCTGCCATCGATATGCTGCACTCTCCTCCATAGCCTACAAGTTTTGACGACGAAGAAATAATGATTTTTTTTCTAACTTCCTGTTATTTACAGGCTTGACGAATTGCAGAAAGAAATCATGGAAAATGGAATGGTACCATGGCAGATGAAGATCAGAGCCTTGCGCTGTTGTTTCTTGGGCGTCCATTTGCAGGTGAAGAGCCTGCTGCCTCGTGAATTCAAGGTGAAGCCCTGCCCAAAGTTGAAGTTTGCATCTATGCGTTAGGAAACGCCAAATATGAACTCAGATAAAAGACCCCGGTTTCAAAAAATTCTGACCAACGTGATAAAAGCCAAATACAAACCTCTTCGTACTTGATATCATCTTTGTAGTGAGCCTGCAGAGATCACAAAACTCGGAGCTAAATTTACCATGGGAAAGCAACGTGAATGAACGAACTAAGAAAGAATAGCGGGCCGCTTCTGAATTTACCATTACAAAGGCGCTCTTTCCAAACGCCGCGTGGATAGGTCAAAGGATCCAAGTCCCCAAGCGATCTCTGAAGATAACAGCAAGCGACCTGTGAAGATGGAAAACGAGGGGTGGTGCTGGACATATATACGGACTTTTCTGCCTGGAAGACTAATTCATCGCCAGCTGGTTGAGACGAGGAATTTTCTTCGGGTTCCAGAGAAGAAGCGCATCATGCTTCAGCACTAAGAATGCACATTTTCTGCTTTTCAATCTCGCTGTCTCAGCGGAAAACATCGTGCTGGGAAGATAGGGCTGCCTGGTCAACGGATGATTCAAGGAGGTTCAAATGCATCAAGGAGAAGAGGTGAAATGGTACACGCAGCGGTGATGGTTGGAGCGGCACGGTATGATCCGCCTGAAGGCTTAGTCAAAGGCTTTCGTCGGATGTTATACTGAATAGTGAATACTGTACAGTAAACCAACGTGTTCTTCTTCGTGACCAGCGCCCAGTGGCAGTGCTTTTTTTTTTTAACATCAGTACAGACACAAGCGCTCATATACACGCGCATACACTCACCCCTATGAACGCATACATGCACACCCTACCCCTATGAGCATCTCCGAAAGATTGAGCTGGCATATCATCTTGAGATTTACGAAGTCACCGTAGACGCCTCGTCGTCGACGGGAACATCTCCTCCCACTGAATGCGCATCACCGGAAATCCTGAAATAAATCCAGGAATAAATGCGAGCAACAGGATTTAAACTCTGATGGGCTGGGGATACCACAGCCCCTTTAACCATCGAATCACAGATTGGTTCGCCTCAGTGGCAGTGCTTACAATTACAAAGTCAGAGCGATTGGTGATTAGAAAGGTCGTATAATTTTTTTTCAGGAAACGAGGCAGGTCTGATTATTATTTTCATAATAGTACTTCTACACTTCAAAGCCTTTTGTAGTGTGATACTCTCACGGCCTTACAGCATCTTCAAGGGTCCTCCCAAACGCGTCTCATTGTCCGAGCGGATAGACAAAAAATTCAGCCTAACGGGTCTTTCCAAACTATCCATATTTGTTCAGACTGTCTGAACCGACCCAAAACCAGCCTAAATGAGCGGCGGATATGAAGCTATCAGAACATGTTTGTCACGTCAACTCGCACTGGCCCACCTGAACCCACAACCCCCACCCCTCCGATTCGGTCGAAACCCTAGCTCACTATCCTCTCATCTCTCTGCTTTGGCCCGAGCCGCTCCCAAATCCTGCCACCATGTTCGGCTCCCTATCAAAGGACGGCGGGGTCGACTAGAACCTCCTAACAACGGAGGACATCGCCCTCTGCGTTGCTCTCCGCCAGTCCCGGATGGAGACCTGTGGTCGGCCGCCATCCCCGTCGTCCCGGTGTCGTGGCTCAATCAGTCAAGCGTCGTCCCCATCACCCTAGTGTCATGGCTTGATCAGTCGAGCGTCGTCCTCTTTGCCCCCACCGCATGGATCGAGCAATCGGGCGCCATCCACACTGTCCCAACCACATTGTTCGAGCGGTGGAGGGCATCCCCGCTGCCCCACCGGTGCCCGCTCACTCCGCTCTCGTCACCGCCTTCGTCCCGGCCACCTGGCTCGAGCAACCGGGCACCGTCCCCACCGCCCCAACCGTACGGTTTGAGTGCCAGCAGGCCTTCCCACCGCCTCAATGGTGGTTGCTCACTCAGCGCCCTTCATCCCCATCGCGACACTCGTAGATTGGCGGCGAAACCTACTCCGAGCTCCTTGAGTCGGTAGCACAACCCTCTCGCTGGGCGGATCCAGCTCGCGCGGGGCCGACGCCTCCTCCTCATGCATCCACCAATGGAGCAACATGAGCATAACTCGATGCCGCATCTGGTCCCCCGCCTCAGTGGAGCAAACTTTTATAAATCCAGGAGCGTGTAGAAGCAGCGGCCAGGAAGTCATCGATGCACACCAGGAGACACCGGTGGCCGCGATCTGCGAAGCGAGAAGAAAGCGCCAATAAGGGCTTCTAGAAACTCCAAAGATCATGAAAGTCGGTCGAATCCACCGGAAATCTAAACCGATCGAATCCTGGAGGACCCATCGGAGACACGGCTGTGCACGCCCTCTGTTGGTGATAAGCACAACAATGGAATGAAGAAATGGCAGAGAGGACATTATTTCTACACTGGGATAGCACCGCCACCTCGCCGCCCCAGACCAAGCACGACGACTTCCTAAAGAAAACCTGGAAAAAATCACCCATGCCATTGCACGACAGTTCTAGGGTATGATGTCGAGCTTGCGACCGTCCAGACCCATGCGTTGATGCCCTCTTCTTTGGTGACCTAGCCAAGTCGGGCCGCCATTAAAGACCCCTGGGCTGGATCCCGTTGGTCGCCACCGATATCACCAACATCGCGGTCGAGCACTACCTGACGCATATCACTCGAACATGCATCTCCTTCACCACCTCACAACAGCCCTCCAATCCCCAACATGAGACATCCCCGAACATGATCTCCCTGCCGCCGCCGTGCAGGCTTTATCTGGCGATGTGCCGAGGTGGCGGCGAGAAGACAGGTGGTGGCGGAGAGAAGACAGGTGGCGGCTACGGTTTCTTAGTCGCCCATGTGTGGAAAATTGTATAACCTAGAATTATGTGTTGTATTGATGTGACCCTCGTAGGGGTATATATAGAGTACAACATGGGAAGAGTCTTGCAGTACAAGACAAGACATGATATGTTTAAACTAACTCTATCTCTATCTCCTTGTCTCTATCCTAATCACGTTTATACTTCTAACATTGCCCCTCAGTCGTAGCGGGAGTGAAGCGAGCGATTTTGACTGACTTTAAAGTCTTTTCGTCGTCTTCTCCGTTGCGCCATCATCAACTGCGTCTCTGATGGGTTGGCACCTGGGCGGTGACTGTGTCCCCTTCTGGTGCCTTCCTTGTCTCTCCTCTATTCCCTCCCGGCCGTAGTCACAACGGGAGTGCATGGACGCTAGTGACGACGCAGACGTTGTTGACTGGAGTTGTTGTCGATGTGTTGCTGTAGATATAGTCGTGTGGTTGATGTCGAGGTCGTCGATCATGATGTAGCCGTAGTCGAAGTAGTCGTGGTCGGTGTAGAATTCATCATAGTTGGTGTGCCACAATCGCCGAGGGCGCAAAAAAGTGTGCGATGTGTCTAATGGAGCTGCAATCGTGTAGCCGACGTTTTGCACCAGGAGAGGTATGATACGTCTCCAACATATCTATAATTTATGAAGTATTCATGCCATGTTTACAAAAAATTTATATGGTTTTGGTATGATTTGATTAGAACTAACCTGGACTGACGCTGTTTTCAGCAGAACTACCGTGGTATCATTTTTTGTGCAGAAATAAAAGTTCTCGGAATGGGCTGAAAATTTACGATGATTTTTTATGGATCAAAAGAGACCCCCGAAGCACCAAGGCTGGGCCAGAAAGTGACCGAGGAGGCCACAAGCCTGGGGGGCGCGCTTCCCGAGCTTCTGGGCCCCTCGAGCACCCCCCTTGACGTGAGATCGACGCCAAAAATTCTTATAAATATAGAAACCTTCGAAAAGAACCCTAGATGAGAAGTTCTGCCGCCACAAGCCTCTGTAGCCACGAAAAACCAATCGGGAGCCCGTTCCGGCACCCTGCCGGAGGGGGAAACCATCACCGGAGGCCATCTTCATCATCCCGGTGGTCTGCATGATGAGGAGGGAGTAGTTCACCCACTGGGCTGAGGGTATGTACCAGTAGCTATGTGTTTGATCCCTCTCTCTCGTGTTCTTGATTTGGCACGATCTTGATGTACCGTGAGCTTTGTTACTATAGTTGGATCATATGTTGTTTCTCCTTCTCTATCTTCTTGTGATGAATTGAGTTATACCCTTGAGGTTTCACTATTATTGGATTGAATACTTTTATGGATTTGAGAACACTTGATGTATGTCTTGCGTGGGATACCCGTGGTGACAATGGGGTGTTCTATTGATTCACTTGATGTATGTTTGGGCACTCAACTCGCGGATTCCCGAGGTGACATTGGGGTAATCTATGCATAGGAGTTGATGCACGTTTTCATCCTTGTTTCTCCGGTAGAAATTTTGGGGCACTCTTTGAGGTTCTTTGTGTTGGATTGAATATTATGAATCTAAAGTTGTTTGATGCATATCGTATAATTGACCCACGGATACTTGTGGTGACATTGGAGTATCTAGGTGACATTAGGGTTGATTGATGTGTATCATATGGTGTTATTTTACTACGAACTCTAGGGCTGTTTGTGACACTTATAGGAATAGCTCAATGGATTGATTGGAAAGAATAACTTTGAGGTGGTTTCGTACCCTACAAGCAATTTCATCTTATGTTCTCCGCGATAGGAACTTTGGAGTGACTCTTTGTCGCACGTTGAGGGATTGCCATATGATTTAATTATGTTATCATTGTTGAGAGAATTTGCACTAGTGAAAGTATGAACCCTATGCCTTGTTTTCAAGCATTGCAATACCATTTTTGCTCACTTTTGTTACTAGTTACCTTGCTGTTTTTATATTTTCAGATTACAAAAACCTATATCTACTATCCATACTACACTTGTATCACCATCTCTTCGCCGAACTAGTGCACCTATACAATTTACCATTGTATTGGGTGTGTTGGGGACACAAGAGACTCTTTGTTATTTGGTTGCAGGGTTGTTTGAGAGAGACCATCTTCGTCCTATGCCTCCCACGGATTGATAAACCTTAGGTCATCCACTTGAGGAAAAATTGCTATTGTCCTACAAAACTCTGTGCTTGGAGGCCCAACACGAGTTTACAAGAAGAAGGTTGCGTAGTAGACATCAAGCTCTTTTCTGGCGCCGTTGCCGGGGAGGTGAGTGCTTGAAGGTATATCTTTAGATCTTGCAATCAAATCTTTTAGTTTCTTGTTTTATCACTAGTTTAGTCTATATAATAAAACTACAAAAAAATGGAATTGAGTCTGCCTCATATGCTTCATGTTTTTAATGTCTTCCGTGAAAATGATGGAAAGGAAAATTGTGCTCAAGTGTTAGAAGAAGAAGTCAATAAAATGTTTGGCATATTTGAATGATGAGCATGATTACAATGTTGTTAGTATGAATTCTTTGAATATCCATGATGCTAATGATATGCAAAGCCATAAGCTTGGGGATGCTATATTTGATGAAGATGATATTTTTAGTCCCCCAAGTTTAGATGAGAAAATTTATTATGATGATAGCATGCCTCCTATTTATGATGATTATATTGATGAATATGGGTTTGGAAGAGTGTCAACTTTAGATAATAATTATTCCACTATTTTGGAGGGTGTTGAATCTTATTGTAATAATTATGAAAGTGAATTTGGAGAGGTCATGACTTTATTTAGTGATGAATCCACTATTTTGGAAGAGGTTCCAATTGATTGTGAGAACAAAGTTGCTATCTATGATGATTATTGTGATGACATGTATGCTATAAAGATTAATGATAACCATGAAACTTGTCATCATGATTTTAATTTTCAATTGGATTATGCCTCACATGATAGTTATTTTGTTGAGTTTGCTCCCACTACTATTCATGTGAATAAATTTGCTTATGTGGAGAGTAATAAAATTTCTATGCTTATGCATCATGAAAAGAATGCTTTATTTGATAGTTATATTGTTGAATTCATTCATGATGCTACTGAAAACTATTATGAGAGAGGAACATATGCTTTTACATATCTCAATAATATCAAGTTTCCTCTCTATGTGTTGAAAATCTTGAAGTTTTGCTTGTTTTGCCTTCCTAAGCTAGTTGATTCTTGCTCCCATAAATTGTTTGCTCACAAAATCCCTATGCATAGGAAGTGGGTTAGGCTTAAATGTTCTAGTCATATTCTTCATGATGCTCCCATTATGTTTCAATTCTTATCTTTTATGTGAGCATCATTGAAATCATCATGCCTAGCTAAAAAGGCATTAAAGAAAAGCGCTTGTTGGGAGACAACCCAATATTTACCCCTACTGTTTTTGTGTGTTCACATGATTAAGATTCTGTACTAATCATGTTTTATAGCTTTTGTTTGAATAAAGTGCCATGTAAAGCCTTTGGGATAGTGTGGTTGATAGTTGATTTGATTATGTGCAAAAACAGAATTTTTTTATTCCAGTAACAGAATTGTTAAACATTACTGGAGCGTATAAAAATTCGGAATTTTTTACAGAGGATTCATAAACAAATTTTATACGTTTTCCTAAATTTTCAGAATTTTTGGAGTAACATAAGTATGAGAATAATTCAGGTCTTTACAGACTGTTCTGTTTTTGACAGATTCTGTTTTCAATGCATAGTTTGCTTGTTTCATCGTTTTTATGGCTTATATTGCTTAATATAAATTGTGGAAATTATAGAGTATAGTAGGCATTATGTGGAAACAATTATGAATCTTTTCTCTGACAGTACCCAAGTGAATGATTTGTTTTACTATGCTAACCCATCTCACGAAGTTCCGTTAAGTTTTGTGTGATTGAAGTTTTCAAGTTTTGGGTGAGATATCGATATGAGAAAAATGAAGAGTGGGAAGAACCTAAGCTTGGGGATGCCCAAGGCACCCCAAGGTAATATTCAAGGAAGACCCAAGCAACTAAGCTTGGGGATGACCCGGAAGGCATCCCCTCTTTCGTCTCCAACATTATCGGTAACCTCACTTGGAGCTATATTTGTATTCGCCACATGATATGAGTTTTGCTTGGAGCGCCATTTTATTTTATTAGGATTTGCTTGATGTTATTTAGAGTAATGTTTTGCATCTTTTATTTCAATAAAAAGGTCAAGTATAGCCTTTACCATGCTTATTTTGCAAGTCTATATGTTGCTGTTTTGAAAACAGAAAGTTTTCTATCATTGTCTGAATTCTTCTGGTAAGTAAGAACATGATAAAATCTTGAAATTTTTACACAATGAGTAAAAAAAAAATTTATACGGTGTGTTAATTTTTCAGATATTTTTCGAGTTAGGTAAGTGTGAGTAAAATAGCACTCTTTATAGACTGTCCTGTTTAGACAGATTGCTGTTATGTTTGCATTGTTTGCATATGTTTGCTTGTTTAATGATTCTATTTGAGGATAGAAGTATTAAATATGCAGAGGCATTTAGTATGCAATGTTAAATAATAATTTTAGTGATTTTCTACAGTAGAGAATGATAAGGTGTTGCATTGATTCATACTAACTTTTCTCATGAGTTCTTGTTGAGTTTTGTGTGGATGAAAATTTTAAGATTTAGGGAAACCGTGATCTAAAAGGAATTAAGGAGACACAAAAGCTCAAGCTTGGGGATGCCCAAGGCATCCCAAGATAATATTTCAAGAAGTCTCAAGCATCTAAGCTTGGGGATGCCCCGGTAGGCATCCCACCTTTCTTCATCAAGAATTATCGGTTAGTATCGGTTGAGCCTAAGTTTTTGCTTCTTCACATGATGTGTGCTATTTTTAGAATGTCATTTTATTTTGTTTTGCTTGCTGTTTTAATAAAAAACTTAGATCTGACATTCTTAAATGAGAGAGAATCTTCACATAGCTACTTAATTATTTGACTACTCATTGATCTTCACTTATATCTTTTTGGAGTAGTTTGTCAGTTGCTCTAGTGCTTCACTTATATCTTTTTAGAGCACGGCGGTGGTTTTATTTTGAAGAAATTGATGAGCTCTCATGCTTCATTTATATTATTTTGAGAGTCTTATAAATAGTATGGCAATTTGCTTAGGTTATGAATTTAGTCCTAATATGATGGGTATTCAAGAGGGATATAATAAAAACTTTCATGAAGAGCATTGAATATATGAGAAGTTTGATTCCTTTCATTTGTTTTGAGATATAAAGATGGTGATATTAGAGCCATGCTAGTGAGTAATTGTGGATTGGTAGAAATACTTGTGTTAAATTTTGTGATTCCCAAAGCATGCACGTATGGTGAACCGTTATGTGATGAAGTCGGAGCATGATTTATTTTTTGATTGTCTTCCTTATGAGTGGCGGTCGGGGACGAGCGATGGTCTTTTCCTACCAATCTATCCCCCTAGGAGCATGCGTATTAGTACTTTGCTCTGATGGCTAGTAAATTTTTGCAATAAGTATGTGAGTTCTTTATGACTAATGTTGAGTCCATGGATTATACGCACTCTCACCCTTCCACCATTGCTAGCCTCTCTAGTACCGTGCAACTTTCGCTAGTGCATTAAACCCACCATATACCCTTCCTCAAAACAGCCACCATACCTACCTATTATGGCATTTCCATAGCCATTCCGAGATATATTGCCATGCAACTTCCACCGTTCCGTTTATTGTGGCACATACCATCATTGTCATATTGCTTTGCATGATCATGTAGTTGGCATAGTATTTATGGCTTGGCCACCGTTCATATTTTTTATACATGTCACTCTTGATCATTGCACATCCCGGTACACCACCGAAGGCATTCATATAGAGTCATATTTTGTTCTAGTATCGAGTTGTAATTCTTGAGTTGTAAGTAAATAAAAGTGTGATGATCATTACTAGAGCATTGTCCCGTGTGAGGAAAGGATGATGGAAGCTATGATTCCCTCACAAGTTGGTATGAGACTCTGGACTTAAAATAAAAAAAGAGGCCAAAGAGCCCAAAAAAACAAACAAAAAAATGAATGAAAAAATGAAAAAAAATGAGAGAAAAAGAGAGAAGGGACAATGTTACTATCTTTTTTCCACACTTGTGCTTCAAAGTAGCACCATGTTCTTCATGATAGAGAGTCTCCTATTTTAGCACTTTCATACACTAGTGGGAATTTTTCATTATAGAACTTGGCTTGTATATTCCAATGATGGGCTTCCTCAAATTGCCCTAGGTCTTCGTGAGCAAGCAAGTTGGATGCACACCCACTTAGTTTTCATTTTGAGCTTTCATACACTTATAGCTCTAGTGCATCCGTTGCATGGCAATCCCTACTCACTTGCATCAATATCAATTGATGGGCATCTCCATAGCCCATTAATTTGCCTAGTTGATGTGAGACTTTCTCCTTTTTGTCTTCTCCTCACAACCTCCACCATATTCTATTCCACCTATAGTGCTATATCCATGGCTCACGCTCATGTATTGCGTGAAAGTTGAAAAAGCTTGAGAACATTAAAAGTATGAAACAATTGCTTGGCTTGTCATCGGGGTTGTGCATGATGAAATATTTTGTGTGATGAAGATAGAGCATAGCCAGACTATATGATTTTGTAGGGATAACTTTCTTTGGCCATGATATTTTGAGAAGACATGATTGCTTTATTAGTATGCTTGAAGTATTATTGTTTTTATGTCAATATTAAACTTTTGTTTTGAATCTTATGGATCTGAACATTCATGCCACAATAAAGATGATTACATTGATAAATATGTTAGGTAGCATTCACACTTCATAAATTCTTTCTTTTATCATTTACCTACTCGAGGACGAGCAGGAATTAAGCTTGGGGATGCTGATACATCTCAAACGTATCTATAATTTATGAAGTATTCATGCCATGTTTACAGCAATTTTATGTGGTTTTGGTATGATTTGATTAGAACTAACCCGGACTGATGTTGTTTTCAGCAGAACTACCGTGGTGTCGTTTTTTGTGCAGAAATAAAAGTTCTCGGAATGGGCTGAAAATTTACAGTGATTTTTTATGGACCAAAAGAGACCCTCAAAGCACCGGAGCTGGGCCAGGAAGTGACCGAGTAGGCCACAAGCCTGGGGGGCGCGCCCACCCCCCTAGGGCGCGCCTCCCGAGCTTGTGGGCCCCTCGGGAACCCCCTTGACATGAGCCTGATGGAAATATGCCCTAGAGGCAATAATAAAATGGTTATTATTATATTTCCTTAATCATGATAAAGGTTTATTATTCATGCTAGAATTGTATTGACCGGAAACTTAAATACATGTGTGGATACATAAACAAATACCGTGTCCCTAGTAAGCCTCTACTAGACTAGCTCGTTGATCAAAGATGGTTAAGGTTTCCTAACCATAGACATGTGTTGTCACTTGATAACGGGATCACATCATTAGGAGAATGATGTGATGGACAAGACCCATCCGTTAGCTTAGCATATGATCGTTCAAGTTTATTGCTATTGCTTTCTTAATGTCAAATACATATTCCTTCGACTATGAGATCATGCAACTCCCGGATACCGGAGGAATACCTTGTGTGCTATCAAACATCACAACGTAACTGGGTGATCATAAAGATGCTCTACAGGTATCTTCGAAGGTGTCTGTTGAGTTGGCATGGATCGAGATTAGGATTTGTCACTCCAAGTATCGGAGAGGTATCTCTGGGCCCTCTCAGTAATACACATCACAAGTAGCTTGCAAGCAAAGTGACTAAGGAGTTAGTTATGAGATGATGTATTACGAAACAAGTAAAGAGACTTGCCAGTAACGAGATTGAACTAGGTATGAAGATACCGACGATCGAATCTCGGGCAAGTAACATACCAATAGACAAAGGGAATTACGTATGTTGTCATAAGGTTTGACCAATAAAGATCTTCATAGATTATGTAGGAACCAATATGGGCATCCAGGTTCCGCTATTGGTTATTGACCAGAGAGGTGTCTCGGTCATGTCTACATAGTTCTCGAACACGTAGGGTCTGCACGCTTAACGTTCGTTGACGATATAGTGTTATATGAGTTATATGATTTGGTGACCGAATGTTGTTCGGAGTTCCGGATGAGATCACGGACATGACAAGGAGCTCCAGAATGGTCCGGAGGTAAAGATTGATATATAGGACAATGCTATTTGGACATCGAAAATGTTTCGGGAGGTACCGGATAGTCATCGGATCACCGGAAGGGGTTTCGGGAAGCCCCGGGAGGCTATATGGGCTTAATGGGCTAAAGAGGGAACACACAAGCCCACAAGGGGCTGGTGCGCCCCTCTCCCTGGCCGCCGTCCCTAGGGGAAGGAAAGGGGGAGGGTTGGCCCCTCCTGCCTTTCCCTCCTCATGAGAGAAAGGAAAGGGGGGGCGCCACCTCCCCCTGCCTTCGTCCCGCGCATAAACAAGGAGGGGGGGGGGCGGCTAGGGCAGGAGCCAAAGGAGGATTCGGACTCCTTGGGGCACCTTATGGCTGCTTTCCCTCTCCCCCACCTATATATATGAGGGAGGGGGCGTCACACAACGCCACGACAATCTCTTAGCCGTGTGCGGCGCCCCTCTCCACCGTTTCGTCCCTCGGCCATATTTTCGGAGTGCTTAGGCGAAGCCCTGCGGAGATAGCATCACCACCACCGTCACCATGCTGTCGTGCTGCCCGACCTCATCCACTACTTCGCCCGACTTGCTGGATCAAGAAGGCGAGGACGTCATCGAGCTGAACATGTGCTGAACGCGGAGGTGCCGTACGTTCGGTACTCGATCAGTTGGATCGTGAAGAAGTTCGACTACATCAACCGCGTTAATAAATGCTTCCGCTTACGGTCTACGAGGGTACGTAGACACACTCTCCCCTCTCATTGCTATGCATCTCCATGGATAGATCTTGCGTGTGCGTAGAATTTTTTTTGTTTTCCATGCAACGTTCCCGAACAGTGGCATCATGGGCCAGGTCTATGCGTAGATGATATGCACGAGTAGAACACAAAGGAGTTGTGGACGGTGATGGTCATACTGCTTACCACCAACGTCTTATTTTGATTCGGCAACATTGTGGAATGAAGCGGCCCGGACCAACCTTACATGTCCACGCACATAAGACTGGTTCCACCGACTGACATGCAACTTGTTTTGCATAAAGGTGGCTGGCGGGTGTCTGTTTCTCCTACTTTAGTTGAATCGAATTTGACTATGGCCGGTCCTTGAAGAATGTTAAAACAGCAAACTTTATAAATCACCGTTGTGGTTTTTGCCGTAGGTAAGTATGGTTCTTGCTAGAAGCCCATAGCAACCACGTAAAACTTGCAACAACAAAGTAGAGGACGTCTAACTTGTTTTTGCAGGGCATGTTGTGATGTGATATGGTCAAGACATGATGTGATATACGTTGTTGTATGAGATGATCATGTTTTGTAATATCGACAACCGGCAGGAGCCTTAGGGTTGTCTCTTAATTATTGTATGAAATGCAAGCACCATGTAATTGCTTTACTTTATCGCGATGCGTTAGCAATAGTTGTAGAAGCAATAGTTGGCAAGACGACCCCGACGCAACGATGGAGATCAAGGTGTCGAGCCGGTGACGATGGAGATCATGACGATGCTTTGGAGATGGAGATCAAAAGCACAAGATGATGATGGCCATATCATCTCACATATTTTGATTGCATGTGATGTTTATCCTTTATGCATCTTATTTTGCTTAGAACGACAGCAACATTATAAGATGATCCCTTCACTAAATTTCAAGATAAAAGTGTTCTCCCCGAGTATGCACCGTTGCTAAAGTTCATCATTTCAAAGCACCTCATGATGATCGGGTGTGATAGACTCTACGTTCACATACAATGGGTGTAAGCCAGATTTACACACGCGGAATACTTGGGTTAAACTTGATGAGCCTAGCATGTACAGACATGGTCTCGGAACACTGGAGACCGAAAGGTCGAACGTGAGTCATATAGTAGATATGATCAACATAGAGATGTTCAACATTGATGACTACCCCATCTAACGTGATGATCGGACATGGGTTACTTGATTTGGATCATGTATCACTTAGACAACCTGAGGGATATTGATTTAAGTGGGAGTTCATTAGTAATTTGATTAATTGAACTAAGATTTATCATGAACATAGTCTAAATGTCTTTGCAAATTATGTTGTAGTTCAATAGCTCGCGATGTAGCTTCCCTGTTTTTTGATACATTCCTAGAGAAAACTAAGTTGATAGTTGATGGTAGCAATAATGCGGACTGGGTCCGTGATATGAGGATTATCCTCATTGCTGCACAGAAGAATTATGTCCTTGATGCACCGCTAGGTGACAGACCTGTTGCAGGAGCTGATGCAGACGTTATGAATGTTTGGCAAAGCTCGATCTGATGACTACTTGATAGTTTAGTGTGCCATGCATTACGGCTTAGAATCGGGGCTCCAAAGATGTTTTGAACGCCATGGAACATATGAGATGTTCCAAGAGCTGAAATTGGTATTTCAGGGTCATGCCCGTGTTGAGAGGTATGAGACCTCTGACAAGTACTTTGCCTACAAGATGGAGGAGAATAGCTCAACCAGTGAGCATGTGCTCAGAGTGTCTGGGTACTACAATCGCTTGAATCAAGTAGGAGTTAATCTTCTAGATAACATAGTGATTGATAGAATTCTCCAGTCACTATCACCAAGCTACTAGAGCTTCGTGATGAACTATAATATGCAAGGGATGGCGAAAACGATTCCCGAGCTCTTCGCGATGCTGAAATCAGTGAAGGTAGAAATCAAGAAGGAGCATCAAGTGTTGATGGTTAACAAGACCACTAGTTTCAAGAAAAAGGGCAAGGAAAAGAAAGGGAACTTCAAGAAGAATGGCAAGCAAGTTGCAGCTCCCGTGAAGAAGCCCAAAGCTGGACCCAATCCTGAAACTGAGTGCTTATACTGCAAGGGAAATGGTCACTGGAAGCGGAACTGCCCCAAATATTTGGCGGATAAGAAGAATGGCAAAGTGAACAAAGGTATATTTGATATACATGTTATTGATGTGTACCTTACTGGTGCTCATAGTAGCCCCTGGGTATTTGATACTGGTTCAGTTGCTAAGATTAGTAATTCGAAACAGGAGTTGCAGAATAAACAGAGACTAGTTAAGGGCGAGGTGACGATGTGTGTTGGAAGTGTTTCCAAGATTCATATGATCACCATCGCACACTCCGTCTACCTTCGGGATTAGTGTTGAGCCTGAATAAATGTTATTTGGTGTTTGCGTTGAGCATGAACAATATTAGATCATGTTTATTGCAATACGGTTATTCATTTAAGTCAGAGAATAATTGTTGTTCTGTTTACATGAATAAAACCTTCTATGGTCATACACCCAATGTGAATGGTTTATTGAATATCGATCGTAGTGATACATATATTCATAATATTGATGCCAAAATATGCAAAGTTGATAATGATAGTGCAACATACTTGTGGCACTGCCATTTAGGTCATATTGGTGTAAAGTGCATGAAGAAACTCCATGCGGATGGACTTTTGGAATCACTTGTGTCGTGGTTCAACACGGCCACCTATGGAGCCATCGGCCCCTTGTGGTTCGGCAAGGGGGAAGGGCATGTTGCACAAAGAGCGGAGGCCATGAGACGGCGCGACGGTGATGACACGGGCAGTTTTTACCCAGGTTCGGGCCGCCGCGAGGCGTAAAACCCTACTCCTGCTTTGGTGGATTGATGAATGGACCGGGGTGGAGATGCAACGCTCTAGCCCGGCAAGGTCGCCTTGCGACGGGAGCAGCTACGCGGGTATGAGTGTACAGGGGTCTGAATCCCTTCTAAGGTTGCCACGGCCCTCCTTTTATAGGTCAAGGGGTCACCACAATGGCAAATCAGTCATTACGTACTGATTTGATAGCAAACAGTGCTATCATACCTAACTCTACAGATAGGATAAGGCGCATTAAATGCATCGCTTAGTGTCACATCATGGGTGTAGCTCGGCAAGCCTTGCCGTGCCATTCAGCCACCTCTTCGCCTGCCTACGTGACATGTCTCCTGGACGGGTGTCATTTAGGGGTGTTCTTCCTCAGAAATGGCCTGCCACGTACCAAGTAACGGCCACTTAATCACTTGGGGGCTCAACACCGCACCGACAGGTGACTTGCGTTGCTATGAGGTGGAGCGGTGGAGCCTTGGTGGGGTGATCCGCCCTCGGCGTCCCCGGCAAGCCTGGTGGGGGAGTCTTGAGACTTGTCTCCGGGACGACCTCGACCTAACCAGGCTCACCTGCCGGGCAAGGGAGGTTTCGCTTGGTGAGATCTTGCTTCTTTGGTTTGTCTTGGTCTTCTTGATCTGCCCTTTGACTTCTCAAAGAGCTATATCTCCAGCTTGGCCTTGTCTTGGATGTTGTAACCTTGTTCCTGAGCCTGTGTACAGTCCGGGCAACATACACCAGGGTCTGTTGCAGCGACAACTTGATTATGAATCATTTGATACTTGCGAACCATGCCTCATGGGCAAGATGACTAAAACTCCGTTCTCCAGAACAATGGAGCGAGCTAATGACTTATTGGAAATAATACATACCGATGTATGCGGTCCAATGAGTGTTGAGGCATGCGGCGGGTATCGTTATTTTCTAACCTTTACAGATGATTTGAGTCGATATGGGTATATCTACTTGATGAAACACAAATCTGAAACATTTGAAAAGTTCAAAGAATTTCAGAGTGAAATAGAGAATCATCGTAACAAGAAAATAAAGTTTCTACGATCTGATCGTGGAGGTGAATATTTGAGTTACGAGTTTAGCCTTCATTTAAAACAATGCGGAGGGTGCGGAAATGTGTGCCATGGCAGAAAACCAAACGCCATGGATTGGCGCAGGGGGTCGGCCTTGATTCCACGAGCCGTTGAGGGCGCGAGGGAGTCGGATTGGCAGAGTGGGGCGGTCACCTCCCCTGGGTGAGGAGCCATCCCCCCGCCCCGTTCGCCTATAAAAAGGGGCGTGAGCGGGGTGCTTGCTTACACGCCTTACTCCTTCCTTTCCCTTAGCGTTCCCCATCCACCATGGTGAGAGGGCGAGGATGCGGTGGTGCTCGGGCGGTGGCGACGAGGGCTTCTACTCGACTGCACCTCCCTCCTCCCGCCGGAGAAGCGTGGGCGGAGCCCATCGCGAGGGGAGGTGGGAGGGGTCGCGGTCATCGTGGTACTCGGGGTCGAGGAGGACGGGGTGGTGTGCTGATCGCACCTCCGCCAGCCGTTCAACCCCCGATGGAAGGCCACGTCGGTGACCAACCACTGGAGTTCATCATCAGACTGCACAGGTCTCCGCTCGGCCGCCTCCGTCTCCCTACTCCATTTGCGAGGGTGATGAAGCCTGAACAGCCGCGCGCGTTGAAGCTGCACATGAGGGGTTGCTGCAATGGCAGCATGCGGGTGGATGTGAATTTCCCCGCCCCCCATGTTATGCTCTTCCTACGCGGTTGGAAGACCTTTGCTCGCGCCCACAGCTTGTCGGAGGGGCACGTCCTCCATTTTAAATTAATGGAGGCCGATCTGCTCTCCGTCAAGGTCTTCGGGTGCTCGGGTGCTCGCTTAGGGTGTTGCACGGAGAGCTCGACCGACGACGAAAGCTCCTCCTCGAGCGATAACGACAAGGAGGATGGTGATGGCATTGACGACGGAGCCGGTGGGGAGGACGATGGCTCCGACTCCAGCTGAACACCAGCTGCACCGTCACCGTCAGTCGGCGGCACCACCATCTGCACCTGCACCCCCTTCCCGGCAAGTCGATTTGCCGGGGAGCTAGGGTGGAGGTGGGGATGGTGCCTTCGGCTCCTCCACCAGCCTTCCAGCTGGAGCCTAGCAGGCTTCCTCACGGGCTGCAGCTTCGTTTGCCCTGCCGTGTCCTGCTGGCCCTGGTGGTGGTGGCCAGGGGGGCCCTTCCGCCGCTCTCTTCACCATCACCTTTGCCCGTGCCTTCCTGATCTTGTTGGGCTCCTTGTCATGGGGCCTGACGGGGTTAGGCTGGGCTTCTGCCCAGGCGCCCATCTTGCCCTCTTCGCCTCTTGCCGCGGTTCCTAGGAGGAGAGGGACAAGAAAGGGATTACGGGGCACTTTTCTTTTTTTAGTCTAAAATGTGTAGGCACTTGCCAAACTTTAATTCCAAATATGTAACCTTGTCTATCCATCTTTGCCTGTAAGCCTTGTACTTGTTTTATTTGCATATAAATGAAAAAAGATAGTCTTGCCGGGTACTTGTGCATGTACTGTGTCCACGCAAAGGGGGAAAACCTTTATACTTTTAAGTAAACAAGTTTTCCCGGGCAAGTTATCTTGCCGGCCACCCCTAGTTTGTTGCCGCGGGGCTGGGCCTGCCGGGCTTCAAAACTAAAGAAGGGGACCAGCCCCTCGTCAAACCTTCTTCAGCAAGAGCCACTTTGACCATCTTGACCGAAGCAACGTTCGAGTCAAAGGATGGGAGCACAAATGTTTCGAAGGCGACGAGGTCTTTCTATGCACAAGTTTCTTTCTTACAGAGACATGTATGGACGAGAGGGAACTTATCTGTTTGGCTTGCCGGGGATTTATACGTAGTCTCGCTTCCATTTCTTGTTTTCGAGATTGGGTCCACGGCAAGAGCCCTGCAGTTAGTGCAGAGGAAAGTAAGGTAACATATGATCTCATCTACGTGCCCATGATATGTAGCGAAATACGACCTCATCTACATGATCATGACATGCTCATGCTGTGCTATGCATGCAAGTTTTGGGGCCCCCAGCGCTTCGTTTATTCATCTGTTGCTCAGGGTCTGCGCCTGGCTTTGTACAAAGGGTTACATGCAACACCGGCAATGCTTGTACAAAAGGGTGGCTGCCGGGCAGGGCCCGACAGCCGCGCCTTACAGGTAGAACTTACGGAGATGCTCAATGTTCCATGAGTTTTGCAATCGAACGCCATCTCCGGTCTCCAGACAGACTGCGCCCGGTCTGGTGACTCGTCCCACCCGGTAAGGGCCTTTCCACTTCGGCATCAACTTGTTTGCACCCTTGGCGGACTGAACACGCCTAAGGATAAGGTCGCCTTCCTCAAGGCTCCGGGCATGAACCCTGCGGCTGTGATAGCGACGCAGGGCTTGCTGGTATCATGCAGCACGTACAGCAGCCCAGAGACGGTTCTCCTCAAGTAGCACAACGTCGTCACGCCGGTGTCATTCTTGCGCTACTTCATCGTAGCAAGCACTCGAGGTGACCTGTATATGAGTTCCGTGGGGATAACTGCTTCTGCCCCATAGACTAGGGAGAAGGGATTTTGGCCGGTAGCTCGATTTGGTGTCGTACGGAGGGACCAAAGAACCACCGGCAGCTCGTCGATCCATCGCCTGCCACACTTCTGCAGCTTGTCAAATGTTCTTGTCTTGAGTCCTCATAGCACTTTAGCGTTTGCCCTCTCAGCTTGCCCGTTGCTCCTGGGATGGGCAACAGAGGCGAATGAGATCTTGCTTCCGAGGGCTTGAACGTATTGCATGAAGGCGCGGCTCATGAACTGGGTGCCGTTGTCTGTGATGACTCTGGCGGGTACTCCGAAGTGGCACACCAGTCCTTTCAAGAACTTGATAGCTGACTGTGCAGTCACCTTCCTCATAGGCTCTACTTCCGGCCACTTTGTGAACTTGACGATGGCAACGTACAAGAACTCAAAGTCCCCGGTAGCACGGGGGAAGGGGCTCAAAATGTCGAGCCCCCAGACCGAAAAGGGCCATGCCAAAGGGATCGTTTGGAGAGCTTGGGCAGGCTGATGGATATTCTTGGAGTGGAACTGGCAGGCTTCACATCTGGTGACTAGCTCGATTGCATCTTGGAGGGCCGTGGGCCAATAGAATCCTTACCGGAAAGCTTTTCCAACCAAGGCCCTCGATCCAATATGAGAGCCGCACATGCCTCCATGTATCTCTGCCAACAGTTCCTTTCCTTCTTCCCGGCAAATGCACTTCAATTTCACACCGTTGGGCCTTCTTCTGTATAGTGTGCTGTCAACAAACTAATCCATACTGGCCCTCCGGGCTACTCTTTCAGCTTCTTCTTGCTCTTCGGGAAGTTCTCCTGTTTGGAGGTACCGGACTATGTGTTGTGCCCAAGTTGGAGCCTGGGGATCGACAACAAGGATTAGTGGCACCTCCTCATTCGTGGGAGCGCATGCCTCAATCGCAAGGGCTGATCGCTCGGTGGGAGGGTGCTGCTCACCAGGCGAAGTGAAGTTGTCCCCGCCAACCTCTCTGCCGAGGGCATTAGGAAGCTCTGCCGGGAGAGGCTTGCCGGAGTCTAGTTTCCTCCTCTTTCTGGCCATTGTTATTGGGGATACTGAGGGTTGAGTCAGGTGGAGAACAAAAGTTCCTGGTTCCACAGGAAGCTTTTGCGCAGCGCACTTTGACAGATAATTAGCAATGCTGTTTTCCGCACGCGGCACGTGCTCTGTTTGCAATCCGTCAAACCGCTCCTCCAGCTTTCTCACTCCCTCCACGTAAACCTCCATCAATGGACTTTGGTAATCCTTATTCACTTGCCTCACCACAATCTGCGAGTCTCCTCGAATTACCAACTTCTTGATTCCCAACTCTGTTGCAATCCTGAGCCCGGCAAGGAGTCCTTCATACTCAGCTGTATTGTTGGTAGCTTCCTCCCGGGGGAAATGCATTTGGACCACGTACTTGAGGTGTTCCCCAGTAGGTATGACAAGGAGCACGCCAGCTCCAGTACCTTGTAGGGAGAAGGCACCATCAAAGTACATGACCCATTCTTGGGGTGCTTCCTTGCCGGGGATGACTGTTTCCAGTGCTTCCTCGTCAGGGGTAGGTGTCCACTCTGCAATAAACTCCGCCAACACTCTGCTCTGGATAGTCGAGGTGCTTTCATACTTCAATCCAAAGCTTGATAATTCCAGCGCCCATTCAACTATCCTGCCGGTGGCTTCAGGGTTCCTCAATATGTGTTGCAGGGGAAAACGGGTGACAACCGTGATCTCATGGGCTTGGAAGTACTGGCGCAATTTCCTTGAGGCCATGATGAGGCCAAAGATCAACTTTTGCATGCCAGAATACCTTGATCTAGCCCCCTGCAGTAGGGAGCTGACAAAGTAAACTGGCCGCTGCACCACCTTCTTCCTCGCCACAGTCTTGGAGTTGCCTTCCCTTCCATGCTCTTCTTCCTCTTGATCTGTGCTCAATCCTGCCGCGACTGGTTCACTTCCTTCCCCGGGAAGGGCAGTGGTTGCCGCTGCTCCTCCTTCTGCTTCCCGCTGTGCCACCAGGGCTGCACTAACCACTTGATTGGTTGTCGCTAGATATAGCAGCAACGGTTCTCGCGGTTTAGGAGCAACCAGAGTGGGAACAGAGGAAAGGTAGGTCTTCAAGTCTTGCAGTGCTGCCTCTGCCTCCGGGGTCCACTTCATGGGCCCTGCCTTCTTCAAGATTTTGAAGAACGGTAGGGCGTGTTCGGCGGACTTGGAGATGAACCTGCTCAACGCGGCAACACATCCAGTTAAATGCCTTACGTCCTTAACTATCCTGGGTGCTTGAATCTGCTCAATCGCTCTGATCTTGTCGGGGTTGGCCTCTATCCCTCGATGAGACACAAAGAAGCCAAGTAGCTTGCCGGAGGGAACGCCAAACACGCACTTCTCCGGGTTAAGCTTCAGGTTAATCTTGCGCAGATTCGCAAAGGTCTCCTCCAAATCTTGAATGAGAGTTGATCTATCCTTGGTCTTGACCACAATGTCATCCATGTAAGCTTCAATATTTCTGTGCAACTAGGGCTCGAAGCCAATTTGCACGGCTCTTGCAAAAGTGGACCTGGCGCTCTTTAACCCGAAGGGCATTCGTACAAAGCAGTACGTGCCACATGGGGTTGTGAACGCGGTCTTCTCCTCATCTTCCTTGGACATGAATATCTGGTGGTACCCGGAGTAAGCGTCCAAGAAGGAGAGCAGGTCACACCCGGAGGTGGAATCCACAATCTGATCGATGCGTGGCAAGGGGAATGGGTCCTTCGGGCACGCCTTATTTAGATCTGTGAAATCTATGTAGAGCCTCCACTTCCCATTCGCCTTGCACACCACCACTGGATTAGCCAACCATGTTGGGTGCAACACTCCCCTGACCAAACCAGCAGCTTCAAGTTTCTTGATCTCTTTGGCAATGAATTGATACCGCTCCAAAGCTTGCTTCCGGACCTTCTGCTTGACGGGCCAGGCATGAGGGCAGACAGCAAGGTGGTGCTCGATTACCTCCCTGGGAACACCGGGGATGTCAGATGGTTGCCAGGCAAACACATCGACATTCGCCCGCAGGAAGGTAACGAGCGCGCTTTCCTATTTGTCGTCAAGGGTGGAGCTGATGGTGAACATACCATCAGCGCCAACCAGCCCTGCTGGGACCTTCTTCACAGCAGGTGCAGCAACCTTTGATCTCTTGCTATTGGAACTTTCCGGCAAGTCATCGATAAGCGCAGCGCACTCCGGAGAGGCGCGCTTCCCGGATTCCTTGCTAGCTTTCTTCCCTTTCTTACTTTCCTTGGCGGGAGCGGCAGCTTCTGTGGCCTCGGCAGTGACTGCCTCTCTGTATATCTTATCCACGCATATGATTGCGTTTTTCTTGTCCGATGGAATGGAAATGACACCCATCGGCCCTGGCATCTTCAGCGTGTTATAGGCATAGTGGGATGCCGCCATGAATTTAGCCAGGGCTGGATGACCAAGGATTCCATTATACGGCAGGGGGAGGTCAACCACATCAAACACAACCTTCTCAGCCCGGTAGTTTACCTCCCCTCCGAATGTTACTGGTAGCATGACCTTTCCCTTAGGACGACTCCTGCCGGGGTTGATCCCTTGGAAAGTACCGGTAACCTCGAGCTCTTCATCTGCTATCTGAAGCTTGTTGAGCACCTTGGGGGAAATCAGATTCAACCCAGCCCCGCCGTCAACCAACATCTTCGTGACTTTGAGGTTGCAGATTGTTGGTGAAACCAACAATGGCAAACACCCTACCACGGTGGTGCGGTCAGGGTGGTCCTCTTCGTCAAAGATAATGGGCATGCGGGACCACTTGAGTGGTTTCCGAAACTCTGCCGTTGGTTCCATAGCATTGACCTCACATGCCCACTGTTTAAGCTGGCGGTGAGAGGAGTGCAAGGATGCACCCCCGTCAATGCACAGGGCGTCAGTGGCCTTCTGAAACTCCTGCTCACTGGTTTCGTCTTCATCCCCTTCATCGCTCTCGTCATCGCATTCCTTCTTGTCACGGCCTTTAGCAGGTTTCCCTTGATGCTGATGGACCTTGCCAGGGTGGCCTCCTCTGTCACCTCGGCCCTTCCTGCCAACGCCATCTTGGTCTCTTTCCTTGTCGCGCTTGTCGTATTCAGCCTTTTGCTTCTTGACGAGTTGCTCGACTTGGTGACACTCTTGGAGATCATGGCCTTTGGTCCAATGGATCTTGCAATACGGCCCGTCAGCTTTCCTAGACTTCTCGGTCGCCGCAGCCTCCCAGCAATCAGCGCACGCGGCAACCTCCTTGCCGGGAGCTTCAGCCTTGGCCTTCTTGCTGGTACTAGGATCACCAGATCCTTCGACAGCCAACACTGTTTTCTCCTTGCACTTCTTGTTGCGTTTCTTGTTCTTCTTCTTCTGATCGGTAGCATCATCATCGTCTTCCGAGTCGATGTCGATGCCACCTTCTTTTCCGGGGAGTCGCCTCCCCTCCTCTGTCCGGGCACACTTATCCGCCAAAGTGTACAGCTCATTCACAGTCTTGGACAACCGGACGTTCATCTTGGAACGTATCCTGCGGTTGCGTACGTTGGACTGGAACGCAACGATCACGGCTGCCGGGTGGATGTCTGGAATGTTTCTGTGCACCCGACTGAACCTCTGCATATACTTCCACAAACTCTCTCCTTCTTTCTACGGGAGGAGTTGCAAATCCCTGGGCCACCCTGGTTCTTGATGGCCGCCTGTGAAGGCGCCAACAAACTCATTGCACAGGTCAGCCCAGGTCGAGATGAAATTCTCCGGCAGGTGCATCAACCACGACCTCATGTTTGGCTTGAGTGCCAAAGGGAAGTAGTTGGCGAACACCTTTTCATCTCTCCCTCCGGCAGCTTGGACGGCGATGGTGTAGATGCTCAAGAATTCTGCCGGGTTCAATCTTCCATCGTATTTTCTGGTATCTCTTGCTTGAACATACGGGCAGATGGCCAACGGACTTGCCGTAGCTCACGGGTGAAGGCGGGGCACCCAAGCTCGAATGGCAGGTACCCGTTCCCACCGGATTTCTTTTTGCGTGCCATGGCTGATGAAGCCGTTGATGAAGAAGACGATGATGAAAGCGAACGTGCCGCTTATGACCTCAGGTTTGCACAGGCGCTTCCCCCTACCTGGCACGCCAAAGATGTCGTGGTTCAACATGGCCACCTATGGGGCCATCGGCCCCTTGTGGTTCGGCAAGGGGGAAGGGCGCGCTGCACAAAGAGCGGAGGCCGTGAGATGGCGCGGCGGTGATGACATGGGTAGTTTTTACCCAGGTTCGGGCCGTCGCGAGGCGTAAAACCCTACTCCTGCTTTGGTGGATTGATGAATGGACCGGGGTGGAGACGCAATGCTCTAGCCCAGCAAGGTTGCCTTGGGACGAGAGCAGCTACGCGCATATGAGCGTACAGGGGCCGAATCCCTTCTAAGGTTTCCACGGCCCTCCTTTTATAGGTCAAGGGGTCACCACAATGGCAAACCAGTCATTACATACTGATTAGATAGCAAACAGCGCTATCATACCTAACTCTACAGACAGGACAAGGCACATTAAATGCACCGCTTAGTGTCACATCGTGGGTGTAGCCTGGCAAGCCTTGCCGTGCCATTCAGCCACCTCTTCGCCTGCCTGCGTGACACGTCTCCTGGACGGGTGTCATTTAGGGGTGTTCTTCCTCAGAAATGGCCTGCCACGTACCAAGTAACGGCCACTTAATCACTTGGGGGCTCAACACCGCACCGACAGGTGACTTGCGTTGCTGTGAGGTGGAGCGGCGGAGCCTTGGCGAGGTGATCCGCCCTCGGCGTCCCCGGCAAGCCTGCCGGGGGAGTCTTGAGACTTGTCTCTGGGATGACCTCAACTTAACCAGGCTCGCCTGCCGGGAAAGGGAGGTTTCCCCTTGGTGAGATCTTGCTTCTTTGGTTTGTCTTGGTCTTCTTGATCCGCCCTTTGACTTCTCAAAGAGCTATATCTCCAGCTTGGCCTTGTCTTGGATGTTGTAACCTTGTTCCTGAGCATGTGTACAGTCCGGGCAACATACACCAGGGTCTGTTGCACTGACAACTTGATTATGAATCATTTGATACTTGCGAACCATGCCTCATGGGCAAGATGACTAAAACTCTATTCTCCAGAACAATGGAGCGAGCTAATGACTTATTGGAAATAATACATACCGATGTATGCGGTCCAATGAGTGTTGAGGCACGCGGGGGTATCGTTATTTTCTAACCTTTACGGATAATTTGAGTCGATATGGGTATATCTACTTGATGAAACACAAATCTGAAACATTTGAAAAGTTCAAAGAATTTCAGAGTGAAATAGAGAATCATCGTAACAAGAAAATAAAGTTTCTATGATCTGATCATGGAGGTGAATATTTGAGTTACGAGTTTGGCCTTCATTTAAAACAATGTGGAATTGTTTCACAACTCACGCCACCTGGAACACCACAGTGTAATGGTGTGTCCGAACATCGTAACCGTACTTTATTAGATATGGTGCGTTCTATGATGTCTCTTACCGATTTGCCACTATCGTTTTGGGGTTATGCATTAGAGACAGCCGCATTCATCTTAAATAGGGCACCGTCTAAATCCGTTGAGATGACACTGTATGAACTGTGGTTTGGCAAGAAACCTAAGCTGTCGTTTCTTAAAAGTTTGGGGATGCGACGCTTATGTAAAAAGGCTTCAGCCTGATAAGCTTGAACCCAAAGCAGAGAAGTGCGTCTTCATAGGATACCCGAAAGAAACTATTGGGTATACCTTCTACCATAGATCCGAAGGCAAAATCTTTGTTGCTAAGAATGGGTCCTTTCTAGAGAAGGAGTTTCTCTCGAAAGAAGTGAGTGGGAGGAAAGTAGAACTTGATGAGGTAGTTGTACCTTCTCTCGAATTGGAAAGTAGAACACCAGGGAAAAATGTTTCCGTGATGCCTACACCAACTAGAGAGGAAGCCAATGATGATGATCATGAAACTTCAGATCAAGTTACTACTGAACTTCGTAGGTCAACCAGAACACATTCCGCACCAGAGTGGTACGGTAATCCTGTCCTGGAAGCCATGTTATTAGACCACGACGAACCTACGAACTATGAAGAAGCTATGATGAGCCCAGATTTCGATAAATGGCTTGAGTCCATGAAATCTGAGATAGGATCCATGTATGAGAACAAAGTGTAGACTTTGGTGGATTTGCCCGATGATCGGCAAGCCATAAAGAATAAATGGATCTTCAAGAGGAAGACTGACGCTGATGGTAATGTTACTGTCTACAAAGCTCGACTTGTCGCAAAAGGTTTTCGACAAGTTCAAGGGGTTGACTACGATGAGACTTTCTCACCCGTAGCGATGCTTAAGTCTGTCCGAATCATGTTAGCAATTGCCGCATTTTATAATTATGAAATCTGGCAAATGGATGTCAAAATTGCATTCCTTAATGGATTTTTTAAAGAAGAGTTGTATATGATGCAACCAGAAGGTTTTGTCAATCCTAAAGGTGCTAACAAAGTGTGCAAGCTCCAGCGATCCATCTATGGACTGGTGCAAGCATCTTGGAGTTGGAATATACGCTTTGATGAGGTGATCAAAGCATATGGTTTTATACAGACTTATGGTGAAGCCTGTATTTACAAGAAAGTGAGTGGGAGCTCTGTAGCATTTCTGATATTATATGTGGATGACATATTGTTGATTGGAAATGATATAGAATTTCTGGATAGCATAAAAGGATACTTGAATAAGAATTTTTCAATGAAAGACCTCGGTGAAGCTACTTACATATTGGGCATCAAGATCTATAGGGATAGATCGAGACGCTTAATAGGACTTTCACAAAGCACATACCTTGGCAAAAGTTTTGAAGAAGTTCAAAATGGATCAGTCAAAGAAAGGGTTCTTGCCTGTGTTGGAAGGTGTGAAGTTGAGTAAGACTCAAAGCCCGACCACGGCTGAAGACAGAGAGAGAATGAAAGTCATTCCCTATGCCTTAGCCATAGGTTCTATAAAGTATGCCATGCTTTGTACCAGACCAGTTGTGTGCCTTGCCATGAGTTTGGCAAGGGGGTACAATAGTGATTCAGGAGTGGATGACTGGACAGCGGTCAAAATTATCCGTATGTACCTAAAGAGGACTAAGGAAATGTTTCTCGGTTATGGAGGTGATAAAGGGTTCATCGTAAAGGGTTACGTCGATGCAGACATTAACACTGATCCAGATGACTCTGAGTCTCAATCTGGATACGTATTGAACATGGGTACAGTTAGCTAGAGTAGCTCTATGCAGAGCATTGTAGACATAGACATTTGCAAAGTACACACAGATCTAAATGTTGCAGACCCGTTGACTAAAACCTCTCTCACACGCAAAACATGATCACACTCTAGTAAAATCTTTGGGTGTTAATCACATGGCGATGTGAACTAGATTATTGACTCTAGTAAACTCTTTGGGTGTTAGTCACATGGCGATGTGAACTATGGGTGTTAATCACATGACGATGTGAACTAGATTATTGACTCTAGAGCAAGTGGGAGACTGATCGAACTTGCAGCTGAACCACGTGGGCAAGGCTCGTGCAAACCTCTCAGGTGCGCAAACGAGATATTGTTGTTAGACAACAGTATACCTACGATACACAAGGAAGCGTTGATGGGCCCTGACTCCGGAATTGGCTAAATGCCAATACAATCCGAGATAGTTTCCATATAAGTGATTCAAGATTAAAACCTTGATACACCTTTCGGAAGACTTAGAGTCTGACGAATATTTATGGAACTATAACTGATACGAATAAAAATGTTTTATCCATAAAGCTCGACTTGTTGCAATATACAAGTTCAAGGAGTTGACTACGATGAGGTTGCTTCACCGTAGCGATGCTTAAAGTCGGTTCGGGTTGAACTAGCAATTAATACATATTTCATATCATGAGATATAAAACAATGGAAGACAAAAGGATTTCCATCTGATGGAAATGAAACCAAGGACTTGCATGTGTTACAGTCCAAGGTATTTTGTCAATCCAGAGGATGCTAGTAAGGGTGCAAACTTCAGAGTTCCAGCGATGGACAGAAGAGAGCAAAGTGGAGTTGGAATCTTCATGTTTTGATGAAATGGTCAAAGGAGTTTTGACTTCATTAATGGATAACGAAGATGCTTATAATTCAAGAAAGTAAGTGGGAGCATAATAATATTTCTAAAAACCTTGTGTGCTTGACACATTGGTAATTGGAATTAAATTTCTTGACACGAATTAGGACTTCATTTGGAAATAGTTTTTCAATGAAGTGCTTGGGCTAAATAGCCTTTATATTAGGCATGATGATCTATGGAGATAGATTTACCTAATAGGGCTGAGCAAAGATACATATTGACAAGATGCTAAAACCTTTTAGCATTAAAAATGTCAAGGAGTGATTCTTGCCGAAGTCACATGGAAAGAGTTTTTGCAAGACTCGGTGTCCCAAAACACTGATGAGCAAAATACATGATGGAGATTCCATACACTCTTGTGTTTGGATTAATCATGTATTCCATGGTATGTAAAAACAACCAGATATGTCCAATACTCCCAAAGTTGTTGCGAGTATAGATACCAAAGTGATCAAAAGTACTGATCATGGGACAACAGTGAAAAAGGGTCATTGAGTACTATAGTAGCACTGATGACATGTATTCTCGCAAGCAGAGATCATGAAGAGTTCGTTGTAAAAGGTTACATCGATACAGTCTTCATCCATGCTCCAAGCGATTTTCGATTTAAGTTAAGGGTTTTGTGCAATACACAATATGGTGGCACGGTAGTTGGAAATTGTTCCAAACAAGTTACTGTGGCGAATTCTATAACAGAGGCGAAGTATGTTGCCGCTTTTAAAAGCAACAAAGAAGATGTTGAATCATATAGTTCATTCATGAACTTAGTATGGTTCCAAGATGGCTTTTGTCAATGGGACACTACTGCAGATAGTTGCTCCATAACTCAGTCTGAGAAATCCAGGTTCGACCTGTGATTCACATACATACAAAGCCAAGTCCACACAAAATATGAATTTTGTGAAAGCGTGAAAACGTGAGGATATGCAAAGATACACACGGAGCTGAAGTCGTCAGATCCGTTGGACATCAGGCTATACCACAAGCGAAGCATATTTACACCGGTGTGCCACAGGTGTGAAGTGCATTAGCATTAACTAGATTATTGACTCTAGTGCAAGTGGGAGTCTGTAGGAGATATGCCCTAGAGGCAATAATAAATGTTATTGATTATCTCCCTGTTCATAATTAGGTTTATGTTCCATGCTATAACTGCAATGATTCTCGAGTCTGCAAATAAAACGAGGCTCGGAGGAAGACTCATATGCACGTGTGGGATAATAAACGGTAAAATGTATTCCTAGTCTGGCCTCTAAGACTAGCTCAAGTGTTGCATGATGGTTCTGTTTTCCTGATCATGGGCATGTCTATGCCAGCAACTTTGAGGGCACAGTGTTAGAAGAACATTTGTGTTGAATCGACCCGATTGATGTTATGCTATGAGATTCTTTCGTCACAAGTTAATGGTTAATAACACAGAGATGGTTAACGTTTGCATGATTCCTCTGACCATGAGAGTATCGAGTTTCTTCATGCTTGATTCATGAACTTTGGGGTTTGTTAAACGTCATCCGTAACTGGATGGCTATTACGGCGGCTTACGGGTTCATGGGAAAGTATGTCAAGTAACTTGATAGCTCAAGATTGGGATTTGCTCCTCCGACGATGGAGAGATATCTCTGGGCCCTCTCGGTGTTACGGTATCCATCATCGTCTGGCCAGACACTTTGTGATTTGATCACGGGGATGCCGGAACACGTAACGAGAAAAGAGAACAATACCGGTAACGAGGTAACTGGCATAGTGGACAAGTTGTTGACCCACGGGGATGCCATCATGTCTCACCTCGGGTATTTGTAACATATCGCGAAGCAACAGGAATAGCACACGGCAACTGGAGGTTCACTCGAATATTCATTCGTGTGGGTATAGGGGTCAATATGGGTGTCCACGGCTCCGATGCTGATCATTGATCGGAAAGTGTTCCGGTCATGTCTATACTTCACCGAACCTATAGGGTCACACGCTTAAGGGTCATCTATCTATTGAACGCTAGACAGGGAGTCTGAGAGAAAGTCACCGAAAATGTTTCGGAGACAACGGAAGAGTTCCGAGAGAGAGAACACCGAAAGAGTTTCGGTAAAACCGAAAAGTTGTTTCGGAATATATTATTTGGTCAAAAAGGGTTTCGGCACCGCCTGGAAATTTTCAGAGGATGCCAGAATTGGTCTGGGAACTTCTGGGAATTTTCGGAGAGAAAAACCGGAAATGTTCCGAAACTGCCGTAACCGCTGTTAATGCTTTCCGCTGATGAAAACCACCGCACCGAAAATGTTTCGGATCATGCCCAGAATAATTTTAGAGGGTGCCGGAAATGTTCTGGGACGTTCTGGAATTTTTCAGAAAAAGTTTCGCGGAAAACATCTTGTCTCAGCGCGAGGGGACAAGATCCCACGAATCGGGGGTTGCATGTTTGGTGGCTTTTTGTCTAGGGAGCATGCATGTTTCATGGAGACATGTTGGTGGCTTGTTGGGGGGCCCCCCCCATGGGGAGACAAGGTGTGGGCCGGCCCAAGGGCTGCCATGGTGGTGTCCCCTTGGTGCCCCCCTTGTGTTACCATTATGCCCTTTCATGTGTGACATGAAGCTTGGGTATTTTGGTATTTCAACATCCCACCCCACCCCTTGCCTTGGCCTATAAAAGGAGGAGAAGGGGCTGCCATTCTCCCCATCCCTTGCTCTCATACACATGCCAAGATGTTATCTGGCTTCTCTCTCCCTCCCACGAAAAGAGTTTCGTAGAGCCGAAAGGCTGTCTGGGTTCCGGCAGGAACTAGTTCTGGACGGCGAAGCCCTGCCGGATAGGTGACACCGTATGTGTGCAACTCTGTAGAGAGGTCGTAGTTTCGATCTTAGTGCCCGAGGGGCTGTTCGAGAGTGCCTCCCGAAGGGCTGTCCAAGTGACGGTCCGAGTTCTGTGAGTCCTCCTGAAGGGCTGTCCGAGTGACCGTTCGGTTTTCGAAGGTCCTCCCGAAGGGCTGTCCGTGACATCGTCCGGTGGACTGTTCGACCGCCTCCCGGAGGGCTGTCCGAAGGGAAGACGAGGGTATACATCCTCGCGGTTGGGAGGTTGTAAATCCTAGCTGCGGGGATCTGCACCGCCGATCGTCATCGACTCTACTTCCGCTGCGCTACGAGTCGGTAACGAAAATGATCAAACCATGTATGCAGTCTCCATAGTGGTCCTGGGCTGGTGCGTAGGGCGGAAAATTTTTGTTTTCTGCTGCGTTACCCTACAACTACTGCAGGTAGTTGCTCCGTAACTCAGTCTGAGGAATCCAGGTTCGACCTGTGATTCACATACATACAAAGCCAAGTCCACACAAAATATGAATTTTGTGAAAGCGTGAAAATGTGAGGATATGCAAAGATACACACGGAGCTGAAGTCGTCAGATCCGTTGGACATCAGGCTATACCACAAGCGAAGCATATTTACACCGGTGTGCCACAGGTGTAAAGTGCATTAGCATTAACTAGATTATTGACTCTAGTGCAAGTGGGAGTCTGTAGGAGATATGCCCTAGAGGCAATAATAAATGTTATTATTTATCTCCGTGTTCATAATTAGGTTTATGTTCCATGCTATAACTGCTGTGGTTCCCGAGCCCGTATATCCATAAAGGCTCTGGGGAAAACCCATGTGCACGTGTGGAATAATAAACGGTAAAATGTATTCCTAGTCATGACTCTAAGACTAGCTCAAGTGTTGCATGATGATTATGTTTTCCCAATCATAGGCATGTCTATGCCAGCAACTTTGAGGGCACAATGTCAGGAAGGACATTTGTGTTGAATCGACCCGAATTGATGTTATGCTATGAGATACATTTGTCATGAGTTAATGGTTAATAACACAGAGATAGTTAACGTTTGCATGATTCCTCAGACCATGAGAGTATCGAGTTTCTTCATGCTTGATTCATGAACTTTGGGGTTTGTTAAACGTCATCCGTAAATGGATGGCTATTACGGCGGCTTACGGGTTCATGGGAAAGTATGTCAAGTAACTTGATAGCTCAAGATTGGGATTTGCTCCTCCGACGATGGAGAGATATCTCTGGGCCCTCTCGGTGTTACGGTATCCATCATCGTCTGGCCAGACAGTTTGTGATTTGATCACGGGGATGCCGGAACACGGTAACGAGAAAAGAGAACAATACCGGTAACGAGGTAACTAGCATAGTGGACAAGTTGTTGATCCACGGGAATGCCAACATGTCTCACCTCGGGTATTTGTAACATATCGCGAAGCAACAGGAATAGCACACGGCAACTGGAGGTTCACTCGAATATTCATTCGTGTGGGTATAGGGGTCAATATGGGTGTCCACGGCTCCGATGTTGATCATTGATCGGAAGGGGTTCCGTGTCATGTCTATACTTCACCGAACCTATAGGGTCACACGCTTAAGGGTCATCTATCTGTTGAACGCTAGACAGGGAGTCTGAGAGAAAGTCACCGAAAATGTTTCGGACACAACGGAAGAGTTCCGAGAGAGAACACCGAAAGAGTTTCGGTAAAACCGAAAAGTTGTTTCGGAATATATTATTTGGTCAAAAAGGGTTTCGGCACCGCCTGGAAATTTTCAGAGGATGCCAGAATTGGTCTGGGAACTTCTGGGAATTTTCGGAGAGAAAAACCGGAAATGTTCCGAAACTGCCGTAACCGCTGTTAATGCTTTCCGCTGATGAAAACCACCGCACCGAAAATGTTTCGGATCATGCCCAGAATAATTTTAGAGGGTGCCGGAAATGTTCTGGGACCTTCTGGAATTTTTCAGAAAAAGTTTCGCGGAAAACATCTTGTCTCAGCGCGAGGGGACAAGATCCCACGAATCGGGGGTTGCATGTTTGGTGGCTTTTTGTCTAGGGAGCATGCATGTTTCATGGAGACATGTTGGTGGCTTGTTGGGGGGCCCCCCCCATGGGGAGACAAGGTGTGGGCCGGCCCAAGGGCTGCCATGGTAGTGTCCCCTTGGTGCCCCCCTTGTGTTACCATTATGCCCTTTCATGTGTGACATGAAGCTTGGGTATTTTGGTATTTCAACATCCCACCCCACCCCTTGCCTTGGCCTATAAAAGGAGGAGAAGGGGCTGCCATTCTCCCCATCCCTTGCTCTCATACACATGCCAAGATGTTATCTGGCTTCTCTCTCCCTCCCACGAAAAGAGTTTCGTAGAGCCGAAAGGCTGTCTGGGTTCCGGCAGGAACTAGTTCTGGACGGCGAAGCCCTGCCGGATAGGTGACACCGTATGTGTGCAACTCTGTAGAGAGGTCGTAGTTTCGATCTTAGTGCCCGAGGGGCTGTTCGAGAGTGCCTCCCGAAGGGCTGTCCAAGTGACGGTCCGAGTTCTGTGAGTCCTCCCGAAGGGCTGTCCGAGTGACCGTTCGGGTTTCGAAGGTCCTCCCGAAGGGCTGTCCGCGACATCGTCCGGTGGACTGTTCGACCGCCTCCCGGAGGGCTGTCCGAAGGGAAGACGAGGGTATACATCCTCACGGTTGGGAGGTTGTAAATCCTAGCTGCGGGGATCTGCACCGCCGATCGTCATCGACTCTACTTCCGCTGCGCTACGAGTCGGTAACGAAAATGATCAAACCTTGTATGCAGTCTCCATAGTGGTCCTGGGCTGGTGCGTAGGGCGGAAAATTTTTGTTTTCTGCTGCGTTACCCTACAGTATTATGGAACAAGTAAAGAGACTTGCCAGTAACGAGATTGAACTAGGTATGAAGATATCGACGATCGAATCTCGGGCAAGTAACATGCCGATAGACAAAGGGAATTATGTATGTTGTCATAAGGTTCGACCGATAAAGATCTTCATAGAATATGTAGGAACCAATATGGGCATCCAGGTTCCTCTATTGGTTATTGACCAGAGAGGTGTCTCGGTCATGTTTACATAGTTCTTGAACCCCTAGGGTCCGCATGCTTAACGTTCGTTGACGATATAGTGTTATATGAGTTATATGATTTGGTGACCGAATGTTGTTCGGAGTCCCAGATGAGATCACAGACATGACAAGGAGCTCCGAAATGGTCCGTAGGTAAAGATTGATATATAGTACGATGCTATTTGGACACCGAAAGAGTTTTGGGAGGTACCGGATAGTCATCGGATCACCGGAAGGAGTTTCGGGAAGCCCCGAGAGGCTATATGGGCTTAATGGGCCAAAGAGGGAACACACCAGCCCACAAGGGGCTGGTGCGCCCCTCTCCCTGGCCGCCGGCCCTAGGGGAAGGAAAGGGGGAGGGTTGGCCCCTCCTGCCTATCCCTCCTCATGAGAGAAAGGAAAGGGGGGCCGCCACCTCCCCCTGCCTTCCTCCCGTGCACAAACAAGGAAGGGGGGCGCGGCTAGGGCAGGAGCCCAAGGAGGATTCGGAATCCTTGGGGGTGCCTCCTGGCTGCCTCCCCTCTCCCCCCACCTATATATATGAGGGAGGGGGTGCCACACAACACCACGACAATCTCTTAGCCGTGTGTGGCGCCCCTCTCCACAGTTTTGTTCCTCGGTCATATTTTCGGAGTGCTTAGGTGAAGCCCTCCGGAGATAGCATCACCACCACTGTCACCACACCGTCGTGCTGCCGGAACTCATCCACTACTTTGCCCGTCTTGCTGGATCAAGAAGGCGAGGACATCACAGAGCTGAACGTGTGCTGAACGCGGAGGTGCCGTACGTTCGGTACTCGATCGGTTGGATCGCGAAGAAGTTCGACTACATCAACCGCGTTAATAAACGCTTCCGCTTATGGTCTACGAGGGTACGTAGACACACTCTCCCCTCTCGTTGCTATGCATCTACATGGATAGATCTTGCGTGTGCGTAGAATTTTTTTTGTTTTCCATGCAATGTTCCCCAACAGAGACTGACGCCAAAAATTCTTATAAATATATATAGAAACCTCCGAAAAGAACCCTAGATGAGAAGTTCCGCAGCCTATAAAGGGGGAGCTACAACAGTCAGCATCCCACACCTTCTTCCACCTTCCGCTCACCCAGATCTTTAGAGCTCCAGCGCCCCTTTTCTTTGCTTCCATAGCAAATCCCCCCCCCCCCCCCGTCCCCTTCAGCCATGGCCGGATCTGGCGCCAACGGGAAGTGGGACGCCTCCATTGTCACAGATAGCGACATCGTGAAGTTGAAGGAGACCGGCTACTTGTCGGCCGATATTGCTCATCGGGCCCCCGAAGCGGGCCAGATTGTCCCCATGCCCAGGGTGGGCGAAGGGGTCGTATTCCTCCCCCATTTCCTTAGGGGGCTTGGGTTTCCCCTGCACCCCTTTGTGAGGGGGTTGATGTTCTTTTACGGGCTAGATTTTCATGATCTAGCCCCCAACTCCCTCCTCCACATCTCGTCCTTCATCATCTTCTGCGAAGCTCTTCTCCTCCGAGTCTGACCACACTTCAGCCTATGGCTGAAGGTGTTCAACGTCAAGCCCAAGGTGGTTGGCGGCGAACATGTAGACTACGGCGGGGCCATGATCAGCAAACCAACGCGGGTCCCGTGGCCGGAGGGCAAGTTTATCGACACCGTTAAGGTGTGGCAAAAGGAATGGTTCTACATCACCGAGCCAAGAGGAGCCGGCTGGCCGGCGGCTCCCACATTCTGATTCGGACCCCCTACCAGGCTGGCCTCATGGACCACCAAGAGCCCGGACTGGGGGTCCGCTGACGACTTGAAGGCGCTGCAGAAACACGTCGTCAGCGTAATGGAGACTGGCGTGAAGCTGGTTAATGTGATCCAGATCATGTTCAAGCGTCAACTCCTTCCCTGTCAGGAGAGGGCCAAGCCAATGTGGGAGTATGACCCCGAAGATCTAGCCACCGTGCACATCTTTTTGGCATGACCCACAAGAAAGTGTGGGGTCTACTGTTCAAGCTGTAGAAGGACTGGCTGGTCGAGGAGGAGGACATCGGCCTTGACGCTGCGACCCCTTCGAAGAAGGTGAGCAGCATTTGTCTTATCACGAGTTCGAATACTCGCACCATATGATTTGATCTAAACCTCTTTATGTGGATTTTGCAGGGCTGGCTCACCAAGGCCAAGAAGATCAGCAGGCCAGCGCTGCTGCCAGAAGGGCCCCGATTCGAACAGCTAGAGAAGCTGTTGGTCGTGGTGCCGTACAAGGCGCCCGACAAGAAGGGCAAGAAGACGGAGGTGCCGGAAGCCAGGGAGGGCCTTCGTCGCAGAGCCCGTCCGGACGGCTGGTCCGGAGACACTGCGGCCCCATCCATACAGGAGGGGGACGAGGATGGGGACGAGGAGGAAAGCGCCTCCTCGCACTCTAAGAAAAGAGTGGCGTCCAGCGACGTCGAGGAGGTTCAACCTTCTCCGGCCCCGAAGAGACGGTGCCGGCCTAAGCTGGTCCCATCTGACAGCTCAGACTCCGACGAGGGGTCTGAAGTGTCCGAAAAGGTTCCGGAGAGGAATCCCAGGGTTAAGCCCCCTGCGGCCAGGTACATACCATGGCATTTTCAATTGCCTTATTCTTTAGTAGTCCCTGGTAGAACATAGATTGATTATTTCTTGATGGTGCAGCCCTCTGCGTGACCACCCCACCGAGCAAACCTCGGAAGCGACGTCCCCGCCCGCTGACCTGGCGGATAGTGGCTCACGTTCCGCACCTCCTCTAATCCCCGAAGAAGTTGGGGAGGTGCTGTCGCGAAAGAGCCCTCCTCCTCTGAACGCAGGGGAGGAGGTCGATGCCACCATGGCCGAGGCCGACGCCTCGGTCGTTGAAGACCAGGGGGATGCATCCCTCCTGGCTAACGCAGGGAGGGGATCCAGATCATCCGAACCCCTACCGCATTCGGCTCCCGAGCCCCCGAGGGAGTCAATTCCTCCTTTCGATGGGGAAGGTGCCGGGGGTCCGGCAACCGCGCCGGACACCTCAACTCGAGCGGCGATGGGCTGGCCGGATGCGCTGGAGGAGTTGGTGAGCAACTCTGTCGTCGTCGACGAGCACCGTACCCTTATGGGTGCGGTTATACAGGGTGTTCGGTCCATTCATTCCGGACTGAACGAAGTTGTTCAAGGCCTGCTAACAGGCTTTGAGGTAAGTCAAGTAATGCTCTTTATCCTGTAAAGCGGTTGTGATCTATAGTTTGGGTAGGCCGTGTACATAGCAGCCCCCGAGACTCTTCAAAGACTTCGAAGAAGCTTGCAGAGGATCAAACTCTGTAGGCCGAGTAATAATGTCGACGTTTCTTTTGCTGACGCAGGCATCTTCCGTGGATGTGGCTGCTAGTGCTGCGACACTAAAGGAGATTGAAAGTGCAACTAATCCATGGGTGGTTTTGGTAATTCTTAACAACATATAGCTCATTGAACTAATACTCTTTCAAGATGATCATTTCAGAAAGTTCAATGATTGGCATGGCATGGACTAGAGATGTGGACCCCTCAAAATGCTAAGGACATATATTGGCTCAAGCTCAAGACTCTACTCTTTTCATTTTAGTGATCCAAGATCACATTGAGTCCATAGGAAAGCCAATACTATTAAAAGGGGATGAGGTGTTGCTTAATGGCTTGCTTGCTCAAAATGCTTAGTGATATGCTCCAAAACCCTCAACCACTTTCTCATATCCACATATGTCCCAAACCAAAAGTCAAACTCGGCCTCACCGATTTGATCTATCCGGTGCCACAGAGTTCATTTGACATAGCCATTGCCAGAAACCCTAATCAGTTCGGTCTCACCGATAGGGATCTCGGTCTCACCAAGATGGGATTGCTAACTCTCTGTTTCCTTCGTAACGTTTCGGTCTAACCGAGATGAGCGATCGGTCCCACCGAGTTCGCAATGCAAACTCTTAGTTTCCTCTTCGTAACGTTTCGGTCTCACCGAAATGAGCGATCGGTCCCACCGAGTTTGCCTGACCAACTCTCTGTTTGCCTATTACAGAAATCGGTCTCACCGAGTTCATGTGATCGGTCTCACCGAGATTACGTTATGCCCTAACCCTAACAAAATCGGTCTCACCGAGTTGACATGTCGGTCCCGCCAAAAATCCTAACGTTCACATTTTTGAACTAAATCAGTCTGATCGAGTTTCACTATTCGGTCCCACCGAGTTTGGTAAATTGTGTGTAACGGTTAGATTTTGTGTGGAGGCTATATATACCCCTCCACCCTTCCTCCATTCGAGGAGAGAGCCATCAGAACGTGCCTACACTTCCAGCATTCATTTTCTGAGAGAGAACCACCTACTCATGTGTTGAGACCAAGATATTCCAATCCAACCATAAGAATCTTGATCTCTAGCCTTCCCCAAGTTGCTTTCCACTCATATCATCTTTCCACCAAATCCAAATCTGTGAGAGAGAGTTGAGTGTTGGGGAGACTATCATTTGAAGCACAAGAGCAAGGAGTTCATCATCAACACACCATCTATTACCTTTTGGAGAGTGGTGTCTCCTAGATTGGTTAGGTGTCACTTGGGAGCCTTCGTCAATATTGTGGAGTTGAACCAAGAAGTTTGTACGGGCAAGGAGATCGCCTACTTCATGAAGATCTACCCTAGTGAGGCAAGTCCTTCGTGGGCCATGGCCATGGTGGGATAGACAAGGTTGCTTCTTCGTGGACCCTTCGTGGGTGGAGCCCTCCGTGGACTCACACAACCGTTACCCTTCGTGGGTTGAAGTCTCCATCAACGTGGACGTACCATAGCACCACCTATCGAAACCACGCCAAAAATCTCCGCGTCTACATTGCGTTTGCTCCCTCCAAACTCCTCCCCATTACCTTCATATGCAATGATTTACATTCCGCTGCTATACTCTTAGAATTGCATGTGTAGGTTGATCGCTTGACTTGTGCTAAGTTGCTAAAATCTGCCAAGACTTAAAATTTGGAAAAGGCTAGATCTTTATTTGGTCAAGTAGTCTAATCACCCCCCTCTAGACATACTTTCGATCCTACAAGTGGTATCAGAGCTTTGGTCTCCATTTGCCTTGATTTCCATAGCTTTGGTGATCATAGCCTGGTTTCACAACCTAGAAGAGTATGGCGTCTAGCGAGGAAAATTACCACCGTAGAGGTCCTTACTTTGATGGTACTAATTTTGCTAGTTGGAAGCATAAGATGAAAATTCACATTCTTGGACATAACCCCGCCGTTTGGGCTATTGTGTGTATTGGTTTGCAAGGTGAATTCTTCGATGGGAGAGAACCAAATCGTGAAGCAACTGCGGAAGAGTTGAAAATGCTGCAATACAATGCTCAAGCTTGTGATATCCTCTTCAACAGATTATGCCCCGAAGAATTCAACAAAATCAGCCGTCTTGAGAATGCAAAGGAAATTTAGGATACTTTGATTGATATGCACGAAGGTACCGACTCCATCAAGGAATCCAAATTGGATGTGCTTCAAAGTCAGCTGGACAAGTTCAAAATGAAGGATGGTGAAGGTGTCGCTGAAATGTACTCTAGGCTTGCTCTCATCACAAATGAGATTGCCGGCTTAGGAAGTGAAGAGATGATCGACAGCTTCATCATCAAGAAGATCCTAAGAGCCTTGGATGGAAAATATGACACCGTGTGCACATTGATCCAAATGATGCCAAATTACAAAGATCTCAAGCCAACTGAAGTCATTGGAAGAATTGTTGCTCATGAGATGTCACTCAAGGATAAAGAAGAGCTTCACAACAAGTCTAGTGGTGCTTACAAAGCCTCATGTGATGCTCCTACATCATCAAGTGAAAAACAAGCCTTCAATGAGGAATTGAGCCTAATGGTGAAGAACTTCAACAAGTTCTACAAGAGTAGAAGCAAGGAAAGAAGTTCCAAGTCAAGGTCCTACAATGACAAAAGATCTTCTAGTCATGAGCGTAATTGCTACAATTATGGAAGACCCGGACACTACTCCAATGAGTGTACGGCTCCCTACAAAAGAAGAGAAGACTCACCTAAAAGAAGAAGCAAAAGAGAAGAATCACCTCCAAGGGAGAGAAGGAGTAGAGATGATCGTTATGAACGAAGAACCTCTCGCAGAAGCAAGGATTCGGAAAGGAAGGACAAGTCATCAAGGAGCTATACAAAACGAAGATATCAAGCTCATGTTGGTGAATGGGTATTCGGCTCCGACTCCGACCACCACTCCGAGAGAAGTTATCACTCCGACTCCGAATATACTCAAGATGAAGGTGTTGCCAGTCTAGCACTTGTGTCAACCAACTCCTATGACATATTTGACTGACCAAATGAAGGAATTGGAAGATGCTTCATGGCTAAAGGCCCAAAGGTATCACACCCCGAGTATGTTGATTTCAATAGTGATGAAGATGATTTGCTAGGTGATGATGATTTACTTGTTGACAACTCTAGTGATGAAAACAATGATGAACTTGCTATTAATCATGCTAAACAAGATAAAATGAACAATGATGATAAGAAGGAGATTGAGAGTCTAACTAAAGAACTAAACACTCTTAAGTTAGCCCATGAAACTACCTTAGAAGATCATCGAGAGCTTTTAAAGACTCATGAGAAACTACGCTTTGAAAAGCTCAACCTAGAGCAACAGCATGGGTTCTTAAAAGCAATCAATGATGATCTTCGTAAGAAAAGTTCTTCTTACATTGCCAAGCGTTTACTCTTGTCTACTTACATGCCACAAGTAAAATCTAGCAACAAGAGTAAGAAAGATTCTTCTTCTAGTAGTAACAATAATCATGCTAAATCCAATATTGTTGCTTCTAGTAGTTCTCTTGATTCCACTAATGATTATCTTAGCCAAGTTACACTTGAGCAAGAAAATAGCTTATTGAAGGGAATTATAGAGAAAGGTGTTTACAAGAGCCTTGCCGGAAGTAAGCAATTTGAGGAAATTGTACGCAAGCAAGGAAGGCACCGGAAGAATCAAGGTGTTGGTTTTGAATGAAAGTTCAATGCCAATGGAGTTGAGTGGGAAGAAGATCAATACCCCAAGACGAAGATTGTTCCTCAACATGAGAAGTATGATCCTACTTCCTTCAAGGGGACACAAGCTCAAGATGATCTTCCACCACAAGACCTCAAGCAAAAAGGCAAGGACAAGCTTCAAGAGGAGATTGATGCATTTGAAGAAGCTCCTAAGGCCTTGGTCAAGTGGGTTCCCAAGACTACATCAAGTTCTACTTCATCAAGTATGACTACAACTCCAAGGATTCCCATCAAGATGATGTCGATCCCAAAGAAGAAGAACTAGAGAATTCTTGGGGGTGACTCCGCCAACATATTTCACTCATATCATTTTGGCAAGAACAAGTGCAATCATCTTCCACATCTTGCACTAGTTCAAGGAGTCACAAACCCTCTTGTTGGTAAGACAAGGGACAAGGTAACCTAATGCTTTCATGGACATCATCTTGTGTGTACTTCACTCTATGTCTATGGTTATCCTTGTTTGTTCCTTGTGGGACTAACCCATGTAGGTATTGAAAGTGCAACTCACTCCAATGGATTGCTCCAAATGATCTACATCAAAATTGAGCATCCACATCTTCAACATCTACATGAAGTCATCATCGACAAAACCCAAGGTTAGTTCATCCCTCTTAGGGGGGATATCACATCTAGGGGGAGCTTTACTCTAAGAATTGAGCTAAAGCAACTCTAATGGTGTGAACACAACAATGCTTTATGTAAAAGTGGTAACCCCACTTGTGCTTAAACGATGAGTATGACCTATGATCGGATGTTCTCATTTGACTCCTAAGTCAATATACTCATATATAGATGATCTAGTCATCGCCAATTGCTTGATAGATGCTAGATTGTTTGTGCATGCTTTGTCACATATTTCATTTGCCATTTTATTGTGTGAGCATGTTGGTTGCATATTTTTCTCATTCAAGGACATCCATTTGTTGCTTTGATTGTTTGATCTGATTCTTTTGCCAAATGGATGGACGAGAATGCCTAAGAACTTCCTTTAGCTATCTATGCTTTTCTCGTATCAAACTCTATTCATGCTACATCACAAAGTTTGATCAAGTCGGATTCGAACCCTCTGGGTGAGGAGCACTCGGAGTCACCGATTCATCATAGATTTAAACTTCCAAAACCTCTCTGTGCATTTCAGTCTGACCGATTCGTACTTTTCGGTCATACCGAGTTCACTGAGTTGATCTAGGTTTTCAATCTCAGTGCAACCGATTAGAACCATTCGGTCACACTGAGTTGCAGTAACCGCTTGCGATTCTGCATCTCGGTGCCACCGATTTGTTCCACTCGGTCACACCGACAGGGTCAGGATATATACACCGATGGGTCAAATTTTGGAAATTTCTCCGAAACCTTTTCGCCCGCGCGTGTCCTGCTCTGCCGACTCGGGTCTCCGGATCGTCCTCTCGTCGCCAGCGACCCCCTGCCGCTGGTCTCCGCCGCCGTCAACGGAAATCTACGCCGCTGTTGCCGCCGTAGTGAGCTCATCGCCAAGTTAGGGTATGAGTTCGACCCTTTGTGCAATATTTACCTCCGATTCTTAGCACAAAGACAATGCCAAGATTCTTACCACGTATGAGATCAATCTATCCAACGAAAACTTCCTTTAGATTAGTTTTGATTCGAAAATTTAGGGTTAGGTTTCCGCCGAACTCATCTCGGACCGACCGAGTTGTAGAAATCGGTCTCATCGATTTGGCTTAGGCCATTGCACTTGTAACCTTCGGTCTAACCGAAAGTTGCAAATCGGTGTGACCGAGTTCAACTCTCAGTGAAACCCTAGCAATCTCGGACTCACCGAACTGTGTCTTGGTCTGACCGATCTCACTAGTTCAGACTCCAACATTGCTTCGGTGGCACCGAGTTTAACACATCGGTAGCTCCGAAATGCTTTCGGTGGAAAACTAAAACTAAATTTTTGACTCAATTGTTTTGCAAAATCTTTGCACTTTATGATGCTCATCCACTCTATCTCATCTATAATTATTCACAGGGTCAGCTTTCAGTTTGCAGTGCTAGAATGTCTGATCAAAGTGATAGCCAGAACAGGTCTAAGGAGCAAGTGAATCTAAGTGAGGGCACTAGTCCCTCTGACAGCTATGAGGATGGTAGAAGAAGTACTCCTAGCAACCTGCCTAAGGCTGCTACTAGGCAGAGGAGAAAGAGAAATTCTGATTCTGAAGATGAAGACTATGTTGCTGCTGAGGAGGAAGTCAGCTCCAAGAAGAAGGTGTTGAAAAAGGAATATGCTGCTGTTGCTGCAACCAAGCCTGTGTTGCACAAGAAAGCTCCTGCCAAGAGAGTGCCCATGTCTAAGGCCAGAGCCTCAACTCTTGAAGCCTCCAAATCAACTGTTGAGGAGACTGGTGAGGGCAAGAAGAGAAAGGAAAGGGTCAAGAAGACAACAACTAGAGTAATTGGCAGACCCTCTATGATGAGAGACCCAGCTGAGGATGAAGAAGAAGATGAAGAAGAGGATGCTGCACCAGCACCCAAAGCTCAGAAGTTGATGGGGAATGCCATCAAGTATGGGGCTGCTTCAGCAAAGCCCAAGACTGCCCCCAAGTCTACTGCTCAAGCTTCTAAGTCTGCACCAAAGAGAAGCACAAGAAACATACCATCTGCTGAAAAGAACAAGGCCCTAGTGCCTGAAGTGGAAGATGAAGAAGAAGCCCAAGTGCTCAGGAAGCTAAAGCCAAAGATCCCTGACCATGATGACAATCATCCAGTGGCTGAGAATATGAAAGCAAGGAAGGATGCAGGTCTCAGATTGTGGAGACAATCAGATCCATATGCTGTGAGGAGAAGGACTGCTGTGGACTATAGATTTCACACCAAGGAGCAGCATGACTTCCATGAGACAATTCTTTTGGATAAGAAGCCCATAGTGTGTGACATGAAGTGGGTAGACTGGGAATACATCGACAAAAATGTAGACCACTTCCCAGGAGTGCATGAAAGTTTCAGACTCAATGGAGTAGACACTTTTGTGGGTCAGAAGCTTACCAAGTGGAATGATGAGCTCATTATGAAATTCTATTCTACAGCTCATTTCTATCCAGATGGAAGGATTGTATGGATGTCTGAAGGTACAAGGTACCAATCAACAGTTGCTGAGTGGGCCAAGCTGATCAATGCCCCTACAGAGCTTGAGGATGACATAGATGTCTATGCCAAGAGAAAGAAAGATCACAACTCCATGACCAACATGTATAGGGAGATTCCTGACAAAGCCTTGGAGACTCACAAGCTAGGCTCTGTATATTATCTATTGTCTGGACTGGCCACTATTAACACCATCTTAAGGCACACCTTGTTGCCCAAATCAGGAGATCACAGGATGATCAGAGGCCACTCCATCAATTTGCTTCTATTGTTTGATGTGCCCCAGAAGTTTAAGGTGATGAGTTTGATTGTTGAGACAATCAAGAGGACAGCTGCAGACCAGAAGAGATCATGTGGGTATGCTCCACACATCCAGATGCTCATCAACTCCAAGATGGGCACAGGCACATATTTGTTGGATAAAGAACACCTTCCCTTGAGACCTGAATTTGAGGATAACACAGTTGTCATGGATGCTGAAGATCCTACATCAGTAGAGGCTCAAGAGAAGAGGGAGAAAGCAAAGGCAGAGAAGGCAGCCAAGATGCCAAGTGTTGAAGAGGCATCTCAAGTTTTTCTCAAGTCAAAACAAGATCAACTTGGCTATCTCATTCAAGCAACTTTGAGGATTGAGAAAGGTTTGGCCACCCTGACTCAGAATCAAGAGAGCCTGGAGAGGATCATTGAAACAAAGTTTTATGATCTGGACTTGAAGGTGACAGAGATGCAGACAGCTGTTGAGCAGCTCCAGGAAGGAGCTAAAGAGAGGAAAGGGAAAGCTACCACAGATGCTTTTCAGAGAGTGCCTAGGGCACAGAGATCTGCAGCAATGCATGTGACAGATACAAGAGCTACTGCGTCAGCATCTGCAGCTACAGCTTCAGTTGCCCCTCCGGTTGCAACTCCACCAGCTCCAACAACCTCAACAGATGCATTTGTTCTTGGAGTCCTCTCTTCACCGCCTCCTGAAGATCAAGCCTAGAGAGACACATAGCACTATGCATTTTCAAGCTTTTTGGTAACTTGCTGCCAAAGGGGGAGAAAGTGTATAGATCATAGGCTTCGAGAGAGAGTGCTTGCTTCTTTTTGCCATTCTCTTTGCTACTTTTTGTGTGCTTGCTTGGTTGATATTCTATGTTTATGTGTGTGAGATACTTATGGTCATGTGTTTGATCATATCCTACATTAATGTTTGTGCTTGGATGATGACATTATTTATCTCTCTTGTATGATCATTCACTTTGCCTTGGTGATGAGTGCATATTTTTCATATTCCATCATTTTGAGCGCTCCACCAAGATGTATGTGACATGGAAGAGTAACCCATGATCCTAATCGATTGTGCATTTGCATTCAAAAGCAAATTTTAAATAATGCACAAATTTAGGGGGAGCTCTTGCTTATCACATACTTCTCAAAGCGACGATATACTTCATTCTTATTATCATGTGTTGAAGCTTTGATCTATATGTTGTCATCAATTACCAAAAAGGGGGAGATTGAAAGTGCAACTAATCCCTGGGTGGTTTTGGTAATTCTTAACAACATATAGCTCATTGAACTAATACTCTTTCAAGATGATCATTTCAGAAAGTTCAATGATTGGCATGGCATGGACTAGAGATGTGGACCCCTCAAAATGCAAGGACATATATTGGCTCAAGCTCAAGACTCTACTCTTTTCATTTTAGTGATCCAAGATCACATTGAGTCCATAGGAAAGCCAATACTATTAAAAGGGGATGAGGTGTTGCTTAATGGCTTGCTTGCTCAAAATGCTTAGTGATATGCTCCAAAACCCTCAACCACTTTCTCATATCCACATATGTCCCAAACTAAAAGTCAAACTCGGCCCCACCGATTTGATCTATCCGGTGCCACCGAATTCATTTGACATAGCCACTACCAGAAACCCTAATCAGTTCGGTCTCACCGATAGGGATCTCGGTCTCACCGAGATGGGATTGCTAACTCTCTGTTTCCCTTCGTAACGTTTCGGTCTAACCGAGATGAGCGATCGGTCCCACTAAGTTCGCAATGCAAACTCTCTGTTTCCTCTTTGTAACATTTCGGTCTCACCGAAATGAGCGATCGGTCCCACCGAGTTTGCCTGACCAACTCTCTGTTTGCCTATTACAGAAATCGGTCTCACCGAGTTCATGTGATCGGCCTCACCGAGATTACGTTATGCCCTAACCCTAACAAAATCGGTCTCACCGAGTTGACATGTCGGTCCCACCGAAAATCCTAATGTTCACATTTTTGAACTAAATCGGTCTGACCGAGTTTCACTATTTGGTCCCACCGAGTTTGGTAAATTGTGTGTAACGGTTAGATTTTGTGTGGAGGCTATATATACCCCTCCACGCTTCCTCCATTCGAGGAGAGAGCCATCAGAACGTGCCTACACTTCCAGCATTCATTTTCTGAGAGAGAACCACCTACTCATGTGTTGAGACCAAGATATTCCAATCCAACCATAAGAATCTTGATCTCTAGCCTTCCCCAAGTTGCTTTCCACTCATATCATTCTTTCCACCAAATCCAAATCTGTGAGAGAGAGTTGAGTGTTGGGGAGACTATCATTTGAAGCACAAGAGCAAGGAGTTCATCATCAACACACCATCTATTACCTTTTGGAGAGTGGTGTCTCCTAGATTGGTTAGGTGTCACTTGGGAGCCTCCGTCAATATTGTGGAGTTGAACCAAGGAGTTTGTACAGGCAAGGAGATCGCCTACTTCGTGAAGATCTACCCTAGTGAGGCAAGTCCTTCGTGGGCGATGGCCATGGTGGGATAGACAAGGTTGCTTCTTCGTGGACCCTTCGTGGGTGGAGCCCTCCGTGGACTCGTGCAACCGTTACCCTTCGTGGGTTGAAGTCTCCATCAACGTGGACGTACGATAGCACCACCTATCTGAACCACGCCAAAAATCTCCGTGTCTACATTGTGTTTGCTCCCTCCAAACTCCTCCCCTTTACCTTCATATGCAGTGATTTACATTCCACTGTTATACTCTTAGAATTGCATGTGTAGGTTGATCGCTTGACTTGTGCTAAGTTGCTAAAATCTACCAAGACTTAAAATTTGGAAAAGGCTAGATCTTTATTTGGTCAAGTAGTCTAATCACCCCCCCTGTAGACATACTTTCTATCCTACAGAGATGGGCTGGAAGCTCGAGCGCTCCAACAGGGAGCTTGACCCTGTCAACAAATGGCTTAACGAGGCGCAAGGTAAGCTTTTCGTTAGTGTACGTGATCGCTTGTTGCCGGGTACATATACACCGGACTGTGTGCTGATCATTCAATGTGCGGCTATTTCAGCTGCCTCCGCTGAGGTTGAGGGCTTGAAGGAGGCCCTAAAGAAACCGAGGCTGAGGCGGCTGCCAAGAAAATGGCCACTGACAAGGCGGTGGCTGAGCTCGAGAAGGCCAAGCTTGTTCATGAGCAACACGAGGCTCGAGTAACCGAGGTGCAAGTGGAGCTCCAGGATGCCGTCAAGAAGCTGGAGGCCCTTGAAAGGGAGAAGGGGGAGCAGTCCTCCATGCTATCCAAGGTGGAGAAAGAACTCCAGGAGGTGAGGACCGACGTGCGAGGTGTCCGGGAGGAGCTCCGCCAAGTGGGGCAAATTGCTAATGGTAAGAAATACTTACTGCAGAGTGTGTTCGGAGGCAACATGTTCGCCTTGCTGACACAAGTCTGGCCCTCCACAGGCATCTTCGCCGAACTCCCGAAGAGTGCGGTGGCCACAGCGAAGCACTATGCTACTCACGAGGAGGACTCCACATAGCGGCTCTTCTGGTCACAGTTTCTAGATTCCGAGCGTCCTCCCCTCCTCAGCAATCAAATGAAGCAGCTGATGGAGATGCATCGGATGTCCGAGCTGGCCGTGAAGGACCTCTGTGTCAATCTGTGGCCCGCCGAGCCCATTCCGGATACCTACTTCGGCCTTGTGCAGAAGCTGTGGGAGGCACCGCTTAGAATTGATGCCGTGAAGCGCTCGGCGTGCCTTGAGGGGGCGTGGCTTGCGTTTGCGAAGACCATGGTGCATTGGCCGAAGATTAATCCAATGGACATGGCCACTGGTCCTCCGCCCAAGGGAAAAGAGCATCGCCGCCCTGAGCAATACTTTGCCCAGGTGATGATTGGCGCGCGGGCGATAGAGGGCCAGTGTTCAAAAGATGTAATGCTTGAATGACTGTATTAAGTTTTTACCAATTGGACCTTGTGCTTTATGATGCATCCACCTGACTTAATTTATATTGTCATGATTTTAATTTTGACTCCTATGCGGCCGTATGTTTATTCTGAAAGCTACCAGTCATCGGCTTCAGCCCCCAGGTGAATATCACGAGGGGTGTTTTGTCTCCGCACTATTACCCTTAGCCAACGTCTTGGTACCCGGAGGCGGTAGTGCGTGAGCGAAACTAGGCAATCCGACTATTCAGTTTTATTGCTTTCACTTAGCCTTAGGAGCTTGACGGTGGGGGCTAAGGACTAGCCCCCCGTCTGTTATGATGTACTTGGGGGCCAATGCCTACCCTTTCCGATCACATGGTTTGTGTTAAGACGAACCCTTCGTGTGACACGGCAAAATCGCCAATGATTTTTAGAGTCAAACCTCATCATCGGATCGCTGATCAGTTCGCGCTTACTATGACGGTTAGTTTTCAACTTTCTCCTCCTGAGGTACTTGACCAGGCAAGCCAGAAGTACAATCGTAGGGGTTCTCCCTTTGCCCTCTTAGCGAAACGTGCGGAACATAAGGGGCAAACACACGAGCCGGGCAACCCAACTATTGACCCAAGACATAGTTCGGTACTTGATGCATATAGTGCAATATCCGAGACGCCGAACACTCTACGGGAAGCAGTATCGGACTTGGGGTGCCGAGCTGATGGGGAAATCGAGCTCTAGGTTAGTTAACCGATCATGTTTTCATGCCGGGCTGTTCGAAGAGCGAGGGGAGAATCAAAAGGGAAATAAACAAATCGCAAAATGCGGATATCCGAACACCATAAAGGGCGTTTTTATTATTTCTCATTGGCTCAAGACGTCTAACCATACAATTCGAACTGCCAAGGCATTATTTGTGAAAAGGAAAAAGTTTTACAGAGTAAAGGTTTACGCAGGGCCTTGATGCGTGAGTCAAAGCCTCGACTGTGCCCTGCTGCACGTCTGTGCCTTTGCTTCTGAGAGGTGGAGGTTGGGACGTTCGATGAAACCTTGAGGGGCGGGGGTCCCGCCAATGAAGCTTTATGCTTGGGGGGTTCCGGAATTGGCCCCCGGGTCGTCCGAAGACAAGGTAATTCCGTAGTTCGGGTTAGCCGAACATATGCTTCAGATTTATTGATATATGCCTCATGGCTGCCCATGGTATTTTGAGTGCGAGATTATGCTGACGAGGCACATGGAGCGTGAAGAATGTGGGCGTGCCGTGGGGCATGCATCCCTATTTGCGGTGAACGCATGCGGGTTCCCATGACGGGGAACGGGTTTGAACCCGTTTACTGCTGTCGCCGGCCTTTACGGCGGGTCGGCATCTGGACCTGTATGGGCCGGTTTGGTCTTCGGCCGCTAGGGCCGCAGTGTGCTCTTCGGTTCAAAGTGAGCGTTCTGTGTTGCCATTGATAGTTATGACGCCCAAAGGACCAGGCATCTTCAACTTGAGGTACGCGTAATGCAGAATGACATTGAATTTTGCAAATGATGTTCGGTCGAGGAGGGCGTGATAGCCGCTGTGGAAAGGTGCAATGTCGAAGATCAAGTCCTTGCTTCGGAAGTTGTCCGGAGAGCCGAACACTAGTTCAAGCATCACAGTGCCTATGCAGCGGGCCTCCACTCTCGGAATGACCCCCATAAAGGTGGTGTTACTGGGTTTGATCCTTGACGGATCGATCCCCATCTTCCTCACTGTGTCTTCGTATATCAGATTTAGGCTACTGCCCTCGTCCATTAGGACTCTAGTGAGGTGGAATCCATCGATGATGGGGTCGAGTACTAAGGCTATGGATCCTCCGTGGCGTATGCTGGTCGGGTGATCCCTGCGATCGAAAGTGATCGGGCAGGCCGACCATGGATTGAACTTCGGCGCTACGGGCTCGACGGAATATACGTCTCGCAGCACTCGCCTCCTTTCATTCTTTGGTATGTGGGTTACGTAGATCATGTTCACCGTCTTGACCTCGGAAGGGAAGGGTTTTTGGCCTCCACTATTCGACCTGCGGGGCTCGTCCGTTTTCGCTTCATGGGCTTTTGCCCGAGTCTTCGGCTGTAAGCTTGCCGGCCTGCTTGATCACCCAACAGTTACGGTTGGAGTGGTTGGCGGGCTTCTCTGGAGTGCCGTGGATCTGGCAAGTCCTGTCCAGGATTGCGTCTAGTCTGGATGGGCCATCGCCGTTGCCTTTAGGGGCTTTCTTTCGGGGTCCGGACTTCTGATTTCAGAATCCGGCATTTACTGCCGTATCCTCGCCCTCGCCGTCATTGTGGCGACGTTTATTCTTGCTGCGTCGGGGCTTTCCATTTTTGTCCCGAACCTCGAAGGTACCGGGCGTGTCAGGGTTGGCGTTTTTCGAGTGAGCCAACTGTCTTCGCCCGCGCAAAAGCGGGTCATGAGAGAAGTAAGGGCTGCCATAGTTCTTGGTTTGTCCTGGCCGAGCTGTCTTACGAACCATTCGTCCTTGACACTCTGCTTGAAAGCGGCCAAGGCTTCGGCATCCAGACAGTCGACAATCTGGTTTTTCTTTGTTAGGAATCGGTTCCAAAATTGTCGGGCAGATTCTCCGGGCTGTTGTGTGAAGCGATTTAGGTCGTCAGCGTCTGAAGGCTGGACATAGGTGCCGTGAAAGTTCGCTCGAAAAGCGTCCTCAAGCTCTTCCCAACAACCTATAGAGTCTTCGGGAAGGCTATTCAACCAGTGTCGAGCTGGACCTTTAAGCTTTAGTGGCAGGTATTTGATGGCGTGGAGGTCATCTCCTCGCGCCATGTGAATGTGGAGGAGGAAATCCTCTATCCATACGGCCGGGTCTGTGGTTCTGTTGTATGGTTCAATGTTCACAGGCTTGAAACCTTCTGGGAATTGGTGTTGCATTACCCTCTCTGTGAAGCACAGGGGGTGTGTGGCGCGCCGAACTCGGGCTACATCGCTACAGAGGTCTTCGGCCATCCGAGTCCGCTGTTGCTCCCGGATTCTATCGTTTCGGTTTAGCCGATCGTAGTATCCTTCCCGGTAAGCGGGCTAGTCTTCTCTGGGTCCGTAGATGGACCTGGTATGGCCTCCTCGAGCGTCTAGGTCATGGCGGAGGTCGTACTTGTAGGTGGGCCGCGTTTGATCCTTGCCGTAACGGCGAGGTGGGGCGGCTGGGTGCTCGGCCTCGTCAGCTTCTCTGTTCCGCCCTCTAGGGGGACGGTCCGGCTGTTCGGCGCGTGTGTATGTCGGACGTGTTGGCTCTACGGCCTCGTCATCGAATTGCGGCAGCAACCTTCGCTTGGGATAACTTTTGATTGGTTGTTCGCGGCCGTACCCTTCTTCGGCGGCTAGGACTTTGGTCCATCGATCGTTGAGGGTGTCCTGTTCGGCCTTGATTCTGCGCTTTTGTTTCTTCAGGCTGCGGGCGGTGGCTAGAAGCCTCCGTTTGAACCGTTCCTGCTCTAGCGGATCTTTGGGGACGATGAAATCGTCCTCCTCGAGACTCGCCTCTTCTTCGGAGAGTGGGAGGTAGTTACTGTCTTCGGAGTCATCCGGGTATTCTTGGTTGAGCGGGTCCTCCTGCCCCGCGGGGTCATCCTGATGATGTTCGTTGGCTGCGGCTCCAGCGAGGTCATCCGTATTATTCGCGGTGCCGTTCTCCGCAGAGTCCACGTTGCTCGCATGGCTTCGACGTGGCTTTGATCGACGAAACTGTCTTCGGCGTTTGGGCGGCTCATCTCTGGGTTTGTCTCGGTCCTGATTGGGAGTGTCATCGCCGTCCTAGGGGGTGTCCACCATATAAATATCGTAGGTGGACATGGCCGACCAGCGGCCGGTGACGGGGAGGGCGACATCGATGTTAACCGTGGCTCCGCCATCCTCATCCATGTATTTGGCGTTTTCCTAATTATAATCTAGCATATCGGTTAAATCATCGACAGTGGCTACCAAGTGGGTGGTGGGCGGTTCGTAAAATTCCCTGTGGTACACCTCGAAGGGTTGATGATTGTGGGCGGAGGGCAGGTCCTCCTGGATGGTCATTTTCTAGATTCGGACTAGCGCCTCATTTAACATAGCGAGGGTTGCCAGATTCTAGGGCTCTAGGCCAAATTCTGTTGTAACGGGGTGGGGGGCAGTCAGTGCCCTGGCCGGTCCTTGGTTTCCACAGGCCGAGCTAGGCTCGGGGTGCGGTGCCGAATACTTGAGGGGGTCCGGATCGTCACTGGAGATCAAGGATGGGCCTTGGTTTTTGTGTGTGGCTTCCACGCCGGGGTTCAAGATCGAGCTGCTTCGGGCCGGGGGTGACCCCTGGCCATTGGTTGCTGCTTTGTCGTAAGGGCTCAAGGCAAGAGGAGCGTTGTGAAGGAAAGGTTCGGCCGAGATTGACTCTTGGCTTCCGCCTCCTGATTCTACCTCGAAGGCCGAGGACAGACCCTCCGCGGACATGATGGATTCGGCCGAAGGTGGAGTCTGGCCCCCGCTTGAAGCGGAGCCCTCCTGGCTTGAAGCTGTTCGGACGGCGGGGGCGATCTGTAGATCGGATCGGAGGGGGACTCCAGAGCGGGCATGGCGAGGCCTGCGAGGGTGTGGGAGGGGGTAGTGAACGCGGTGAAGACCAGATTGCCTCGTGTGTCTGCAACATATTCCAGATTACCGAATCGAATTCGGTGTTTAGGAGTGAAGTTGTCAATCTGATCCAAACGACCAGTCGGTTCGGCGTGCAGTACAATGCTGCCGAACACGAAGAGTTGTCCGGGGATGAAGAAGTCCCTGTATCCAATGCCTTCTCCTATGATCAGGCGAGCCATCGATCCTTTGGGCGACCCCACAACGGAACTCTCAATGAAAGCACCAATGTCGGTGTCAAAACTGGCAGACCTCGGGGTAGGGGGCCCCGAGCTGTGGATCTAGGATCGATGGGGAACAAGGGATGATGAACACGATGTTTACCCAGGTTCGGTCCCTCTCGAAGAGGTAATACCCTACGTCATGCTTGATTGTATTGGATGTATTGTATGGTTACAAAGTAGATCTACCTCGAGATCAGCATGAGCTAAACCCTAAGGTGATGAGGTGATGAATATAGCTCTCCTCCTAAAGACTACAACCCTCGGTTTATAAAGACACCGGTAGGATTAGGGTTACTGGAGATAGATTACAATAAGGAGAAAGGAGATCCTGCCTATCACTACTGCAGGATGCTGCTAACGTGACACTACGATCAGAGACCCTTCGAGGAAACTGTGTGCGATGCATTAATCACAAACGGTGATGTAAAAAAACTGTCAAAAAAGATGCAAAACGTTTGCGATGGTGGATACATCAAACACAGTTCAGAATTTAGTTGCGTGTGCGATGCGGGGCATACGGTTCAGTTCAGTGAACTGTTTGCGATGAGGCAGAAGAACAGAAATGGGCAGCCAGATGAAGGTGTGTGCGATATACGGCATATGGTTCACTCGGATGAATTGTTTGTGATTAGGCGGAACAAAAGAAACGGTCAGCCAGATCAAGGTGTGTGCGATAGAGGGCAAACAGTTCACTCAGATGAACTGTTTGCGTTGAGCCAGATAACAGAAACGGTTCAATTTAACAAGGTGTGTGTGATACGCGGCAAACAGGTCTGTAATCAGAAATGTGTGCGAAGACCGATAATAACACAGACGATTGCTGCTAATAAGACGTGTGTGTTGTGCGTTGGGATTGCATACAGAACAACAACATATATATATACACACTTATAAGGACATGGTTGCATAACCAAATTAAACATCCAATTACATAGGTGGCTACTACACACATGCCATTTGCACACACCAAAGTAAACTATTACATGCATAATTACATAGGTGGCTACTACACACATGACATTTCCACACACCAAAGTCAACTATATATTACATGCATAATTAACTAGGATAAACGATCATCTGATCATCACTACTTCTTGTGACGCTTGCCGCTACTGCTCTGCTTGTGGCTCGATCCGGCCTCGTCGATTTCGGTAATGAGGCACTTCCTCATGTCAACGATCCACCTGTGCATCTCGTAGCATGTGTACACGCTCTTGGCCGTGAACCTGAGGTGAGGTCCATCCAGTTGCCGCATCCAGGCCCCGTGCTAGGATACGGGACATGTTCTGTTGGCATCCTGCTTCATCTTTTCGTAGTATGGGTCGATGATGGCTGAGGCGAGTTCAACCAGGGAGTCCTTCTTTGTGCTGCCCCAGACCCTGTAGTACTCACGGATTTTGACAAGGTTCTTGCAGGCCAAGCCCGTAACCCTGAGCGCTTTTACATCGTCGGTGGTTTCCACCGTAGCGAACTTGTAGTCGGTGCTGTTGACAAACCTGGCGAAACGGTCGCAAGGCTGTATGGCCATGCAGTAGTGGTAGATGAGGACATGATGGCGCACGCACAACTGGGCGACGGCAACCTTCTGATCTTTGCCGGGAAGACCCGCGGTGTACTGGAGGTCGATGCCGACCACCTTGTACTTGTCTCCAGCAAGCAACTGCTCCACGGTGTTGATGTAGTCCTCCACCACGGCCGGGTCGATGGTGTACACCACCATGAGATCCGTCTCCCTCGAGTGGGTCTCGACTTTATGCTTGCCGAACTCCATTGGAGCGCCGCTAGATATTCTCTCTGTATGTGTCGTCGTGGGTGTGCTTGTTGTGTTGTGGGGCGAGATCGAAAGGTTGAAGAGACTAAGGTTATAATGGCCGCGGGAATTAATGGGGAAGCCGGACGGACTAGAATATCCGCATGCCCGGATGGCAGTTCTAATTTGCAGCGCATAACTCCATCGTGCCGCACGTAACTGCATCGTGGCGACGCGTGCGGCGCAACCGCATGCATATGGGCCCCCAACGTGATCATGCGCAGGCCCCAACCGCTGGCAGAGCGCACGCACACGGACGCGAGCAGAGCGCTCCGCGGCACCTCAACAGCGAGCAACCATATATATGCATATAGCAGTTGAACACGCAAGGAAAAGTTGTCCACAAGCCGAGCACGTGGAGGTACGCGAGCAGAGCGCGCCGACGGACAACAGAGCGCACCGACGGACGCGAGCAGAGCGCGTCGTGGCACCTAACGGTGAGCAGAGCGCGCTGAGGGACGCGAGCAGAGGCCGGCACAGTGATACGTGGCAAATAAGACGAACCGTGCGAGCGATGGCGGAGACATCAAGCACGAATCAGATTAGAGTTGCGTGTGCGATACGTGGCATACAGTTGATCCATCCGAGCTGTTTGTGATGGAATAAGCCGTGTGTGTTGTGGGCAAACGCTTGCTGGTATATAACCGTTTGCGATTGATGAATTCATCACCGATGGGTAACCTAGTGTGATCCGTGTGCGATGTGATATGCTCTGTCTGCAGAACATCTATGCTCTGTGTACAGAAGAACAACATATATATATACTTGTAACAGGACATGATTGCAAGACCAAAGTAAACATCCAATTACGTTATATAACAAATACCATAAATATTGCAAGGTTCAAATTCCAGCATTACAAGGCCCAAATTCAAAGATTACAAGGTTCAAACTATTCAGACACATAAAATTCATCTTCTTCAGAATCTTTTTCATGCATTATTTTTGCGAAAGGATCAGCCCCCGAGAAGTCATATAGCGGCTCGATACAGTGAGTTCCGAATAATCTGTCATATGAAGTTACAAACTGAAATTCAGCTTGTGCAGAGCCTTTTCCATTCAGCTGTAGACGCCTGCGCTCTTTAGCAATCCATTCACTTCTGCGCAGTAAATATAGGGCAAACCTCATTACCTTGAGCAACCTTGCTTTCTCAACAAAGAACCTGGCGAATTTAATTTCTGGGGTGGTGCCTCGGTACTCGTTAAAAGTAATTTCTGTGAGATGAAGATCAAGGCATTCAATGGGATTGTTATATTCCCCAACATTTTCTACTTTCGGGGCTGCTAGTATCTGCAAACGAAGACAACATATTAGTGCATAGCTGCAGATTTGAACACTTCGGGCCTCTTTGATTTGCAGGATTTCTAAAATACACGAAAAGAGTGAAATGCCACCTTCAATCTTTCATGATAAACTTTTATCACAAAAGCATGTCGGGCGAAGGAATAAAACGCGTACAACACTAGCATCTCAAAAAATATATGTATTGAAATCCTCCAAATTTCCTTTAGAAATCATTCTACATTTCTCAATGTAATCATGGGTAAAAAGTAACAAAAAATTGAGCTCCGTTGTGGTTAACAATTAACAGGAAAGGAGCATCACCTTGATGTATAGCTTCTCCGTGCAAGGAAAGCATCTATGGAATCTAACAACTTCATCCAGATTGGGGCCGATAGATTGTAGTGCCAAGATCTTCACTGCGCGCAGAGGCCGGGTCAAGCTTGTGGGAATCATTTTCTGGATGACAGGCGAACATATAGATCAACAACAATTAGATAAAATGTGTTGTCCAATAATATATAAGAAGGAGAAGAAGAAGACTGTTGTACCTGAACGGATAATGATCCAGTAACAAGTTCGTTGAATTCAGCACACGAATAGCCCAACACTATCAATTTTGGTGCGTGAATGACCCTGATTCTTGCTGGACCTAATTTATCAAGTACATACAATCTCTCGAGGAAAGGCGCATTCTCAATGACAATATCGTGAAACACCTCAACTCACAGCCTTGGGCGGTGCCAGCAATGCACATAAATCACACGGACATTCATCGAGGTGATGTGGAGGCTACTGAGCCCATCCATCGCATGAAGACGAAGGTACTCGAGCGCTGTACAGTCGACGAGCAGGCGCTCCAAATCCTCCTTCGAGATGCGGACGGCAATGAGCTCGAGGTGCTTAAGTTTAGGGAGATGAAGAGCGCGCGCGGCATCGATCCGAGGCAAAATGCACCGCCTGAATGTAGCGCGGCGCAGCGTGGGCGCGAGTCGGAGCACGGACGGCGGCAGCGAGCAAGGACGTCTAGCATGAAGGCTGAGCTCCTCGAGCCGATCCAGGGCTGGGGATAGGAACCAGTAGTGCAACCTGGGTTCGGTCTTGTTGTGGGGATTGAGCCTGCCGATAGCAAGGCTACTGACCGGCACAGGGTGCGTGGCGAGGACGTGGGACAATGCGTCCAGGCGTTGCTGCTCCCCGCTGCAGAACTCGTGGTCGACGATGATGTCCAGGGGGGTGGTGTGCCAGCGGGGGCGCCACCGCCGTGAGAGGACAGTGGTCCGCACGCCATATTTGAAGGGGAGGTGGGATATGATGGTTACCAACATCTCGTCGGGGAGGCTACTGATGAAGTCCACGTTCGCCGGAGGCTCTTGCAGTTCTGGCTCGACCCGCCCCCGCTTGTTGGCCGGCTCGTCCTCCATCTCGCAGCAGGCGGCGATCCTCGGCGGCGGTGCTTGTAGATGAGAACGGAGGACTGTTCTACGTACCTTCCCGAGGCGGCCGAAACAAAAGTCCAAAACCAGCAATAAATTGCAGCGCTCGCGGCGTGCACGGCGGACTGCTCACAGTCATCCCGTCTAATCAAATAGCTGCCCACGGTAGTAAATGGTTAGTTGAACGCCCACGGTTGGACTAATACGACCGTTTGCGATAATAACGTGGTGGCTATTTGTTAAAAATGCCTAGGAAAATCAATGTATAAAAAGGCGAAACGAACCCTGAATAATTTCATATGTTTAGCACAGTTGCATGTTGCCTCTGTAAAATAAGTCAAGGCGGGAAGATACAGCGTATGTCGTTTCCGCTGGCCGGAGCCTCATCTGTGTACATAGCAATCTGAAAGAAAAAAAGGCAGAAACATACATGTAGGACATTCAAAATCAATTCTCAAGATCTGGAAGAAAAAAATGGCACAAACATATATGTAGGACATTCAAAATCAATTCTCAAGATCTGGCTATGAATTATTAGCACGCACGCTAACCCTAGACGGATTATTAGCAAAAAAATCATTTGTACAGAACAAACAATTAATCACTAACCATAGATACCATTCAAACAATCAATACACTACACGGATCTAACGAATCTTACTCTGATTTCATGGACTGGGTGAACATAACCAAGGGTTTCTGTTCCCAACAAGGGGGGGGGGGACTAACCGGTTTTCCGTCGGAGTCGGAGTCGTTGCCGGAGTAGCTATGGACCTCCGGCTCCAGCTGGGGAGGCACGACGACGGCGATGAAGTCAAGGTCGCGCTGCTGCCCGCGCGAGACCTCGTCGGCGGCGACAGCAACCTCTGCGCCTAGCTTCATGCGTTGCGCAGGTGCTTCACCAACCCCGGCGTCGCCACTCCCACCGATGATGTGCTTCGGCAAAATACTAATACACTCCATGCGGCGGTGACAACTGTGGAAGGGGTGTGCGGCCGCCTATTATGACCAGCGGATCGGGCGCGCCATTAATATGGAGCAGTGGGAGCGAGGTGGGCGGCGGTCAAAGGGCTGGCTCACCTCCCGGTGAGCCTGCGCAGCGGACTGCTGGCATGCCTACCATCATTTCACACAGCTACTAGCACACCCCACGGTGAGTGCGTAGCGAACACGCGCATGCCTTGGCCTCCCGGTCTGCCTGCTAGCATGTGTCTCGTCAACTCACGCATGCTCATATGACACACGGGACGCGTGCGCGGCACGTATCATATTGATTTTTTCTTTTTGATGATTAATTATGCCGCTTTATTGCTTAACCGAAGCATGGCACTTACATTGCTGGTCTAACGCACACAGTTCGAATAAAATAGTTCGTTTGCGATATTGGTTGATAATTATTTATAATTTCCTGTATGTAAGAAGATTATATCAAAACTTGTCTCAAATTTGAAAAAATAATAATATCACAGTCTATTGGTGTCCATATGACACCACGATAATTTCATGAATTTCAACTTAGTTTTGGATTTATTGGATTTTAAAATCAAGATTCTCGATGTTAGAAATTTCTTGCATGGGGACTAAACATGCACCCAGGGACACGTACACATATGATTTTGCAATCCATTTTCGTGCACTATCACGGGTCTCATGTAGATCAAATTTGATTTTTGCACATTTAAATCCCTGGGAAATCAATCAATGTATAAAAAACGGACAAATGTTATCTATTTTTTCAATTTTCAACACTAAACTCCTTTGGTCGCATGTTCGCTGCAGAAAAAGTTTGACATATGCATCTTTGGGCCACATGCACGCGGTGGTCCTAGGACACTCACTCGCGTGGGCCCGCGAGGTCGCCGTCCAGCACTATGACATACGATGAGAGAGGTTAATTTGACCAACAAGGATGGTCATTTTTTGGTTTTTGTTATACGTACGATAGGGGTATATATATAGTACGCATTAAAGAGGGTGGCCGGGGGCAATACTACGCGTCATATAGGACACTCACTCGCGTGCGATGCTTCCATCCGTGGGCCCGCGAGGTTGTCCTCCATCACTTTGACCCAGCAAGGAGGTTTCTTTTTGGGTTTGTTGCGGTAGGAGTATATAGTATGCGTCAAAGAGGGGAGGAGGGGGCCGGGGCAGCACATACTACACACACGTCATGAATCGATCTTGCTGCGTGTGGGGACTTTTCGGTTTCCGAGGCAGGTGCCGCAAAGAAGTTGTGCATATTGGGTATTAAAAACATCACCAACACATTGGGCCAGGTGCAGACGATGGTTGTCACTCATTCTCCTGCGACTCTTCCCTCCATGGGCTCGCGAGGTCGTCGTCCATCTAATATATGACACAACGAGAAAGGTAATTTGACGAACAAGGAGGATTATTTTCGGGTTGTGTTACAGTACGTAGGAGTATATATTATGCGTCGAAGAGGGGAGGGGGCAACATATATATACTATGTGTCATGAACCTCGGTTCGTGTGGGGGACTTAAAGGTTTCCGAGGCAGGTGCCACATCAAAGTTCTGCATATATATAAGGTATTCAAACATCACAACCACACATCTCCATACATGTGTTTGGCCCACAAGCAAGCGATGGCGGTTGTCCTCTAGCACTCACTCACGGGGTTATCAGCGAGATGCTTCGTTCATCTCTGTGTGCCCGCTTGCTCAATCACTTCGACCGACAGCGATAGAGGTTAATTGCCTTATAATTAGGAGGGGATTAAATTTTGGTTCGTCTTATACGGTTTGGTACATGAAACTATACTTCGCGCGCATGTGTACGCATGAATCCCTCCCACCAGGTCAAAGTGGGGGGAGGGGGCGAGCACGCGATGTGTTATGAACCAGATCTTTGTGGGGACTGTGCGATTTTCGACGCATGCATGCGCCACATCAAAATGTTGTGCTTTTGGTATTCAAACATATATGCATGCATCACGTATGTCCATACATATATTTGGGGCACATACATGCAGTGGTTGTCTTTGGACACTCTCCCTCGCTTGGTTATCATCGACGGCCTATATATTTGTGGGCCCGCGTGGACGTCCATCACGTCAACCAACAACGCGAGAGAGGTTACCAGGGTGGATTCTTCTTCTCTTGGTTCGCGTTACCGTATAGTCGTACGTCGATCATGGTGAGATTCGAGACTTAAGTTCGAGGGCTCGCATACACATGAATCCCTATATATATAGTATACACGCATCATGAACCCTCACTTCGTGTGGGGACTTTCCGGTTCCAAAAGCACGCTGCCACATCAAAGTTGTGCATTGGGTATATTCAAACACCACATGACACTTTGTTTCGGCCACATGCACGCAGTGGTTGTCTTCAGGCACTCCCTCGCATGGTTATCGGCGACTAGCTAGCCTATTTTGTGGGGCCGCGTGTGGAACGTCAATGCATGACTTTGACCCAACAAACAAGAGAGCTTATACGACCAAGGTGGTGATTCTTCTTGGTCAGTCTTACAATACGCCTTGGTGAGATGCCCCCTCCCACCGACTCAAAGTGTGTGTGTGGGGGGGGCACCGTACTACTTCGTACTAGATGAACCTCCGTCGGGTCGGGGATGTCCAGTTAATTTGCGATGCGCATGTGCCACATCAAATTTGTGATTTGGTTATTTAAATATCATACCACATCGTTTTCACACACACACACACACACACATTGGGCCACCCACAGGTGTGGTTCGTATGTGGTCTCACCCATCTAACGCCAGAAGAACACATCTGTGGGCCCGCACACGGTCCACATTTGATCGGAAGCAAAGGGGGGAGGGGGTTGACCATGATGTACTCCTTTCGGTTTTGTGTTACGGTAGGGTGAGATGTCAGACCTAGCTATTTGGGGGCATGCGTTCATAGCTAGGATTCCCCTCCCGGCAACACGAAGTGTGTGTGTGTGTGTGTTTGTGGGGGGGTGGGGGTGGGGGGGCTAGCAATAATAACGTGTGCTTTGTGCGACAGGTGCCACATCAAAGTTGTGCATTGGGTATTTGAACATCAAACCACCCTTTTCATACATATATTTGGTCCACATGCAAGTGTGTTCGTGTTCTGACCCTTTCCCGTGTTTTTTTGGCCAAATTTATAAACAGCTGACGAGTCGGACGCAGCAACCGTCTGCGATCAGGTACGAAACAGACACGGTTCCCTAGGACTACCCGTGTGCCGAGCCCCTGCCCCTGTCACCCACATGATCACAGTAGATTGGGCTCCACGAGGCTTCCCTCCCCCTCTCGAAAATATCTACTCCCTCGCAATCTCGAAAATATCTACCCGCGTAGATGGTTTTTCTGTTTGATAGCACACGATTAGTATGTCTGGACTGTGTGCGATGTCTGTTACTCCCGCTCTGCTTCAATCAGTAGATCCAAATTTTTAGTAGCCCCGGCATTTTACTCCCGCCTGCATCCCTCGCAATCTCAAAAATATCTGCTCGGCTGGAGTGTTTTTCTGTTTGATAGCACACGATTATTATGTTTTAACCGTGTGTGATGTTCGTTACTCCTGCCCCGCTCTGCTTCAATCCCTTGATCCAAATTTTCGGTAGCCCCGCCATTTTACTCCCGTCTAGTAAAATTTTCAATACCCGCGGCATTTCCTCAAACACCACCTTGGACCCCTCCACACACACACCCCAAATCCTTTGCTCACCCCAAATCCCCCGCTCACACACATACACACCACCCCTCCCTCGCTCCAAACCTAGCTAGGTCACCGCCGCCGCCGCGCCGCCTCCATCGTCAACCTCTGCCGGTCTGCCCGTGCAGTTTACCCACCGATATACATACCCTCGCCGCCCTAAGTTTCTTAGATGACGCTTGCGAAACACCCCCTTTCCCAGAGATCCCCATCCCCACCCCCTCCCCCACTCCAGAGCATCGCAGCCTAAGCCAGGCTACGCTTCCCGGGGAGCTCAAGGAGCGAATGGCCCAAAAGAGCTTTACCGCGGCCTCTTCAGCCGACGTCGGTGAGGTGGCCGCCGAGGAAGCTGACGACAATGACTGGACCTCCATTGAGCCTTTCAATCAGCGGGCTAGAGTATTCTGGCATGTTGCGGTCGCCGGCTATGACATCGAGGTCGTCGACACCGATGGCTTGACACGGGTTATGTCACAGGTTAAGTTGCCCACGCCCCAACCCTTCGGGTTCAACAGTCGTCGATCTCATCGATGGCCCTGCCGCTGATCTCCTGTAGCTCGTTATGAACAATTTGCCATCCTTCATCGCCATGGAGCCCCTTTTGTCATTTCTGAAGGACACGTTCTGCGACACTGGCTTGGGATCCTCAGCTGGCAACTCAGACCTCATCGACGGCGACCACGAGGAGGAGCCAATATGTGACAAGTGAGGAAACCCATGATTTGTTTCCTCGAACCCCTTTTGTAGTGAGAACATGTCCAGTATTTATTGCTATATTTGGTTATTTGCATTACGCCTTGTTTATTTCTATGGTTTATGGTTGTTCGGTTGTTTGTAATTAGCATATGTCCAGTTTCAATTGCCATCCTTGGTTGTTCGTAGTATGCCTTGTTTATTTCAGCTATTAACAGTGTGATGTTCTATATGTGCTAGTATGAATTATGCAGTTCAATTTCATCAATACCAAATTTAACAATAGCTCTATGAATGGCTATATTTGGTTGTTGTTAAGCATGTTGTACTCCCTCCGAATCTTTTTAGTTCGCATATAAGATTTGTCTAAAGTCAAGCCTTGTAAAGTTTGACCAACTTTATAGAACAAAATACCAACATTCACAATATGAAATAAATATCAGTACATGTGTCATGACTTAAATTTTCATATTGTATAACTTTAGCATGGTAGATGTTGATATTTTTTCATATAAATAAGGTCAAACTTTATGAAGTTTGACTTCAGACAATTCTTATATGCAGAGTAAAAAGGACCGGAGGGAGTATTTAACATGCCTTTCCATTTGATTTAACAATGGCACTGTTTAGATACTCTAACTTAGCTAGAGGTTAGAGTTAGTTTCTAGCTCATGACAGTTAAAAGGGAGAGAGAGATTGGTGGAATAGTTGATTGTATTGCTTGAGCCTCGTGGGCATATATATATGAGTACATGGTCATCTTGGAGTACAAGTCAAGGTAGAATAAATCCTACGCTATCCTACGTTTCCTAAATAACAATGATACTCAACAATGACTAACCCTAAACTAACTCTAGCCAAAGAGGTGTTTGGATGACATTGTTAGATTGACAATAAATGCACTAGGAGAACTAGCCCCAATCAGCACCTCTTGGGTGAGATAGTTGTTTTGGGTGGGTTTGACGCAACTAGCTCAAACTAGCCATCATGTTTGGATACTTTAGGGCTATTTGAGCCCAAACTAGCTCAAACTAACTCTAACCCATGGATCCAAACAGGGCCAATAACTAGTGTACTTAGACCTGCACAATACAAGTTTGAATGACTACGTTTGCTTGTTTTTAAATATTAGGCCTGTTGCAGTTAATAACACACCTTTCCACTTCTTGTTTTTAAATATTATGTTTTTAACAATTTGGTCTTGCACATGTAGGTCCTGCTGTCAGAGGTTTTGACCCACTGTTTGACCCTTTTTGCATATGTGGAAATGAGTTGTCCATAAATATCAGTCAAGTCAAGAAACTCAGAAAGATTGTTACGATAAAGAAATTAGCGACAAAAACAAACAAGATCTTTGTCTGCACAATGAAGAAGACATCAGTTCACTACAGGACGGTACTAATTGTTATACCTTGTATTTTTAATTCCTTTGCGCTATTTCAAATCTAGAGAAGATATTTATGCATATCCTTGTTTTCAGGCCTTTCTGAAGCAGTTCACTGATGATTACCTCTCAAACCACCTGTATGGTCAGAAGGCGAGGAAGGTATTCATACAACACCCACGGTTCAATATTGAAGTGTTCCTGAAGAGGACGAAGGATGGACAGGCACTGGCCTAAAGTTGCAAAGACCTTCAACATCAATGAAGGCTCAATATTCGCCTTCCGCTTCAGCAGTTTTCCAGATGAGATCCATCTATCTATGTACTGTCTATGATGCTAATTTTGAAAGGTTATAGATGTTGCATGTGAAACTTGGTGCTGGTGCAGTTGTGTAATGGGGTAGCTAAGTGCCGAAGCTATATGATGTTGTACTCTGACGTATTTCAATTATGAAATCCTGCTTCCTTGATATGAAAATGAAATATATTGTGTGCTTAATATGAAATGTCGGTTAGATTAATAAATGGATTATTAATAATAGGGCAATTAGCCTGCTAATGGCCAATTAGCCTGCTATTTTTCTATTGCAAACGGTTATTGAGAAAACACCGTGGGCGATGACCTCAGGTAACGCACACAGTTTCTAGGAATAAACCGTGTTGGATCAATGAACAATCACACACGACATCCTCTTGAAAACCGTTTGCGTTAGGCCACCTTGTGCAAACGTTTACCACACAAAAAGTGTGTGTGATGGACAGCCTTTGCCACACAGTTTCTTCTACGCACCGTGTGTGATGCATTAAATAACGCAAATGATAAAATTGTTAATATCATGTGCAATGGCGACGCTATTAGAAATGATTTAATGGGGAAAATTATGTGTGATGTACCTGCGAACGGAAACGTTTTCCTTGGAGTGACTGTGTGGGATGTTTATACGAACGGAAACGTACTTCTTGGATTAACTGTGTGGGATGTACATACTAATGGAAATGTATTCCTTGGATTGACTGTGTGGAATGTACATACGAACGAAAACATTTAGCCGGGACTGACTGTGTGGGATGTACTTACGACCGGAAACGATTTGGCCTATATAATTGTATTTTTTTAGCACAACTGTACGTATAACCGTATTTGATCGCTCGCCCGTCGCACACGACCTCATTTTGCCGAGCGTGTGTACCAGGAGGGCCTATCCCTGACGGTTTCTGGGTCATGTGGGAAGGACCCCCCTATCGCAGTCACTCACTTGGCGACGGTTCAGAACGCCATCGCGGAAAGGGGTTAAAAACCGTTTGTATAGCACCTCGCTGTACCAGTGTATCCTTGAGTTGGAGGGCACACCACGGCTTCATAGAACTCCTGTCGCTATGCGGCTTCACATATCCGGCCCATATTCAATGGGTTGGCGCCCGAGGACCCCTTAGTCCATAACTCCCTCAATGATGCTCTAGGGGCCGGATGTCCAGGGCTTGGGGCCGGATGTCCGGGTCCTGGGGACTTCTCTGGTTCCTTCTGTCGTTCCTCTTCATCCGTGAACTTGGGGACTTGTCCGTCTTCATGTGCACCTTCGAAAGGGTCCTCTTGGTACCTAATCATGCATAACATTCCGGACTTAGGTAGTAGCCATGTCTCGAGAGGATCATATGGAATATCACTAAGGAAAGATGTCACCTCATTCTCGAGAGCTCGTGCTCGTGCTCGTGTCATCGGTCCTCTTGGCACTTGGTGAGACGATGGTAGGTCCATCGGGATGACCATAGGATGCTCCGCATCATCTCCCCCCCTTGGGAAAGATCCGACCTCGGATCGAAAGCCTCAACACCATGGTAGGGAGAGAGATCCTTGACGTTGAAGACGTCACTCACGTTGTACTTGTCGCGCGGGAGATCGATCTTGTATGCATTGTTGTTGTAGCGTGATAGCACCTTGAAGGGTCCGTCGGCTCGAGGTAGAAGCTTGGATTTGCGTTCGTTGGGGAAGCGGTCCTTGCGAAGGTGTATCCACACGAGATCTCCAATGTTGAATATCATGGGTTGCTTATTGATGTTGAGCTTGGTGGCAAGTCGTTGTACTTGGTGCTCGATGGTGTGCCTTGTATCTTGATGCATCTTCTTAATGTAGCTCACTCATGCGCTTGCGTCCATGTTGATGCGCTCTTGTAGTGGTAGAGGAAGAATGTCCAATGGAGACAACGGGTTGAAGCCGTAGACGACCTCGAAAGGGGACTTGCCGGTAGTCGAATGTCTTGCACGGTTGTAGGCGTACTCGGTGATGGGTATACACTCCTCCCACTCCTTGATGTTCTTCTTGATCAACACGCATAGTAGAGTAGAGAGCGTCCGGTTCGTCACCTCCGTTTGGCCGTCGGTTTGGGGATGGTATGCCGAAGAGAACAAGAGCTTGATTCCGAGCTTGGCGCATAAGGTCTTCCAAAAGTAGCTTAAGAACCTGACGTCGCGGTCCAAGACAATAGTCTTGGGCACTCCATGTAGGCGCAAGATTTCCCTACAAAAAAGATTTGCAACATGTGAAGCATCGTATATCATGGGGGCGAAGATAATGTTCCCACTCATGCAAAGCTCGCACTAAGGCATATAGCTCTTTGTCATAGATGGGATAATTGAGTTGCGCTCCGGAAAGTTTTTCGCTAAAGTAAGCAATAGGGCGCTTCTCTTGCATTAACACACCTCCTATGCCATTACCGCTAGCATCGCAATGAACTTCGAAAGTTTTGTCAAAATTGGGTAATGCAAGCACGGGAGCATGAGTAAGCAAATTTTTAAGTTCATTAAATGCGGTATCTTGGGATGGTCCCCAAACAAAGGGTGCATTTTTCTTACTCAAAGCATGTAAAGGGGATGCAATGGTGCTAAAATCCTTTATGAATCTACGATAGAAACCGGCTAAGCCAAGGAAGCTACGCACTTGTTGCAAGTTGGTTGGTTGGGGCCAAGTTTTAATAGCATTGATCTTAGATTCATCTACATGAACACCCTTAGAAGACACGACGAAACCCAAGAAAATGAGCTTATCAACACCAAAAAGGCATTTATCCATATTAGCATAAAGGCGCTCTTTTCTAAGAGTTTGCAAAACGGTTCTAAGATGGGTGACATGATCTTTGAGAGATTTGCTAAAAACAAGTATGTCGTCGAAATAGACCACAACAAATACGCCAATGTAGGGGCGAAGAACAAAATGCATGACTCGCATGAAAGTACCGGGTGCTTCGGATAAGCCCATTGGCATAACAAGCCATTCATATAAGCCAAATTTGGTCTTAAATGCGGTTTTCCATTCGTCACCTTCTTAGATGTGAATTTGGTAATAGCCACTCTTAAGGTCAATCTTAGAGAAAATAGTGGCTCCGCTAAGCTCATCTAGCATATCATCAAGGCGTGGAATAGGATATCTATAGCGAACGGTGATAGCATTGATAGGACGACAATCGGAACACATGCGATATGTACCATCTTTCTTGGGAACAAGGATTACCGGGACGGCACATGGGCTCAAGCTTTCTCGTACATGGCCGTTGTCGATGAGTTGTTGTACTTGCCGTTGGATCTCCTTGGTTTCTTCGGGATTGACTCGGTATGGTGCCTTGTTAGGAAGAGGTGCTCCGGGTATGAGGTCGATGCGGTGTTCGATGCCTCGAAGTGGAGGTAGTCCCGGAGGTAGCTCATCGGGGAATACATCTTGGAATTCCTGCAATAGAGAAGACAACACTAAAGGTAGATCGTTAGAGGTGTTAGTTTTTGGTGCCTCGTCATTGCACAAAAGGACATATTGCATAACACTTGATGGGTTCTCACACACTTCTCTCATCTCACTTTTGGTAGCAAAGAGCACTAATTTTTTCTTGTCGCTCATCGTGGAGGCACTCATTTTTGGCTTGTGGCTCTCACTCCCTTTTGGGTGGCTCACTCTCTCACTATTCTCTCCATGATGTGTGGTTGCTTGCTTGTCGGCGATCACTTGGCTTGGTGACATAGGTCATAGCACGTACTCCTTTCCCTTCATCTTGAAGCTATAGTGATTGGTACGCCCGTTGTGGATGATGCCACGGTCGAATTGCCATGGTCGTCCGAGTAGGAGATGGCAAACGGACATCGGAACGACATCACACTCAAAAGTGTCTTCGTATGCTCCTATCTTGAAGGAAACTTGCACGGTGTGCTCTACTTGGATAGTGCCGGAGTCGCTAAGCCATTGGACCTTGTAGGGGCGAGGGTGCTCTTCATGTTGACCAATTGGAGCTTGGAGCATAGTTCTTCACTCGACAAGTTATGGCAACTTCCTCTGTCGATGATGACCTTCACGGACCTTCCATTGATGCCCGCCTTGGTGTGGAAGATATGGCATCTTTGGTCTTCATCTTGTTGATGTTGAAGTGTCAAGACTTTGGAGACAACGAGAGCAGGGCTCGAATCTTCGTCACAAAAGACTTGATCATCTTCATCCTCATTCACGCACCGGTGCATGGCCACTTGCTCAAGGGCCTCCATTTCCTCTTCACTCATGGAGTCATAGGTGCCGTCATCATTGAGGATCATGGTGCGCTTGTTGGTACACTCGAAGGACTTGTGGCCTCGGCCGCCACATGTGAAGCACTTGATGGAACTTGTCTTGATGGTCTCATCCGATGGAGTCGTAGATGATGAAGCTCTCAGCTTGAAGTTGCTTGTAGTAGGAGGACGACTTGAGGATGTCGAAGTTTTCTTGTAACTTGACTTGTCGCCGTTGTTTGTAGAAGGTTTGGTTGAGGTAGAAGGTGTTGGAGTCGTTGAAGCTTGGTTGTTGGAGCCGTAGGTCTTGGAAGAGTACTTGGCGTACTTGAAGTCATTTTGCACTTGTCGTTCCGCCTTGGTGGCTTGATGCACTAGCTCGATGAGGTTGGAGTAAGGTTGGAAGTCGGCGATCTTCTTGATAGGATGATTGAGTCCATTCAAGAAACGTGCCATAGTTTGCTCATCATCTTCCATGACATTGGCTTGTATCATGGCAATCTCCATTTCCTTGTAGTACTCTTCAACGCTCTTTGTTCCTTGCTTGAGGAGTTGTAACTTCTTGAAGAGGTCACGGTTGTAGTAGGTTGGCACAAAGCGTGCTCTCATGACATCCTTCATTTGCGCCCAAGTAGTGATGGGTGGTTCACCTCTTGCCTCACGGCGCTCAATGACTTGCTCCCACCAAATGAGGACATAGTCTTGGAACTCAAGGGATGCCATGGCGATCTTCTTCTCTTCCTCATAGTTGTGCAACCGAAAGGTCTTGTCAACCTTCAATGCCCATGAAAGATACTCTTCGGGATCATTGCTTCCGGTGAACTTGGGCATGGTGAACTTGAGCTTGCCGTAGCGTTGCTCTTCGGTGTGTTGGGGTCGAGGGTGATGACGCCCTTGATGTGGAGGGTTGTGAACCTCAAGTTGCTCTTGTCGTGGAGGATTCCCATCGTCATGTTGATCTTGGCGAACTTGTGGTTCTTGTCGAGCTTGTGGAGGAGCTTGTGGGACTTGTCGGTGCAATCGTGCTTGATGTAGTCGCTCTTGTACTTCCTCCCGAAGTGCTTCTTCTTCTTCTCGAAGACGTCGGTTACGGGCGGCGACGGCATGATTGGTGTCGAGGAGGGCACATTGCGCCTCAAGGGCTTGTGCTTCACGCCGTTGTTGTTGTTGTTGTTGACGTAGAGCTTTGGCGTCTTGCTCGTCTTGGTGTTGGCGCGCTCGCTTTTCCTCTTGTTGGCGTTGGCGTTGCCTTTCTTGTGCTTGCACAAGGGTAGCTTGATTTTGACGATGTCGGTGTTCTTGCTCTTCAAGTTGCTCTTGTCGTCGATCCTTGCCGTGTAGAGGATTGCGGTTTGCTTGACAATCTTGGCGCGCGGCTCGACGAAGAGTGTTCGATGTCGGTGTACTTGAACCGGAGATGGTGTCATCGGAATGTCGACTCGAGCGGCTCCGTCTTGAATATGATGACGAGGTAGAAGAGCGGTTGACCATCATGGCTCGGATGTCCTCTTTGAGTGATGCCATTGATGTGTCGAAGTAGTCCCTTGTATGTTGTTCGGATTGTCGCATGTCGGAAGCAAGTAGGTTGATGCGGTCGCCCAATGCTTCATTCTCTTGATGTAAAGCTCTTTGCGCACGGAAGAGGTGGTTCTTGGTGACGAAGTTGTTTGGGTCGTCGTCTTGCTCAAGGAAGAGTGGGTTGGTAGAGGTACTTGGCCTATCCATCATTCCAAGTAAATTTGTGAGTGGGAGAAAGAGAAGAACAATAGAAAATGTACCTTGACCGATGTTGAGAATAGATCAATGATCACTCAAATGTGTAGTAAGGAAATAGCAAAATTGGTACCGATTCTTGTCGATTCTCACACCTACACAAATAAAAGCCTTTGGTGGAGCTTGGTGAGGATGGTGGCACAAAATTTGATGCGAATGTTAGCATGACTCAATAATGTTGGAAAAGATTCGCAAATTTGCAAATGCAACAAGTAGACCAAGCAATATGTGGCACACGGAAACACACACACGGAAAGATAGATGGGGTTGTGCAACCAAAAATGAGCTCAAAATGTGGAATCCACGGAAAATTCTCTTGTTGCGCAACTCTAGAGAGATGCTAGCACGATTGCACAATAGGCGGATACGAGACTTGTGCACGACCTACAAGGCAAAAATGCAACGACTTCTATCCCAAGTATGCTTTATGTATGGTGTTCTGGTGGTATGATCGAGTATGACAATCTTAATGTAGTATGATGCTATGGTTCTTGCTTTAAATCTCTTTGTTTATCTTTCTCTTTTGCTTAAAAGCTTGTTTGGCTCTTTCTCTTGTGAGCTCTTTCTATGGCCACTTATGCAAAACTTGACGAACCAAGATAGCAATTATGTATATGCGATGACGACCTTGTGGCACAAGATATGATACCAACATATGTATACCAATGATGTGATATATGCAATGACCACTAATGTGCACAAGTAACATTGCCGGCAATACTCAAAGGCTAGTCTCGATGGACAAGTGACGCAAAAAGGAAGGCTATGGGGTTATCAATGCAATGGCAAGGGAGAATATACGAGAGTGTCGTCGAGGTTACCGTCCTTGCTTATGGTGGATGGTTTCAAAATGATGAAATGGTCGAGGTCGATGACGAAGATGAGCGGCGGTGATGTCGATGTCGAACTGTCCCTAAGTAGCCGAAACACGTTAGGAAATGGAAACCGCAACGCAAATTCTCAAAGACCAAATGTGGCAAAAATTGTCGGAGGTGGTAGCGGGTAAGTGGTGGTGGTTGCGGAAAACGATGGTGGTATGCAGAAGTATTGGTGTAGGCCCGGTCAAAATTGGTGAAAGTTTGGCGAAAAAAAACGAGTGGTGGAGGAGGTGTTGCTGCCAGAGGCCGGATGTCCGAGGTCGCCGGATGTCCGGGGGTCACGGGCCGAATGTCCGAGCTCTGGGTCCGTGGACGAACTCGGTGGATCTCGATGCAAAAGAAAATTTCGGGGCAAAATTCGAGGGATTTCATGGATGGAAATTGGGAAATGATGGGGAAAAGCTAGATCTATCTGTTACACACGAAATCCACGGATCAAATCCAACAAAACTTCATCACACCAACAAATCACAAAAAAAAATTGGGGGCTATTTTTGCGGGGAATTTTTGAAATTGGGTAAGAACACAACAAAATTAGGCTAGAAAACAAAGAGGGGGGCTCTAAAATCGTGATCAACGTGGCTCATGATACCAAGATGATGTAGGGTAGAACCCTAGATGCCCGATCTTTCATGATTGGAGCGGATCCCGCGAAGAACACGAGGGAAAACACGAGGGGAAACACGAGAGGATTCACTCAAACCAACAAGATTCGATTACACATGTGCTAGATCCGAATACACGAAGAGATACACGATCCAAAGTCAACAAAGGACGATACAAGTAGCAAGTTCTTCTCCGTGAGGAGGTCTTGAGGGTCTTCCCGTGAGGGGTCTTGAATCCACTTGGGGGATCTTCTCTGTAGAGGTCGTGAACTCCGATGGAGAAGGTACCAAGTGGATGAGCAAAGCTCTATCTCCTAAAATGAGCTATCACATTGCTAACCCTAAAACGTGAGGGAGAGGGAGTATATATAGTCTAGGGGGGCGAAGGGATACATGGGCCTCGGCCCTTTACTTGCGCAGACAGGCGGAGCCGGACGTCCGGGCGTCGAACCAGATGTCCGGGCCTTCACGAGGGGCCGGATGTCCGGGGTGGGGCCGGATGTCCAGGCTGGCGGGGTCCAGCTTCGGTGCTATCTGGATAAGTGCGGTCCAGATTTCCGGGCTGGTGGTCAGATGTCCGGCTGCTCACGAGGGGCCGGATGTCCGGGGCCTGGGCCGGATGTCCGAGCTGACTTGGAGGATTCTTGTTGCTCTCTGGATAGAAGGAGCCAGATTTTCGGGTGTCGGGCCGAATTTTCGGGTTGGGCCGGATGTCCGGGACTGGGCTGAATGTCCGGGCCCTATAGCATCGGCTGGAGGGCGGCGGCTGTGGATGATGCTCTAGGGGCCGGATGTCCGGGGCTTGGGGCCGGATGTCCGGGTCCTGGGGACTTCTCCGGTTCCTTCCGTTGTTCCTCTTCATCCGTTAACTTGGGGACTTGTCCGTCTTCATGTGCATCTTCGAGAGGGTCCTCTTGGTACCTAATCATGCATAACATTCCGGACTTAGGTAGTAGCCATGTCTCGAGAGGGTCATATGGAATATCACTAAGGAAAGATGTCACCTCGTTCTCGAGAGCTCTAGCTCGTGCTCATGCCATCGGTCCTCTTGGCACTTGGTGAGACGATGGTAGGTCCATGGGGAAGAACATAGGATGCTCCGCAGCAGTAAGCTTGTCCCCAGTAGATAGCAGAGTGTTGCAGCCAGTCAGCCTTGATGCAATTCTTTTGAGCATAGGGGATAAATCTTCCACTTTGGGTTTTGAGTGGCACAATGGCAGCCCCAGGTAAGGTAAAGGGAACTGTCCAACCTGACAACCCAGTAAATAGGATAATTCTTGCATTTGTCTGTCTGGTGTGTTGATGGATATCAGTGTGGATTTGGCATAGTTGACTTTTAATCCAGTGTAAGCAGCATAGTGCAGTAATAAGTTCTTGACATGTTGCAACTGAGCTGGTGAGGCAGGTAAGACTAGCAGGGTATCATCTGCATATTGAATGACTGGGAAGGTAGTGCAAGACTGGTGTTGGATAGGGGCTTCAATAAGCTGATATGCCATGGCTTCATTCAGCATAGACTGCAGGAGATCAGTAGCAAGTACAAAGATAAGAGGGGACAGTGGATCCCCTTGTCTTACTCCTTGCTTGCATAGAAATTGTTTTCCTGGCACACCATCAAGGAGAACTGCTGAAAAACCAGTACTGTAAATCTGTTTGATCCAACTAATCTATCTACTTCCAAAACCTCTTGCTGATAAAATCTCAATGATGGTGTTGTGATTGAGAAGATCAAAAACCTTCTCAAAATCTAACTTCAGCAGCACAATTTATTTTTTGGATTGATAACATTGGTGAATATACTCATAAGCCCAGGCTAAACAATCTTGAATACATCTGTTATTAAGAAAGCCATACTGCTTTTCATGGACCATTTTCAGAATCAACTTCTGTAGTCTGTTAGCCAGTAGCTTGGTGATAATCTTCAATGTACAATTGAGCAAAGATATTGGTCTGAAATCTCCTGGGGTTACTGCAGCCTCTTTCTTTGGGATTAGAGTGATGAAGGAATAGTTTATACTCTGGATGTTTGCTGTCCTTTCAAAGAAGTCAAATATCAGCTTGTAAAATTCTGGAGCTATAATATCCCAACAATGTTGAAGAAAAGCAGCATTGAAACCATCTGGGCCTGGTGATTTATCAGATGGTAACTTCTTGACTACTTCATCAATTTCAGCAATGGTAAAAGGAGCTTCTACGTCCTGTATATGTTGTGCTTGAGGCACCAGATGGTGAAGTTGTAAAGGATTTAATGCTTCTATCGTTTGACCCAATCTGTTTTTGAAAGCTCTATAAAGGACAGCAGCCTTGGCTTGGTGATCATACACTTCTATGACTGCTTCATCATGGAGTACAGCAATAAAATTGTTTCTATGCTTGATGGTAGCTTTGGCCTGAAAGAATTTGGTGTTGGCTTTCCCAAACTGAATGTTTCTAATGGTGGCCCTTTGTTTCCAGTAGATTTTCTAGAATTGCAAAGGCTGCTCCAGGTGTGATTTCAGCATGTTCCTGCCCCATTTTTCATCTGATGAGAGTTCTCTGAATTCCTCTAAATAGTCTAGCAGTAAGATCACTGCATTTGTGTTCTTGATTATAGATTTCAAATCTGAGAGACCTCTAGACCAGTTTTTAAGTCCCTTTCTAAGCCTTTTGAATTTAGCAGCAATAATTTTGGCACTGTCAATCTCATCCACTGGTTGCTCCCATAAGTTCTTGACCACAGATTTGAAATCAGCATGTTCCAACCAGAAGTCTTCAAATCTAAATATCCTGGATTTGGGGATGGAAGTCCCACTTTTGATGACACAAGGTGTGTGGTCTGATGTGGTTTTAGCCAGGGAAGTGGCCATAGTGTCAGGATATGAAAGAGACCAGGATTCAGAGGTGAAGAACCAGTCAATTTTTTCCAATAGGGGTGCCTCTTGCATGTTACTCCATGTGTATTCCCTGCCTTTTAGTGGAATCTCTACTAGGGCTAGCTTACTAATTGCTAATTGCCTCATTGAACAGCAGCATGTCTTGAAAATTCCCTCCCTCTTCGTTTCTGTTAGTGGGGTATCTCATGTAATTAAAGTCCCCTACCACAAGCCAGTCCATATCATCTTCCATTTGAATGTTCTGAAACCAATTAAGAAAAGTCACCCTGATATCTAGTTGGCATGGGCCATATATATTGGTGAGAACCCATTTATTACCATTAAGTTTAGAGGTGAACTCAATGGAGAGGGAGAATTCATTCTTGAAAATGGTTTTGCCAGCAAATAACTGTTCATTCCATATAGTAATTATGCCTCCAGATGCACCAACAGATGGCAGGTAGTCAAACTTGTTCAATTTTTTTGGACAGAACTATTTAATGTAAGTACAATCAAAGGTTTCTCTCTTGGTTTCTTGCAGAGCAACAATGGAGCAATCTGCTTCAGAGATCTTATTAGCAATTGCCAGCCATTTCTTATCATCATTAATTCCACTAATATTCTAATTCAACACACTCCAATTTCTATTCATATGTCAGAATACTTACTATGCACCTAAGGAAGTGAGATATTCATTCAGAATTGGAACCAAAAACTGGGAAGTTGGAATTCTAACATAAACATTCAGTAGCAGCAGCAAAAAATCATAGCTTATAGGTTCCATACACCTTTCCAATGTCAAATTCAGAAACATCATGCTCAACAAACTACAGGTTCTTAATGGAGTACATTCATGGCTACAAAATATCTCTGGATTGAGAAACATATAAGCAGGATCAACTCTTGGTGATACTCCTTCCTTTGTTCTCCTTGTGATTGTGCTTGGAAGAGGCAGCATGGTTGTCTGTCTTGAGCTTTTTATTGCCCCCTTTTGTGGTGCCCACTTGTCCTCAGGAATGTTTGCCTTGCAAAAAGAGGTAACCAATTTTTTTACCACTTTACTAGGTACTTGAGAAGGATTTGCATGACAAGGTAAACAATTTTTATCCAAGCAAGTTTTCTTTTTAAAACCTTGGTGCAATTCTTGTAATCTGTTGCTTCTCCTTACCTCTGTTTCCACTAAGGGCAGCTTGTCCTTTCTTTTCTTGTTGATGTGAGCAGCAGAAGTGGATGATGCAGATTGCCCCACCACAGATGCAGCACTTGTAGGAGTGGACACCCGAATGCTGTGAGGTCCATCAGCCTGCAATAGACAAGAGGGTGATGTATGTGAACCTGGTTTTTCTAGAATAGCGAAAGGTTTGAATATCTTGGCTTTAGAGCCTTGCACAATGTATTCCCAAACTTTAGAGGTAACAAATTGTTTAGCCCACTCAAACTTCTCAGGTGACAGAAGAGCAACAGATAGGAAATTTACCCATTCAATGGGTACTTGGATTACCTCTTTACTATCTTCCTTAGGGGCAAAATGCTCTTGCCAAATCTTGGCTCCTTCCTCTCCCAGTAGTTGCTCATCTGTGGGAGGTCTGGTCTCCATAAGTCTATCTTTAATGACAGGATCTGCATCTGTATCCGGTATGAGTACCATGCCCACTTGCATATCAGTGTAAGTATGATTATAGATAGGATTAGGGAAACCAGGTGGAGCTGAATTGTCAGAAGCCTCACCTTCTAATGAGTTATCTTGTTGTGCAGTATTGTCTTGATATTCTGCTGCCTGAGGATCGGAGTTGAGAGTTGATTGCTTGGAAACTTCCTGCTACTTTAGGTTCATAGGTGAAACCTTTTCCTTTGTGTACTGATCTGCCATATCCAACTGAATGGGGTCCACAAACTCTGCATTTCTATATGCCTGATAATTGGCCAAAATGGCTTCCAAATTGTGATCTATAGACCTTTGTGGGTCCCCAGCTGCAATTGCCATAATTTCCACTAGTAGAGGAAGGAGGGGCTGCTGAAGAGGCCCATCTATATGGGCTAGTGGTGGTTCCGGCTCCGGGGGCCCATCCTGTAAATTCAAATCAGGAATACCATTGAGAGGCTGCAAACGCCCATTGGCAGATTCTGCTGATGGTACCGAGTGATGTGAAGCTGCCAATGATAAAGTGATGTTGCTGTGAGGCTCCTCTTACTGTAAATTCTCTTGTATTACCATTGCATCATGTTCTTGTAATGGTGCCATCAAATCATTGAGCTCTAAAAACTCTCCTGGGTGCAGTTCCTGATCAATCATGTTTGCATCTTGTGGTAGGGCCCAGTGTCCCCACCCAGGCATCTCAGCTTCTTCTTCATTATCCCACTCATCATCATTATTATGTGGCAAAGCAAGCTGCAGCTGTAACTCAGGGTTAACCTCATTCAGGTCTGGGAGAATTTGTTCATCATTGAGTGCATGCTGTGGTAGAGGACCTATGGTTGTCCTGGTTGGGGTGAAAATTATTCTACAAAGGTACATGATGTGGATTTCCATTTGGGGGGATGGGGTCCTCATCAGGTGCCTCTGCACCTAAAATATGCTGTTGCAAAATAACCACTGGGGTCGTCTCTGAATCTGTTTGGAAATCAGTACCCTCACCTATAACAATACTTGCTTGTATGTCCTTAAGTGCTTCCACCCTGACTTTAATCAGTAAACTAGCTCTGGTACTTCTCACTCTGTCCCATTGCAGCAAAATACCAAAACTACTGACAGCATTACTGAGTTCATGCATGCATCTTCTATCAAAAGGGAAACCACATAGCAGCAGCCAAACATCTCTATTGAGAACAAATCTACGCCAATTTAACCCTTCATTGTGCTTCTGAAAGATGAAGTGCACATCTGTGTATGGATGTGGACCATTCTGAACAAGATCATCTCTACCGAAAGTACTATTCAACCTTACATAGGTCTGACTGAACGGACAAGGTGCAATCTCTGAAAAACCCATGTGCTTGACTTCAGTGATGAATTCAGACACTACCTCTCGGATGTTGTTAAAATGCACTGGCAGGTATGGCATGGGCACAATGGTGATGATGGCCCATTCCTCATGGGTAGGCTTCACCGCACCTGCAGTGATGCGCACCCTCGCAGGTCTTCCGTCGACCGCCACCGCTTGATGTCCCATCGGGATGAATGGGGAGGGATCAAAAGGGAAAGTGGCCATGACAGGCAGTGGTGGCGGGTTCGATGATGAAGGTGGATGAGCGAGGGGAAGATTGATAGGCAATGGAGCAGAGCTCAAGGTTGGGGATGAAGAATGCCGAGAGGCAGCGTAAAGACGGGCACCTACCGTAGGGGTGGCAAAACGAGGAAGGCAACCAGAGCTATTAGTGGCAAGTGCGCTGACAGGGGGATGATTGATTTGACTCATCGGAACAGTGGCGGGTTGCCTCGGAATAGCAGGAGTCGTTGCAGGCCAATGCTCAAACTGGGTGGCGTTGGGCTGTGGAAGATTTGTGGGCTGGGACCTAATAGGCTGCCTATTAGAGTAGCAATCTTTAGCAATGTGGCCCCATCATTTGCACACATGGCATTTGATCCGGTTGGAACAACTGGGTCTCAGGTGGCCCGATTCCAGACACCTAACACAGTAGGGCTCATCTCTTTGCCTGGGCCTAAGGCCCGATATTTGAAACTGATTGTTTCCCTCTCGGGCATTGATCTCCGTGGATGGCTCTCGGCTATGATCCCGTCTGGGAGCCGAGTTATCAGTAGAAACTGCCGTATTGAATCCCGATGGAAAAGAATTGGATCTCGTGGGATAGCGGAAAACAGCAGGAGATCTAAGAGCTTGAGCATAAAATTTTCTAGGGTGAGAATTGAACACATGCGTGCAAGCATCAGCTTTTTCTTTTAGGTAGAGATCAAGCTCTGCCTCAGAATTTGGACCGCCTTCACCAAAGAGCAGGAAATTGACATTGAACTCTGGTAGCGATATGTTACCTCCTTTGATAATGGTGAGACCAACTTCTTTGGAAGAAACCCAGAACTTGAACGACCAATTCTGCAGCCTTTCAACCTGGTAGCGGGAAGCATAGCCACCGGGATAGGAGAATAGTAGCCACTGACTGCGTGGTAAGCTTGATCTTGGATCTCGTGAATTCTACCACCAAAGGAAACCCATTGGTGGTGTAATTAGCTTCGGCATTGGTGCGAACTCCTCAGACACGCCAGATCTCCTCCTCAAATTCCTGCCCTTTCTCAAAATTCAGAGTAGTCAGTGACATGATGATCCTAATCTGTGATGATCGCCGCAGCCGGAGTGGCCCACGGCGGAGGCAAGGTGTGGTGGCCGCCGCTACCGGAGTGGCCAACGGCGGGGGCTAGGTACGGTGGCCGCCACTACCAGAGTGGACAGCAGCAGGGGCTAGGTGTGTGGCCGCCGTGGCCGGAGTGACCGACGGCGGGGGCTCTCGGTGCGGGGGCTCTCGGGGGCTCTCTGCCACTAATTCAAGTTTCTATCTTGTGCAGATGAAATCGATGTATGTGCTCGGTACGCCCGTGGCCGATGCTGATATAGTGCCCTCCCGTGATCTATGCACCGATTCGTCGGGTTGGTTGTCGCCCGGTCTATGTGATTTCTATGGCACAAAACTGGAAGAACCTAGATCTCGTACTGGATACATGACCGTACTGGATTTTCCAAGGGGGTGAAGCTGATGCACGTACTGGAGTTGCCTAGATCGCGTGGAGCACACAGACTCTGGGTTGCGCCATCGCCTAGTTCTGTACGGCAGCTGCTTGTACGGGTGTATGGAGGCCAGGTGGCGGACGTATGGCTGCCGGTTCCACGTGCGTGGATGTCTCCGGCCGCTCGATCGCAGGCTTGATGTAGGACCCGCAGTTGCATGTATGCATCGGGCCGCTGGATCTCCTGTTTGCCGGCCCGTTCGGAGACACCGGTCGTGGACGTGCCGCGTACTGGCCGGGAGGTCACCGAGTGTGCGCTGACTCGTTCGGAGGCACCACGCGAACCCCAGATGCCAGTGGCGCGGGGTGATGATGATGCGTGGGGCTCGTGCAGCGTGTCGTCGGGGCTGCGTACACGGCGTGGAGTCGATTAAGTCGAGATACAGAAGTCTGACATACTCGGATCAGTCCGTCAGTCGATGACGGCGGGCTCCATCGGTGCTGCTGGTTGGATGATGAAGCCCGCTGCCCGCGGGAACTCCGATGTTGTTCTGGCCTGTACGTGGATGCAATCTGGTTGCATGAGGCTCGAACAGAGTCATTGACCATTGATCATGATACCACGTCCGTGGGCGCCTGGAGCGATCTAAACGTGTGTGTGTGGTGTCGCCGGGTTCAGTAGCCGGTGCACGACCATATTGAATTCATACCCATTCAACTCATGCAAAAGTTCGAATTGATGGAGTGAGACGGGTAATATATTTCAACACTTTCCCTCACGTCTAGATTTATTTAGTCCTTTGACATAGATCGATGTAGGCCGTAGAATCTTTTTGTTTTAATATTGCGTTGGCAGGGTCTTAAACTCAAGACCTCTTGATTCTGATATCATGTGAAAAATTATATAACCTAGAATTGTGTGTTGTATTGATGTGGCCCTCATAGGGGTATATTTAGAGTACAACAATGGGAAGAGTCTTACAGTAGAAGACAAGACATATATGTTTAAACTAACATTATCTTTTATCTCCTCGTCTCTATCCTAATCATGTTTATACTTGTAACACGATGCACCTCTCATGAAGCGGTATCCATATACACATTTTCAATGCCTTATTTATCATTAAAAACAAATTTAACCTACAAGTAATCTTTATCTTTACCTACTAATAAAGCACGCATTGCTTTCGCTAGATTCACCGTCGCGGCATTTTTACAAAAAGATCCATGTAGTTTCTGGTAATTCAACCCGCAAAAAATGTTTAATCTCAGAATTTTTGTCTGATTTACATTACATGGGCCGAGCTGGGCCGCCTTTGCATTTTTTTTAGTGAGGAAGCAGCGAAAAATATATATGATTGTGAGGGAATCGAACTCACGACCTCCACATCATGTCCCGATCACACCAACCAACTCAACTAACCTATGTTTTCTGCAATAAATCAGGATCATTCCCTGTTAAATAGCCCCCATGCGCTCTTTTGTGCCAAATTCTACTTATTTTTATATGTCCGCGAGTCGTTTAGAAAATAAACAAGCCGCCTCCTCGAGAAAAAAAGGACTTCATACATTGCCATCGCATTAAACAGAGGACGTGCCTTTTTTTTTTTTTTTTTTGAAATTAGAGGACGTGCCTTGATTGCAAAGGAGAGATTGTGGCTGAGAGATTGAGATCCAAAAGAATGGAAAAGAGTGATTTGTGGAGGGAAGGCATTGACTGATTGAAAGACAGATTGGCACTTCCCGTGCATGCTGATGGATTATGGATGGGCTTAGGTCCATATAAGACAATAATCCCTGGTTAATCTCTAAGGCTCATTAATGTGCATGGTAAGTGGTGGGAAGTGTGGGAAATTTAGTATCATACTACTACAGTAAGAAGAGTGAGACCTCTTTATAAGGGCTGCTCTACCACTTGCTATTGGGAGCTTGGGAATAGGACACGCGCTCCTCCTCCTCCTCCACTGCCCGCCTCGCCTCGTCACGACGCGCGCGCGCGCCCCGGATTGCGGGTTGCGGGAGTAATACTGTGTCTATATGTCGATGACATACTGATATTTGGGACCCACCTCAAAGTCATTGAGGAGGTTAAGGCTTTTCTATCTCATAATTTTGAGATGAAAGACTTGGGCGTGGCTGATGTTATCTTGAACATCAAGCTACTGAAAGATACTGAGGATGGAATTACACTTTTGCAATCCCACTATGTTGAGAAGATTTTGAGTCGTTTTGGATATTCGGACTACAAACCTTCTGCAACACCATATGATCCTAGCGTGCGGATTCGAAAGTTTGAAGGCATGGCTGTAGATCAATTGAGATATTCTCAAGTGGTTGGTTCATTGATGTACCTAGCTTGTGCTACTTGTCCTTACATCTTATTTGTTGTGTGCAAACTGAGCCGGTTTGTTTCCAATCCGGGAGATGTGCATTGGCATGCTGTTGAGCGAGTGATGCGTTATTTGCAAGGTACTGTGAACTATGGAATTCACTATTCTAGGTACCCGACGGTACTTGAGGGGTATAGTGATTTGAATTGGATATCTGATGCCGATGAGATGAAAGCCACAAGTGGATATGTCTTCACACTTAGTGGTGGTGCTATTTCCTGGAAGTCTTGTAAGCAGACGATCTTAACGAGATCGACTATGGAAGTAGAACTCACAGCATTAGACACATCATGCGTCGAAGCAGAATGGCTTCGAGAGCTCTTGATGGATTTGCCAGTGGTTGATAAACCAGTCCCAGCTGTTGTAACACCCCTATGTAACCTAGCACTGTGACTCTCTGTTAAACATGCCAAGTCATCATCTATGCAATGCTTGATCACAGTGTTAGCTCAACTCAATTCAAAATTCTCTCTGAAAATCAATTCGAATTTAAGTGCAAAATAAAGTTGCTCAAAAGTTGCTGGAAAAATGTTCACCATTTAGCAAATATTCCAAAACAAATGTTGTTAAGGAATACAACATCAGCATCAACTTGAAGTGGGCAGAAGCATTTAAAACAAGTGCCAAAGAAACATTTTAAAATGCTATTCCAATTATGAAAATTCCAAATGGATTCAAATAAATCCCAAGCTTATGGTGGCAGTGCACCACTGACCCTAGTATTTGTTTTCACCAGTGGCACATTTTTGCAAAAGATAATGATTGCAAAAGAAAATGCAAAAGGCTACTGTTAAAAGAAAACAGAAAATAAAAATGAAAAAGGCCTAACTGGCTGGGCCTAAGTGCACAGTGCACTCAGCCCAGTCCAGTCGGCCCACCTCTCTCGCCTCCCGCTCTCTCTCCTGTGCGTGTCGACGCGCGCCTGGCCGCGCCGGCGAGCTCCCCCCGAACGCCGACACCGCGACGACCGCAGGACGGCCAGGGGATAAGGACCTGCTCGTCCATCTCCCCTGGCCTCCCTCCTCCATTCGCCTCACTCCTCTCTCTCCCCCCCCCTCGCCGCGCTCGCCTCCTTTTTCCAGATCCCTCGTCGACGCGCACGTTGCCGTCGCGGTTGCGTCACCGCGGCCACCGTCCTCTCCGCGCCCGCAGCTCGTGTCCACGGGCTCCGCCGGCCCTCGCCTCGACGTCAGGTGCCCTCGACTGGAGCCGGGGAGCAGCGCTGCGACCGCCCCGACTCGTCTTCTTCCTCGGCTCGTCGTCGTCTTCTTCAACGCCGTCGCCCGCTGCGGCTACTAAGCTCCCACCGGGCCATCGTGAACCTCCCCGATGAGAACCTCACGTCCTTCCCCTGTCTCCTGCTCTCTTCCGTCCCCGTAGCCCCGCTAGCCGCCATGGCCGTAGGTCGTCTCCGCCGCACCGCTCGTTACCGTCGATTCGGTCGACGTTGAGCTCGACTGGGTCCTCGGTCGTGTTTTCTCGATGTCGTAGGAACCCGAAGCGCCCTCCACTTCGCTCCCTCGCCCCCCTAGCGCCGTCCCCTATGGGCCAGCATTTCGGCCGCCGCCGCGAGCTCGTCTCCGGCGAGCTCATCGCCTCCCGCCTGCTGCCGACTGCGGCAAAGGACGTGCGCGAGCACCAGCTGCCCGTAGAGCCGCTCCGTGCGCCAAGGCGAGCCCCGTAACCTTTTGCCCGACCTCGTCCGAACTCCGGCATCCGCCGCGGTCAACACCACCGTCGATGTAGCCCTCCTCCGCTTGAACCGATGCCGCAGATCGACGCGCGCTGCAGTCCCTGTTCGAACGCGACCAGCCGCCGCACTTTTGGTGGCCGGACGGCATTTTCCGACGAGGTTCGAGGCGCGCCGTCGCGGATTTGGCCGCCGGAGCTGTCTCCGGCGCCGCTGCCGACGTGGCTGGCCTGGGCCCCACCGTAGAGTCACTGCCGCTGGGTCCCATGGGCCCCAGTTGACCCAGTTGACTAGGTCAACTGCTGACTGGGCACTCTGGCCCACTGACATGTGGGCCCCACTAGTTAAAACCATTTTTATAAATAAATAAACCTGTCAATTAAAACCTATTAATTAATTAGAAATTAGTTAGCCACTGACACCTGGGGCCCACCCCACTAATTAGTTCTGTTAGTTTAAGTTAATTATCTGTTAGTCCCACAGAGGCTGACAGGTGGGCCCCACCAGTCAGTTTGACCAGTCAACTGGTCAGTTGACTGGCTGACGCAGTGATGACCTCATGCTGACGCCATAATTCATTTTAGATAATTTCTGTTAATTCAATTAATTCCAGAAAATGCTTTAATCTTTGAAAAATCATATAAATTAAACCGTAGCTCAGATCGAAAAACTTTGTACATGAAAGTTGCTCAGAACGACGAGACGAATCTGACCGTTCCATCTGTTTCCATGTTGGAACCCTCTACGGTGGTGAACCCGCAACTTTTAGCATGTTTCCGGCAGATGAATAGTGCATATACACCGGTTAATAATTCCAACTTTAACCCTAAAATAACTAAAATAATTTAGACATGTCTTTAGGCAACCCTGCACTGCACGTTAACATAGCATGCTCTGTGTTGCATATGTTTGCTGTGTATTTATCTGTTTCCTCCCCCTCTTCTCTCTCGGTAGATCCCGGTACCGACGTAGTCCCCGAGACCGACGAAGCTCCGGTGATTGGCTATACTACTGACGACCAGACTTTTGCCACCGAGCTTCGAGGCAAGCACCCCCCCTTTGAACATGCCGATATCGCCTATTCTTTCTTTCTCATGCTTGCATTAGAAATTGCTGCTGCTACTGTTTATCCTAATTCTGATGCATAGCCTGTTTTTGTAACTGCTGTTGATACCTACCTATTATCCTAAACTGCTTAGTATAGGCTGGGTAGAGAACCACCAGAGACCCCACTTTGACCCAGTTGCCCCCGCTGGATTATCAGATGACTCGATCAGCATGATCGACAACCAGGCCCCGGCACCACACATCACCCCCTTAGTTGTACGACACAGCAGCGTTACTATCGAGTGCCGAGGGTGATACCTAGCACTTCTGATGTCAACTCTGTAGAGTAACTATTTGGTCGTGGTCACCGAGGGTGGTTCCTCCTCCACCACTTCCGATAACGACGCTGTCGTGCAACATCTCAAGTGTGAACCCATCGAGGGTGATTCCTCCGAGTTCACCTTGACGGATACATCGAGTAGGAATCCAACGAGGGTGATACCTCGGATTCCCTTGATGTTATGGACACACGGATACTTGGACTTTACAAGTGTTACTTGGAAAGGCGGGTCGACCCTGAGGGGTACCCGTGAGTGATGGGAAGTCGGGTTGACCTGGAGGGTACCCGAGAGATAAATACGAGGCGTGGCCGGGGATTCTTAGCCCTTGCCGCAAGTCCTTGAGACGGGGCGACGGGATCACATCGATCGTGAGTCTCTGCTCGTTACCGCACACCCCCCAATACACTAACGATTTGGATACTTGATCCGAGTGGGCCTCTGTCCCGATAGCACTAACCATCACGTGGGAACAGTTATGGGCACTCTGCATCGTGGTATCAGCCGAAAGCTCTGTCAGACGTCTAGTTCAGCAGTGTGGCATGGAGTGATTGGTGCCATCCATGACAGAGGTGGTGCTTGGATCTAACCATGTGCGCAACGACTCGGAGTGCGAGGGGCGATGGCCCAAGACCCCCGAGCGCTTAGGATGTAGACCGACGGGGACCTCTCTGCTGAGCTCTAGGTAGGACCGCGGTGTGTCGTTTAGCCGAGGCCGGGCATGACCCAGGAAAGTGTGTCCGGCCAGAGTTAAGCGAGCGTGGTGGGTAAGTTGGTGCACCCCTGCAGGGAAGAACTAATCTATGCATAGTCGAATCCTCGGTAACGGACGCTCGGAGTTGTATCCCGATCGATACAACTAGAACTGGATACTTGTGATGAGAAATGGATAGTATGGCTCTGGGATTGCTTTCTCGCAGGGAGTCGAGGAAGGATCTCTGGGCGAGGTTGATAACACTACTACTGCTATATATGGTGCTGATCTACACTCTTCTAATGCTGCAAGACCGCTGAAGATGCTAGTCTTCGATAGGACTAGGCCTTCCCTCTATTCTGGCATTTCTGCAGTCCAGTTCACATATACAGCCTTTCTTTGATAATGTTGCATATGTAGTGTAGACCCTTGCTTGCTGAGTACTTCGGATGAGTACTCACGGTTGCTTTGCTTCCTCTTTTTCCCCATATCCATTTGGTGCAACCAGATGACGGAGCCCCGGAGACCGCTACCCCGCCGACGACTACCACTACTACCCCAAGGGTGGCTACTACTACGAGTTGGCTGACGACCAGGAGTAGGTTCGGAGGGTCCCAGGCAGGAGGCCTGCGCCTTTTCGATCGTAGCTTTTGTTTTGCCCCGCCTTCTTAAAGGCCTATATGTCTCTCTTTTATATCTGTACTTAGATATCTGATGCTTCCACTAACGCTTGTAAGCGAGCTTATGTATTCGAGCCCTTGAGGCCCCTGGCTTGTAATATAAAGCTTGTATTATTTTAATTTGTGTCTAGAGTTGTGTTGTGATATCTTCAAGTGAGTCCTTAGTCTTGATCGTGTGCATTTGCGTGTATGGTTAGTGCACAATTAAGCCGGGGGCGTCACAGGTTGGTATCAGAGCCGACTGCTTGTAGGAATCCCCCTTTCCAACTCCTTGGCCGAAGTTGAGTCTAGTCGTCCAAAACTATTTTACTAACTTGGTTGTGTGGCTTACGGGCCCACATCGCCAATTGGGTGGTATTAGGATCTTTTATTCCTCGTCTTTACTCTGGGACTCTGCTCTCTCTTCTATTCGGGTTAATGATTTTACTGACTCTAACATTAGGTTCTCGTGATCACATCCACCCGGAGTTCTGAAATTAACCCCCCCTTGCTTCAAGATTGTGGGCCAGGTTCTGCTTACAGGATCCTTTTATCGAGGGCACCCTGTGTTGTCACTTGCAGATTCCTCGCCCCAGCCGTTTTCTCTGACATCATGTAGCCTTTGCTATGTCTCATTGTGTACTTCCTTACCGCGTGCCTGCGCGCCGCCTAGCATGTCTAGCTTCTAAATTTGCGTCGTTATGCTGTCCGCATGTACCTGACTCTGTGTATGGATCTGTATGTCTTAATTGACTACTGTTAAGTATCTATTACACTGCTTAATTATTGTCGTGTTACATCATGCTTGTCGCTAAACACTCGCAATTGCGTTTACTAAACTGCCCCTGTTATTTTTAGTAGGATGGCTGACGATCCTCCACCTCCACCCTATATTGCCGCAATGATGCAGCAGTTTGAATTGAACCGTCAGCTCAATGAGAGTCTGGTAAATCATTTGGAATGCAACGATGCTCATCAGGAGCCTGGACCGATCTCACTACAAGAATTTGTGCGCCTCAATCCATCTGTTTTCCGCAACTCCACCAATCCTATGGATGCTGATGATTGGCTTCGTGACATTCTGTTTGAGATGGAGTCAGCTAATGTGGCCCCTGACAGTTACGTCACCTTTGCGACATTTCATCGAAAAGGTCCAGCTACTCAATGGTGGGAAAGCCACAGGCGTAGGCTGCCTGCTAGAACTGAAACCACTTGGCAGAAATTTCAGTCAGCCTTTCGAGCACGGCACATTCCTCAAGGGCTGATGGACCAGAAGAAGAAGGAGTTCCGCAAACTCACACAGGGCAGAATGACTGTGGATGCTTATCAGAGGAAATTCCTTGAATTATCCCATTATGCTGAAGATGACGTTGACACTGACGCATGTAAGCAGGAGAAATTCCGAGAAGGACTGCACCCCGATATTCAGCTCGCACTTGCTGTCCATGACTGCGCAGATTTTGCGACGCTGGTCAGCAAAGCCTTTCGAGTTGAAACTGCCCTGACTGAACAACAGGAGTCACTCAAGCGTAATCGAGATGTTGGCTCATCCTTAGGTCAACCTGCTTAGAAACGTCGGGTTTGGATTCTGCACAATGTCCATCACCGACCTGCCCCTGTACCCAGGCCATCTTATGTTGCACCTCGTTTGCCTCCACCACCAAGACAACTAAATATTACAAGTGGACAGCCCAATGTTGATGTTCCTTCCCATGATGATGGTTTATGCCACCAGTGTGGACAGCCAGGGCACCGTGCTATCAATTGCCGCCAGAGTCAGCCTCAACATGCATCATGTCTTTCTGTTGGTCGCAGGAAGAGCAGTCGAAAACATCCTTCCAGGAATGCTGATGCCAGACCACCTGCTAGTCAGCTTGTTCATGTCAACCATGTCAAGATTGAAGAAGCTCGACAGGACACCAAAATTGTGATGGGCACCCTTCTAGTGAATTCAATCCCAGCTTCAGTCCTCTTTGATTCTGGAGCATCGCACTCCTTCATGTCCGAAAGTTTTGCGCGAAGCCATGATATACCTTTCGAGGAGATGTCCACCCCATTAGTAATCCAGACACCCGGGGCTAATTGGCAAACTACCATGGTAAGCCACAGTAACCACATTGTGATTGGAGGATTGATGTTCCCCGTTTCTCTCATTGCTCTCAAGACCTCCAACATAGACATTATTCTGGGTATGGACTTGTTGAAGCCCTCATAAAGCTATGATTGACTGTGCCACTGAAACAGTCTGCATCACACACCCTTCCAGCCAAACAGTCAGATACTCAGCTCGAACAGTTCAGAATGCCGAAAATCAGATATATGTTCTGAATGCATTGAATGCTTCACCTCTCGAAGGCATCGAGAATGTTCCAGTTGTTCGTGATTTTCAAGATGTCTTTCCAGAAGAACTTCCAGGAATACCCCCTGCTAGAGCTATTGAATTCGTCATAGACTTGAAGCCGGGCACTACTCCTATTGCTAAGCGGCCTTATAAGATGCCGCCGCATGAACTCCTTGAGCTTAAGGAGGAAATCGACAAGTCACTTCGAAAGGGTTTCATTCGCTCCAGTTCATCTGCTTGGGGAGCACCTTCTCTCTTTGTCAAGAAGAAGGATGGTACGAATCGGTTGGTTCAAGATTATCGACCAATCAACCAAGCAACAATTCAGAACAAGTATCCGCTTCCCAAAATCAATGATCTATATGATCAACTTGCTGGATCATCGGTGTTCTCTAAACTCGACTTGAGGTTGGGTTATCATCAGATCCGTGTTCGCGAAGAGGATATTCCGAAGACTGCCTTTGTTACCCGTTATGGATCTTATGAGTACACTGTCATGTCTTTCGGCTTGACTAATGCTCCAGCTACGTTCTCCCGCCTGATGAATTATATATTCATGGATTACCTCGACAAGTTCGTCGTGGTATATCTGGATGATATTCTGGTATATTCGAAGAATAAGGAAGAACATGCTGAACATCTTCGCCTTGTTCTGGAAAAGCTTCGAGAACACCAACTGTATGCCAAGTATTCCAAATGTGAGTTAAGGCTTTCTGAAGTAACCTACCTTGGACATGTAATTTCCAAGGATGGCATAGCTGTTAACCCGGAACGAGTTCAAGCTATTCTTGACTAGACTCCACCGAAGAATGTCAAGCAAGTCAGAAGTTTTCTCAGCCTAGCAAGCTATTGCCGTCGTTTTGTCGAGAATTTCTCAAAGATTGCTAAGCCTTTGACTGATCTGCTTCACAAGGGCGTTAAGTTTGAGTGGACAGAAAAATGTCAGGAAAGTTTTCAAACACTTAAAGATAAGTTGACATCTACCCCAGTACTTGCTCCTCTAGATTCTCGCAAAGACTTTGTGATTTATTGTGACGCATCCCGTGAAGGATTAGGCTGTGTCCTAATGCAAGAGGGTAAAGTGATTGCTTATGGCTCTCGATAGTTGCGTCCGCATGAAGAGAACTATCCAGTACATGATCTAGAACTAGCTGCTGTCATCTATGCATTAAAGCTGTGGCGACATTACCTCCTCGGTAATCGTTGCGAGATCTACATGAATCATAAAAGTCTGAAGTACTTGTTCACTCAGCCATCTCTGAACCTCCGTCAGCAAAGATGGATGGAGATCATTACGGACTATGATTTGGGTATTTCTTATACCCCTGGCAAGGCTAATGTAATGGTTGATGCTTTGAGCCGTAAATCCTACTGCTGTGAACTTGAAGTCTAGCTACAGCAACCACCCCTGTATGAAGAGCTTCGAAAGCTAAATCTCGAGATAGTTCCTCAAGGATACCTAAATACCATGGTTGTTGAACCAGACCTTGAGAAGGCTATTAAGAGTGCGCAAGCTAAAGATGCTGAAGTTGATCTGATGAAGAAAGATCTTCACCTTGAAAAGTACAGGGATTTCTCGCTGTCTGAAGATGGAACCTTGTATTTCAGAGACCGCATTGTCGTACCTCGCTTCGAGCTTATGACTGACAAGGTCATGGAGGAGGCACATGATACATCGCTGTCTATTCATCCGGGTAGCACCAAGATGTATCGTGATCTCCGTCAAAGGTACTGGTGGTCTAAAATGAAGCAGGATATTGAACGATACGTTGCTGAATGTGACATTTGCCGTCGCGTTAAAGCAGAACATCAGAAACCTGCTGGAATTCTGCAACCGTTACCTATTCCTTTATGGAAATGGGATAAAGTGCAAATGGATTTCATTACTGGCCTTCCCAAGTCACAGAAGGGTCACGATGCTATTCTTGTCGTCGTCGACCAACTTTCTAAAGTTGCACACTTTCTGCCTGTCAAGGAGACTATCACTGCTAGTCAATTAGCAGAGTTATACATCTCCAGAATTGTTTCACTCCACGGTATTCCGAAAGAGATCAGTTCGGATCGTGGTGGTCTTTTCACCTCCAAGTTCTGGGAAAGTTTCCAAGAAGCTATGGGAACTCATATTACTTGGAGTTCGGCTTATCACCCCCAGTCCCAAGGCCAAGTTGAATGAGTCAATCAAGTGCTTGAAGACATGCTTCGAGCTTGTGTTATATCTTTCGGCAAGAAGTGGGAAGAATCTCTTCCTTATGCGGAATTCTCATATAACAACAGCTATCAAGCCAGCTTGAAAATGGCTCCCTTCGAAGTACTTTATGGACGTAAGTGTCGAACCCCTCTGAATTGGTCAGAAACTGGGGAACGGCCGCTTGTGGGACCGGATATTATCCAACACACCGAAGAGCAAGTCCATATCGTTCGAGAAAATCTGAAGGCGGCTCAGGACCGCCAGAAGAGCAACTATGATCGCAAACGATGGAGTTTGACCTATCAACCTGGTGATCAAGCTTATCTGCGTGTCACTCCTATGAAGGCACCCGTCGTTTCGGAATCAAGGGCAAGTTAGCTCCACACTACATTGGCCCCTTTCACATTGTTGCTAGACGTGGACAGGTGGCATATAAATTGGCGTTGCCGCCACAATTCTCTCATATCCACGATGTCTTCCATGTGTCGCAACTTCGCCGTTGCTTCAAGGAGTCTCCGCACTGAGCAGTGGATCACGAGATGCTCGAATTGCAAGATGACCTATCTTATAAGGAGCATCCGATCCGCATTCTCGATGAAGCTGAACGTCGAACCCGTCAAAAGACAACCAAGTTCCTGAAAGTGCAGTGGTCGAATCATACAGAAGATGAAGCCACTTGGGAACGCGAGGATCATCTTCGGGAGGAATACCCCGACCTCTTTCCTTCTACCTCCTGAATTCTCGGGACGAGAATTTCTTTTAGAGGAGGAGAATTTGTAACACCCCTATGTAACCTAGCATTGTGACTATCTGTTAAACATGCCAAGTCATCATCTATGCAATGCTTGATCACAGTGTTAGCTCAACTCAATTCAAAATTCTCTCTGAAAATCAATTCAAATTCAAGTGCAAAATAAAGTTGCTCAAAAGTTGCTGGAAAAATGTTCACCATTTAGCAAATATTCCAAATCAAATGTTGTTAAGGAATACAACATCAACATCAACTTGAAGTGGGCAGAAGCATTTAAAACAAGTGCCAAAGAAACATTTTAAAATGCTATTCCAATTATGAAAATTCCAAATGGATTCAAATAAATCACAAGCTTATGGTGGCAGTGCACCACTGACCCTAGTATTTGTTTTCACAGTGGCACATTTTTGCAAAAGAAAATGATTGCAAAAGAAAATGCAAAAGGCTACTGTTAAAAGAAAACAGAAAATAAAAATGAAAAAGGCCTAACTGGCTGGGCCTAAGTGCACAGTGCACTCAGCCCAGTCCAGCCGGCCCATCTCTCTCTCCTCCCGCTCTCTCTCCTGTGCGTGTCGACGCACGCCTGGCCGCGCCGGCGAGCTCCACCCGAACACCGACACCGCGACAACCGCAGGACAGCGAGGGGATAAGGACCTACTCGTCCATCTCCCCTGGCCTCCCTACTCCATTCGCCTCACTCCTCTCTCCCCCCCCCTCGCCGCGCTCGCCTCCTTCCTCCAGATCCCTCGCCGACGCGCCCGTCGCCGTCGCGGCTGCGTCACCGCGGCCACCGTCCTCTCCGCGCCCGCAGCTCGTGTCCACGGGCTCCACCGGCCCTCGCCTCGATGTTAGGTGCCCTCGACTGGAGCTGGGGAGCAGCGCTGCGACCGCCCTGACTCGTCTTCTTCCTCGGCTCGTCGTCGTCTTCTTCAACGCCGTCGCCCACTGCGGCTACTAAGCTCCCACCGGGCCATCGTGAGCCTTCCCGGTGAGAACCTCACGTCCTTCCCCTCTCTCCTGCTCCCTTCCGTCCCCGTAGCCCCGCTAGCCGCCATGGCTGTAGGTCGTCTCCTCCGCACCGCTCGTTACCGTCGATTCGGTCGACGTTGAGCTCGACCGGGTCCTCGGTCGTGTTTTCTCGATGCCGTAGGAACCCGAAGCGCCCTCCACTTCGCTCCCTTGCCCCCCAAGCACCGTCCCCTATGGGCCAACGCTTCGGCTACCGCCGCGAGCTCATCTCCGGCGAGCTCGTCGCCTCCCGCCTGCTGCCGACTGCGGCAAAGGACGTGCGCGAGCACCAGCTGCCCGTAGAGCCGCTCCGCGCGCCGAGGCGAGCCCCATAACCTTTTGCCCGACCTCGTCCGAACTCCGGCATCCGCCGCGGTCGACACCGCCATCGATGTAGCCCTCCTTCGCTTGAACCGATGCTGCAGATCGACGCGCGCTGCAGTCCCCGTTCGAACGCGACCAGCCGCCGCACTTTTGGTGGCCGGACGGCGTTTTCCGGCGAGGTCCGAGGCGCGCCGTCGCGGATTTGGCCGCCGGAGCTGTCTCCGGCGCCGCCGCCGACGTGGCTGGCCTGGGCCCCACCGTAGAGTCACTGCCGCTGGGCCCCACGGGCCCCAGTTGACTGGGTCAACTGCTGACTGGGCACTCTGGCCCACTGACATGTGGGCCCCACTAGTTAAAAACATTTTTATAAATAAATAAACCTGTTAATTAAAACCTGTTAATTAATTAGAAATTAGTTAGCCACTGACACCTAGGGCCCACCCCACTAATTAGTTCTGTTAGTTTAAGTTAATTCTCTGTTAGTCCCACAGAGGCTGACAGGTGGGCCCCACTAGTCAGTTTGACCAGTCAACTGGTCAGTTGACTGGCTGACGCTGTGATGACCTCATGCTGATGTCATAATTCATTTTAGATAATTTCTGTTAATTCAATTAATTCTAGAAAATGCTTTAATATTTGAAAAATCATATAAATTAAACCGTAGCTCAGACCGAAAAACTTTGTACATGAAAGTTGCTCAGAACGATGAGACGAATCTGACCATGCCATTTGTTTCTGTGTCGGAACCCTCTATGGACGTGAACCCGCAACTTTTAGCCTGTTTCCGGTAGATGAATAGTGCATATACACCGGTTAATAATTCCAACTTTAACCCTAAAATAACTAAAATAATTTAGACATGTCTTTAGGCAACCCTGCACTGAACGTTAACATAGCATGCTCTGTGTTGCATATGTTTGCTGTGTATTTATCTATTTCCTCCCCCTCTTCTCTCTCGGTAGATCCCGGTACCGACGTAGTCCCCGAGACCGACGCAGCTCTGGTGATTGGCTACACTACTGACGACCAGACTTTTGCCGCCGAGCTTCCAGGAAAGCACCCTCCCCCTTTGAACATGCCGATATCGCCTATTCTTTCTCTCTTATGCTTGCATTAGAAATTCCTGTTGCTACTGTTTATCCTAATTCTGATGCATAGCCTGTTTTTGTAACTGCTGTTGATACCTACCTGTTATCCTAAACTGCTTAGTATAGGCTGGGTAGAGAACCACCAGAGACCCCACTTTGACCCAGTTGCCCCCGCTGGATTATCAGATGACTCGTTCAGCACGATCGACAACCAGGCCCCGGCACCGCACATCACCCCCCCTTAATTGTACGACACTGCAATGTTACTATCGAGTGCCGAGGGTGATACCTAGCACTTCTGATGTTAACTCTGTATAGTAACTATTTGGTCGTGGTCATCGAGGGTGGTTCCTCATCCACCACTTCCAATAACGATGATGTCGTGCAACATCCCAAGTGTGAACCCATCGAGGGTGATTCCTCCGAGTTCACCTTGATGGATACATCGAGTAGGAATCCAACGAGGGTGATACCACGGATTCCCTTAATGTTATGGACACACGGATACTTGGACTTTACAACTGTTACTTGGAAAGGCGGGTCGACCCTGAGGGGTACCCACGAGTGATGGGAAGTCGGGTTGACCTGGAGGGTACCTGAGAGATAAATACGAGGCGTGGCCGGGCATTCTTAGCCCTTGCCGCAAGTCCTCGAGACGGGGCAATGGGGTCACATCGATCGTGAGTCTCTGCTCGTTACCGCACACCCCCCAATACACTAACGATTTGGATATTTGATCCGAGTGGGCCTCTGGCCCGATAGCACTAACCATCACGTGGGAACAGTTATGGGCACTCTGCATCGTGGTATCAGTCGAAAGCTCTGTCAGACGTCCAATTCAGCAGTGCGGCATGGAGTGATTGGCGCCATCCATGACAGAGGTGGTGCTTGGATCTAACCATGTGTGCAATGACTCGGAGTGCAAGGGGCGATGGCCCAAGACCCTCGAGCGCTTAGGATGTAGACCGATGGGGACCTCTCTGCTGAGCTCTAGGAAGTGTCGCGGTGTGTCGTTTAGCCGAGGCCGGGCATGACCCAGGAAAGTGTGTCCGGCCGGAGTTAAATGAGTGTGGTGGGTAAGTTGGTGCACCCCTGCAGGGAAGAACTAATCTATGCATAGCCGGATCCTCAGTAACGGACGCTCGGAGTTGTATCCCGATCGATACAACTAGAACTAGATACTTGTGATGAGAAATGGATAGTATGGCTCTGGGATTGCTTTCTCGCAGGGAGTCGAGGAAGGATCTCTGGGCGAGGTTGATAACACTACTACTGCTATATATGGTGCTAATCTACACTCTTCTAATGCTGCAAGACCGCTGAAGATGCTAGTCTTTGATAGGACTAGGCCTTCCCTCTATTCTGGCATTTCTGCAGTCCAGTCCACATATACAGCCTTTCTTTGATAATGTTGCATATGTAGTGTAGACCCTTGCTTGCTGAGTACTTCGGATGAGTACTCACGGTTGCTTTGCTTCCTCTTTTTCCCCATATCCATTTGGTGCAACCAGATGACGGATCCCCGGAGGCAGCTACCCCGCCGACGACTACCACTACTACCCCGAGGGTGGCTACTACTACGAGTTGGCTGACGACCAGGAGTAGGTTCGGAGGGTCCCAAGCAGAAGGCCTGCGCCTTTTCGATCATAGCTTTTGTTTTGCCCCGCCTTCTTAAAGGCCTATCTATCTCTCTTTTATATCTGTACTCAGATATCTGATGCTTCCGCTAATGCTTGTAAGCGAGCTTATGTATTCGAGCCCTCGAGGCCCCTGGCTTGTAATATAAAGCTTGTATTATTTTAATTTGTGTCTAGAGTTATGTTGTGATATCTTCAAGTGAGTCCTTAGTCTTGATCATGTGCATTTGCGTGTATGGTTAGTGCACGATTAAGCCGGGGGCGTCACAGCTGTCCTTATGAACTGTGTCAATCAAAATGTGATTGCCAAGGCTAAGAGTTCAAAGGACAACATGAAATCCACAAAGCATATAAGAAGAAGATTAAAATCTGTCAGAAAATCAAGAAACTCTGGAGGGATAGTGTTGGATTATATTCAGACTGCTAAAAATCTGGCAGGCCCTTTTACGAAAGGGCTATCACGGATTGTGATAGAAAATGCATTGAGGGAGATGGGTATGAGACCACGTAAGTTGCCATGGGGGTAACCCAACCTATGTGATCTGAGATCCCGTGAATTAGGACCTGGGAAAACAATCCAGCGGTCAACTGAGGAGAGCATCCTTAATTAACCCACTTCGTTGGAGATGCAATAATACTCTCAATTCTGTAAGGCAGGCTGACTTTTGTCTTAATGTGTTCCAAAGCTTATGTAAGCAAGATGCTAACCTACAGAGCATTCTTTGGAGGAACACACCTATGTGAGCCCGACTGCTGGTCACAGTTTATGAGATTGGGTGATCTCTAGGAAGCTCATGAGAAGGTACGGAGTATGACTAATAAGCTCCACCCGTGGGGTTTAGCCTTCGGCAGCCACGTATCAGCTGACAATAGGCGAAACTTCTGCACGCCAAACTGACAATTCAAGGCATAGTCCATTGTTCAGTTGTGAAGAAGTCTAATCCTATTGCTCTAGGTGGAAATTCAACTTAACAGTCTCCACTGAAAATTCTGGTATATCAAACATTGTTTGGAACAGTTGACAATCTTATGTGCCGCGAGACCTGGTGGGGGATTGATGGATTATGGATGATCTTAGGCCCATATAAGACAATAATCTTTGGTTAATCTCTAAGGCCCATTAATGTGCACGGCAAGTGGTGGGAAGTGTGGGAAGTTTAGTACCATACTGCTACAGTAAGAAGAGTGAGACCTCTTTATAAGGGCTGCTCTACCACTTGCTATTGGGAGCTTGAGAATAGGAGCTGTACACGCGCGCTCCTCCTCCACCGCCCGCCTGTGGCTTTCTAAAACTCGTGCTCACTGGATTCGTCGTCTTCCTCATCATCATCGCCTCCCTCGTCCTTGTCGCGGCCTCGGGCGGGCCTCTCCTTCTGTTGCTTAGCCTTGACGCGGCGGCCTCCTCGGCCACCATGCTTCTTGCCAGATCCCTCAGCACCGTCCTGGGCCTTCTCCTTGTCTCGTCTTTTGTACTCAGCTCTCTGCTTCTCGACAAGCTGCTCAACTTGCCGGCAGTTTTGGAGATCGTGGCCCTTGGTGCGATGGATCTTGCAATACTGTTTGCTTGAGCCTTCTGGCTTGTCGGCAGCCGCTAAGGCTTGACAGGAAGCGCACCCGGCAACTTCCTTGCCAGGGTCGTCAACCTTGGCCTTCTTGGCGGTGCCGGGGTTGCCGGATTCCTCGACAGCAAGCACGGCCTTGCCTTTGCGCTTCTTGTTCCGCCGTCGGCCTTTCTTTGACGGGGTTGCAGCATCTTCATCCTCAGATTCGTCCCCTGCGCCAACACCCTCACCGGGGAGTTTCCTCCCTTCTTCAGCTCGAGCGCACTTGTCGGCCAAAGCTTAAAGCTCGGCAATACTCCTGACCTTGTTCATCGCCAGCTCTTCGCGCATCTTGCGGTTACGCACGTTCTAATGAAACGTGCTAACAACAGCGGCAGGATGAACGTCTGGAATATTGTACTGCACCCGGCTAAATCTCTGGATAAACTTGCGCAGGGGCTAGCCCTCCTTTTGAGGGAGGAGATGCAAATCACTTTCTTGGCCAGGAGCTTGGTGGCCTCCAACAAAGGCGCCAACAAACTGATGGCACAGATCTGACCAGGAAGAAATGGAATTCTTCGGCAAATGCATCAACCATGACCTGACGTTGGGTTTGAGCACCAACGGGAAGTAGTTGGCAAGTATCTTGTCATCTCGGCCCCCGGCAGCCTGCACCGCAATGGTGTAGATGCTCAGGAACTCCGAGGGGTGAGTCTTGCCGTCATATTTCTCCGGGACCTCTGGTTTCAACGTTCGGGAGTTGGGCCACTGGACTCGCCGCAGCTCACGGGTAAACGCTGGAAAACCTACCTCATAGGGTAAGTCGCCTGCGTCCCCCGGCGCAGGCTTGTCGACAGTAGGCCCTGCGCGTTTATCGGACTGATGACGCGCCTCCCGTCGCCGCTCGATGGTAGTTCGAGCGTCCTCTTTGCTTCGTTCCTGAAGAACTTGACGCTGATCGCGGTGCATCCGCGGATCGGACGACAGCGTGGAGTCGTCATCACGGCCGTCGGTCCGCCGGGTTGACGACCACCGCTGCTGTCGTGAAGGGGAGTGCACCATGGTCGCACCGCCTCCAGTCTTCTCACCATCGGCTCGCGCCGGATCGATAGACCGCTGCCGCGAGGGCCCCGCTTGCTGCGGCCCATCCTTGTTGACGAAGCCGATGAGGCTCTGGATAGTAGATCGCCACTCCTCCATCTTCTCCGGAGTAGGAGGAAAATCGAGGAGCAGCTGCGCACGTGCCAAAGCTTCTGCTGGCGTAGGCGGCGGCGACAGGCGCGAGGTACGTGAGGTGCTCTGACTCCTAACAGTGTTAGAAGGAGCATTGTCATGATCACATGACCGCGCGCCGCTTCCACTGGCAGTTTGGCGTGCATGCTGGGCCTGCGCACCTTGGGATCGATACGCAGAAGTCTTTCCATGGGGACGTTCAGAACCACCAACACCACGGCGCTGCTCGTCGCGTGCGACCTGGGAAGGCCGCAACGCTTGCGCCGGCGTGGGAGTCCTAGAAGGCGTCCTCCGATCTCTGGAGTTCGCCGCGCCCCCCGTAGGCAGCACGGCTCCATCTCTGGATCTAGCGGCATGCGGGTTGCTGTCGCCGCTGCGAACGACGCCGCTCGCCTGGCTCGGATCACCAGAACACCGTGGAGGCTCTAAACCTCCATCTCCTGCATCCACGCCGTCACCCGTCCGAGTAGGCACGGGCAAGACGGACATAGACGAAACAACCGCTGCCGCACCCTTCTTCTTGGGTGGCATGGTGACAAAGACGGTGAAGAAACTGACGCGTTGATCACCGGATCAGGTTCGCGCAACCACGATCCCCCTACCTGGCGCACCAAAGATGTCGGCGTACGACACCTATGGGATCCGAAGGACCCCTTTACGGTTCGGGAGGGAGAGAGGTATGCACAAAGAGCAGAACCGATGATCAACGCGAGGGGATGTTTACCCAGGTTCGGGCCGCTGATCAGCGTAAAACCCTACTCCTGCTTTAGTTTATTATCAGTGTTTTCGTCCCAGTTCTTGGAGCGCTTGCAATGAACAGTGTGTTCGTGCAGCAGCTACGCATGCAGAATGGGCCGAGAGTGCTCTTTCTAGCCCCCTCCCCTGTAGCAGTTGCCTTGGGCCTCCTTTTATATGCTCAAAGGGGATCACCACAGTGGCAAACTGTTCATATGCGAGGTGTAAAGTAGCTACAGGGTTATCATACCTAACCACTGACGGTTTAGGACAAATGCATTTAATGCACTGTGAGGTGTCCGTTTAGGTGTCCTTACTTTCTTGGGGATGCAAAAAAGGGGCCATCCCATCAGCACCGCTTAAGCTCGCCTCCACTAGCGCCTTGCCACGCATCCAGAGATGGGACTAGAATGCCAGGCTGGTCGCTGCGCTGGAGCGGTGGCACAGTGGCGGAACCTTGCCGGGTGCGAATCTTGCCGGGCTCCGCAGGCTACCCCGGCAAGATCTTGCCAGGAGCCGAGCCTCTGGTCTCCAGTTCTCCTTATCTTCTGACCCTTTGCTTGAATGTCTCTTTGATAACCTTGGATTAATCTTTAGCTGTTCCCCTGACAAGCCTTGCCGCAGGTATGGCTACAACTACCTGTGCACAAGTATGGGGTACTAAAGGCCCAATATTTAGTACACCGACACCGCCTCGCCTCGCCACGCCTCGCCTCGCCTCGTCACGACGCACGCGCGCCGCGGGTTGCAGGAATGAGCCGAGCTGAAGCTTATTTTTCCGGTCAGGAATGGTTAATTAATCTCGGATTAATTAACGAGTCGCTTACGGAAGTGCCATGTTCGAGACGTTGGACCGTGGGCTATTCGCGGACTCGGTCGTGGGCCTGAGCCCAGACCCATCTACCCGACGGCCTATATAAGAAGGCGCTGGCCAGTGGAGTGAACCCTAACTCAGTTCACTCACTCCCTCTCGCACAACCCTAGCCATCATCTACTGTTCCTCTCTCTGTGCTGCTTTCGGCGATCCCATCCTGACGACCGCGTGCACGATTGGTCGGGACAGCAGGTGCCTCCGGAACCCTGTCCTTCGAGATCCTGCCCGGGAGAACGGCAATAAGGTTTTTGGGGAGCGTCTCGACGCGACTACTCCCGATCCGTCCACGTCTCCGTCCGCCTCTGCTTCCACTACTTCCCCTACATCGACACCATGGTCGAGGACGCCGCCGCCAAGAAGAATGCCACGGACGATGCTGAGGCTGCTGTTGCCGCTGAATTTTGACTCCTTGTAGGGGCTCATGACAGTCCTGTAGGGGATCCAAAGGCTTTCGAGCAGTAGCGGCAGCGGGGCGAGAGAATTGGTTCCTCTGTCTATGCTGCTTCCAGCGATCCCATCCCGACGACCGTGTGCATGGTTGGTCGGGAGAGCAGGTGCCTCCGGAACCCTGTCGTTCGAGATCCTGCCCGGGAGAACGGCAAATAAGGTTTTTGGGGAGCGTATCGATGCAACTGCTCCCGATCCGTCCACGTCTCCGTCCGCCTCTGCTTCCACTACTTCCCCTGCATCGACACCATGGTCGAGGACGCCGCCGCCAAGAAGAAGGCCACGGACAATGCTGAGGCTGCTGTTGCCGCCGCCACGTTGGCCAGACCAACCGGAGGGTATGATCTGTTCATCCCTCGTTTACTCGTACATGTGCTAGCCATATATATGCTGTTCATGGATGTTTCGGTTCTATGTACTATACGTGCTCACATGCTTAGGTATCGGTATGAGATGCATACCGTATTTGCCATGTTTACTGTTTACTCGTGGATTAGATTAGTCGGAAAAGTGCTAATATTTCCAACAATCCAAATACCTTATTTTAGGCACTTTTTGACTCATGGCTTCGCCGCTACACTGAAACCGGAAAAGTTTACCGGGACGCATTTTAAGCATTGGCAGACGAGGACTACCTTGTGTCTCACATCAATGAACGTGTTCTGGGTTGGTGGTGTGTCTCCCACGGTAACGATTGCTCCTGAATAGGAGAATGCGTTTAGGGAGGCAACCACCATCTTTGTGGGAGCCGTTCTTACTGTGATCAGAGACACGCTAGTCGACGCGTATCTCCATATGTGTGTTGCCAAGAATTTGTGGGATGCGCTCGAAGCTAAGTTCGGCGCAACCGATGCTGGAAGCGAGTTGTATGTTATGGAGCAGTTCCATGATTACAAAATGGTTGATAACCGTTCTGTATTGGACCAGGCCCATGAGATACAATGCATCGCTAAGGAGCTGGAGCTCCTGAAGTGTGAGTTACCGGACAAGTTTGTCGCGGGTTGCATTATTGCAAAACTCCCTCCTGGATGGAGGAACTTTGCTACTTCTCTCAAGCACTTGAGACGTGAATTCTCTATTGAGGTTGTCATTGGTCATCTAAGTGTTGAGCAGAACTTGAGAGCAAAGGACTCACACGTGAAAGGGGTAGAGGGTTCTTCTAGCGCCAATCTGGTGCAGAAGAATTCCCACAAGTTCAAGGGAAAGAACTCTGTCCAGCAGAATACTACCTTTAAGAAGAAGGGTAAGAAGAAAGACAATAAGAGAGATGGTTGCTTTACTTGTGGTTCAGAGGAACATTGGGCAAACAAGTGCCCAAACAAGTACAAGAAGCCAGGATAGGACTGTAAGTCTGTCAATGTCACACTAAGAAACAATGATGGGGCATCTGGGTTTGGTAATCTGTTTACCGTACTTTCAGTTTGTCAGTCCACCGATTGGTGGGTTGACACTGGGGCCAATATTCATGTGTGTTTTGATGTGTCTTTGTTTTCTTCTTACCAGGTCACACGAGATTGTTCCGTCCTGATGGGGAACGGCTCGCATGCTTTTGTTCATGGTGTTGGCACGGTAGATCTGAAGTTTACTTCGGGAAGGATCGTGCAACTGAAGAACGTGCAGCATGTCCCCGCCATCAAGAAGAATCTCGTTAGTGGCTCCCTTCTATGTAAAGAAGGGTTTAAGTTAGTATTTGAGTCCACCAAAGTAGTCGTATCTCGGTATGGACTATTTGTTGGAAAAGGATATGATTGTGGTGGTTTGTTCCGCCTTTCCCTGGAGGATTTCTGTAATAGAGTCGTGAACCAAATTCATTCTAATGTGAACGAATCTGAGGTTTGGCATTCACGTCTTTGTCACATAAATTTCTGTTGTATGACGCGGCTAGCTAAAATGGATTTAATCCCGAGTTTCACTTTAGCCAAAGGCTCTAAGTGTCATGCGTGTGTGCAAGCTAAGCAACCTCGTAAGCCTCACAAGCCTACGAAGGAGAGACACCCGGCACCGTTAGAGCTCATACATTCAGATCTCTGTGAGATGAATGGTGTGTTGACTAAAGGTGGAAAGAAATACTTCATGACTTTAATTGATGATTCCACTAGATTCTGTTATGTGTATTTGTTAAATACAAAGGATGAGGCTCTACACTACTTTAAAATCTATAAGGCAGAAGTTGAGAACCAACTTGAAAAGAAAATAAAACGAGTCCGGTCTGATCGTGGTGGAGAGTACTTTTCTAGTGAGTTCGATTTATTCTGTGCGGAACATGGTATTATTCATGAGAGGACGCCTCCCTATTCACCCCAGTCAAACGGGGATGTCAAACAGAAAAACCGTACTCTAACATATTTGGTTAACGCCATGTTAGATACATCGGGTTTATCCAAGGCATGGTGGGGGGAGGCTGTATTGACATCATGTCATGTCTTGAATAAAGTTCCCGCAAAGGATAATGAGACTACTCCCTATGAGCAATGGGAAAAGAAAAGAACTATACTCTCTTACTTGCGCACTTGGGGCTGTTTGGCAAAAGTCAATGTGCCGATCACCAAAAAGCGCAAGCTTGGACCAAAGACCGTGGACTACGTTAATTTGGGCTACGCTAAGAATATCGTTGGCTATAGATTTCTAGTAGTGAAATCTGAGGTACCTGACCAGAAGGTCGGTACAATTATAGAGTCTAAGGATGCTACATTCTTTGAGGATATTTTCCCCATGAGAGATATGCAAAGCACTTCTAGACTGGAATCTGATGAGACTCCTGAACCTGCCATTCCGATGGAACACTATGAACACAAAAGTGATGAAAGTTCCACGGAGGATGATGAGGAAGCTCCTGTTAGGAGCAAGAGACAAAGGACTGCAAAGTCTTTTGGTGATGATTTCCTCGTGTACCTCGTGGATGACGACACTCCTAGTTCCATTTCAGAAGCCTATGCATCCCCGGATGTTGACTACTGGAAGGATGCGGTCCGTAGCGAGATGGATTCCATCTTGGCTAACGGGACATGGGAGATCACTGATCGTCCTTATGGCTGCCAACCATTGGGATGTAAGTGGGTGTTCAAAAATAAGCTTAGGCCCGATGGTACTATTGAGAAGTACAAGGCTAGGCTTGTGGCCAAGGGTTATACCCAGAAAGAAGAAGAGGATTTCTTCGATACTTACTCACCTGTGGCTAGACTGACAACCATTCGAGTGTTACTCGCTTTGGCTGCCTCGCATGGTCTTCTCGTTCATCAGATGGACGTTAAGACGGCTTTCCTTAACGAAGAGCTAGACGAGAAAATTTACATGCAACAGTCGGATGGCTTTGTAGTAAATGGTCAGGAAAGAAAGGTGTGCAAGCTAGTGAAATCTTTGTATGGCCTGAAACAAGCGCCTAAGCAATGGCATGAGCAGTTTAATACAACTTTGACATCTGATGGCTTTGTTGTTAATGAAGCTGACAAATGTGTAGACTATCGCTATGGTGGGGGCGCAGGAGTAATACTGTGTCTGTATGTCGATGACATACTGATATTTGGGACCCACCTCAAAGTCATTGAGGAGGTCAAGGCTTTTCTATCTCATAATTTTGAGATGAAAGACCTGGGCGTGGCTGATGTTATCTTGAACATCAAGCTACTGAAAGATACTGAGGTTGGAATTACACTTTTGCAATCCCACTATGTTGAGAAGATTTTGAGCCGTTTTGGATATTCGGACTGCAAACCTTCTGCAACACCATATGATCCTAGCATGCGGATTCGAAAGTTCGAAGGCACGGCTGTAGATCAATTGAGATATTCTCAAGTGGTTGGTTCACTGATGTACCTACCTTGTGCTACTCGTCCTAACATCTCATTTGTTGTGTGCAAACTGAGCCGGTTTGTTTCCAATCCGGGAGATGTGCATTGGCATGGTGTTGAGCGAGTGATGCGTTATTTGCAAGGTACTATGAACTATGGAATTCACTATTCTGGGTACCCGACGGTACTTGAGGGGTATAGTGATTCGAATTGGATATCTGATGCCGATGAGATGAAAGCCACAAGTGGATATGTCTTCACACTTGGTGGTGGTGCTGTTTCCTAGAAGTCTTGCAAGCAGACGATCTTAACAAGATCAACTATGGAAGTAGAACTCACAGCATTAGACACATCATGCGTCGAAGTAGAATGGCTTCGAGAGCTCTTGATGGATTTGCCAGTGGTTGATAAACCAGTCCCAGCTGTCCTTATGAACTGTGGCAATCAAACTGTGATTGCCAAGGCTAAGAGTTCAAAGGACAACATGAAATCCACAAAGCATATAAGAAGAAGATTAAAATCTATCAGAAAATCAAGAAACTCCAGAGTGATAGTGTTGGATTATATCCAGACTGCTAAAAATCTGGCAGACCCTTTTACAAAAGGGCTATCGCGGATTGTGCTAGAAAATGCATCGAGGGAGATGGGTATGAGACCACGTAAGTTGCCATGGGGGTAAACCAACCTATGTGATCGGAGATCCCATGAATTAGGACCTGGGAAAACAATCCAGCGGTCAACTGAGGAGAGTATCCTTAATTAACCCACTTCGTTGGAGATGCAATAATACTCTCAATTCTGTAAGGCAGGCTGACTTTTGTCTTAATGTGTTCCAAAGCTTATGTAAGCAAGATGCTAACCTACAGAGGATTCTTTGGAGGAACACACATATGTGAGCCCGACTGTTGGTCACAGTCTATGAGATTGGGTGATCTCTAGGAAGCTCATGAGAAGGTACGGAGTATGACTAATAAGCTCCACCCGTGGGGTTTAGCCTTCGGCAGCCACGTATCAGTTGACAATAGGCGAAACTTCTGCACGCCAAACTGAAAATTCAAGGCATAGTCCATTGTTCAGTTGTGAAGAAGTCTAATCCTATTGCTCTAGGTGGAAGTTCAACTTAACAGTCTCCACTGAAAATTCTGGTATATCAAACATTGTTTGGAACAGTTGATAATCTTATGTGCCTCGAGATCTGGTGGGGGATTCATGGATTATGGATGGACTTAGGCCCATATAAGACAATAATCCCTGGTTAATCTCTAAGGCCCATTAATGTGCACGGCAAGTGGTGGGAAGTGTGGGAAGTTTAGTACCATACTGCTACAGTAAGAAGAGTGAGATCTCTTTATAAGGGCTGCTCTACCATTTGCTATTGGGAGCTTGGGAATAGGAGTTGTACACGCGTGCTCCTCCTCCGCCGCCCGCCTCGCCTCGCCACGCCTCGCCTCGTCACAATGCGCGCGCGCGCCGCGGGTTGCAGGAATGAGCCGAGCCGAAGCTTATTTTTGCCTGTCAGGAATGGTTAATTAATCTCAGATTAATTAACGAGTCGCTTACGGAAGTACCACTGTCCGAGACGTTGGACCGTGGGCTGTTCGTGGACTTGATCGTGGGCCTGAGCCCAGGCCCATCTACCTGACGGCCTATATAAGAAGGCGCTGGCCAGTGGAGTGAACCCTAACTCAGTTCACTCACTCCCTCTCGCACAACCCTAGCCGTCATCTACTGTTCCTCTCTCTGTGCTGCTTCCGGCGATCTTATCCCGACGACCGCGTGCACGGTTGGTCGGGAGAGCAGGTGCCTCCGGTAACCTGTCGTTCGAAATCCTGCCCGGGAGAATGGCAATAAGGTTTTTAGGGAGCGTCTCGACGCCACTGCTCCCGATCCGTCCACGTCTCCGTCCGCCTCTGCTTCTACTACTTCCCCTGCATCGACACCATGGTCGTGGACGCCGCCGCCAAGAAGAAGGCCACGGACGACGCTAAGGCTGCTGTTGCCGCCGCCGCGTTGGCCTGGCCAACCGAAGGGTATGATATGTTCATCCCTCGTTTACTCGTACATGTGCTAGCCGTATATACGTTGTTCATGGATGTTTTGGTTCTATGTACTGTACGTGCTCACATGCTTAGGTATCGGTATGAGATGCATACCGTATTTGCCATGTTTACTGTTTACTCGTGGATTAGATTAGTTTGCCATGTTTACTGTTTACTCGTGGATTAGATTAGTCGGAAAGGTGCTAATATTTCCAACACATGCATGGTTAGCAACGGATATATCGGTGGTCATGCATGGGCTATCCCCCTGCGTGCTATTAGGAGAGAGACCCTCAATTAAATCGGTCAACACAATTAAATGGGACATGCTTGGTGGTGGACGAGAGGTTTTCTTTGTACCGGGAACACATGTTGTTGCTTGAGTAAACGCCCATACTTTTTGTCCGTATCGATCCACCACCAACCCACCTCTCCTGCAATACTTCCTCCCTCCTCTGGTCCTTCCCCATCGCCCCCCTTTCTCCCCGAAGAGGCTGGGAGATGGACGCTATGATGCGAGCGACAGATCAATGTCCAACGACAGTCATGTCTCGCCAACCTATTGTGTATAGACAGTGCACTGGGGAGGCATTTCACGGGATGCGAGGGCTTGACCTACTGGCAGCTCGTCGTCACACTCGCCAAGAGCGGAATCATGGAAGGGTGACGTGTCAGGGTCTCCGCGAAGGTCCGTGCCGATGGGGAAAATCCCTCCTCGCTCGACCCACTGGCACCCGTCACAGACATACAAAGAGTAGGACTTAGAATCTAGCGTTTTCTTCATGTGAACCTTTGAAATAACGATAGCCGTTATAGTAGAGAAACAATACGGGGCATACATACATGAAAAAAACTGATTGATTAAATAACAAAATGTCCACATGACATATAATTTGTTGAGTTTCCTCTACTCACTTCGTTTACTTCTTTTTCTTTACATCTCATGTTTGGAAGAGAACTAACCAACTAATGCTTTATCGGTTAATGCATTAGCATTAGGGGTTAGAGGCATATGGCAGTTTTTTCACCCGTTGTAACGCATGGGCATTTTTGCCAGTAACACATATAATTTATGCAACCCTTCATGCCTTGCCCAAGCGGATCTGCTAAAAAAAAGGGCACTTGGCATATTTTCCATTGCATAACTAACATCTTTTAGGCGCTTGCCGTGCCAGTATTCACTGCAAAATTAGCTGCACAATTCGCCCTCTGGTCCAGCCAAGAGATGATGTCGGAGTAGACGCGCTCGGCGTCCTGAGGGAACTCTGCCATGAGCGCGTGCCACATCCCAGGGTAGAGCTTCAAGTCCTTGTCCGCGCTCGACGCTTCCTCGAACAGCAGCTTGCTCACCGAAGGATCCGTCACGATGTCGTCTCCACCGTGCAGCACCAAGAACGGCAGGCTCACCTGCCAATCTCAGAACGTTAGTAGCTTCTCTGTCTTTCTCCATGGACCTAATTTACTGATACTACACGCATGGCACACCATGAGGTGGGCAGACTAGGAGAGAAATTAGATAGTTTTCTAACTAGGAAGGGAGATTACCTCGTGCAAGTTCTTCTCGATGTCCAGGCTCACCATTAGGAGTTCATGGCAGGTCTTCAATGGGAGCTTTCCCCTGTAAATATACGGATTGGAGCGAACCTGCACGCAAATACCCATACAAAATTCAGCAACCATCAACATTACCTTTTCCTCCAATCGTTAAGAGCCTCGACAGAAGTTGGTACATATGACTAGTACCTGTTTTCTCATCTCTGGATCTTTGCAAACTTTGTCGATGATGTCCGGGATGGGTATGATCCTCCAACCGGGCGCCACCGCGCATACCATCTTCAGAGCGCTCACCACCACCGGATGAGGCCTCATGTCATCAGAAATCTGATATACCATAATAACGAATTAACAAACAACCATGCAGGCAAAAATCACCACAAAAAACAGAGAAGACCTTGCACATCGGAGCAAGCAGAACGGCGCCGTCCCAGTAGGCCGGCTCCTTCCTGTGGAGGAGGAGCGCCACGCTCCCGCCCATGGAGATCCCGTAGAGGAACCGCTTCTTCCCCCTGTTCTCCGGCTTATCTGAAATTGGTCAGACGCCACTAATTCAGAGGTCAGTTTCAGTTTGTGTGTCGGGTGTATATAGTTCGTCCATACCGCTGACGCTCGTGAAATGGCTGGAGCAGTCGGCGACGACGTCGCTGAAGTTCGGCACGTAGCATCTCCGGCCAGACGACCTGCCGTGCCCCTCGTGATCTATCCCGTAGACGGCGTAACCGGCGCGCACCAACCGGCAGGCAGTATCTGGTCATTATGTTCGTGCAACTTGTCAGTATCGCATCTACTCACCGTAGTTCGTCCAGTTCGATCTCAGCCTGTTAAGTGAACCTATGGATTGTGACTTGTGAGTTGTACCTCTCATAGATACACTGCACTCTGCTGCAATCCCTGGCAAAGAGAAATGAAAGAAAAAAACACTCGTTCTTTTAGCTACGAACTGATTGAGCAGAGATATATAGTGGGGAGTGCACTAATACCATGGCAGATGAAGACCAGAGCTTTGGGCTCTGAATTGTGCGGCATCCATGAGCAGGTGAACAGCTTATTGTCCCGGGAGTTCACGATAAACCCCTGGAGATCGAGTTCAGAGTTAGCAAGCACGAGTTGCTCACAGTGATAATGAAACCCTGTTTGGGCTTCAGCATGCTGCATCAAATATGAACCGACCTCTTCATACTTGACATCATCGCTGCGCTGATCCTGGAAACGAAATTCGAACATCAGGATTTGGGCCTGGATCATAACAGCATGAAATGGCTGCTGTGGAATGCTCCTTAACATACCATGGCCATGTCTTCAGAACTCCTTTTGAACAAGTGACCTTGACATGATGTGTGCCTGTACATACATATATACTGCACCTTGAACATATAGAATCGATCTTGTGGATTGTGGTCTAAGAAAAGGAATACACGAATCCGTGAACACCACAGAAAGCCGAAGCAAGCCAACGGAATGGAACGGCGTAGTACGAGTCTGTGTGCAGATGGTGACACCGATTCCTTCGAACGGGAGATCTAAATCTGCAACTTGCGTAACGAAACACCAGCGAGCATGGAAAACAACGCGCGTGAGAAATCTGCACGAGTGCATTCGGTCAGAATCAGTGGGACAGTCAGTTCATCTATTCTCAGTCACGTCGCAATCTTGTTCCAACAGGACAATCATCAGATCCACAGATTAGGTTACGAAAAAAAATGCAGCGACTATGGAATTCAGAGTTTCAGATATTGTTCGTGTTATTGATTGATCATATCTGTCAAACATAATACTAGTAGTACGGCGGTTCGTTATTATTCGTGTAAATTTATTTGGATCGCGTGCTCTAAAATTTCAGAGTGGTTCAGATAGACGTCGTAGCACCAGCATGTGCTCTTGTGAAGCAGACGTCTTCAGGCAACGGAACCGGCTGCCAGCCGGTACAGGACTCGAGGAGCTCCTTGAGCGCCATCGACGCGGGCTGCACCGAGCACGGCTTGTAGCAATCCCGGACCTCGAAGTCCCACTGGCCGTCTTGGGCATTCTCTAAGTCATTTTCGGTGTGCTCCTGCGCGCCGTTCAGGAACAGGTCGCCTTCAGACCGGATGCGCCCACTTGAACTGCAGTCTCTGTCCGCCGCCTGTACGAATCACAAACTCAAAGCTTTCCAGTTACAAAAAATGGAATGCAGATCTGTAAGGCCCAGTGTAAATGTAACATGAGACCTGTTCTTTCATGTACGTGAACACTTTCTTCTTCTCCCCTGCCTCGTAGATGTTGCACTGGGAGACAATCTGCAGCCAGACCAACCGTGCAGATTAGCACTACACTACACGCTTATCGCATGTGGCGTATGAGCAGTTTGGCGTGAACCGTACCTGTGACTCCACGCTGGCGCAGACGGCGTAGATGCCCCAGCCCCTGGTGTAGTTGTTGAAGAGGTGCACCCGGCCGAACCGGACGCGGGGCTGCCGCTGCCGCGTGCCGTCGAAGAGGCAGTGGTGGACGGTCACCCGGATGCGCCGGTCCCCGACGTGCTCGCTGCTGGCGCCGATCAGCACGGCCTTGTCGTGCGCCGAGAAGCGGCACCGGGAGACCGTCACGTCCGTGCTGCCGCAGGTGACGTCCAGGAGGCCGTCGGCGAAGTCGCGCAGGCTGCAGCGGTCCACCCACACGTGCCTCGACCCGGGCTTGATCTGGACGGCGTCGGCGTCGTGCCCGCGCCCGCCCTCCACCTCCAGGTTGCACAGGATCACGTGCTCGCACTCGCGAAGAAGAAGGCCCTTGCCGGACAGCGTCACGCGCCGCCCGCGGCCATCGACGGTCTTGTGGGAGGACACGCGCAGCCCGGACGCGAGGCGGATGGTGCCGGACACGTCGAAGACGATCCACAGCGGCTCCGGGCGCCGGCAGCCGTCGCGCAGCGAGCCGGGCCCGTCGTCTTAATTATTAACACATCGTTCAGCTTCAGCTCTATGAATCCATGGCAGAATGACAGCAGATGATGATGCAGAGAATTAACGGGGAGATGGTGCCGTGCGTACCATTGAGGGTGGTGACGTGGTAGACGTCGCCGTGGAGACCGCCGATGGCGTGCCGGCCGAAGCCCTCGGCCTGGGCGGCCATGGCGCGCAGCGACGAGTCCACGGCTGCGTACGGCATCAGCGTGGTTTGCGGCACGCTCCCGAGTTGTTGCTCGTCGGAGAATCGAGGAGGGGCTGTGTCTTCCGTGGTCGGCTCACCACCGTAATGCTCGTCGCGGTGAGGAGGAGTAATGTCCACCATGGCAGGATCGTCGACGAGCTGCTCGTCGGACTGAGGAGGCGCCATGGCGTAGGACAGTGATCGAGTGAACAAACAGAGAGCATGTTGGTTCGGTATTTGTTGAGGCGCGCTTGGGAAATAAACGGATGCTGTTTACTGCCGGACATAATTGTCTGGGCCGTTTCCACTGGTGAGTTGTGTCGCGGGGGACGTTTCAGGCCGGCCCAAAGAGAAGTAAATTTGAAACGGAGAAATGCTCATAAATACCACCTTTTTATACCCCTAAAAAAATACTACTACCTCTGTAAATACTTGGAATACTTTTTGTGTTTAATGAAATGCTCATAAATACTTGAAAATTTTCCCTTGCCTCAAAAAGAAAAACTTAGAAGAAATTTTTTTCCACCCCGGAGCCTTAGTGTTCAGTCCATAGATTAAAGAAAGTGTTTTTTTTAACAATTAATCAACGCCACAAGAAAAATGTTACATCACGCCAACAAAAGAGGGCATCCCACCCGACCTGCTTATCCAAAAATACCCATATGCCACAGAGGAAAGGAATATTGTCATGGTTTTGCCTGCAACTATCATTGTCATCACGTCTTCCCGAGCAAATGACTTCGGCATAGCATTGATGATGAACAAATAAACCCTCTCCGTCACTGGCACACTAGATCCGGCCAGTTCATGCCAAACAATCGATCAAACACGTCAAGAACTGGGTTGCTTCAACTTCAATAGTGAGCCTTGCAAGAGAGATGCACACATTGCATCTGCAGAGCCTCATGTGCTACCAGAGATTGTTGGGTGTAGATCCTACCTTTCACAAGGCACCATTGTTGCCATGTCGTCCGGTAACACTATAACTCCGACTACACCACTACACGAACAAGAAGTTGTAAGGACAAACCTAGGACCTGCCAGGCAGTAACAACGAAGGACATGTCGTTGTCCAGGTCCTCTTTCTACCCATTATCATTGCCACACGAGTCACTACACCACATGATCCAAGGTCGACACCCTGACATCCACACGACTAAGCTGTTACATCAGTGGTCCCTTCGCCATCACCGCCAGGTAGAAATCCGACATGCATGAGACTACTCTCCCATCACAATCGAGTGGTTCACCTAGTAGGATCAAACTAAAAAATGATGCCCTCAAGAGGGTAAGGCGCCAAAATGCGATCATCAGTTGCCCCCGTGGTTTAGCTGGGGTTTCCAGGAGCTATCCCAGGCAAAGAATCATCTTTTTCTCGATATATCAAGAAGATACCAATTACACCCAACCTTTAAACCAGCACAGAATCAAAAGCTACTCAAGACATCAAGGATGCACACAAACAAGAAATTACAAAAGGAAAAACGCAACCAACAGAACAACTGCAGAAAAATAATGGCAACCTTATGTAAGATGATAAGTGCTCCAACAATGACTCTTCCGGAAAGGGAATAATGCACGAGCATCATCATCGTTGGAACCAACCACTCAGGCTGGATTCACCCCCAGAGAGGGAACGAGTAAGCTCCATGCAGAAACGTCGTTTGAACAACAACATTACTAGGTTCGACAAATGAAGAGACCTAGAGTTTTCACCTAAGGGAACTCGAGTCCCCACATTCAAAAAGCACCACATAGCTGACGTTACCCAATGCTGCAAACAACCACCAATCCATCATTGCGTAGCCACACAGACACACAAGACGCGCAATCCCGTGGACCTTACCACACAATTTGAACCATGTCTTCTTAACACATATTGTCAAGCAGCACACGGGGACGCCCCACCATCTTCATCGACTCCATGCCGCCGAGAGTCCAGACCGCCCATGTAGTCAATTTAGGCCAGTCACATGGGGCACCTCGGGGCATGGGTGGGACCCACATATCAAACCGAAGTTTAGTCGCCCGATCTACTATCTCGTACACAATCTTGGGTCATGTCGAGGACTCCAAACTATGTATCGAGTCAGAGATACCCAACTGTGCCTCGTAGAAATGGGTAGCAGCATGGGTCGCGCCTATGCACAACAATCATGCCAATACGTAAAATCTTCTGCATACAAGGAGCAGGAAGATGCGCCGCCGCCGCTGGAACCGAGAATTATGAAAGCAAAAATGCTACACCTACGGGGACTATTTTACGGATCGCCCGCTACGGACGGACGTGGCCTAATCACATTAACCTCCTCCCTGATTTCAAGTGGTGGGGGCCCCTCCTAATTCAATCAGATAAGCCCACCTTGGATCCGTAGCTGCATTCCGTAAGTTGCTCCTGTAAGTGTAGCAAAACTGTTATGAAAGTCACTGTCGTCGTGAATGATGGAGCAGAAAGCCTCCATTGCAAATCACCACCGCTATCATTGAGGCCACGACCGGCCGCCTTGCTGCCCTCTCAGCTGTTGCGGCATGGCCACCGCCACCCTAGTGTCCGGCCTATGCTGATAGGTCGTCGCAACACTCAAGCCGTGAAAACTCCTGCAGCACAAGGGGATGACCCCATCGTCTGCCAGACGAGTTTTACATGTCGGCTTTCTCCAGCAACGACGAGGTGGGTGGAAAGGGGAGATACGGGGCAGCCGCTAAGGTTTTGCCCGGCAGCCGGCGTCTCTCGTGTGAGTAGAGAATCATCTACACTAAAAAGACATGGATCATCTTTTTTGTGCATCCCCTCGCAAGTGCCACAGTCCGGTTCAGTGGACGCACGCACTCAAGCCACCAGCAGAGCAGCACAGCCCACTTGTCAGTGACTCCGTCGTCCACTAATCCTCGCTCATCAGCTCACACCATGCCTAATCAGAAAGTGCGTTGTTCAAAAAAAATAATCAGAAAGTGCGTAGAATACAAAAACGAAACGTGCCCAATGCTAATCGGTCTCGGCGTACGACGCACGAGTCTTCCCCAGTTCCATTCTCCCCTTCCTGTTGGACTCATGCGCGCGACATGGACGTTCCAAGCAGAGGGAAGCTGCCCGGCAGCTTCGCGCTGTACCGCGCTCGTCCACTGGTCCGCGGGCCCCACCAAGGTCCCCCCTCGCTTTTCCCCTCCGCTCCCGCCCCGCTCGGCCGAACGGCCCGAACCCCAACAAAACCTCCCTCTCTCCGCCAAAAAGCTCCCCAGGAGTCGTTGCCGTCTCGTCCTCCTCCAGCCCCACCCCTCCTTCCCCCCGCCTTCCTCCGTGCCGCCGAGACGCCGAGGACTCACGTGCTCCTTTTAAGGCGCTCTCCGCCCGCCCGAGCCCTGCCTCGGGAACCCTAGCGCGCGACCGCAGTCCCGCCTCCGCTTCCCGCGATGTTGCCCGAGATCCGCGAAGGTGAGCAGCAGGGCTCTGCGCTGGCGGTCGTGCTCGGAATTCGGATGCATTTTTTGTTTGCTTGGTATTGCAGGAGCGGAATTGGGGTTTCCAGGGTCGTGGGGCTTCACTGTACTGATTCGATTCGGCCGTTTGCTGTTTGGGCGCAGAGGGCGGCGGCGCGGGCACGAGCGCGACCAAGGCGATGTCGGCGTCGCTGAGCGGGAAGCGGGGCCGGTACGTGCGGCAGGTGACGGGGCGGCACAACGACACCGACCTGCACGTGGCGGCGCGGGCGGGGGACGCCGCGGCGCTGCGCCGCGCGCTGGACGAGGCGGCGGTGGTCGTGGCGGTCGGGGAGGGAGGGGAGCAGCTGGAGGCGGTGCGCCGCGCCGTGGCCGCGGAGGCCAACGAGGCCGGGGAGACGCCGCTCCTGGCCGCCGCCGAGAGGGGCCACCTCGAGGTGGTGGTGGAGCTGCTCCGGCACCTCGATGCCCAGGGCGTCGCCGCGAAGAACAGGTCGGGGTACGACGCGCTGCACGTCGCGGCCAGAGAAGGGCATCATGGTGAGGTTCCATCCTGACCTCTTTCCTGCAAATTGCGCGTCCCTCGGGTAAATTACGTACTTGGTACTAGAGCTATGTCTGGTCCAGTATCTAGAAATGTGTGTAAAAGTGTATGTACTAGTAGTATAGCTGTGAACTGATACGAAGCTTTGGTATAGCTTCTTTTGCAATTACCTGCTGTTTGGGGATTTTTTTTAACATGATTACACACACAGCACTAACTTATAGTGAGTCAGATATTTTGCATTGCAGCATACTATACTTAAGTGAGTAGGTTGCAATTAATTAGGATACAAATTACAGAAAATATGCAGCCACTCAATGTTTGAGTCTGTACAGGTCTTTGCTGATTGATTTCTTCATTTTCAAAGGAATATTAGCCTATTAGGTGTTCAAATCTGTTCTCTTGCTTCTGACCTCAGTGCAAGTCTGTTTATAAGAGATTGAGCTGTTACACTTCAAAGACTGCGCTAATTGGATAAACTGGTGTGCAAAATAGGAAAACCCTTTTAGGATATGATTACTTGAAAAGTTGAAAATGATTTGTGCTTGATCTGGATAATTGGCGTGCATTGCGTGATGGCTGCAAACACCTATAATTGTAGATTCACATCAAATTTCTGTGCCTTTGATGTGTTCTGCATATCCTGGATAGCTTGCTTCCAATAGAACGAGCCATCACTTACTAATTTTATAATGGTAATGTTTTATTTTTGGCAAACAATATGATGGTAATGGTGAAACTGGGGTAATCAGTACTTCATTTGATCCAGGATAAGTTAGGATAGCTTATTAACATATTCTGATTACTGTATTATTCATCTGTATTATTCATTGTATGTTTATATTGCCCATTAGTTATGTAGGAAGCAATTTTTTTTCCTAACTAGGTACTTTTTTGGTCAGCTGTTGTGCAGGAAATGTTACGTCACGATAGGATGTTTGCCAAAACATTTGGCCCTGCAAATACTACCCCGCTTATATCAGCAGCTACAAGGGGACATGCTGAAGTTGTCAAATTGTTACTTGAACAAGATGATTTTGGATTGGGGGAAATGGTCAAAGATAATGGCAAAAATGCTTTACATTTTGCTGCTCGACAGGGACATATGGAAATTGTTAAAGCATTACTTGAGAAAGATCCACAGCTAGCAAGGCGAAATGACAAGAAAGGTCAAACGGCACTGCATATGGCTGTGAAAGGAACTAACTGTGATGTTCTTAGAGCACTTGTCGATGCTGATCCAGCAATTGTAATGCTGCCAGACAAAAATGGAAACACTGCCTTGCATGTAGCAACAAGGAAAAAGCGAGCAGAGGTATTTATATTGTGTTATTTATATATCATAGCCTATATGATTACCTTATACCTAGAATACATGTACTAGTCTAAAATAAACTTTTAACTCTACCTGCTGATTACACCTTGTTTTACTGGAATGATCAATCAACTACTCCCTCCGATCCAAATACTAGAGCTGCGACAGTTAATTTGGATCGGAGGGAGTATTATTTATCTCTTGGATACATTAGCATTCAGTAGAAGTTGAATCAAATCAGCGATGTACTTCCATTTCATCTTCCAGAAATATTCTGATAAGTTACATTGTTATACTTGCACCTTTTGATTAGGGACATCATCCAAGCAAATGCATTAGAAACAAGTTATTCTCTAGGCTGATAAGATTGTGTCGTATGCGATGTAAATAATTTCTTAGGCCACTAATGTGTCTAGTATGAAATGTAAATACTTAGGCTGCAGTTAGCAAAAGCCGTGCTGCTTTGCGCACCAGGTTAGAGCATGACTAACTTTCTAAGTGTATGGTGAAAATGTTTCGAAATAATTTGTATCATAACTTCTTAATTTACATAAGGCAGTTTTATATCATAAATTTTCACTCGTCTATTACATGTTTTATACTTGACTGTTATATTTCATGATAAATATCAAAACTTAATGCGGATTTACCGTTCTTAATATGGACTCAATGTTTCCTATTTTCTGCAGATAGTTATTGTTCTTTTGCGGCTACCAGATACCCATGTCAATGCACTGAACAGAGACCACAAGACTGCTTTTGATATAGCTGAAGGGTTGCCACATTGTGAGGACTCGTCTGAAATTAAGGATATTTTATCTCAACATGGCGCTCTCAGATCTAGAGAGCTAAATCAGCCTCGAGATGAGCTCCGGAAGACAGTGACAGAGATCAAGAAAGATGTCCACACACAGCTCGAACAGACAAGAAAAACTAACAAAAATGTGCATGGCATTGCTAAGGAACTCAGGAAATTGCACAGAGAAGGCATCAATAATGCAACGAACTCTGTAACTGTTGTTGCTGTGCTTTTTGCTACTGTTGCTTTCGCAGCTATATTCACTGTACCTGGTGGAAATGAGAACAATGGAGTTGCGATTGTTGTCCAGACTGCTTCCTTTAGGATATTCTTCATCTTTAATGCCATAGCTCTGTTCACATCATTGGCAGTGGTCGTGGTTCAAATAACAGTTGTCAGGGGAGAAACCAAGTCTGAGCGAAAGGTTGTTGAGGTGATCAACAAGCTTATGTGGCTGGCATCAGTTTGCACAACCATTTCTTTCATTGCTTCATGCTATATTGTGCTAGGCCGCCATTTCCAATGGGCAGCAATACTGGTTAGTTTGATAGGTGGTGTTACAATGACTGGTGTTCTTGGAACAATGACGTACTTTGTGGTGAAATCAAAGCGCATGAGGAAGATTAAAAAAAAAGAGAAGATGTCAAGAAGAAGCGGCTCAAGCTCCTGGGTTGATAATACTGAAATCTCAGAGACTGAGCTTAATCAAGTGTATGCCTTGTAAAGAGACAGGGTGTTTGAACTTAGCCTCGCCTCTGCAATTGAGAATGTACATGCTTAATCAAGTGTATGCCTTGTAAGACACAGGGTGTTTGAACTCAGCCTCATGTCTGGAATCGAGAATGTACATGAAAATTCCAGATGCGCGCATTAACAAATAGATTACTCACATTATTCCTTGATTGTACAATTCCTTTCTGTAATGACAAACGATGCATACCTAAAAGGGAGACCCATTGTGTAAGGCTCATGCAGTTGAAGAATCCAGTGTGCCCAATCTGTTGTACAAGTCAGTTGCACTTTTTCTTTCCGTTCCATTTTCCAGCCATCGTGACTCTGCACAATCTGTTGTACAAGTGAGTTGCACTTTTTTTCCGTTCCATTTTCCAGCCATCATAACTCACGAGACATACTGTTTTGGTTATTTGGTATGTATGCATCTACTTGTAACCTGTCATCAACTGCATACATACATTTCATGACTGAAGTAAGCTCCTGGCCCCTCATTCTTAATTCTGAACTGTTCCTCAGTTAACATTCTTATACTTTCAAGTGGCAATGCGACTGCAGGCTCTGATGCTTTTTGTTCCTTTACACGATCAAGCATCATGTTTTGAGGATGCTGATTTTGTATGGACTTATGAGGATGCTTTACCGGAACACATTTTTTTTTGTTTTTATATTTTATACAACAAATTATTAAGTAACTATTAAACCTTTCTCAATGTAACTGCAGGCTCCGTTGGTTTTAGTTCCTTTACAGAATTGGACGTCATGTTTTGAGGATGCTGATTCTTTTGGACTTAAACACATATAATTTTGTTTTATATTGCTCGTATACTACAAACTGTTTAGTAACAATTTAAACCTTCCTCATTTGAGTGGTAATTTGTTGATCTTGTCCTGAAACCTTGATCTTAAGAATTATTATTTCACTTTGGATCTAAAGTGAGTTACTGTAACTTGCCATTCTTGATTCATGGTTCTTTTTCAGTCTTTCATTGAACATGGATAGTTTCAAGCAGAAGTATCTAGTTTATTCCCTCGTTGTTCTATTCTTCTGTTGAACATGTAATATATCTAGCAAAACTTGCTAGTAGTATAACAGTTAAGTGTACTCACCTTGCCAATAAGACAACCTGCAGTGATGTTTATTTATTTACTCAATCCAGAATGGTATTGTTTATGTGAGGAAACAAATATATCTTCTGTAATTGTTCGGAACAGTTGGACACGCTGTGCTACCCTGGCTGCCCCCCTGCATTACATTGGCATGACCACTACGAATCATTTAAAAGAATCCAAATACATGAACCCCCAATATATCATTATTGTGGAGTTTGACGCTTGGCATGTCGCTGGATAGAAGACCAGGTTCATCACTTTTTTTCGTTTTTGTTTGTTGTACTTATTTTTAGAGGAAGGTTCATCACAATAACCTACCATTACTTTACTCACTGATTAGAAAACTGGTAGCACATGCTAGTGCGGCAATCCAAGAATACTTTAAATCCTTGCATGACAGTAAAGCGTATATATTCTTCATATGCCATGCGTACTATGTACACCTGATAAACAATGCAAACATTTGGCTAACTATGGACCCTGTTACATGCCTGTTAGTTCTAACACTGCTCAACATCATCAGTGTGGTGGGTACGTATGCTTACCTTTGGCTTTAATCTTGTCCTGCCTTCTCTTGACATGCCTTCTTAGTTTAAACTTTATTTGTCTTCACATGACCGTTTCTTAGTCATCATCAATGTTCATTTTTGAAGCTAAGCGACACAATGGGCCCTTGGGCGTGTTTCTTTTATATTGATTTGGGATAGATTCTGTCATTCCAATGACCAGTGTTCTTTTTCCAACAATCATTAAATGCATATGGTGAGATATCATATTTGATATGTTATTGTAGTTTTACCACAATTGTCTTCTTAAATGAAGAAAACCAACCCAGATAAATACTTCACCCCCCCCCCCCCCCCACCCTCCCCCCCCCCCCACCACCCCCCCCCCCCCCCCCCACCCCCCCACCCCCCCCCCCCCCCACCCCCCCCCCCCCCCCCCCCAAGGTCTTCAGTAAAGCTTTTTAGGACAAAAGGGCTGTTAAGAAGTTGTTGTCTCTTATTATTCACAATTTGCATTTCTTCTCCCTTTCCATTTTTTTTTGTCTAATGATTTATAGCTTTAAAGGTGTGTAATCGTAGGTAATTCTTACTTTGCATTTCTTCTCTTTTTTCATTCATTTTATTGCACTACTGCCTTTTGTTTGTCACAACAAGAAAGGTATTTCACCTTTCCTTTTTTGCCTTTCATGTTTTAAGTGCCCGCCACCAGTGACTTGTATTTCCTAAACAAGGTCCCTGACATAGTATATGGAAAATGTTCCTTGGTTGACGTAGAGCCATGAGAATGCATTCAGACCCCTAAATGCCCAAGGATCAGCATTCAGAAGAGTAAATCCCAGAGTCAGATTAACTGATAATATCAATGTGCAACTTGCCAGAAAAGATTTCATTTTAATACACAATTTTGGAGTTACTTTATTTATGCCATTGCCACTCGCTTAGTGTGGTGCCATGTAGTATTCAAGTTGCATAATAAAAGGTTCATCGTCTTGCCTTCTCTGACAATCTCTTTAATAACTTGTAAACTTTTTGCTTAGTTCCTTACCTATGTTACATCATAGACACACATTTGACACACAAGCTTTTGAGAGTATGTTTTTGTGTTGTGTTCAACAAACAGAAAGCAGGTAGGATTTAATCAGGAACTAATTTGTGCATTTGGGTTCTCAAAAAAAAAAAAAATTGTGCATTTGGAGATAGATAGAGAACCAAGCATGGGACAAAAGTGTCAGCTTTACGCAAAAATAATTGGCTGTCTTCTGTTAACTATGGCTCATTGCATGTGACTTAAGATGCTTGTTTCTGTTGCATCTCTTTTCAGGTATGGACTTGCTACATGTGCATCTGTAATATGTATACTGATCAGAGAAAGGTTTGCCTAGATTTAGTTTTTTGGTGGGATTCTATCTGCACTTTGGTACTTCCACAACCATGTCAAGTGCTAAAATACTACTCCCTCCGTTCCTACATATAAGACCTTTTAGAGATTCCAATATGGACTACATACGGAGCAAAATGAGTGAATCTACACTCTAAAATATGTCTATATACATCTGTATGTAGTCCGTATTGAAATCTCTAAAATGCCTTATATTTAGAGAAACGGAGGGAGTACTTGGAAAATAGTGAAACTGTTCATTCGTAGACAGAAGTTACTTACATAGCCAAGTTTTTAAGGGGATAGCATGTCTTTAGGAAACATATAATCAAAATACAAATGTGTACAAAATCATCAGGGTGTTGAAATTTTATACCATCTATACTACCGTTGTCTGCAAATCTCAAAAATGTCTTCTGCATCTTCAGATTCTGCAGCTATCTTTGACACCGATGATGACATGAACCGGAAACCTGCATCGCTTGCACTCTTCCTCACTGAGGCCAGTTGCTGCGACTTCTTGCAGTATGCTATTGCACCCTGGATTGGATTATCCATCTCTGAGCTGGCACTGCTGCTCCTCCTGAGCACTGGCCCCAAACCAGAGCCATTTGAGCTCGGGATGTAGGATGATGAATTTGACGAAGAGCATGACGATGATGAGGCAGATGATGTCTTGTTTGATGACGAATATCGGATAATGACACTAGAGAATGACCTCCTATGGCCGTACTCATCTTCTTTAAGCTTCCCTCCCAGTGTGGCACTGTTGCTGATGGGCGAGGTTGTGTACCTGTTGCTTCTGATCTGGCCAAATGGGTTCTTCCTCCAACTCTTGACCTGGGCGGTGGAGAACTCATTTGCTCTGGGTGCACCACCCTTGTCATCTGGATCCCCTGCTTTAGCGGCAAATATTGTCTTGAGGTAAGCCTTTGATGCCTTGAGCTTGAGACCAAGGTTGAGATTCCTGATGAACTTGAGCTTCTTGGACCATGGCTTCTTTTCGCATGCTGCTTCCACCTCAGCAGCAGCAATACTGGCGGATGCACACTCGCTGAAGTACTGCTCTGCATTCAGCTCACCACTTGCATAACATGAATTTGCTGGTGAAACGTGGCACGACTGGTATGGTGTCGTCGGGGCAGTGCTCGCGGAGAGGAGGCCCTTGTCAGCCGCGATCTCTAGGAGCCTTTCAACCATTTGGATGCGTGGTGGAAGGTGGAGCGGTAGCAGCTTGCCCTTGTAGAAGAGCTCATCTGCTGGTGATGCCATGGGCTCCCAGTGGTCAATGGGAGGTGACATGTGGAACTCAAACTCCCTCGACTGCTGGGGGGAGGCTGCCATGGCTGTGGTGTAGCAAAGCAAGCTTGCTGTATTGGCGACCACCTTTGGAGCTGCAGGTGAGCTCAGCTCCATGTCTATGTAGTCCTCTTCTTGGAGTGGTTGGTCATGGATTTGGGGGCCATGTCTTGCCATTGTTGGTGCCTGGCCTTGTGTTTCTGGTGAGTTGGTCTTTGGGTTTGGTTTGGTTTTGGCAGAGATGGTGGTTGTGTTTTAGGAAGGAAGTGGAAGGAGCTTGATCAAGCTTTAAAGCCGAATGCCTGTAGCTGAAGAGGTTTGTAAATTGGCTTATACTCCCTTTGAGGGACCCACCTTCCCCCCTATGATCTGCCTCTTGTTTGCATCCTAGTCCCCCCTGTCACGGCTACACGTAATGCAGTACTGTAGTGCACTAGTTACTGTCATTCTCTATTATTGCTCTATTTGTCCCTGCAGTGCATTAGGTGATTAGGTTATTTCACCTGTTCCTTTGCATGTTTCTCCTCTTTCCGTGACTTAACCTATTTGTTTGTTTGATGTGTAGGATTACCAGGTAGCCATTAAGTGCTAGGCCAACAAGGTGGCACTTTTACCAATAAGTGACTCGCAAACTGCATCGCGCCTGCTGATGTGCAGGGGCCCCAAACCACTTGGTTAACATGCGAACTGGGATGGTTTTATTGTGGAGTTTCGTATTCTTTCGAGCAAGGAAGTGTAGGAATGTGTTCAGATTCAAAGGCCACAATTCTATCTTGAGGTAAATTACCGCGTGAAATAATATGATTTCAGCAAGACACGTTGAAGTATGCAAAGTTTCTGTGGCGTGGATTTGCTTCCAAGCTACAGGAATATATTGTTGATGCTTGACCAATTCACGCCCAAAAGCTTGCGGTTTTTAAATTCAGAGGGGGAAGGCCGCATGCCCTGAAAACATGGAGCAACCTGTTGTTTGTTTATTTCATCTCCATGTCAACCTATGAAAGTGTGAGGGTGACATCAGTGGCAAGAGATCAGGCCCTTTGTTTAAGTTTCCTGTCCAAGCTGCGCGTGCGCGGCTAGATGTTGTATGTGTCCTTTGTCTTCGTCTCTCCTGCACTTTGCATCAGCTCCTTTCCTTTGACCCCAGTGTCAACTTTGCCTCTCTGGTGTAATTATTGATTAGTGGGCGTGCAGCCCTGAGCGTGCATTAGCGCTCATCGAGGCCTTCGTGGTGCATTAATAATATCTGTCTTATCTGGTTCTAGGGTTCTCTTGTTCTAAGGTGATCTTGTTTTAGGTGTCTGGCTTGATCAGCATTTTCATTCTTCTGACCTAGGCTAAAAACGCCTCTTTATTTGAAAGTTACTCGCTACTTTTTTCATATATGCAGATCTTTGACATTAGTGGTGATAACTTGCCTCTGAAGAAACCCTGAGGCAAAAGAACCTGGACAGACCTTGAATTTCGTCAAACAAAGAGGCAGTGGTGCCTGGTAAAAAGTAAACAATTTCTGTGCACAAGTTATAGTTCTTTATATGCAGATCTTTAGCATCAGTGGTGATAGATTGCCTCTGAAGAAACCCTGAGGCAAAAGAACCTTCCTCAGATTTCGTCAAACAAAGAGGTATTATTGCCTGGTAAAAAGTAAACATTTCTGTGCACAAATTATAGTCAAGTTGCCATTTTCTACATGTTAGAAGTATTTTATGATATGTTTCTGGACCCTTCTTTATATCTGCTAGTACTCCTGGCACCAGCTAGAGCACTAAGCAAGGTTCCACAAATTGCTTAAAGGTATCACGGGAATGACATCTGCCCCCAATACTAACTCATTGGCATTATTTAATGTAACCTAACACCATATGATAATCTATATTCCTGTATTCTTTTGCAGGTGAGAGAGCTGATTAGATAGGGATGCCAACTAGGTTAGGTGTCGTATCAAGTGCCTAACACCCCTACTAACACCATACATTGAACATCTATATGAAAAAATATCGCCGTACAAAGTTAACAACCGCAACAGTTAACCCCCTGAATTGCAGGTCTAAAGACAATTGATATTCCTGTAGCAGTGTTACGTGGTTGCTGGTGGTTGGAACTTGAAAAAGGTTCATGCTGCCCACTACACATTCTTAGGAACCTGGAAACATTATAGAAACGATGCACCGCCCGCCTCTTACCGACAATAGTTTCTCTGAAATGCTCTAACCGGCATAGTATAGAGCCTAAACGATTAGCTTAGGGCAGGCTAGTGGTTATCTTTGCCTGCACAGTAATCTAACAAGTTAAGAGGGTGCTTTAAACTGTGTGTTAAAAATATTGGCGCATGCCAAGCGCAGCTGCCGGACATCTCCTGGTGGGAGCCTAATTTTTTCTCTCTTTACCCTGTAGAAGGAAAGGAGGGTCCCCTATCTCTATGAAACCTCTCAGAGCTCGAGGTGTACTTTGCCGCTTCTCCAAACTTGGAAGCGAGCACAAAGGTTCTTTTCTTGCATGAATTATGGGGCCTCTGATCACCCAAGGGCAGAAAGTTTGTGCGGAGTTTTGACCGCGTAACTCTCCAGGTTCAGATCTTAATCATTGCTCCGTATGACATATGGCAATAAGCAGTGATCCTGGCTTGGTTTAGATGTTCGAGAAATGGTTAGGCAGGTCATCCATGATGAGCTAGCTAGCACTCTGTACCTGTTACTATCGAGCTAAAGCCGGACAAGGGTTCGTGGGTAACTTTGGTTACGCCCACTCCATCAGGTTCCTCTGTACTGCTCCCATACTCTGAGATGTGACTCAACTAGTTGATTGGGAGATAACCTATTTTAGGAGAATGGAACAAACCTCTTTTAGGAGAATGGAACAAACCTGTTTAATCAGGAGGGGAAAGAAAGGCTTATCTTTATGGCAAAGTTGCACTTGCAGCAGCTACGTGGCCTTCTTTTATCGGAGTGCATGGCAAACCTGTTCGGTACATGTACCACGCCATGCTTCCTGATTCTGCGAAAGCAGTGGATCGCATGCAGACGCGGTGCATCGGCCACAGGCGCTCCACGCTCGTGCTTTCTAATTTTTCTTTCCCCATCATTCGAGGCCATATATGATATATCCGTGTTTTTTTTTGCGGATGGTTATATCCGTGTTGTGATTGATCGTCGGAAACGTAATATGGTACTCCCTCCGTCCCATAATATAGAGTGTTTTTGGCATTATATTAGTGTAAAAAATGCTCTTATATTATGGGCCGGAGGGGGTAATTCAGATGCATGATGTTATTTGGAAAATCTACATTACGAACTGAAGCTATTGTGGAACAAAAGAAAAAAGAAGGCCGAGAGCTCACATGCACCTTTTGCTACAGTAAAATCGATTTTTTTTAAAAAGGTTCAAAAAAATCTGAATTTTTTTTACAACAAACATTGATGTCTTTTTTACATGCTTGCAAAATTTCATCACAAAATGACATTCATGCAGGTCTTGGTGAAAAAAACAAAATGGATGCTCCAAAATGCTTCGAAAAACAGTTTTTTTAAGCATGATTTTGTCTTTTTTGCTGAAGCCTCCTCAAATGTCATTTCATCACGAAAATTGGCACGCATATGTAACACACATCAATGTTTGTTGCCAAAAAATTTCAGATTTTTTTTAATTTGTTTAATATTTTTTTCGATTTTACTGTAGCAAGGGTGCATGTGAGCTCGAACTCACATACTCCATGTCCAAGGAAGGCCCGCTTCTTAGATGGACCTCCCTCGCAAGCTTTACAGTTCTTGATTACCAACCTCAAGGTCACAAGCCTTTCCTACCAGAACCAAGTTGATCCTGCATCCCTGAAGAAATAAGCGCCCAAATGGTACTAGTCACGCCCAAATGGCACTAGTCGCTCCTTTTTCAGGGGAAATTTCCCTTTTTTTTTTGAAACGAGGCAAAAGACTTGCCATTTTTATTAATATTCGAGAAATTTTTTATTGATTAAGAAAAAGAGAATTGCCTGGTTAATTGGCGGAAAACCGGGCTAAAACCGATACAATCCAACCCACATGACACGGGCACCACCGGCCAACCTGGCCACCGACATGAAACAACCATGACGGCACATACCAACAGATGACCACACGCGCCAGCAAACGACAGCTTCGACATGAAATTTGCTGTGTTTATGTTCAATGTTCTCGGTCTGCTCCGAGAGCACCAGGTCCTGGATACAACATGGTGGTACGCGGCTGCCGCAGCCTTCCCTGGCTCGCAAATGTGCAACGCCGTTCGCCTTATAGCGGCACCCACACCACACGGTGCTCCACCCTGGATTGAAGTAGATCCTTGATTTCTTCCACCAGTGGCCCATAGTTCGTCTCCAGGATGACCTTTGGAAGGTTTAACTTGATCGCCCATTGGCACGTCAGTAGCCCCGCAAACTCAGGCTCGGTGACGTTCATGAAAAAATGGCAATGCTCCCGCAAGGAAGGTGCCATGATGGTTACACACTGCGTTGACTGTGATGTGGCATGTTCGACGGTGGTGGCAGCGGTGGATGGTGGGCCTTGGTGTGGGAGGTTGACGTCGACGGTCTCTGGGAGGTGCGGTTGGCTGCGGTGGTCTCGGTGCCTCTTCGTCGACGGGCAGTTTCGATGGTGGTGGCGGTTGGTGGGCTTGTCGGCGTCGGTGCGGGATGATGTGTGGCCGAGGTGGTGTGGGAGCTTGGATGAAGACCCTGTCTCGGTCTTGTGCCGTGACCAACGATGGTGGCGACTGTGGTCGTCGTGACCTTCCTGGAGGCATCACTGCTTTGTTGCCGCACCTCTCCTGCACGGATCCGGCCATCGTGGCCTCTCCAGGGGAAACCCTTGATCTTGTGATCGGACGATGGCGGCACTTTGATGTGTCGTTTTCCCTCTTGGGGGCTTCGTCTCGGAGATCGGCATCGGCAAGCGGGACTGGTGGTGTGCGACGGGTGTGGTGTCCATACTTCTGTGGCAACGATGACGGTGGGAGCGATGTCGGCGACATGGCAATGGTTGCGGTAGTCGGCTCTTCTCCAGCGTGTCCGCGGTATTGCCTCGGTTTGTTTGTTGCTGTGGAGTCGAAGCTGCAGCCGCGAGGCCCTGTGGTATACGATGATTGGCTGTAGGTGGCCGTTCGGCGATCTTCCGTGGCGCCAGCCGTGCCTGGTTTTGTCCTTCAGAATTCTTCGTCAGAGTCGGAGCTGCGCTGTTTGGCCGCAGGTGGCTGAGTTTTGGCATCGATCTTCATGCAGCTTCACGTGTCCGCTGCAATGTGAGTTGAGTCGCCGATTGCCTACGGCGAAGTCGGAGTCGTTTGCTCAGAGTGTAGGGATGGCGATGACGCCTCTAGGGGAGGAGTGATGATGATGACGCCTGCGTGCTGTCTGGTCGAGACCCTCTTTGGAGTGGTGTGCGTGGGGTTCCTTATGTGTGTCGCTCAGCGGTTGTGATGGTTTTCGCCCGGTTATCCATAATTAACTGGGAATCTGGTTTTCGCTCTGTTTTCCCTAATTAACTGAGCAACTATTTTCTTCTTAATGAATACAGGATAACTGCCATTTTGAAAAAAAATTACCCGAGGACTCACCGCAGCGCCATTTTGCATTAGCCTTGCTCCATCCCTCTGGTGGTGGTCTTCGTTAGAAGGGATAGAGACGGATTGGCGGAATATGATGGATGTATTATTGAGCCTTGAGAGCGAGTATATATTGAGAATAAGACTTGGAGGGCAAGACGCCTCTCCTGGAGATAAGGTAGGAGACAAATTACAAATTCTAGATTACCAAATACATGTATTCCAAATATATCTCTAACATCCCCCCGCAGTCGTAGCGGTAGCGTTGCGAACAATAGGAGCGTCGCGGACGATCAGACTGGAGAGAATAGCAGCCGACGGGCTGACATCCCCCCGCAGTCATAGCGGGAGCGTCATGGACGGTGTCGCGTCGCGGACGCGTTGACTGTAGAGGAAGCCGACGAGTTGCTCAAGCGGATGATAGCCCTTTGTGACGATGTCGAGGTAGCTGAGAGCGTAGGGCGGTGTAGCCGTGGTCGAGGTAGCCGTGCGAAGAACACCGTGGTCGATGTCGAGTCGAGGTAGCCAGTGTCGAGGGAGTCGCCGTGAAGCTGCGGGCGCAAGGAGGCGCCAAGTTAGTCATAGGCGCAGTGGTGTTGAGGTAGTGGTGCGCCGGAAGGAGGATGATGTTGACGAGGCGTCGCGTTGGGATTGCCAAACCCGGGGACACGTCGTAGACGAATGCACGCGTCGGTGTTACCAGCACCGGGCATGCATAGACGGACGAAGACGAAGTTGACGAAGCGCCGACCAGGCTTGCCAGGCCCGGGGACACGTTGTGGACGAAGGCACGCATCGGTGTTGCCAGCATCGGGCATGCGTAGATGAGGGACCTGCATGAGCTGTATGCCATGTCGAGGAGTCGGAGGGGCCAACAGAGAAAGAGACTCGACGACGGTTGTGGCACCAATCGGCGTGGGGCCGATGTCAACAACGGTGGTTGGATTAGACGAAGTGGTCGGGGAAGATGATGGCGACGTTGGCGACGGGCTGGTGCTGGACGAAGACGAAGGAGGTGGACGGGCGGCGGCGGCTACGGGGGTAGCGGCGGCGGCCGAAGAAGAGCGACGGCGGCGGCTAGGTTAGGAGCGCGGCGGCGATTCTCGAAGTAGGCGAGGAACCAGACAACGTGACGAAGACCGGCGCGGACGATGGCGTTCCCGCGCCAAGTCGACACCCGGGGACGGCGGTGGACCGCAGGCCGCGGCGGCAGCAGGCTGGTCGGGGCGACGATGGGAAGACCTCGTGCCATGACGCTACAGCTCGAAGGGGCGGCGCAGCGGCGGAGCGCGGGTCGGTGCAACCGCGGGGACGGCCTCGAGGCAGCGGAGGGGACCGTGTATCGCGGCACTACGGCCCGAAGGGGCGACGCAGCGGCGACGCACGAGACAATGCAGCCGCGTGGAGAACCACGGGACGGCGGTGCGCGCAACCGACGGGCCAGGTCGGTCGCGCGGTGTCGATGGGACGGATCGCGACGCCGAGCGGGTGATCAAGCCGATCGCGCGTGAGATCGGGGACGCCGCTCGGTGGAGGCGGGGTGGCAACGGAGTCCGAGATGAAGCCGGCGATGACGGACGATGTGCGGACGAGCGCGTCAGCACCGACACTCAGGCTGCCAAAGCACCGCCGACGCCCGGGCATCAAGGCCCGAGCGACCAACGGAGCAGCGGCGCCCAAACTCGAGGCAGTCGACGAGCCTGACGCAGCCGGGGACGAGGCCGGCGAGGCAGACTGCAGTCTGCAGGGCCGCCGTGCAGACGTGGCGGAGGCGGGTGGCGATGGAGAGGTCCCGGTCGGAGCAGGGCGGCGACGGCCGGTGCAGGGCGACGGGCGGGCAGATGCGCAGACGACGGCCGTGAGAGGCCGCCTGTCGCGCGAGGCAGCCGGGTTGGTGAAGGAGCCGGCCGATCACGCCGGTGTTAGAGTAGAGGCGCATGGGGGTCGACGGCGGCGGTGGGCGACGCAAACCGATCTTAAATCGAAAAACCAAAAAATTAACGCCGATCAAAGCGATCGGCGGGAGAGAGAAAACCCTGAAGCAAGGGCTCGAAAAAAAGACTCTCTAGAGCAGCCGGTCAACATGACCGACGGACGAACCCTAGGTAGAGGCGGCGCGGCCCCCGACGGCGGTCATAGAGGCCGACCGCCTCGGGGGCAGTGCGTGGGGCGGAAGCGGCGGGCGACGGCTAGGGTTGGATCAATTAGACTGATACCATGTTAGAAGGGATAGAGAGGGATTGACGGAATATGATGAATGTATTATTGAGCCTCGAGGACAAGTATATATTGAGTACAAGACTTGAAGGGGCAAGAGCCTCTCCTAAAGATAAAGTAGGCGACAAATTACAAATTCCAGACTACCAAATGCATGTATCCCAAATACATCTCTAACATTCAGCATTCCTTAACCTGCATGGGAACCGGCACCTTCTGATCAAGGAACTCTTGTCGTTCCTCCAAGAGATGTTGTGGCAGCTCCATGATAGATTAAAGCTCTTTGCAGCGGCCATTACCTCTTGCGTCGTCCTGAACAAGCCATAGCTGGTACACGACCATCAACATCATCCAAATGTTTGGACCGTTAGCCCGCCCCAACCAATCCAACAACCAACCCTGTAGCTCATGATGGAAGAAGGTTGGGGAGGGAGGCGGAGCCAAATGGGAGGTCATACCCTCGTCAGACAAGTTCTAGAATTGAATGGCGTGCGGGCATAAGCCAAAACCAGCGAAGAGTTGTCTCCTCACCGCCAAATGCAATACAGATGTGACGCCCCCGGTTCAATCGTACACTAATCATACACGCAAACGTGTACGATCAAACCCAGGGACTCACGGGAAGATATCACAACACAACTCTAAACACAAATAAACGGAGGTCCACAATATTACAGACCAGGGATCCGAAGATCCGAATACATGAGTCAGTCATACAAATAATATCTGGGTACAGACATAGTTAGACAAGTTCTGCCTTAAGAAGGCTAGCACAAACAGCGACACTAGATCGAAAGGCGTTGGCCTCCTGCCTGGGAGCCTCCGATCCTACTCCTGGTCAGCTGGCTCGATCCAGTAGTACGTGCCCTCTGGACCCGCCTGGTAGTAGGCTCCGGTGGTGGCGTCTGGCTCCTGGACTCCATCGTCTGGTGTATCATCAAGGTGGGGTATATGGGGGAAAAGAGAAAATAAAGCAACCGTGAGTACTCATCCGAAGTACTCAGCAAGCAAGGATCTATACTATATATGCAACATTATCAAATGGAGAAAAGGCTGTATATGTGGACTGGGCTGCAGAAATGCCAGAATAGAGAGAAAGGCCTAGTCCTATCGAAGACTAGCATCTTCAAACATCTTCTCAAAGCCATCATCTTGCAGCAGTAGAAGAGAGTAGAATAGCATTTTATTTAACAAACATGTTGAAGTACAGCTCAAAGATCCTTCCTCGACTCCCAGCGAGAAAGTAATCCCGAAGCTTCAATTAAGTAACAAGTATCCAGTTTAAGTAGTAGATCGGGATACACAAACTGAGCGTCCTTTACCGTAGGACCGGCTATCGATAGAAGATTCATCCCTGCAGGGGTGCACTACTGTTACCCAACACGCTCGATCAACTCTGGTCGGACATACTTGATGGGTAATGCCCGTCCTCGGAAGATCAACACGAAGCAGCGCTCTACCTAGGCTCAGCAGAGAGGTCAGCACGCCGGACTAACCTATGCACCTAGGGGTCTCGGGCCATCGCCCTGGGCACCCTGCGCGTTGCGTGGCTGGCCGGGGTGCAGGCGCGACACTGAACTCGCCAGTGAAGTATCCAGCCCAATCCCGACGATCAGCCCGCACGGTGAATCGTGACGTCTGATAAGCTTTCGGCGAAACGTACATCGCAGAGGGCCCCATAACCATTATCCCGCGTGGTGGCAGTGCGTATAGGGCACGTCGACCCACTCAGATCACACACCCAAATCCAATAGGCTCAATTAGTATCAAGCGGAGACAATCAGAGTCTCTGATGCTCCGCCACAATGTCACACTCGAGTGCCCTTCCGGCACACCCGAAATCATAGATCCCCAGCGGGTACCCACCAGGGTGGCCCCGCCTGTGAAAAAGGTCAAGTAACCGTGTGGTCATAATCATCAGGGTGAACGTAAGAGGTATCACCCTCGAGGTTCACACTGAGGGGTTGCACGACAGAGTCGTATCGGACATGGAGAAGGAGGAATCACCCTCGATGACCACGACCGTACAGCTATGCTGCAGAGTATTCATCAGGAGTGCGTTACGAGGTATCACCCTCGGCACTCGATAGTTACTACGCAGAGTCGTACAACTAAGGGGGGTGTGAAGTGAGGTGTCGGTCTCTGGTCGACGATCACATTGATCGAGTCGTCGATGATCAAGCAGGGGCATCAAGGATAAGGTGGTGGGGTCACTGATGGTTCATCACCAACCTATACTAAACAGTTTATCATAGGCAGGTAAGGTAGCAATGAACAGGTTACAACAGCAGGCTATGCATCAGAATAGGAGCATACATTAACAGTAGCAAAATCTAATGCAAGCAGGAGAATAGAATGGGCGATATCTGGAATGCTCAAGGGGGGGGCTTGCCTGGTTGCTCTGGCAAGAGGGGAAGGTCGTCAACGGGCTGCTCGTCGGTAGTGTAGTCGTATCCAGGTGCAGCGCCGTCGGTCTCAGCGTCTATCGAGAGAGAGAGAAGGAGGGGGAGAGAAACAATAAATTCACGGCAATAATGCAAACAACATGTATGACATGTCTAAATGATATGCCGGGGTGTTCTACTGCCTAACTAAATGATTTAGTTAATTTAGGAATTTATTCGGATTTATTTAATTAAAGTTGGGCACTATTCATTTACTGAAATCGGTCTAAAAGTTCAATGTTCTTATAGCTGCGGGCGTCTGACGGGAATACGAAGGACGTATTCGGGTTCGTATCGAAATTCTGAGCAAGTTTCATATATAAATTATTTTCATCGGAGTTACGGTTTATTTAATATGATTTTCTAAAGTTTTTATTAATTTCTGGAATTTAATTAATTATTTAATTCAACATTATCCGAAACTGTGCTGATGATGACATCAGCATGACCTCATGCTGATGTCAGCGGTTAATTAAGTTAATTACTAATTACTATTTAATTAACACTAATTAGTTAATTAGATTAACCTAATTAGGATTAATTAATTAATTGTTTTTATCAATTATTTTTTTATTTATTTATTTTTCTTTTTCTAAAACGTTCGGTGGGACCGGACCCCACATGTCATTGGGCCAGGGGGGCACTGGCCCAGTGGTCAGTGGCCCTGGCCACAGCGTGCACGGGCGCGCGGGCGAGCGGGCGCTGGGGCGCTGCGGGGCGCCCGAACTGGACGCGGCCAGTCGGGGCCACGACGAGGGGGGGGGGGGCGCTGGTGTGACGCCCCCGGTTCAATCGTACACTAATCATACACGCAAACGTGTACGATCAAGCCCAGGGACTCACGGGAAGATATCACAACACAACTCTAAACACAAATAAACGGAGGTCCACAATATTACAGACCAGGGATCCGAAGATCCGAATACATAAGTCAGTCATACAAATAATATCTGGGTACAGACATAGTTAGACAAGTTCTGCCTTAAGAAGGCTAGCACAAACAGCGACACTAGATCGAAAGGCGTTGGCCTCCTGCCTGGGAGCCTCCGATCCTACTCCTGGTCAGCTGGCTCGATCCAGTAGTACGTGCCCTCTGGACCCGCCTGGTAGTAGGCTCCGGTGGTGGCGTCTGGCTCCTGGACTCCATCGTCTGGTGTATCATCAAGGTGGGGTATATGGGGGAAAAGAGAAAATAAAGCAACCGTGAGTACTCATCCGAAGTACTCAGCAAGCAAGGATCTATACTACATATGCAACATTATCAATGGAGAAAAGCCTGTATATGTGGACTGGGCTGCAGAAATGCCAGAATAGAGAGAAAGGCCTAGTCCTATCGAAGACTAGCATCTTCAAACATCTTTTCAAAGCCATCATCTTGCAGCAGTAGAAGAGAGTAGAATAGCATTTTATTTAGCAAACATGTTGAAGTACAGCTCAAAGATCCTTCCTCGACTCCCAGCGAGAAAGTAATCCCGAAGCTTCAATTAAGTAACAAGTATCCAGTTTAAGTAGTAGATCGGGATACACAAACTGAGCGTCCTTTACCGTAGGACCGGCTATCGATAGAAGATTCATCCCTGCAGGGGTGCACTACTGTTACCCAACACGCTCGATCAACTCTGGCCGGACATACTTGATGGGTAATGCCCGTCCTCGGAAGATCAACACGAAGCAGCGCTCTACCTAGGCTCAGCAGAGAGGTCAGCACGCCGGACTAACCTATGCACCCAGGGGTCTCGGGCCATCGCCCTGGGCACCCTGCGTGTTGCGTGGCTGGCCGGGGTGCAGGCGCGACACTGAACTCGCCAGTGAAGTATCCAGCCCAATCCCGACGATCAGCCCGCACGGTGCATCGTGACGTCTGATAAGCTTTCGGCGAAACGTACATCGCAGAGGGCCCCATAACCGTTATCCCGCGTGGTGGCAGTGCGTATAGGGCACGTCGACCCACTCAGATCACACACCCAAATCCAATAGGCTCAATTAGTATCAAGCGGAGACAATCAGAGTCTCTGATGCTCCGCCACAATGTCACACTCGAGTGCCCTTCCGGCACACCCGAAATCATAGATCCCCAGCGGGTACCCACCAGGGTGGACCCGCCTGTGAAAAAGGTCAAGTAACCGTGTGGTCATAATCATCAGGGTGAACGTAAGAGGTATCACCCTCGAGGTTCACACTGAGGGGTTGCACGACAGAGTCGTATCGGACATGGAGAAGGAGGAATCACCCTCGATGACCACGACCGTACAGCTATGCTGCAGAGTATTCATCAGGAGTGCGTTACGAGGTATCACCCTCGGCACTCGATAGTTACTACGCAGAGTCGTACAACTAAGGGGGGTGTGAAGTGAGGCGTCTGTCTCTGATCGACGATCACGTTGATCGAGTCGTTGATGAACAAGCAGGGGCGACAAGGTAAGGTGGTGGGGTCACAGATGGTTCATACCAACCTATACTAAACAGTTTATCATAGGCAGGTAAGATAGCAATGAACAGGTTACAATAGCAGGCTATGCATCAGAATAGGAGCATACATTAACAGTAGCGAAATCTAATGCAAGCAGGAGAATAGAATGGGCGATATCTGGAATGCTCAAGGGGGGGGCTTGCCTGGTTGCTCTGGCAAGAGAGGGAGGTCGTCAACGGGCTGCTCGTCGGTAGAGTAGTCGTAACCTGGTGCAGCGTCGTCGGTCTCGGCGTCTATCGAGAGAGAAGGAGGGGGAGAGAAACAATAAATTCACGGCAATAATGCAAACAATATGTATGACATGCCTAAATGATATGCCGGGGTGTTCTACTGCCTAACTAAACGATTTAGTTATTTGCAAAGCCTCTTTCATGGAGAAGAGGTTGTGGTTTCTTGAACCATAAGATGTTGCTATAGGACTTGCGACTTAAAGCATCGGCCATTACATTTGCCTTGCCAGGGGTGTATGAGATATTCATATCATAACGGCAATTGTTTCGAGCCATCTTTGTTGACGAAGTTCAGATCTGGTTGAGTATATAAATACTTCAAGCTTTGGTGATCCGTGTATATCTCGCAACGGTTACCGAGAAGGTAATGCGCCATAGCTTCAAGGCATAGATAACCGCAGAAAGTTCAAGATCATGCACGGGATAATTTTCTCATGAGGCAGCAATTGTCGGGAGGCATAAGCATCACTTTGCGCTCTTGCATTAGGACACAGCCTAATCCTTGACGAGATGCATCACAGTATATCACGAAATCCTTGGGAATCCGGGGGTGCTAGTACTGGGGCAGATGTACATTTATCTTTTAGTGTCTGAAAGCTCTTGACATTTTCTGTCCACTCAAATTTAACCCTTTGTGAAGCAGAGTTGTCAATGGTTTTGCAATCTTGGAAAAGTTCTCAACGAATCGACGGCAAAACTAGCGAGTCCGAGAAAACTTCTGACTTGCTAACATTCTTTGGGGGAGTCCAGTCGAGAATAGCCTGAACTCGTTCGGGGTTAACAGAAATCCCATCCTTGGAAACACATGTCCAAGGGTAAGTTACTTCCGGAAGACAAAATTCGCATTTGGAATACTTGGCATACAACTGGTGTTCTCGGAGCCTTTCTAGAACAAGGCAGAGATGTTCAGCATGTTCCTCTTTATTCTTAGAATAGACCAGAATATCATCTAGATTACCACGACGAATTTGTCGAGGTAATCCATGAATAATAATTCATCAGACGTGGGAGAACGTAGCTGGGGCATTCGTTAGGCCAAAGGACATGACGGTGTATTCATAGGAGCCAAACGAGTGACGAATGCAGTCTTGGGAATGTCCTCTTTACGGACACGGATCTGGTGATAAAACCCTCAAGTCGAGTTTAGAGAACACCGATGATCCAGCGAGTTGATCATAAAGATCATTGATCCGGGGCAGTGGGTATTTATTTGGATTGTGGCTTGGTTAATGGGCCGGTAATCCTGAACCACGGTTGTTCCATCCTTCTTCTTACGAAGAGTGAAGGTGCTCCCCAAGCAGAGGAACTGGGGCGGATGAAACCACTCTTAAGTGACTTGTCGATTTTTCCTTAAGCTCAGGAGGTGATGCGGAGGCATCTTATAAGGTCGCTTGGCAAAGGAACGGTGCCAGGCTCCAAGTCGATGGCGAACTCGACAGCTTGCGGCGGGTATTCCTGGAAGTTCTTTGGAAAGACGTCTGGAAAATCTCGAACGACAGGAACGTTCTCGATCCCTTCCAGAGGTGAGGCGTTCAAAGCATTCATAACATATATCTCAGCTTCAGCGTCTCGAGTAATGGCGGGGGCGGTATAGTTCACTATCTCATCGGTGGGGTGAAGAAGTTGGACGACTTTAGTGGCACAATTGATCGAAGCAATGTGAGCTTCAACCAATCCACTCCGAGTATGAGGTCTATGGTGGAAGACTTCAGGATAATAGGGAAGCTAGGAATTCAAATTCCTCGATTTCAACAGGGACATTATGTGCCATCATAGTGGTTTGGCATTGGCCTCCAGGGGTACGGACAACTATTGGCAGGTTATCTTTTGAATGATGTCATGAGATAATGCAAATGCTTCAGACATGAATGAATGCGATGCTCCTGAGTCAAATAATACAGAAGCAGGTACTGAGTTAACAAGAAGGGTACCCATACAGTAGCAGGTTGATCTGGAATTCTTCAATGTCAATGGTTGTAAGCTGACCACGACCACGTGAAGCAGACCCAGTATTATAGTTGCGGGTCTGATTGTGCCACGGCCATATCCACGGCCAGCACAAGGAAAATCTAACTGATTCTGAGTCTCGGCGGCAGTCTTTAGCCTGGTGGCCTGGTTTGCGGCACTTGAAACACAAACCATCTTCAGGACGAAGAGGGGCATGGTTCTGAATAGCTGAGCCTTTGACGGCCTCGGTGGTGGAGGAGGCAGACGTAGTGCAGCATTGTTCTTTGGCACAGAGGCATTGGGACGGAACGCGTGTGTGGGAATCCAAAATCTACGCTTCGGTGCTGAGCCCGAAGATGAGCCAGCATCACGATAGCGCTCTGCGAGTCCTGTGTTCATCTGAGCGGTCTCAACGAGGAATAGCCTTGTTTACTAGAGTTGAGAAGTCATTGATGTCTTGAGAGCTAGTGCAAGCTTGAGGTCAGGGTTGTAGTCCATTACGGAATTCTCCTGTCTGCGAGCATCTGTGGCGATGTCTTCTTCAGCATAGCGGGAGAGATCAAGAAATTCCGCTGATAAGCTTCGACGGGTTTATTGCCCTGAGTGAGGTTGCGGAACTGGGTCTTCATGCGTTCCATAATTGCTTGAGGGATGTAACGTGCACGGAAAGCAGCCTGAAACTCATACCAAGGGATGACTGTTCCAACAGGCAGAGTACGCTTGTGTGTGTCCCACCCTTGAGCAGCGGGGCCCCTTTAAGAAAAAGGCCGCGAAGGTGACAAAGTTGGCGGGGGCGACATTAGCAGACTCCATCTGTGAGTGATGTCGCGGAGCAGTCATCGGATCCAGGGGCTTGTCAGAGTTGCGAAACTGCGTTGGGTTGAGTCGCGTAAACTCTGTCAAAGTTACTGAAGTGGGTTCTGGTTTCTGGTTGTTCTGATGCGGAAACTGAGCCATGATTCCAACCATGAACTGGCGGTTGAGCTCGAACTGTGCATCATAGCTGCCATATAGTCTGGCGGAGGGGACGTTCAGGGGTACGACACGACCACGACCACCTGGTCTAACCATCTGCTACGTATCAACAGGGGGTAGTTGTAAAAGCAATTGCGAGTGTTTAGCGACAAGTATGATGTAGCACGACAATACCTAAGCAGTGTAATAGATACATAACGTAGTCGATTAAGACATACAGATCATACACAAAGTCGGGTACATGCGGACAGCATAACGGCGCAAATTAAAAGCTAGACATACTAGGCGGCGCGCAGGCACGCGGTAAGGAAGTACACAACGAGACAAGCAAAGGCTACATCAACGTCGGAGGAAAAACCACTGTAAAGGGGTAACTGCGAGTGCGGACGACGACAGATATTCATTGCGGAAGGATCCTGTGCCCATGTGCACTCTGATGCAGAAAACCGGTTCTGAACTGTAAGAAGAGGTCACGTGTAGGTGTGTGACCTCCAACTGCAGGCCAGTCAATACCAGCATACATCTGAGTCCTGCGCGGGTAAAGGATGTGCTCCGGATGATCCTGCACGAACAGCGGGCATCAACTGCCATCAGCATCGTAAAGACGTGCTCGAGTGGCAACCAACTCGACGGCAAGAGCCCGAACAGTGCGATCCAGAGCCTGAGGTGCACTGAATCAGAACGCGGGTGGTCATATCGGCGAGGCTCGTACGGGGCACAGATAGCTGTGTAGATCCGTAGCATCTCCAGAGGGGCATACGGAATGTATCGGAACTCAGAGTCATCCAAGATACCACTGAACTGTCCTCGAAGACGTCGACAGCAGAGTAGGCGGCATCATGTACTGCCATCTCAATCGTCACGCCGATACCGTGGAAAAGGTGCAGCTCGGTTGTCTGAGCATTCTGCCGATCATAATCCGAACTTCAGCATAGTACTGTTCCTGATTAAACTCGCGGTAATCCTGTAAACCATGAACTCAGGGTACCAGCGGTAGCCAAGTCTGGTCATGAGAGCGATCAGGACAGCTGGAAACCGGGGTATTACGAGCCCAAGTGCGAGCACAAGCTGTGTCGTAGGACGCGGTGGAAAACAACGGTCCATCTGAAACAGAGGAAATTCAAACTTGTCAAATGACAATGAGAAGTATAAACCGATCTCGGAGAGAAAGGTTAAACAAAACAATGGAAAGGAAAATGATTATCAGACTAATCAGATCAACGAAGGGCAATCGCACAGATATCCAGCTCTCCGGGTAGACGGGAATTACGAGATCCTAAGTGTCGGCGTTAGTAAAATTTTATTTAACCGAATAGAAGAGATATAGAGTCCCAGAGTATAGACGAGGAATAAAAGATCCTAATACCACCCAGTTGGCGACGTGGGCCCGTAAGCCACACAGCCAAGTTAGTAAATTAGTTTCTCGGTTTCTAGACTCAACTCGGCCAAGGAATTTGGAGGGGCTTCCTACAGGCAGTCAGCTTCTGATACCAACTCTAACTAAATGATTTAGTTAATTTAGGAATTTATTTGGATTTATTTAATTAAAGTTGGGCACTATTCATTTACTGAAATCGGTCTAAAAGTTCAATGTTCTTATAGCTGCGGGCGTCTGACGGGAATACGGAGGGCGTATCCGGGCTCGTATCGTCGTTCTGAGCAAGTTTCATGTATAAAATATTTTCATCGGAGATACGGTTTAAAAGATATGATTTTCTAAAGTTTTTATTAATTTCTGAAATTTAATTAATTATTTAATTCAACATTATCCGAAACAGTGATTGATGACGTCAGCATGACATCATGCTGACGTCAGCAGCCACCTGACAGGGTGGGTCCCACCTGTCATAGGCTGTCAGGTTAATTAGGTTTAATTAATTTAATTACTGATTAATTAACACTAATTAATTAATTAGATTAACCTAATCAGGATTAATTAACTAATTAATTAACTAATTAATTATTTAATTAATTATTTTATTTATTTCTATTTTTATTTTTTATTTCTTTTTCCTTTTATCTTTTTCTTTATTCTCCTTTCTCTACTGTTAAATGTTTAGGCCCCAAAGGGCTTTTGTAAAAAGTGTGACCTATTTCACAAATACCAGTGCATCATTCCCTAACACCTAAAACTAGTTTGGACAAAACATAATTCCATATTTATTTCAGATTTAATAAATGGTTATTAAATATTATCTTTATCCACTGTTTGAGGTTGTTCGAGTCACTTATCCAATTCCAATGATGTTGGTTTCAATTTTAGAATAGCCTCTGGAATATTTGTTATTTATCTGACATTTTAGCTCCTATGTTGGACAACTTTCATATTCCACTTTCATTTAAATTTTGAATTTGACTTAGGAGTTGAAATGCAATGTGATGCTAATGATGATTATGCACTGTTGATCATGCTAACATGTCATTATCAAAAGTGATTACTGTTGCTAATCACCGGGGGTGTTACAACTCTCCTCATCTATTAAGAATTCTCGTCCCGAGAATTAAGAGGAAGACTGAAAGAAAGAGGGGTATTCTTCGCGAAGACGATCCTCGCGTTCCCAAGTGGCTTCATCTTCAGAATGATTTGACCACTGAACCTTGAGGAACTTGATTGACTTTTGACATGTTCGACGCTCAGCTTGATCAAGAATACGGATGGGATATTCTGGATAAGACAGATCTTCCCGTAATTCAAGCACTTCATGATCCACAGCTCGAATAGGATCCTTGAAGCAGCGGCGGAGTTGGGATACATGAAAGACGTCATGTACTTGAGAAAGGTTTGGCGGCAATTGCAACTGATATGCCACTTCTCCTCGATGGGCAAGAATACGGAACGGGCCAATGTAGCGAGGGGCTAACTTGCCTTTGATTCCGAACCGATGAGTGCCTTTCAACGGAGTGACGCGGAGGTAAGCTTGCTCGCCAGGTTGATAGACTATTTCCTGGTGCTTTCGGTCATAGTTGCTCTTCTGACGAGACTGAGCAGACTTCAAATGTTCACGAACAATACGGACTTGTTCTTCAGCTTGCCGAATAATGTCCGGTCCGACGAGTGAGCGTTCCCCAGTTTCTGACCAATTCAGAGGGGTTCGACACTTACGACCGTATAGAACTTCAAACGGTGCCATCTTCAGACTAGCTTGATAGCTATTGTTGTAAGAGAATTCGGCATACGGGAGAGATTCCTCCCATTTCTTACCGAAGGAGATGACGCAAGCTCGAAGCATATCTTCGAGCACTTGATTCACTCGTTCAACTTGACCCTGTGACTGAGGGTGAAAAGCGGTACTGAACGACAGATGTGTTCCCATAGCTTCTTGGAAACTATTCCAGAACCTGGAGGTGAAGAGGCTGCCACGATCAGAACTGATCTCCAACGGAACACCGTGGAGTGACACAATTCGGGAAACATACAAGTCTGCTAACTGGCTAGCAGTGATTGTCTCCTTAACAGGCAGAAAGTGGGCAACCTTAGAGAATCGGTCAATGACAACAAATATAGCATCATTACCCTTCTGGGATTTGGGAAAACCAGTAATGAAATCCATTTGGACCTTGTCCCATTTCCATTCAGGAATTTCCAGGGGTTGCAGAGTTCCTGCGGGCCTTTGATGTTGGGCTTTAACGCGGCGGCAAACGTCACACTCAGAAACATAACGAGCAATGTCTCGCTTCATATTAGGCCACCAGAATCTTTGACAAATGTCACGGTACATCTTTGTGCTACCAGGGTGAATGGACAAGGGAGTGTCATGAGCTTCCTTCATAACGTTTTCCCTCTCATTCTTGAACTTGGGTACGAAGAGACGGCGTTGGAAAAATAGGATCCCATCTGCATCAAGATGGAATTCCGACGGCTTTCCTTTCTCGAGGTATCGCTTGATCTTTTCAACTTCAGTGTCATACCTTTGCATAACCTTAATGCCGTGTTCTAAATCTGGTTCAACAACCAGGGTATTGAGATAACCCTGTGGGACAATATGGAGGTTCAACTTGCAAAGCTCTTCATGGAGAAGAGGTTGTGTTTCTTGAACCATAAGATTGTTGCTATAGGACTTGCGACTCAAAGCATCGGCCATTACATTAGCCTTGCCGGGGGTGTATGAGATATTCATATCATAATCGGCAATTGTTTCGAGCCATCTTTGTTGACGAAGGTTCAGATCTGGTTGAGTATATAAATACTTCAAGCTTTGGTGATCCGTGTATATCTCGCAACGGTTACCGAGAAGGTAATGTCGCCATAGCTTCAAGGCATAGATAACCGCAGAAAGTTCAAGATCATGCACGGGATAATTTTCTTCATGAGGACGCAATTGTCGGGAGGCATAAGCAATCACTTTGCGCTCTTGCATTAGGACACAGCCTAATCCTTGACGAGATGCATCACAGTATATCACGAAATCCTTTTGGGAATCCGGGGGTGCTAGTACTGGGGCAGATGTCAATTTATCTTTTAGTGTCTGAAAGCTTTCTTGACATTTTTCTGTCCACTCAAATTTAACACCTTTGTGAAGCAGATTTGTCAATGGTTTTGCAATCTTGGAAAAGTTCTCAATGAATCGACGGCAATAACTAGCGAGTCCGAGAAAACTTCTGACTTGCTTAACATTCTTTGGGGGAGTCCAGTCGAGAATAGCCTGAACTCGTTCGGGGTTAACAGCAATCCCATCCTTGGAAATCACATGTCCAAGGTAAGTTACTTCAGGAAGCCAAAATTTGCATTTGGAATACTTGGCATACAACTGGTGTTCTCGGAGCCTTTCTAGAACAAGGCAGAGATGTTCAGCATGTTCCTCTTTATTCTTAGAATAGACCAGAATATCATCTAGATATACCACGACGAATTTGTCGAGGTAATCCATGAATATATAATTCATCAGACGGGAGAACGTAGCTGGGGCATTCGTTAGGCCAAAGGACATGACGGTGTATTCATAGGAGCCATAACGAGTGACGAATGCAGTCTTGGGAATGTCCTCTTTACGGACACGGATCTGGTGATAACCCAACCTCAAGTCGAGTTTAGAGAACACCGATGATCCAGCGAGTTGATCATAAAGATCATTGATCCGGGGCAGTGGGTATTTATTCTGGATTGTGGCTTGGTTAATGGGCCGGTAATCCTGAACCAATCGGTTAGTTCCATCCTTCTTCTTAACGAAGAGTGAAGGTGCTCCCCAAGCAGAGGAACTGGGGCGGATGAAACCACTCTTAAGTGACTTGTCGATTTCTTCCTTAAGCTCAAGGAGGTGATGCGGAGGCATCTTATAAGGTCGCTTGGCAATAGGAACGGTGCCAGGCTCCAAGTCGATGGCGAACTCGACAGCTCTAGCCGGGGGTATTCCTGGAAGTTCTTCTGGAAAGACGTCTGGAAAATCTCGAACGACAGGAACGTTCTCGATCCCTTCCAGAGGTGAGGCGTTCAAAGCATTCATAACATATATCTCAGCTTCAGCGTCTCGAGTAATGCGGGCGGTATAGTTCACTATCTCATCGGTGGGGTGAAGAAGTTGGACGACTTTAGTGGCACAATTGATCGAAGCAATGTGAGCTTTCAACCAATCCATTCCGAGTATGAGGTCTATGGTGGAAGACTTCAGGATAATAGGGGAAGCTAGGAATTCAAATTCCTCGATTTCAACAGGGACATTATGTGCCATCATAGTGGTTTGGCATTGGCCTCCAGGGGTACGGACAACTATTGGCAGGTTCATCTTTTCGAATGTTATGTCATGAGATAATGCAAATGCTTCAGACATGAATGAATGCGATGCTCCTGAGTCAAATAATACAGAAGCAGGTACTGAGTTAACAAGAAGGGTACCCATCACAGTAGCAGGTTGATCCTGGACTTCTTCAATGTCAATGTTGTAAGCTTGACCACGACCACGTGAAGCAGACCCAGTATTATAGTTGCGGGTCTGATTGTTGCCACGGCCATATCCACGGCCAGCACAAGGAAAATCTAACTGATTCTGAGTCTGGCGGCAGTCTTTAGCCTGGTGGCCTGGTTTGCGGCACTTGAAACACAAACCATCTTCAGGACGAAGAGGGGCATGGTTCTGAATAGCTTGAGCCTTTGACGGCCTCGGTGGTGGAGGAGGCAGACGTAGTGCAGCATTGTTCTTTGGCACAGAGGCATTGGGACGGAACGCGTTGTTGGGAATCCAAACTCTACGCTTCGGTGCTGAGCCCGAAGATGAGCCAGCATCACGATAGCGCTTCTGCGAGTCCTTGTGTTCCATCTGAGCGGTCTCAACGAGAATAGCCTTGTTTACTAGAGTTGAGAAGTCATTGATGTCTTGAGCAGCTAGTGCAAGCTTGAGGTCAGGGTGTAGTCCATTACGGAACTTCTCCTGTCTGCGAGCATCTGTGGCGATGTCTTCTTCAGCATAGCGGGAGAGATCAAGAAATTCCCGCTGATAAGCTTCGACGGGTTTATTGCCCTGAGTGAGGTTGCGGAACTGGGTCTTCATGCGTTCCATAATTGCTTGAGGGATGTAACGTGCACGGAAAGCAGCCTGAAACTCATACCAAGTGATGACTGTTCCAACAGGCAGAGTACGCTTGTGTGTGTCCCACCATTGAGCAGCGGGGCCCTTTAAGAAAAAGGCCGCGAAGGTGACAAAGTTGGCGGGGGCGACATTAGCAGACTCCATCTCGTGAGTGATGTCGCGGAGCCAGTCATCGGCATCCAGGGGCTTGTCAGAGTTGCGAAACTGCGTTGGGTTGAGTCGCGTAAACTCTGTCAAAGTTACTGAAGCTGGGTTCTGGTTCTGGTTGTTCTGATGCGGAAACTGAGCCATGATTCCAACCATGAACTGGCGGTTGAGCTCGAACTGTTGCATCATAGCTGCCATATAGTCTGGCGGAGGTGGACGTTCAGGGGTACGACCACGACCACGACCACCTGGTCTAACCATCCTGCTACGTATCAACAGGGGGTAGTTTAGTAAAAGCAATTGCGAGTGTTTAGCGACAAGTATGATGTAGCACGACAATACCTTAAGCAGTGTAATAGATACATAACAGTAGTCGATTAAGACATACAGATCCATACACAAAGTCGGGTACATGCGGACAGCATAACGGCGCAAATTAAAAGCTAGACATACTAGGCGGCGCGCAGGCACGCGGTAAGGAAGTACACAACGAGACATAGCAAAGGCTACATCAACGTCGGAGAAAACCACTGTAACGGGGTAACTGCGAGTGCGGACGACGAATATTCATCGCGGAAGGATCCTGTGCTCCATGTGCACTCTGATGCAGAACCCGGTCTCGAACTGTAAGAAGAGGTCCACGTGTAGGTGTGTGACCTCCAACTGCAGGCCAGTCAATACCAGCATACATCTGAGTCCTGCGCGGGTAAAGGATGTGCTCCGGATGTATCCCTGCACGAACAGCGGGCATCAACTGCGTCATAGCATCGTAAAGACGTGCTCGAGTGGCAACCAACTCGACGGCAAGAGCCCGAACAGTGCGATCCAGAGCCTGAGTGCACTGAATCAGAACGCGGTGGTCATATCGGCGAGGCTCGTACGGGGCACAGATAGCTGTGTAGTATCCGGTAGCATCTCCAGCAGGGGCATACGGAATGTATCGGAACTCAGAGTCATCCAAGATACCACTGAACTGTCCTCGAAGACGTGCGACAGCAGAGTAGGCGGCATCATGTACTGCCATCTCAATCGTCACGCCGATACCGTGGAAAAGGTGCAGCTCGGTGTCTGAGTCATTCTGCCGATCATAAATCCGAACTTCAGCATAGTACTGTTCCTGATTAAACTCGCGGTAATCCTCGTAAACCATGAACTCAGGGTACCAGCGGTAGCCAAGTCTGGTCATGAGAGCGATCAGGACAGCTGGAAACCCAGGGGTATTACGAGCCCAAGTGCGAAGCACAAGCTGTGTCGTAGGACGCGGTGGAAACAAACGGTCCATCTGAAACAGAGGAAATTCAAACTTGTCAAATGACAATGAGAAGTATAACCGATCTCGGAGAGAAAGGTTAAACAAAACAATGGAAAGGAAAATGATTATCAGACTAATCAGATCAACGACAGGGCAATCGCACAGATATCCAGCTCTCCGGGTAGACGGGATTTACGAGATCCTAAGTGTCGGCGTTAGTAAAATTTTATTTAACCCGAATAGAAGAGATATTAGAGTCCCAGAGTATAGACGAGGAATAAAAGATCCTAATACCACCCAGTTGGCGACGTGGGCCCGTAAGCCACACAGCCAAGTTAGTAAATTAGTTTCTCGGTTTCTAGACTCAACTTCGGCCAAGGAATTTGGAGGGGGGCTTCCTACAGGCAGTCGTACACTAATCATACACGCAAACGTGTACGATCAAACCCAGGGACTCACGGGAAGATATCACAACACAACTCTAAACACAAATAAACGGAGGTCCACAATATTACAGACCAGGGATCCGAAGATCCGAATACATGAGTCAGTCATACAAATAATATCTGGGTACAGACATAGTTAGACAAGTTCTGCCTTAAGAAGGCTAGCACAAACAGCGACACTAGATCGAAAGGCGTTGGCCTCCTGCCTGGGAGCCTCCGATCCTACTCCTGGTCAGATGGCTCGATCCAGTAGTACGTGCCCTCTGGACCCGCCTGGTAGTAGGCTCCGGTGGTGGCGTCTGGCTCCTGGACTCCATCGTCTGGTGTATCATCAAGGTGGGGTATATGGGGAAAAAGAGAAAATAAAGCAACCGTGAGTACTCATCCGAAGTACTCAGCAAGCAAGGATCTATACTACATATGCAACATTATCAATGGAGAAAAGGCTGTATATGTGGACTGGGCTGCAGAAATGCCAGAATAGAGAGAAAGGCCTAGTCCTATCGAAGACTAGCATCTTCAAACATCTTCTCAAAGCCATCATCTTGCAGCAGTAGAAGAGAGTAGAATAGCAATTTTATTTAGCAAACATGTTGAAGTACAGCTCAAAGATCCTTCCTCGACTCCCAGCGAGAAAGTAATCCCGAAGCTTCAATTAAGTAACAAGTATCCAGTTTAAGTAGGTAGATCGGGATACACAAACTGAGCGTCCTTTACCGTAGGACCGGCTATCGATAGAAGATTCATCCCTGCAGGGGTGCACTACTGTTACCCAACACGCTCGATCAACTCTGGCCGGACATACTTGCTGGGTAATGCCCGTCCTCGGAAGATCAACACGAAGCAGCGCTCTACCTAGGCTCAGCAGAGAGGTCAGCACGCCGGACTAACCTATGCACCCAGGGGTCTCGGGCCATCGCCCTGGGCACCCTGCGCGTTGCGTGGCTGGCCGGGGGGCAGGCGCGACACTGAACTCGCCAGTGAAGTATCCAGCCCAATCCCGACGATCAGCCCGCACGGTGAATCGTGACGTCTGATAAGCTTTCGGCGAAACGTACATCGCAGAGGGCCCCATAACCATTATCCCGCGTGGTGGCAGTGCGTATAGGGCACGTCGACCCACTCAGATCACACACCCAAATCCAATAGGCTCAATTAGTATCAAGCGGAGACAATCAGAGTCTCTGATGCTCCGCCACAATGTCACACTCGAGTGCCCTTCCGGCACACCCGAAATCATAGATCCCCAGCGGGTACCCATCAGGGTGGACCCGCCTGTGAAAAAGGTCAAGTAACCGTGTGGTCATAATCATCAGGGTGAACGTAAGAGGTATCACCCTCGAGGTTCACACTGAGGGGTTGCACGACAGAGTCGTATCGGACATGGAGAAGGAGGAATCACCCTCGATGACCATGACCGTACAGCTATGCTGCAGAGTATTCATCAGGAGTGCGTTACGAGGTATCACCCTCGGCACTCGATAGTTACTACGCAGAGTCGTACAACTAAGGGGGGTGTGAAGTGAGGCGTCTGTCTCTGATCGACGATCACGTTGATCGAGTCGTTGATGAACAAGCAGGGGCGGCAAGGTAAGGTGGTGGGGTCACAGATGGGTCATACCAACCTATACTAAACAGTTTATCATAGGCAGGTAAGATAGCAATGAATAGGTTACAACAGCAGGCTATGCATCAGAATAGGAGCATACATTAACAGTAGCGAAATCTAATGCAAGCAGGAGAATAGAATGGGCGATATCTGGAATGCTCAAGGGGGGGGCTTGCCTGGTTGCTCTGGCAAGAGAGGGAGGTCGTCAACGGGCTGCTCGTCGGTAGAGTAGTCGTATCCTGGTGCAGCGTCGTCGGTCTCGGCGTCTATCGAGAGAGAAGGAGGGGGAGAGAAACAATAAATTCACGGCAATAATGCAAACAATATGTATGACATGCCTAAATGATATGCCGGGGTGTTCTACTGCCTAACTAAATGATTTAGTTAATTTAGGAATTTATTTGGATTTATTTAATTAAAGTTGGGCACTATTCATTTACTGAAATCGGTCTAAAAGTTCAATGTTCTTATAGCTGCGGGCGTCTGACGGGAATACGGAGGGCGTATCCGGGCTCGTATCGTCGTTCTGAGCAAGTTTCATGTATAAAATATTTTCATCGGAGATACGGTTTAAAAGATATGATTTTCTAAAGTTTTTATTAATTTCTGAAATTTAATTAATTATTTAATTCAACATTATCCGAAACAGTGATTGATGACGTCAGCATGACATCATGCTGACGTCAGCAGCCACCTGACAGGGTGGGTCCCACCTGTCATAGGCTGTCAGGTTAATTAGGTTTAATTAATTTAATTACTGATTAATTAACACTAATTAGTTAATTAGATTAACCTAATCAGGATTAATTAACTAATTAATTATTTTATTTATTTCTATTTTTATTTTCTATTTCTTTTTCCTTTTATCTTTTTCTTTATTCTCCTTTCTCTACTGTTAAATGTTTAGGCCCCAAAGGGCTTTTGTAAAAAGTGTGACCTATTTCACAAATACCAGTGCATCATTCCCTAACACCTAAAACTAGTTTGGACAAAACATAATTCCATATTTATTTCAGATTTAATAAATGGTTATTAAATATTATCTTTATCCACTGTTTGAGGTTGTTCGAGTCACTTATCCAATTCCAATGATGTTGGTTTCAATTTTAGAATAGCCTCTGGAATATTTGTTATTTATCTGACATTTTAGCTCCTATGTTGGACAACTTTCATATTCCACTTTCATTTAAATTTTGAATTTGACTTAGGAGTTGAAATGCAATGTGATGCTAATGATGATTATGCACTGTTGATCATGCTAACATGTCATTATCAAAAGTGATTACTGTTGCTAATCACCGGGGGTGTTACAACAGAACACCCCGATGAGTCCAATTTTTACGTTATTTCTATCTTTTGTCTTACACCTTAGTTATAGGGTTTGTCGGATTTTACCGCGTTCACCTACCTCTTTCGCCAGGAGTTCACCCACAGAGGTATTTTTGGGGCACAAGAAAAGAATTCCAAGGATATGCTGTCAAAATCATGCTAATTGGGATGATAAGACTACCATAAAAAGAAGGGAAACTATTACGATCTGCCGGCCGATCACGTGTTGAGTTCCGCCGCACGCGCAGCCGTCAGATATGAGTTTGATCGGACAACGCATAACCTATAATCAGGCGGCCAGGACGTTCACCACTTGACGCGTGCCTCTACTACTTTGTCAATTTTTCTGCAACAATATCCGTGTTGGAGAAGTCTTTCCGGCACAATATCCATGTTGCAAAAAAGTTAAGATGAAAAATTTTCTGCAACATCATTTGTGTTGCAAAGTTCTTCCGCAACATCACTCATGTTTCAAAAAAGTTAAGACGAAAAAACGTTTGCAACAGAACCTCTGTTACAAATGTTTCTGCAACAAAAGGTCTGTTGCAAAGAGTTTGACAACACTGTCTTTGTTGCATTGGTGAGGAAAAGGGACGCGCTGAATAGCCCCAGATCAAACGGCTGTGGAAGCGCCGATGCGTAGCGTCACCCTAAAAAGAAAGAAGAAAAAGGGAGAAGAAAGAAACAACATAAAGGTCCATAGCGACCAATGGCGTTCAGTACGACCACGCACACTTGTGTCGCCGGCTGTACTAGCTGGCGCCGCCGCCCCCTAGTCCAATACTTCTACCTCGTGTGATAGGATCGTGGAAGAGACGCCCACAACCATCGGAAACCTCTCCAGAATGAAGAACCCTAGCCTTCGGAAGGCACGCGGAGGGGGAATCGACAAGGAGGACATCACCATTGCCAACACCTCGTACAAGGAGACATCGGCAACAACGACCTCCATCATCATCTTCACCGCCATCCATCTTCATTCCAATGTAGAACCCTAGAGGATTCCTACGTGTATTACTCCGATCTATCATTCATGTTTGGCACCGCCATCCATATGATGTTTGCCATCTCCATGTCTAAGTAATCCTCTTAGTTCCTAGGATATGGACGAACCCTAGTAAGTGTAGATGCTGAACGCTTATAGGGATAGGAGATTCTCTGTTGAATGTTTGATTTGATAGCCTTTATGAATGTGCCCCACTCAGCATTTTCGCCTTGTATGGCCATGAAGCATATTACTGTCGTTATACAGGCCGGGATATAGTGGTAAAGAGGTGACAACATTATCCTCTCTTCTCCATTTGCAATTGATAGGGAGTAACAGAGAAGCCTTAGTGTGGCCGCCTCCATGGAGAAACACTGTAGTGAAAAACAGAACGAGGAAACTACGGGGGTGTCGTGCATGATACGGGGACTACACATAGTAGCTCGTATACTATACCCGACTCTGCCCAATTACACACAGTATCCAACTGATACGTCTCCAACGTATCTATAATTTTTGATTGTTCCATGGTATTATATTATCAACCTTGGATGTTTTATATGCATTATTATGCTATTTTATATCATTTTTTGGGACTAACCTATTAACCTAGTGCCCAGTGTCAGTTGCTGTTTTTTTCCTTGTTTTTGTCTTTAAAGAAAATCAATACCAAACGGAACGAAACTTTTTGATGATTTTTCTTGGACCACAAGACACCCTAGAAGCTTCGGGAGGAGGCCAGAAGAGCCACGAGGCCGTGACAAGCTCGGAGGGCACGCCCTAGGGGGGCGCCCCCCAAGCTTGTGGGCCGCCTGTGGCACCTCTAGCCCTAATTCTTCTTCTATAAATACCTAAATATTCCCCATAGACCAAAGGGCACACCAAAAATACTTTTCCACCGCCGCAAGTTTCTGTCTTCGTGAGATCCCATCTGCGGACCTTTTCCGGTACTCTGCCGGAGGGGGATTCGACCACGGAGCGCTTCTACATCAACCTTGCTACCCTTCCAATGATGTGTGAGTAGTTTACCACAGACCTATGGGTCCATAGCTAGTAGCTAGATGGCTTCTTCTCTCTCTCTTTGATCTTCAATACAATGTTCTCCTCGATGTTCTTGGAGATCTATTCGATGTAATCTTCTTTTGCGGTGCGTTTGTTGAGATCCGATGAATTGTGGATTTATGATCAGATTATCTATGAATATTATTTGAGTCTTCTCTGAACTCTTTTATGCATGATTAAGATAGCTTTGTATTTCTCTCTGATCTATTGATTTGGTTTGGCCAACTAGATTGATTTTTCTTGCAATGGAAGAGGTGCTTTGTAGTGGGTTCAATCTTGCAGTGCTCAATCCGAGTGATAGAAAGGGACATGACATGTATTTGTATTGTTGCCACTAAGGATAAAAAGAAGGGGTTTGTTCATATTGATTGGATCTATCCCTCTACATCATGTCATCTTGCTTAAGGCGTTACTCCGTTCTTGTTAACTTAATACACTAGATGCATGCTGGATAGCAGTCAATGTGTGGAGTAATAGTAGTAGATGCAGGCAGGAGTCGGTCTACTTGTGACGGACGTGATGCCTATATACATGATCATTGCCTTAGATATCGTCATAACTTTGCGCTTTTCTATCAATTGCTCAACAGTAATTTGTTTACCCATCGTATGCTTTATTTCAAGAGAGAAGCCTCTAGTGAAAACTATGGCCCCCGGGTCTATATTTTATCATATTATTTTCAGATCAATAAAATCAAAAACGCAAAAATACCTTGCTGCAATTTATTTACTTTTATTTTATTTAACACTTTTACTTATCTTTTATATTTATCACTATCATATCTCATCCTTGCAAGTAACCATGAAGGGATTGACAACCCCTTTATCGCGTTGGGTGCAAGTATTTGTTTGTTTGTGTAGGTGCAATTATTGGAGACTTGTGTGTTTCTTCTACTGGATTGATACTTGGTTCTTAACTGAGGGAAATACTTATCTCTACTTTGCTGCATCACCCTTTCCTCTTCAAGGGAAAAACCAACGCAAGCTCAAGAAGTAGCAGGAAGAATTTCTGGCGCCGTTGCCGGGGAGGATCTACATCAAGCCTACCAAGTACCCATCATAAACTCTCATATCTTACATTTACATTATTTGCCATTTGCCTCTCGTTTTCCTCTCCCCCACTTCTAAAACGTTTTCAGAAAAGCACAAAAATATTTTCCTTTTTATTTGCCTTTTCCGTATGCCTTTTTGCTCGTTTGCTATCTTTTGATTGTGTTGCCGTGTGCCTTCTATTTGCTTGCATCTTTGCTTGCTAAAAATCTATTGATATGGATCCACTTAAAGTTTTCTACTTGGATCATCTTCGATCCATATGTGCTTGTGCTGAAACCCCAACTAGTTTAGTTGAGGGAAAATCATTAAATGAGCATGCTCATTTTGTGCTTCACCGTTTGTCTCAAAAAGGGGGACTCTTATGGAATCAAATAAATTGTTTGCTATGCTATGCTTGGAATCTATGTGAAATTTATGATTTTACTTGTTGCTCGGAGAACCCTAAAAAACACCTTCCCTATCTATGTGAGTTTAATGATAATGAAATGCTATCTTTTTATGCCAAAGGTGTTTATAGTTATTATGATATCGAACAAATTAAAGAATTTGTTGCTTTTAAGGGTGCTTATGAAGTTACTTCTTTGATTGAAAAGTATGATATTACTCTCTATAAATCTGAAAATTTTGAAAAGTATGATATTACTCTCTATAAATCTGAAAATTTTGACATACTTAAATATTGTTATGAAAACTATGCTCATAATGCCTATGTTAAAGAATTTATTGAGAGAATGTCCGCTGCTTTGGAAGAAAATAATGATATGCATGAATCTATAGATAATTATGATTCCATTGATTTGATTGAAATACACCCCCTTGATGAACATGATGCTTGCTATTCTTATGGCCATGATGCCAATATCAATTATGCTTATGGAGATGAACTTGCTATAGTTCCTTATGTTAAACATGAAATTATTGCTATTGCACCCACACTTGATAGCCCCTTGAATGAAAAGCATGATTGCAATGATGTTATTACTAATTCTACTAATGACAATTGTGTTAATAATATGCAAAACCCCAAGCTTGGGGATGCTAGTTTTGCTATGTCCACTACTTATTGCAATGATCATGATTTGGGTGATAATGTTTCTTATGATCTTGAAAATTTATTTAAGCCTCATGATGAATATGTTTGCGATAATATTGAAAGTGGGTTTGGAAGAGTGTCAACTTTAGCTAAAAATAAACCCACATATTTGGAGAGTGTTCAATCTTATGCATTTTTTGATAAAAGTGGGTTTGAAGAGGTCATGACTTTAGTTGATGTTAATCCCACTATCTTGGAAGATTATAAAACTTTTATGCATGTGGATTACGAAGAGAAAATTTTATATGATAGATATATTGTTGAATTTGATTATGATCCTACATGTAATTATTATGAGAGAGGAAAATATGGTTGTAGGAATTTTCATGTTACTAAATTACCTCTCTTCATGTTGAGATTGTTATTGTTTATTTCTTCTTACTTGCATATGCTAGATACTTCTTGTCTTAATAATTTGTTTGCTTATAAAAGTCCTATGCATAGGAAGTATATTAGACTTAAATAAGTTTGCCACATGTTTTATGATGCTCTCTTTGAATTTCAATTATTATCTTTCATGTCAGTATCAATAAAATCTCAAGCCTATCTTGATGGCTATAAAGAAAGAGCTTGTTGGGAGACAACCCAATAGTTTTATTTTCTGTTTTATTGTGTTTATGCAATTATACTTCTGTTATGATTGTGTTTCAGTGTTTTAATTAGTGTTTGTGCCAAGTAAGACCTTTGGGATGATTTGGAAGATCGTTGATTTGATTCTGAGAAAAAACAGAAACTTTTGCTTCAAGTAGAAGAATTTTTAAAATTTTCTGGAATGTGGAAAAATTCTGAATTTTTAAAAAAAGATTGATATACAGATTTACTACGTTGTACTAAATTTTCAGAAATTTTGGAGTTATATAAGTATGATCTTAATTCTGGTCTTTACAGACTGTTCTGGTTTTGACAGATTCTGTTTTTTTTGTGTTGTTTGCTTGTTTTGATGGATCTATGGGTAGTATCGGGGGGTATGAGCCATAGTGAAGTTATAATACAGTATATATAAAGCAAATATAAAATTGGAATGAGCTTACAACAGTACCTAAAAGTGGAGATTTGTTTTATTATACTAACGGATCTCATGAGTTTTCTGTTGGGTTTTGTGTTGTGAAGTTTTCAAGTTTTGGGTAGAGTTTCGATGGACTAAGGAATAAGGAGTGGCAAGAGCCTAAGCTTGGGGATGTCCAAGGCACCCCAAGGTAATATTCAAGGACAACCAAGCGTCTAAGCTTAGGGATGCCCCGGATGGCATCCTCTCTTTTGTCTTCAATCTATCGGTAAATTACTTGAGGCTATATTTTTATTCACCACATGATATGTGTTTTGCTTGGAGCGTCTTGTATTATACGAGTCTTTGCTTTTTAGTTTGCCACAATCATCCTTGCTGGACACACCTTTTGAGAGGGACACACATTAATCGTGAATTTATTAAAATACTCTATGTGCTTCACTTATATTTTTTGAGCTAGGTAGTTGCTCTAGTGCTTCACTTATATCTTTTAGAGCACGGCGGTGGTTATATTTTGAAGAAATTGATGAAATCTCATGCTTCACTTATATTATTTTGAGAGTCTTATAAATAGTATGGCAATTTTCTTAGGTTATGAATTTAGTCCTAATATGATAAGGTATTCAAGAGGGATATAATAAAAACTTTCATGAAGATCATTGAATATATGAGAAGTTTGATTCCTTGCATCTGTTTTCAGATATAAAGATGGTGATATTAGAGTCATGCTAGTGATTAATTGTGGTTTAGTAATAATATTTGTGTTAAGGTTTGTGATTCCCGAAGCATGCACGTATGGTCTCTCGTTATGCGATGAAATTGGAGCATGAATTAGTTTTAATTGTCTTCCTTATGAGTGGCGGTCGGAGACGAGCGATAGTCTTTTCCTACCAATCTATCCCCCTAGGAGCATGCGTAGTAGTACTTTGCTTCGAGGTCTAATAAACTTTTGCAACAAGTATGTGAGTTCTTTATGACTAATGTTGAGTCCACGGATTATACACACTCTCACCTTTCCGCACTTTGCTAGCCTCTTCGGTACCGTGCATTGCCCTTTCTCATCTTGAGTTGTGGTGCAAACTTCGTTGGTGCATCCAAACCCCGTGATATGATACGCTCTTTCACACATAAATCTCCTTATATCTTCCTCAAAACAGCCGCCATACCTACCTATTATGGCATTTCCATAGCCATTCCGAGATATATTGCCATGCAACTTCCACCGTTCCGTTTTATTACGACACATACCATCATTGTCATATTGCTTTGCATGATCATATAGTTGACATAGTATTTCTGGCTTTGCCACCGTTCATATTTTTTATACATGTCACGCTAGATCATTGCACATCCCGGTACTCCGCCGGAGGCATTCATATAGAGTCATATTTTTGTTCTAGTATCAGTTGTAAGTAAATAAAAGTGTGATGATCATCATTATTAGAGCATTGTCCCATGTGAGGAAAGGATGATGGAGACTATGATTCCCCCACGACTCGGGATGAGACTCCGGACGAAAAAAGAGAGGCCAAAAAGAGCCCAAGAAAAAAAGAGGCCAAAGAGCCCAACAAAAAAAATGAGAGAAAAAGAGATAAGGGACAATGTTACTATCCTTTTCCACACTTGTGCTTCAAAGTAGCACCATGTTCTTCATGATAGAGAGTCTCCTATTTGGTCACTTTCATATATTACTAATGGAAATTTTTCGTTATAGAACTTGGCTTGTATATTTCAATGATCGGCTTCCTCAAATACCCTAGGTCTTCATGAGCAAGCAAGTTGGATGCACACCCACTTAGTTTTCTTTTGAGCTTTCATACACTTATAGCTCTAGTGCATCCGTTGCATGGCAATCCCTACTCCTTGCATTGACATCAATTGATGGGCATCTCCATAGCCCGTTGATTAGCCTCGTCAATGTGACACTTTCTCATTTTTTGTCTTCTCCACACAACCTCCAACATCATATTCTATTCCACCCATAGTGCTATATCCATGGCTCACGCTCATGTATTGCATGAGAGTTGAAAAAGCTGAAGCGCATTAAAAAGTATGAACCAATTGCTTGGCTTGTCATCGGGGTTGTGCATGATAAATACTTTGTGTTAAGAAGATAGAGCATGACAAAATTATATGATTTTGTAGGGATAAATTTCTTTAGCCATGATATTTTGAGAAGACATGATTGGCTTTTAGTATGTGATGTCTACTACGCAACCTTCTTCTTGTAGACTCGTGTTGGGCCTCCAAGCGCAGAGTTTTGTAGGACAGTAGCAAATTTCCCTCAAGTGGATGACCTAAGGTTTATCAATCCGTGGGAGGCGTAGGATGAAGATGGTCTCTCTCAAACAACCCTGCAACCAAATAACAGAGAGTCTCTTGTGTCCCCAACACACCCAATGCAATGGTAAATTGTATAGGTCCACTAGTTCGGCGAAGAGATGGTGATACAAGTGTAATACAGATAGTAGATATAGGTTTTTGTAATCTGAAAATATAAAAACAGCAAGGTAACTGGTAACAAAAGTGAGCAAAAACGGTATTGCAATGCTTGAAAACAAGGCCTAGGGTTCATACTTTCACTAGTGCAAATTCTCTCAACAATGATAACATAATTGGATCACATAACAATCCCTCAACATGCAACAAAGAATCACTCCAAAGTTTCTATCGGAGAACGTAAGACGAAAACGTGCATCAAACCCTATGCATAGATTACCCCAATGTCACCTCAGGAATCCGCGAGTTGAGTGCCAAAACATACATCAAGTGAATCAATAGAACATCCCATTGTCACCACAGATATCCCATCTCAAGACATACATCAAGTGTTCTCAAATCCAATACTCAATCCAACATAACGAATCCTCAAAGAGCAAGACTCAATTCATCACAAGAAGATAGAGGGGGAGAAACACCATATGATCCAACTATAGTAAGAAAGCTCACGGTACATCAAGATCGTGCCAAATCAAGAACACGAGAGAGAGAGAGAGAGAGATCAAACACATAGCTACTGGTACATACCCTCAGCCACGAGGGTGAACTACTCCCTCCTCGTCATGGAGACTGCCGGGATGATGAAGATGGCCTCCGGTGATGGTTTCCCCCTCTAGCAGGGTGCCAGAACAGGCTCCTGATTGGTTTTTAGTGGCTACAGAGGCTTGCGGCGGCGGAACTTCCGATCTAGGTTTCTTTCTGGGGGTTTCGGGATTTATAGGATTTTTTGGCGTCGGTCTCACGTCAGGGGGACGCTCGAGGGGCCCACAAGCCAGGGGGCCTAGCTCCGATGCTCCAAGGTTCTCTTTCGGTCCATAAAAATTCATCGTAAAGTTTCAGCTCGTTTGGACTCCGTTTGATATTCCTTTTTTGTAAAACTCAAAAACAAGGAAAAAACAGAAACTGGCACTGGGCTCTAGGTTAATAGGTTAGTCCCAAAAATAATATAAAATAGTATATTAATGCATATAAAACATCCAAAGCAGATAGTATAATAGCATGGAACAATAAAAAATTATAGATACGTTGGAGACGTATCAAGCATCCCCAAGCTTAATTCCTGCTCGTCCTCGAGTAGGTAAATGATAAAAACAGAATTTTTGATGTGGAATGCTACCTAACATATTTATCCCTGTAATCTTCTTTATTGTGGCATGAATATTCAGATCCATAAGATTCAAAACAAAAGTTTAATATTGACATAAAAACAATAATACTTCAAGCATACTAATAAAGCAATCATGTCTTCTCAAAATAACATGGCCAAAGAAGGTTATCCCTACAAAATCATATAGTCTGGCTATGCTCCATCTTCATCACACAAAGTATTAAATCATGCACAACCCCGATGACAAGCCAAGAAATTGTTTCATACTTTTAATGTTCTCAAACTTTTTCAACTTTCACGCAATACATGAGCGTGAGCCATGGATATAGCACTATAGGTGGAATAGAATATGGTGGTTGTGAGGAGAAGACAAAAAGAAGAAGAAAGTCTCAAATCAACTAGGAAAATTAATGGGCTATGGAGATGCCCATCAATTGATATCGATGCAAGTGAGTAGGGATTGCCATGCAACGGATGCACTAGAGCTATAAGTGTATGAAAGCTCAAAAAGAAACTAAGTGGGTGTGCATCCAACTTGCTTGCTCACGAAGACCTAGGGCAATTTGAGGAAGCCCATCATTGGAATATACAAGCCATGTTCTATAATGAAAAATTCCCACTAGTATATGAAAGTGACAAAATAGGAGACTCTCTATCATGAAGAACATGGTGCTACTTTGAAGCACAAGTGTGGTAAAAGTATAGTAACATTGTCCCTTCTCTCTTTTCTCTCATTTTTTATTTTGGGCTCTTTGGCCTCTTTTTTTCTCTCCTTTTTTTTCCTTTTTTCTCTCTCTTTTTTTATTTTATTTTATTTTTCGTCCGGAGTCTCATCCCGACTTGTGGGGGAATCATAGTCTCCATCATCATTTCCTCACATGGGACAATGTTCTAATAATGATGATCATCACACTTTTATTTACTTTACAACTCAAGAATTACAACTCGATACTAGAACAAATATATGACTCTATATAAATGCCTCCGGCGGTGTACCGGGATGTGCAATGACTCAAGAGTGACATGTATAAAAATATGAATGGTGGCTTTGCCACAAATACGATGTCAACTACATGATCATGCAAAGCAATATGACAATGATGGTATGTGTCGTAATAAAACGGAACGGTGGAAGTTGCATGGCAATATATCTCGGAATGGCTAAGGAAATGCCATAATAGGTAGGTATGGTGGCTGTTTTGAGGAAGGTATATGGTGGGTTTAATGCACCGGCGAGAATTGCATGGTACTAGAGAGGCTAGCAATGGTGGAAGGGTGAGAGTGCGTATAATCCATGGACTCAACATTAGTCATAAAGAACTCACATACTTATTGCAAAAGTCTATTAGCTATCGAAACAAAGTACTACACGCATGCTCCTAGGGGGATAGATTGGTAGGAAAAGACCATCGCTCGTCCCCGACCGCAACTCATAAGGAAGACAATCAAAAAATAAATCATGCTCCGACTTCATCACATAACGGTTCACCATACGTGCATGCTACGGGAATCACAAACTTTAACACAAGTATTTCTACCAATCCACAATTACTCACTAGCATGACTCTAATATCACCATCTTTATATCTCAAAACAATCATAAGGAATGAAACTTCTCATAGTATTCAATGCTCTTTATATGAAAGTTTTTATTATATCCCTCTTGGATGCCCATCATATTAGGACTAAATTCATAACCTAATTTTTTTTGCCATACTGTTTAGAGACTCTCAAAATAATATAAGTGAAGCATGAGAGTTCATCAATTTCTTCAAAATAAAACCACCGCCGTGCTCTAAAAAGATATAAGTGAAGCACTAGAGCAACTACCTAGCTCAAAAGACATAAATGAAGCACATAGGGTATTCTAATAAATTCACGATTAATGTGTGCCCCTCTCAAAAGTTGTGTCCATTAAGGATGATTGTGGTAAACTAAAAATCAAAGACTCATATCATACAAGACGCTCCAAGCAAAACACATATCATGTGGTGAATAAAAATATAGCCTCAAGTAAATTTACCGATGAATTGAAGACGAAAGAGGGGATGCCATCCGGGGCATCCCCAAGCTTAGATGCTTGGTTGTCCTTGAATATTACCTTGGGGTGCCTTGGGCATCCCCAAGCTTAGACTCTTGCCACTCCTTATTCCGTAGTCCATCAAATCTTTACCCAAAACTTGAAAACTTCACAACACAAAACTCAACAGAAAACTCGTAAGATCCGTTAGTATAATAAAACAAATCATTCACATTGGTACTGTAAAGACAATATTCATAATTTTTCTATCATGATGCCTACTGTACCCTATCATTTCTACAATTTATATTGAGCAATATAACCCATAGAAACTAGAAAACAAGCAAACTATGCATTGAAAACAGAATCTGTCAAAAACAGAACAGTCTGTAAAGATCTGAATTAAGCTCATACTTCTGTTACTCCAAAAATTCTAAAAAATTAGGACAACATAGACAATTTGTATATCAATCCTATGTAAAAAATACAGAGTTTCCACATTCCATTGAATTTTAACAATTCTGTTACTGGACGCAAAAGTTTCTGTTTTTGCACAGAATCAAGTCAACTATCATCCACACTATCCCAAAGGCTTTACTTGGCACTTTATTCAAACAAAAGCTATAAAGCATGATTAATACAGTAGATTAATCATGTGAACACACAAAAACAGTAGGGGTAAATATTGGGTTGTCTCCCAACAAACGCTTTTCTTTAATGCCTTTTTAGCTAGGCATGATGATTTCAATGATGCTCACATAAAAGATAAGAGTTGAAACATAATGGGAGCATCATGAAGCATATGACTAGCACATTTAAGTCTAACCCACTTCCTATGCATAGGTATTTTGTGAGCAAACAATTTATGGGAACAAGAATCAACTAGCATAGGAAGGCAAAACAAGCATGACTTCAAAACTTTCAACACATAGAGAGGAAACTTGATATTATTGCAATATGTAAAAGCATATGTTCCTCTCTCATAGTAATTTTTAGTAGCATCATGAATGAATTCAACAATATAACTATCACATAAAACACTCTTTTCATGATGCATAAGCATAGAATTTTTATTACTCTCCACATAAGCAAATTTATTCTCATGAATAGTAGTGGGAGCATCATATGAAACTTGAATACTATAAATTGTTTCCACATTAAAAGAGTAATGTTCAGTAAAAGGATATTCAAAATTATTACAATAATTATCACTACTTTTTATAACATAAGTATCATCACAATAATCATCATAAGTAGCAACTTTGTTCTCATCATAGTCAATTGAAACCTCTTCCAAAATAGTGGAATCATTACTAAATAAAGTCATGACCTCTCCAAATCCACTTTTATCATTATAATAAGATTCAACACCCTTCAAAATAGTGGGATAATTATTATCTAAATTTGACACTCTTCCAAACCCACTTTCATAAATATTGCACTCATCATAAATAGGAGGCATGCTATCATCATAATAAATTTACACATCAAAACTTGGGGGACTAAAAATATAATCTTCATTAAGCATAGCATCCCCAAGCTTGGGACAAACATTAATTGCAGCAAAAAAATTCTCAAACATGTCATTCTCATCAAACATAGCATCCCCAAGCTTGTGGCTTTGCATATCGTAAGCATAATCACTCTCATCATTAATAGTATGAATAGCACCAATAGTATAGCAATTATTATCATCACAATTTTCTAAGTTGGTGCCAAAAAGATTCTCAAGATTATAACAAGTATCATTACTTTCCCAATCATAATCATCACAATGAGTAATAGGCATAACAAAATCATCCTCAATAGTTTCTTCGGACATTGTACCATAAGACAAAGAATCACTATCATCATCATCAAGTATATCATCTTCCACATTTATTTTTGATTCACTCTCATGAGGCATAACAATAATAGGAGCAACATCATTTGGGAGGGATACCTTTTTACCTTTGCTTCTCCGTCTTTTCTTTTTCTTCTCCATGTCATGTGTGGGTTTAATCAACTTTTTGGAGCTCCTTATTGATGAGATTGGTTGCATAGGGAGCTCATTCTCGTAACCCGTTTCATCACGAGGGACAATAGGGGAAAGTGGAGAGCTTACCCTTTCATTAGTATTTCTTTTTATATTCATGGTTTTCCATTTCTATAGTTGGCAATATAAGCATTCTCATTGCAATTACCACACAAAAAATATATATATAATATATATATATATATAATATATTATATATAATATATATATATATATATATATATATATATATATATATATATATATATAAATAATTAGAGTAGTTTCAGCATGGTCGGTGAATATGAATGCTTCAAACCAACTATTTTTATGTGACAATTCTTCACACCCCAAAAATAAACAAAGTTCATTATAAAGTTCAAGGGTGATCAAGTTATTGCTATATTTGACTACGATTCGGTCATGAAAAAGAGTGCATTGGAAATTAAGATGACCAACTCTATTGCAAAGTTCACAAGTAATGGGATGAAGAGAGCATAATTTTATAGCAAATTTATCTATCACCTTAAGCCACCGATTGGTTTCATCGTGTTTATTCTTCTTACAAAATCTATCATCCCTATAAGGTGTCTTCACAAATTCTATTCACTCCACAAAAATTGACATGCTTATAAGAAACATTTTTATCATGACTAGTGCAATCATCATTAGTATCATGAATATTCATAGCAAGCAAACTAACAACATTGCAATCATTTTTATCATTCAAAAATTTAGAGCCAAACATTTTATTGACTTCTTCTTCTAACACTTTGGCACAATTTTTCGAACCATCATTTTCAAGAAAGATATTATAGAGATGAATAATATGAGGCAACCTCAATTCCATTTTTTTGTAGTTTTCTTTTATAGACTAAACTAGTGATAAACAAGAAACTAAAAGATTCAATTGCAAGATCTAAAGATATACCTTCAAGCACTCACCTCCCTGGCAATGGCGCCAGAAAAGAGCTTGATGTCTACTATGCAACCTTCTTCTTGTAGACTCGTGTTGGGCCTCCAAGTGTAGAGTTTTGTAGGACAGTAGCAAATTTCCCACAAGTGGATGACCTAAGGTTTATCAATCCATGGGAGGCGTAGGATGAAGATGGTCTCTCTCAAACAACCCTGCAACAAAATAACAGAGAGTCTCTTGTGTCCCCAACACACCCAATGCAATGGTAAATTGTATAGGTCCACTAGTTCGGCGAAGAGATGGTGACACAAGTGTAATACGGATAGTAGATATAGGTTTTTGTAATCTGAAAATATAAAAACAGCAAGGTAACTAGTAACAAAAGTGAGCAAAAAGGGTATTGCAATGCTTGAAAACAAGGCCTAGGGTTCATACTTTCACTAGTGCAAATTCTCTCAACAATGATAACATAATTGGATCACATAACAATCCCTCAACGTGCAACAAAGAATCACTCCAAAGTTTCTATCGGAGAACGTAAGACGAAAACATGCATCAAACCCTATGCATAGATTACCCCAATGTCACCTCGGGAATCCGCGAGTTGAGTGCCAAAACATACATCAAGTGAATCAATAGAACATCCCATTGTCACCACAGATATCCCATCGCAAGACATACATCAAGTGTTCTCAAATCCAATACTCAATCCAACATAACGAATCCTCAAAGAGCAAGACTCAATTCATCACAAGAAGATAGAGGGGGAGAAACACCATATGATCCAACTATAGTAAGAAAGCTCGCGGTACATCAAGATCGTGCCAAATCAAGAACACGAGAGAGAGAGAGATCAAACACATAGCTACTGGTACATACCCTCAGCCCCGAGGGTGAACTACTCCCTCCTCGTCATGGAGACCACCGGGATGATGAAGATGGCCTCCGGTGATGGTTTCCCCCTCCGGCAGGGTGCTGAAACAGTCTCCCGATTGGTTTTTCGTGGCTGCAGAGGCTTGCGGCGGTGAAACTTCTGATCTAGGTTTCTTTCTGGGGGTTTCGGGATTTATAGGAATTTTTGGCGTCGGTCTCACGTCAGGGAGACGCTTGAGGGGCCCACAAGCCAGGGGTGTACCCTGGGGGGGAGCCTCCTAGGCTTGTGGACTCCTCGTCCACCTCCTGGCCTGGCTCCGATGCTTCGGGGTTTTCTTTTGGTCCATAAAAATTCATCGTAAAGTTTCAGCTCGTTTGGACTCCGTTTGATATTCCTTTTCTGTAAAACTCAAAAACAAGGAAAAAACAGAAACTGGCACTGGGCTCTAGGTTAATAGGTTAGTCCCAAAAATAATATAAAATAGCATACTAATGCATATAAAACATCCAAAACAGATAATATAATAGCATGGAACAATAAAAAATTATAGATACGTTGGAGACGTATCAGTATGCTTGAAGTATTATTGTTTTTATGTCAATATTAAACTTTTGTTTTGAATCTTATGGATCTGAATATTCATCCCACATTAAGAAAGATTGCATGATAAACATGTTAGGTAGCATTCCACATCAAAAATTCTGTTTTTTATCATTTACCTACTCGAGGACGAGCAGGAATTAAGCTTGGGGATGCTTGATATGTCTCCAACGTATCTATAATTTTTTATTGTTTCATGCTATTATATTATCAACCTTGGATGTTGTATATGCATTATTATGCTATTTTATATCATTTTTTGGGACTAACCTATTAACCTAGTGCCTAGTGCCAGTTGCTGTTTTTTCCCTTGTTTTTGTCTTTCCAAAAAATCAATACCAAACGGAACGAAACTTTTTGATGATTTTTCTTGCACCACAAGACACCCTGGAAGCTTCGGGAGGAGGCCAGAAGAGCCATGAGGCCACGACAAGCTCGGAGGGCGTGCCCTAGGGGGGTCGCCCCCAAGCTTGTGGGCCCCCTGTGGCACCTCTAGCCCTAATTCTTCTTCCATAAATACCTAAATATTCCTCGTAGACCAGAGGGCACACCAAAAAAACTTTTTCGTCACCGCAAGTTTCTATCTTCGTGAGATCCCATCTGGGGACCTTTTTCGGTACTCTGTCGGAGGGGGATTCGACCATGGAGCGCTTCTACATCAACCTTTCTGCCCTTCCGATGATGTGTGAGTAGTTTACCACAGACCTACGGGTCCATAGCTAGTATCTAGATGGCTTCTTCTCTCTCTCTTTGATCTTCAATACAATGTTCTCCTCGATGTTCTTAGAGATCTATTCGATGTAATCTTCTTTTGCGGTGCGTTTGTTGAGATCCGATGAATTGTGGATTTATGATTAGATTATCTATGAATATTATTTGAGTCTTCTCTGAACTCTTTTATGCATGATTAAGATAGCTTTGTATTTCTCTCCGATCTATTGATTTGGTTTGGCCAACTAGATTGATTTTTCTTGCAATTGGAGACGTGCTTTGTAGTGGGTTCAATCTTGCGGTGCTCAATCCCAGTGATAGAAAGGGACATGACACATATTTGTATTGTTGCCACTAAGGATAAAAGGATGGGGTTTGTTCATATTGATTGGATCTATCCCTCTACATCATGTCATCTTGCTTAAGGCGTTACTCCGTTCTTGTTAACTTAATACACTAGATGCATGCTGGATAGCGGTTAATGTGTGGAGTAATAGTAGTAGATGCAGGCAGGAGTCGGTCTACTTGTCACGGACGTGATGCCTATATACATGATCATTGCCTTAGATATCGTCATAACTTTGCGCTTTTCTATCAATTGCTCAACAGTAATTTGTTTACCCACCATATGCTTTCTTTCAAGAGAGAAGCCTCTAGTGAAAACTATGCCCCCGGGTCTATATTTTATCATATTATTTTCAGATCTATAAAATCAAAACACAAAAATACTTTGCTGCAATTTATTTACTTTTATTTATTTAGCACTTCTACTTATCCTTTATATCTATCACTATCAGATCTCATCCTTGCAAGTAACCGTGAAGGGATTGACAACCCCTTTATCGCGTTGGGTGCAAGTATTTGTTTGTTTGTGTAGGTGCAATTATTGGAGACTTGTGTGTTCCTCCTACTAGATTGATACCTTGGTTCTTAACTGAGGGAAATACTTCTACTTTGCTGCATCACCCTTTCCTCTTCTAGGGAAAAACCAATGCAAGCTCAAGAAGTAGCAACAACCAAGAACTATGCACTCGCATAAGTTACATTAGACACATACTAGTGGGGATTCCAGACTCTGTGAGAACGCTTCAATCATATTGCTAGTTTCATCGCTTATTTACTCTGCATTGTTGTTTTACTTCTTTTGCGCAATTTACTTTTGTTTGCACTTTCACCAAATATATTACAACCTTTCCACCTTCATTTTGATTTTCATCTACAACTAACTTGCATTCACATTTTCTTAAGTCTTTACAAAAGACAAAGTTCAATTCCTGTTCCCCATGTGGGATCGATACTCTTACTTAGAAAAGACTACAACTAAACCTTGTGCACTTGGAAACCCCCCCCCCCCCAGATTGATCCATCCCCTATGCAACTTGGCACCCACAACAAAGTCATTCTTAGCAAGCGCCAAGCATGGACCTTCTGAAAAGATCAAAGAGGTCGACTAGGGGGAAGAGGATTTATAGAAGACTCCATAATTTATATTTTTTAACAAATATGGGGTAAAACAGATAAAGTAGTTATCTAGATGTGCAATCTACAGTGAGAACAACCATATTATGTGATAAGGTAGGTAGCAAAAAAGTAAAGCTAAAGCAACAAGCTAACTAGTAGCAAGCAACACAAGGTACAAAAAGGATAAACCACAAGCTCAGAGACGGAGATGCATCCTGAAGTTCACACTCTTGAGGGGTGCTAATCTTCATTGGAGAGGTGCGGGAGCCAAGGCTTCCCAAACACCACCAAATGGCTCACCCTAATATCCTTTTGAGTCACCCCAACGAATGAGCCTCAAATCACTCGTGGTTGGACTTGAAGGCGCCCACCATACCTTTACAAACTTATACTAAGAAAACCACAACAAGGAAGCTTAAGGAAGGACTCCAACCGTCTAGGAGTCTCCAGTAACTCCAAGAGTAAGAAAATCAACCTAGGGTCAAGAGTGATTCCATTTTCCATTGGTGAAAGTGTAGATTGGGGTTTCCTCTCGATTTCCTATAAAATCAACATGTTTGGGAGGCTAGGAAGAGAGATCTCCAAGAAATATGAGCTCAAATCAATGGAGGAGAGAGAATGGAGTCATCACCCTCTTCGTGGGGAAGAAGGGAAACTTCTATAGGTGGCCCAAGATTCCAACCGTTATGCACTGAATCTATGCATGCCTAGGAGGCTCCTAGGGTCTGGGCCCTAGAGGCTCTGGGCAGGTTCCGGAGTTAACAAAGAGGTCGCAGTCGAGGGTGCAATCCTTCTGTTCACCCCGGAAGCTGGTTGGAGGCTGCCCCGGAGGGCCGAACCACGGAGGGTTCGGGCTGCCTGTTTCATGTGTATAACAATTGTAGCTTGGGCACACTATCAAGTGGTGTGGATATTTTGTGGGTGCATATTTCTTAGTGTATGTGATCTGAATCCCACCATATCTCCATGGTGCACCCCCTATTTATAGTACGACTTTCCTAAGGACTCAAGTAACAAAAATTTACAAGATGTTGCCTCTTTTCCTGGGGGGCGGGGGGGAGGACAGCCAGCATCTTGTTTTGGATATGTCGTGGCACTGTATATATACTCAAACACACAACTAGAACTAGGGCCGGCTCTATGTTTCGGAAGGCCCTAGGGCGAACTCGATGACATGGGCCCCTAAATGCTAAGAATATAGATAAGTGTGTGGGTGTGCTACGCAAACAAATATATATATATATATATATATATATAACTTCATTTGCATAGTGTTAAGAGTAAACTTTCGACCATAATCTTGTTGGACAATGCCATATTATGATGTAAAGACCATAAATATAGCAAAATGAAACTAACATGGTTAGCTCAACCTCAAGAACCAAATTCGAGTGACTCCACAAATGCTTCTTAGGCAACATTGTAAGGCATGCTCATGTCCTAAACTTATGAAGAAAAAATACATATAATTATAAATGTGTACGTGCGAATCCTAATCATCTCATGTACACTAAAATTGGGGATGAGCGAATCCGTACTTCTGAAATACAAAGACACTGGATGATGGGATGGCCGGATGTGAGTGACTGAGTGGAAGCTGGCCGGGCCGGCCAGGCAAGGCAGGTGCGCAACACCAGCAAAGGCGGCAAGCCGAAAACGGTGCCAATATGGCACACGGCGGAGACAAGAATCGTAAGCGACGTTTGCCGGCGGCAAGAGCAACGAAGCGATTGCGATTGATGTATGCGGTCTATGTCCGTGCGATGCTTGACCTAATCATGTTTTCCTATCCCTAGCAATCAACACTTTGGGCCTAGCCCATCTCGATTCCTCCATTATTTTTTTCCTATCTATCTTTTTTTGAGAAAAATATTAACTTTTTCCTAGGTATACAAGCATACCAGATCATGGGCCACTCCTTTGGCCGGTGCCCTGGGCGGTCGCACCTCTGGCCATACACCAGGGCCAGCCTTGACTAGAACACTAATCATGTTGTCATCAAAACCAAAAACACTTAGGGTATAATATGACTTTTCACCTTCACCTTGTCCGAGACACTAGCATGTACTCTAGAGGGCCAACCACTCCCGATGAGCTAAGGCCGACTTTAAGCTTTCTTGTCGTCGGTTGGATTGCTTACCGGGCCTCATCTTGAGATGATACATTGAAAGGACAGAAAAACACTTTCATGAGTGAAGTTCCACGCCGGGATATCCTCCTTGTTAGTATCACCGACCACCACATGCTTTACATTAGATGTGTCATTGCCCAAACAAACTTGCTAGGGCAAGGCATCATTCCAAACCAATGCTTGAGGATTAAGGAGGTCACTGATAACCCACAAGTATAGGGGATCGTTTGTAGCCTTTTTCGATAAGAGTGTCGGACCCAACGAGGAGCTAAAGGTAGAATTAATATTCTCTCAAGTTCTATCGACCACCGATACAACTCTACGCACACCGACGTTTGCTCTACCTAGAAACAAGTAATAAAACTACAAGTACTTTGTGGGTGTAGTGGGATAAGTTTGCAAGGATAAAACTAGATGTACTTAGCGAGAATAAAACTACGAGTAATTTGCAAAATAATAATAGTTGTTTAGTAGAAAGCTTTTTGTAACACGAGAGAAGGGTTTGTCCCTAGGTAATTGATAACTAGACCGGTAATCATTATTGCAATTTTATATGAGGGAGAAACATGAGCTAACATACTTTCCGTACTTGGATCATATGCACTTATGATTGGAACTCTAGCAAGCATCCGCAACTACTAAAGATCATTAAGGTAAAACCCAACCATAGCATTAAGTAACAAGCCCTCTTTACTCCCATACGCAACAACCCCCTTACTCGGGTTTGTGTTTCCGTCACTCACGCAACCTGCTATAAGCGAATTATGAATGTATTGCAATACCCTACAGCGGTATTCCCTCACGCTTGCGCGACACGGAGGGCACCATAGGGACAGCATCAAAATAAAACATACAACTCAAACCAATCACTATCATCAATCAACCCATAGGACAAAACGAATCTACTCAAACATCATAGGATTGCTACACATCATTGGATAATAATATATAGCATTAAGCACCATGTTTAAGTAGAGATTACAGCGGGAAGGATAGGTGTTACACCACTGCATAGAGGGGCAGAGAGTTGGTGTTGACGGCGGCGAAGTTGTTGGTGTAGATCATCGTCATGATGATTGCCCCGACGGTGTTCCAGCGCCACTGGGAGAGAGGGGGGAGAGCTCCCTCCTCCTTCTTCTTCCTTGGCCTCCCCCCTAAATGAGAGGAGGTTTTCCCCTCTGGACCTTGGCCTCCATGGCTCCCATAGGGCAGGAGCCCCTCCGAGATTGGATCTCTCTCTGTTTCTCTTATGTTTCGCGTCCCTGTTTCTGGCCGAAAACCGTTTCTTATATTCCCGGAGATCCGTAACTCCAATTGGGCTGAAATTTTGAGGGAATTTTATCTGGAAATTGTTTTTCTTGCGGTGAAAGAAGGGCTGCAACCTCCTTACGAGGTCCCACAAGGCATCCCAACGCAGCCAGGGGGTAGGCCGCGCCCTGTTGCCTTGTGGGGCCCTCGGGCACCGTCTTGCGTTGATTCTTCCTCCCAAAAATCACATATATTCCATAAAAAATCTCTGTAAATTTTTATCGCGTTTGGACTCCGTTTGGTATGGATTTTCCGCGAAAAAAAAGCAAAAAACAGGAACTGGCACTGGGCACTAGATTAATAAGTTAGTCCATAAAAATAATATAAAAGTCCACCAAAACCATATAAAACTATTGTAAACATGGCATGAATACTTCATAAATTATAGATACGTTGGAGACATATCAGCATCCCCAAGCTTAATTCATGTTCGTCCTCGAGTAGGTAAATGATAAAAGAAATAATTTATGAAGTGTGAATTGTAGCATAGTGCATAAGTTTGATCAATGATAATTTCAAACACTTCTTCTAGCATCACTATATATCATAAACAGTAGCTCATCTCATAAAACTTCTCATGATCAAGTAGCAAGCTATTCACATGTTAAATTATAGACCATAAACTTTCTTGAAAACCAACAAACTATGTTCTCAGTCATCAAACAATTACAATTCATCTTATTTTTCGGAAGGGTCTATGTAAGAGCTTTGTTTTAGCAAATTCCACATACTCAACTATCATTTAGTCTTCCATGATGGCTGACGCTCAAAGCATATTTTTAGGACAAACTATTTTAGTCAAACACATAGGAAGATAGGGGCTTAATGTTTCGGCTCCCAACTTATTTATCTCACGAATAATGTCAACAATAACAACTCATGATCACCTATATTCAACTGGATATATGTGCCTGGCCTACCCCATGATTCTTGCCCACTAGAGAATAAATAGAGCGCAATAGGGATGAACATTACCGACTCTTACACAAAAGTAAATACAGAAAAGTAAAAGATAGGCCCTTCACAGAGGGAAGCAGAGGTTGTCATACGCTTTTTATTTTTGGATGTGCAAGCTCTTAATGGAAAGGAATGTCACTTTATACTGCCCCTTGTGATAGCAACCTTTATTATGCAGTTCGTCGCTTTTATTTCTTCACCATCACAAGTTTGTACAAAGCTTATTTTCCCTTCCAACAAAAGGTCATACATATTTAGGAGGAATTTTTATTGCTTTTTGCACCGATGACAACTTACTTGAAGGGTCTTATTCAATCCATAGGTAGATATGGTGGACTCTCATGGCAAGAAACTAGGTTTAAGGGTTTTCGGATGCACAAGTAGTATCTCTACTTAGTACGAAGTTTTGGCTAGCAAAATACTATGAGCAAGCACCACATGTTAGAGGATCCATGACAATATAACATCTATATAAACAAACATAACCCATTATGTTGTCTTCCTTGTCCAATGTCAACTACTTGATCAAGCTTGAAAATATTAATGGGGGCTCACAATCATAGAAGATGTCCATGATAGTATATTTATATGTGAAATCTCTCTTCCTTCAATATTCTTTCATGAATTGTTCAAGTGACCAATGCTGTGTTTGTTAACTTTCAATAAATTTTACTACTCATACTTCTTATATGTGAAGACATTACTCCCCATGGGACAAGCATATGAAGCATATATGATTTCAGATTTATGAAAACCTTTCTAACTTGCTCCTACGGAACCAAGGTCTTCAATTCATTCAACAATTCAATTTTAGGATATAAGTGAAGCACGAGAGTGAATGACAAACTACTCAAAAAGATATAAGTGAATATCAATGAAGAGTTAAACAATTAAGTAGCCATGTGAGGACTCTCTCTAAAAATTTCAGAACCAAGTATTTTATTTAAATATAAACAAAACAAAATAGAATAACATTCCAAGAATAGCACATCTCATGCAAAGAAGCAAAAACTTAGGCTCAACCGAGATTAACCGATAGTTGTTGATGAAAAAAGGTGGGATGCCTACCGGGGCATCCCCAAGCTTAGATGCTTGAGACTTTTTGGAATAATAACTTGGGATGCCTTGGGCATCCCCAATCTTGAGCTCTTGTTTCTCTTTAATTACTCTCATATCATGGCTTCCTTAAATCTTAAGAACTTCATCTACACAAAACTCAACAAGAACTCGTGAGATAAGTTAGCATAAATCAATGCAAAACCTTATCATTCTTTACTATAACAAATCACTAAAACTTATTATTAAACATTGCATACTAAATGCCTCTGCATATTTAATACTCCTATCCTCAAATATAATCGTTAAACAAGCAAACATATGCAAACAATGCAACCATAACAACAATCTTTCTAAACAGGACAGTCTATAAAGGATGAAGCAAGATCCATAGCTATTTAATTAAAAAAATCTGAAAATTTACCACACTGTAGAAAATTTATCATGTCTTACTGTGTAAAAAATTCAATATTTTATCACATTCAGACTTTTCTGAAGAATTCAAACAATAATATAAACTTCCTATTTTGAAACAACAGCTCATAGACTTGCAAACTGGGCATGGTAAAGGCTATACTTGACTCTTTTATTGAAATAAAGGATAGAAAACATTGTTCTAAATAATAGCAATCAAATCTCAACAAAAGAAAATGACGCTCCAAGAAAAACACATATCATGTGATGAATAAAAATATAGCTCCAAGTAAGGTTACCGATAATGTTGAAGGCGAAAGAGGGGATGTCTTCTGGGGCATCCCCAAGCTTGGACGCTTGGGTCTTCCTTGAATATTACCTTGTCATCCCCAAGCTTAGGGTATTGCCACTTCTTATTCTCCTTATATCGATATCTCACCCAAAACTTGGAAACTTCAATCACACAAAACTTGACAGAACTTGTCAGATAGGTTAGTATGATAAAGAGCAAATCATTCACTTTGGTACTGTCAAGACAAGATTCACAATTGTTATCACATAATTCCTACTGTACCCTATCATTTATAGAATTTATATTGACCAATATAAGCTATAGAAACTATTAAACAAGCAAACTATGCATCGAAAACAGAATCTGTCAAAAACAGAACAGTCTGTAATGATCTGAACAAACACCATACTTCTATAAATCCAAAAATTATGAAAAATTAGGACATAATAACAATTTGCATAGAAGTACTGTGTAAAAATTTCAGAATTTTTCCATGTTCCAGTGAATGATGAAAATTCAAGCACTACAACAAATGTTTCTGTTTTTTTCACAGTACACACCAAACAAGCAATTTAAACATCCTAAAGGTAATTCTTGACACATTATTTTTATGATACAATGGATTTGTACAAGGGGATAATTATTTTTGTGAGAAACTTCCATGAAAAATTCTACATTGTTTTTGTGAGCATGAACACAAGTGTTCAAGGTCGACCCTCACTTCTCTAATGCATAACCTTCCAATCGCTTCTCTTTCTGAAAAAGTTTTTAGGTTCCCCTTTATATTTTTCTGTTCTTAAATTTTTTTAAAGCACACAATAGAAATAAATGACTCTTTAAAACTTATGGGTTGTCTCCCAGGCAACGCTTTCTTTAAAGCCATTAAGCTAGGCATATATGCTCAAGTAATTGATCCACCCGGATCCCAATGTGTATCAAAGCCAATTTTAATTAACAATGATTTGTAATTTAGTAGTGAGCACAAAGCAACATATATCATGCAATGAAGAAGTCTAACTCTCTTCCTATGCATCGGCACGTCATAAAAGAACAATTCATGCATAGTATTTTCTTGCAATTTTATCATATTGGAAACATAGAGAGGCGGAGATGTGGTTCCTCTCTCATAATAATTGCAAGTAGGAGCAGCAATCACATGCATATTATATTCATCCAAATTAACATGTGCAATAGTAAAATGCAACCCATCAATATAATCCTTAATAAGAGCAAACTTCTTCGATATAGTGTAGTTAGGAGAATTCAAAAAAGATAATAGGACTATCATGTGTGGGTGCAATAGCAACAATTGCATTCTTAACATAAGGAATTATAGCAAGTTCATCTCCATAAGCATCATTCATATTGGCATCATGGCCACAAGCATAGCAAGCATTGATTTCATCAAAAAGGGATATTTCAAATGAATCAAAGGGATCATAGCAATTATCATAGCATTCATCCTTCGGTAAGCACGAAGGGAAATTAAACAATGCATGAGATAGAGTTACTCTCATCAGAAGGTGGGCACGGGTAGCTAATCAACTCTTCATCCTTTTGTTCATCGCTCTCCTTGTCTTTTTCATCTAATGAGCTCTCAATGTCATCAATTTCCTCTTCCATAGATTCCTTTAAAATTGTGATGCCCCGACTTAATCGTGCACTAATCATACATGCAAATGTGCACGATCAAGATCAGAGACTCAGGGGAAGATATCACAACACAACTCTAAACACAAATAAAAGTCATACAAGCTTCATATTACAAGCCAGGGGCCTCGAGGGCTCGAATACATAAGCTCGAATACAAACGAGTCAGCGAAAGCAACAATATCTGAGTACAGACATAAGGTAACAAGTCTGCCTTAAGAAGGCTAGCACAAACATCAACGATGATAAAAAAGGCAAGGCCTCCTTCCTGGGAGCCTCCTAACTACTCCTGGTCATCGGCGACCTCCACGTAGTAGTAGGCACCCTCGGGGTAGTAGTAGTAGTCGCCGATAGCGGCATCTGGCTCCTAGGATTCGTCATCTGGTCGCGACAATCGGGTATGGGGGAAAACAGGCAGCAAAGCAACTGTGAGTACTCATATGAAGTACTCGCAAGACTTACATCATATCTATGCTAAGTATGCATCAGTATCAAAGGAAGGAGGTTGTATCTTTGGACTAGACTACAGAAATGCCAGAATAGAGAGAAAGACCTAGCCTTTCGAAGACTAGCATCTTCAAGCATCTTGCAGCATCAGAAGAGATAAGAGTAACATGTCATAAGTAGTAAGTATGTTATAGCATCCACGCCCAGAGATCCTTTCTCAACTCCTGATGTCGCTTGAACTACGTCGGTATTTCCCCAAAGAGGAAGTGATGATGCAGCACCGCTACGGTAGGTATTTCCCTCAGTTATGAAACCAAGGTATCAATCCAGTAGGAGAACCAAGCAACACTGTGTAAATGATACCTGCACACAAAGAACAAATACTTGCAACCCTACGCGTAAGAGGGGTTGTCAATCCCTCCACAGTAAAAAGATAGATAAATTTGTGGTAGATTGGATAAATAGATCTCGCAATAAAACAACATAAAATAAATAAAGAAAAAGTGCAGCAAGGTATTTTTGGGTTTTTGGAATAATATATCTGAAAATAAAAATGGCAAATAATAGATCGGAAAACAAATATGAAGAAGAATAGACCCGGGGGCCGTAGATTTCAGTAGTGGCTTGAGAAAAATAGCATACGGTGGGTAAACAAATTACTGTTGGGCAATTGATAGAACCTCAAAATATTATGATGATATCCAGGCAATGATCAATATATAGGCATCACGTCCAAGATTAGTAGACCGACTCCTGCCTGCATCTACTACTATTACTCCACACATCGACCGCTATCCAGCATGCATCTAGTGTATTAAGTTCATGGAGAAACGGAGTAATGCAATAAGAACGATGACATGATGTAGACAAGATCTATTCATGTAGGAATAGACCCCATCTTGTTATCCTTAATGGTAACGATCAATACGTGTCTTGCTGCCCCTTCTGTCACTGGGAAAGAACACCGCACGACCGAACCCATCACAAAGCACCTCTTCCCATGGCAAGAAAAATCGATCTAGTCGGCCTAACTAAACCAAAGATTCGAATAAGAAATACGAGGCTATAAGTAATCATACATATAAGAGATCAAAAGAAGACTCAAATAACTTTCATGGATAAAATATATCTGATCATAAACTCAAAGTTCATCGGATCCCAACAAACACACCGCAAAAAGAGTTACATCAAATAGATCTCCAAGAGACCATTGTATTGAGAATCAAAAGAGAGAGAGGAAGCCATCTAGCTACTAACTACGGACTCGTAGGTGTACAATGAACTACTCACGCATCATCGGAGAGGCACCAATGAGGATGATGAACCCCTCCGTGATGGTGTCTAGATTGGATCTGGTGTTTCTGGAACTTGCGGCGGCTGGAATTGTGTTTCGTCGACTCCCCTAGGGTTTTTGGATTTTTAGGGTATTTATAGAGCAAAGAGGCGGTGCGGGAGGCGACCGAGGTGGGCACAACCCACTGGTACTTCTTTGGCCCACTGGATGTCTTCTGGTCCAAAAAAAATCTCCAAAAAGTTTCGTTGCGTTTGGACTCCATTTGGTATTGATTTTCTGTGAAGTAAAAAACAAGCAAAAAACAACAACTGACACTGGGCACTATGTCAATAGGTTAGTCCCAAAAAATGATATAAAGTTGCTATAAAATGATTGTAAAACATCCAAGAATGATAATATAACAGCATGGAACAAGCAAAAATTATAGATACATTGGAGACGTATCAGCTTCCCCAATCTTAATTCCTACTCGTCCTCGAGTAGGTAAATGATAAAAACAGAATTTTTGATGTGGAATGCTGCCTAACATGTTCATCACATATTCTTTTCTTTTGTGGCATGGACATTTGGAATTTTATATGATTCAAAGCAATAGTCTAGTTTTGACATGAAGATTTTAATACTCAAGCATATCAACAAGCAACCATGTCTTTCAAAATATCAACACTAAAGCAAGTTATCCCTAGCCCATTATGCTCAATCATTGATCCATTCATGAAACACACTCGCATATTAGCTACACCCAATGCTCAAGTACGATCATAGTGCCCCTTAGTTGGTGCTTTATAAGAGAAGATGGAGACTCAAATAAAAATAAAAAATGCATAAAGTAAATCGAAAGGCCCTTCGCAGAGGGAAGTAGGGATTTGTAGAGGTGCGAGAGCTCAAAGCGAAAAAGATAGAGATAAAACATTTTGGGTGGCATGCTTTTCCTGTCAACGAAAATGATCGAGTAGTTCCCAATACTTTCCATGCTAGATACATCATAGGAGGTTCCCAAATAGAAAATAAAGTTTATTCCTTTTTCCACCATACCTTCACATTCCACGGCTAGCCGTATCCACGGGTGCCGTCCATACCAACACTTTCCAAGGAATTTATTATTTGACAACATAAAGTAAATTCATTTTTAATTTCGGGACTAGGCATCCCTAATACCTTTGTCGTACTCTCGTGCAATGACAAGTGAATAAGCACTCATCTTGAGAATAACACATCTAGCATGGAAAAATATCAGCCACCCCCTACCGTTTCATGAGTGGTACGAGCACATAAAAAGGAAATTTATTTTGAAAATTAGAGATGGCACATACAAATTTGCTTAGAACGGCACGGAAATACCGCATATAGGTAGGTATAGTGGACCCATATGGCAAAACTGGGTTAAAGGATTTTGGATGCATAAGTAGTATTCCTACTTAGTACAAGTGAAGGCTAGCAAAAAGATTGAGAAGCATCCAACCAAGAAACGAAAAATGTCATAAACGAGCATTAAGCATAACTAACACCGAATAATGCACCATAAGTAGGATGTAATTTCATTGCATAACTATTGACTTTCGTGCTTGCATAGGGAATCACAAACCTTAACACCAATATTCTTACTAAAGCATAATTACTCATCAACATGACTCACATATCACTATCATCATATCGCAAAACTATTACAAAGAATCAAGTTTATTTTGTCCAATGATCTTCATGAAAGTTTTTATTATATCCCTCTTGAATATCTATCACTTTGGGACTAGTTTCATATGTTGCTTTTGATAGCTCAAACAAATCTAAGTGAAGAACATGAGCATATTTTTTTTTGTCTCTCAAAATAATATAAGTGAAGCATGAGAGATTTTCTTTAAAATTACTAACTCTCAAATAAATCTAAGTGAAGCATGAGAGCATTTATTCAAAAACATTAAAGCACACCGTGCTCAAAAAATATAAGTGAAGCACTAGAGCAATTCCATAGCTCAAAAAAAATTAAGTGAAGCACATAGAACAATTCTAACAAATCATAGCATAATTTTGGCTCTCTCAAATAGGTGTGTTCAGCAAGGATACTTGACACAAAACAAAAAGCAAAACAAGCAAAGACTCATATAATACAAGATGCTCCAAGCAAAACTCATGATATGTGACGAATAAAAATATAGCTCCAAGTAAAATACCGATGGTCGTTAGAAGAAAGAGGGGATGCCACTCGGGGCATCCCCAAGCTTAGCTGCTTATTTCTCCTTGAATATTGCCTTGGGGTGCCATGGGAATCCCCAAGCTTAGGCTCTTCTTACTCCTTATTCCTTCATCCATCGTGATCTCACCCAAAACTTGAAAACTTCAATCACACAAAACTCAACAAAAACTTCGTGAGATCCGTTAGTATAAGAAAACCAATCTTTACTTTAAGTACTGTAGAAAACCCATTAAAATTTTATTATTGTATTATATCTACTGTATTCTAATTTTTCCATGGCTTATACCCACCGATACAAACCATAGATTCAGCAAAATAAGCACACAATGCAAAGAAAACAGAATCTGTCAAAAACAGAATAGTATGTAAAGATGAGAATTGTTCTCATACTTCTATAAGTCTCAAATTCTGAAAATATAGGAAAACATAGGAAATTTGTATATCAATCTTGTGTAAAAAATTTAGAATTTTTCGTCAATTTTGTAAATCTAGACAATTATTTTACTGGAAGCAAAAGTTTCTGTTTTTCAACAGGATCAAATCAACTATCACCAAAGCTATCCCAAAGGCTTTACTTGGCACAAACACTAACTAAAACATAAAAAAACAATCATAACAGTGGAATAATTGTGCAAACACTAAAAAACAGAAATAAAAAGGCAAAAATAAATTTTATTCATTGGGTTGCCTCCCAACAAGCGCTATCGTTTTACGCCCCTAGCTAGGCATAAAGCATAGATTCAAGTGTTATCATCTTTATTTCTAGATCCATACGATGCCCTCATGATTGATTCATATGGTGGCTTGATTCTTGTTCTAGGGAAGTGTTCCATTCCCTCTCTTAGTGGAAATTGAAATTTAATATTACCTTCTTTCATATCAATCACAACATCAATAGTGCGTAGAAACGGTCTACCAAGTATAATAGGACAAGACGGATTGCAATGAATATCAAGAACAATAAAATATATGGGCACATAATTCCTATTTGCAAGAATAAGAACATTAATTCTTCCCATAGGCTTTTTAATACTAGAATCCACCAAGTGCAAATTTAAAGAACACTCTTCAATATTAGTAAGACCAAGCACATCACATAAAGACTTCGGAATTGTGGAAGCACCAGCACCCAAATCACATAAAGCAAAACACTCATAATTTTTGATCTTGACTTTGATGGTGGGTTCCCATTCATCATGTAATTTTCTAGGAATTGAAATCTCTAATTCCAACTTTTCTTCCAAAGCTTTCATCATAGCATCTACGATATGTTTAGTAAAAGCTTTATTTTGTTCATAAGCATGGGGTGAATTTATCATGGATTGTAACAAAGAAATACAATCAATCAAAGAACAATTGTCATAGTTAAAGTCTTTGTAATCCAAAAGAGCGGGCACATCACTAGTTAAAGTTTTGACCTCTGCAAACCCACTTTTATCAATTTTTTCATCAAGATTTTCACCCTCCAAATTATCGGAACGCCTTCTAACTAAAGTTGACTCTTCTTTAGTCCCTTTATCATCAATTTTAATCTTACTAAACAAGGAATCAATAAAAGAAACACCAATCACTTTAAGCTCTTCATCATTTTTATGAAAGCAATCACTAGAAAACTCTCTTTCTAAAAATTCTCTTTTAGCTCTAAGCATAGCGGTTCTTTTCTTACTTTCATCCATAGAAACATATAAAGCTTTATTTGATTCTTCAACCTTAGGCACAAAAAATTTCAACTTGAGATTTTGTCTACCTCAATGAGAAAATTCTATCATGCTTCTAGACATATCATCAATCTTATTCAACTTTTCTTCTATCGTATTATTGAAAACCTTTTGAGCATTGATAAATTCTTTAATATTATTCTCAAGATCAGAGGTATTCCTATTATTATTATTATAAGAAGGATTACCATCGGAATTACCATAATTATTAGAGGAATTTCCAGGAAAAGGCCTAGGATTAAAATTACCTCTATAAGCATTGTTATTAAAATTGTTTCGTGAGACAAAATTCACATCTACGGAATCACTATTTTGCTCAATCAAAGTAGACAATGGCACATCATTAAGATCAATAGGAGCACTTTTATTAGCAACCAATTTCATAAAAGCATCAACTTTTTCACTCAAAGAATTTATTTCTTCAACCGAATTAACTTTTTTACTAGTAGGTGCTCTTTCGGTATGCCATTGTGAATAATTTGCCATAATATTATCAAGCAACTTAGTAGCTTCACCCAAAGTAATTTCCATAAAATTACCACCCGCGGCGGAATCTAAAAGATTTCTAGAGACAAAATTCAATCTCGCATAAAAAATTTGTATGATCATCCAAAGATTTAAACCAAGTGTAGGACAATTTCTTAGCATCAATTTCAATCTTTCCCAAGATTGTGCAACATGTTCATGCTCAAGTTGCTTAAAATTCATGATTTGAGTTCTAAGGGAAATAATTTTTGCGGGCGGAAAATACTTAGTAATGAAAGCATCTTTGCATTTATCCCAAGAATCGATACTATTGCGAGGCAAAGAAGAAAACCAATTTTTTGCACGATCTCACAAAGAAAATGGAAATAATTTCAACTTCACAATATCATTGTCCACATCTTTTTTCTTTTGCATATCGCATAATTCTATGAATGTGTTAAGATGGGATGCGGCATCCTCATTAGGAGTACCGAAAAATTGATCTTTCATAACAAGATTCAACAAAGCGGCATTAATATCACAAGATTCTGCACTAGTGGCGGGAGGAGCAATCGGAGTGCTAATAAATCATTGTTGTTGGTATTGGAAAAATCACACAACTTGGTGTTTTCTTGAGTCATCGTGACTACGCCAACAAGATTGCACACAAAAACAGATCTGACGAAAAAAAAATGGCAAACGAAAAAGAGGGCAAATAAAACGGCAAATTTTTGTGAAGTGGGGGAGATGAAAACGAGAGGCAAATGGCAAATAATGTAAATTGCAAGGAGATGAGATTTGTGATTAGGAACCTGATAGATGTTGATGATGTCTCCCCGGCAACGGCGCTAGAAATTGGCACTTGGACAGGAGACTATCTTGACTTGATCCAACCCGGCAACGGCGCCAGAAATTCCTTTTGATGTCGCTTGAACTACGTCGGTATTTCCCCAAAGAGGAAGGGATGATGCAGCACAGCTACGGTAGGTATTTTCCTCAGTTATGAAACCAAGGTATCAATCCAGTAGGAGAACCAAGCAACACTATGTAAACGGTACCAGCACACAAAGAACAAATACTTGCAACCCGACGCGTAAGAGGGGTTGTCAATCCCTCCACGGTAAAAAGATAGATAAATTTATGGTAGATTGGATAAATAGATCTCGCAATAAAACAAAATAAAATAAATAAAGAAAAAGTGCAGCAAGGTATTTTTGGGGTTTTGGAATAATATATCTGAAAATAAAAGTGGCAAATAATAGATCGGAAAGCAAATATGAAGAAGAATAGACCCGGGGGCCGTAGATTTCACTAGTGGCTTCTCTCGAGAAAAATAGCATACGGTGGGTAAACAAATTACTATTGGGAAATTGATAGAACCTCAAATAATTATGACGATATCCAAGCAATGATCAATATATAGGCATCACGTCCAAGATTAGTAGACCGACTCCTGCCTGCATCTACTACTATTACTCCACACATCGACCGCTATCCAGCATGCATCTAGTGTATTAAGTTCATGGAGAAATGGAGTAATGCAATAAGAATGATGACATGATGTAGACAAGATCTATTCATGTAGGAATAGACCCCATCTTGTTATCCTTAATGGCAACGATCAATATGTGTCTTACTGCCCCTTTTGTCACTGAGAAAGAACACCGCACGACCGAACCCATCACAAAGCACCTCTTCCCATGGCAAGAAAAATCGATCTAGTCTGCCTACCTAAACCAAAGATTCGAAGAAGAAATACGAGGCTATAAGTAATCATGCATATAAGAGATCAAAAGAAGACTCAAATAACTTTCATGGATAAAATAGATCTGATCATAAACTCAAAGTTCATCGGATCCCAACAAACACACCGCAAAAAGAGTTACATCAAATAGATCTCCAAGAGACCATTGTATTGAGAATCAAAAGAGAGAGAGGAAGCCATCTAGCTACTAACTACGGACCCGTAGGTCTACAATGAACTACTCACACATCATCGGAGAGGCACCAATGAGGATGATGAACCCCTCCGTGATGGTGTCTAGATTGGATCTGGTGTTTCTGGAACTTGCGGCAGCTGGAATTGTGTTTCGTCGACTCCCCTAGGGTTTTGGATTTTCAGGGTATTTATAGAGCAAAGAGGCGGTGCGGGAGGCGGCCGAGGTGGGCACAACCCACCAGGGCGCGCCTGGGCCCCCAGGCGCGCCCAGGTGGGTTGTGCTCCCCTCGAAGCCCCCCTCTAGTACTTCTTTGGCCCACTGGATGCCTTCTGGTCAAAAAAAATCTTCAAAAAGTTCGCTGTGTTTGGACTCCGTTTGGTATTGATTTTCTGTGAAGTAAAAAACAAGCAAAAAAACAACAACTGGCACTGGGCACTATGTTAATAGGTTAGTCTCAAAAAATAATATAAAGTTGCTATAAAATGATTGTAAAACATCCAAGAATGATAATATAACAGCATGGAACAAGCAAAAATTATAGATACGTTGGAGACGTATCAACTCACTGCGAGAAAGCAATCCCAGAGCCATCATATCCGTTTCACATCTCCAATATCCAGTTCTAGTTGTATCGATTGGGATACAACTCCGAGCATCCGTTACCGTGGACACGACTATTCGAATAGATATACTGATAATCCCCAAGTGCAAGGAATCATCGTAGCAATTTCCAAAGGTGAAGTGATAAGTATGGAGTGTCGAACCCACAAGGAGCTAAAGGTAAGATCAATATTTTCTCAAGTCCTATCTGCCACTGATACGACTCTACGTACACCGAACATTTGCTTCCATCCAGAAACGAGAAATAAAACTACGTTGTGGGTATGAAGAGGATAGTTTTGCATGATATCGGAGAACTAAAATATAAAAATAGGTGCTGTTAACATAAAGTTAGAATATATTACTATATATTATAAATAGCAGTGTGGAATAATGATGGATCGGTGTGCGGAATTATCCTAGGCAATTGTTAACAAGATCGGTAATCATTATTGCAATTTTATATGAGGGAGAGGCATAAGCTAACATACTTTCTCTACTTGGATCATATGCACTTATGATTGGAACTCTAGCAAGCATCCGCAACTACTAAAGATCATTAAGGTAAAACCCAACCATAGCATTATAAGGTATCAAGTCCTCTTTACGTCCATATGCAAACAACCCCCTTACTCGGGTTTAAGCTTCTGTCACTCTAGCAACCCACTATAAGCGAACCATGAACATATTGCAAACCCTACAGCGGGAATCCCTCACATGTGCGCGGCATGGAGGGCACCATAGGACAACACCAAAATAAAACATACAACTCAAACCAATCTAGATCATCAATCAACCCAAAAGATAAAAGAAATCTACTCAAAACATCATAGGATGGCAACACATCATTGGATCATAATATGTGGCATAAAGCACCATGTTCAAGTAGGGGATTACAGCGGGGTGCGGGAGAGTGGACCGCTTAAAAGAGATGAGGAAGGTGATGAAGAAGGTGATGTTGATGAAGACGATCACCGCGGTGATGGTTCCCCTGGCGGCACTCCGGTGCCACCAAGAGAGAGGGGGAGAGAGTTTCCCCCTTGTGCTTCCTCCTCCATGGCCTCCCCCCTAGATGGGGAGAGGTTCTCCCTCTGGTCCTTGGCCTCCATGGTGATGATGGCCCCCTCCGGCTTCCTCCTCCATGGCCTCTGGTGATGATGGCCCCCTCTGGCAGGGTGCCGAAGAGGGCCTAGATTGATTTTTCATGGCTACAGAGGCTTGCGACGGTGGAACTTCCGATCTAGGGTTATTTTTGGAGGTTTGGGTATTTATAAGAATTTTTGGCGTCGGTCTCACGTCAAGGGGGTGCCCGAGGTGCCCACAAGCCCGGAGCACGCTCCCTGGGGGTAGGGTGCGCCTAGAGGGCTTGTGTCCTCCTCGTCCACTTCCTGGCCCAGCTCTTGTGCTTCGGGGGTCTCTTTTGGTCCATAAAAAATCACCGTAACTTTTCAGCCCATTCCGAGAACTTTTATTTCTGCACAAAAAATGACACCACGGTAGTTCTGCTGAAAACAGGGTCAGCCTAGGTTAGTTCTAATCAAATCATACCAAAACCATATAAAATTGTTGTAAACATGGCATGAATACTTCATAAATTATAGATATGTTGGAGACGTATCATCATCCCCAAGCTTAATTCCTGCTCGTCCTCGAGTAGGTAAATGATAAAAGAAATAATTTATGAAGTGTGAATGCTAGCATAGTGTATAAATTTGATCAATGATAGTTCCAAACACTTTTTCTATTCTAGCATCAATATATATCATAAACAGTAGCTCATCTCATAGAATTTCTCATGATCAAGTAGCAAGCTATTCACATGTTAAAGTATAGACCATAAACTTTCTTGAAAACTAACAAACTACGTTCTCAGTCATCAAACAATTGCAATTCATCTTATTTTCAGGAAGGGTCTATGTAAGAGCTTTGATTTAGCAAATTCCACATACTCAACTATCATATAGTATTCCATGATTGCTAACACTCAAAGCATATTTCTAGAACAAATAGCATCCGTCGAACACAGAGAAAGATAGGGGCTTAATGTTTCGCCTCCCAACTTATTTACCAAATAGATAATTGTCAACAATAATAATTCATGATCAATGTCGTGGTGGAACACGATCACCTATGGGGCCATCAGCCCCTTGTGGTTCGGCAGGGGGGAGATCACGTAGCACAAAGAGCGCAAGCCATGGAACAGCACGGCAGTGGTGACGCTGGTGGTTTTTACCCAGGTTCAGGCCGTTGAGAAGCGTAAAACCCTACTCCTGCTTTGGTGGATTGAAGAGAGGACCGTGGTGGGCACGCAATGCTCAAGCCCGGCAAGGTCGCCTCGGGGAGAGCAGCTACGGGCGTATGAGTGTACAAGGGTCTGAATCCTTTTTTTAGGTTGCCATGCCCCTCCTTTTATAGGCTAAGGGGTTACCACAGTGGCAAAACAGTCATTGTCTACTGATTAGATAGCCAACAGTGCTATCATACCTAACTTTGGCAGTTAGGACAAAGTGCATTAAATGCACTGCTAGGTGTCACGCTGAGGATGGAGCCCGACAAGCCTGTCGCGCCGCTTAACCATCTTCTACCTGTCTGCATGACATGCCTCTGGACGGGTGTCATATAGGGGGAATCTCCCTTCCAAATGGCTGCCACGTGCCAAATGACAGCCACTTAATCACTTGGGGGCTCGACACCACACTGATAAGTGACTTGCGTCGCTGTGCGGTGGAGTGGTGGAGTCTTGGCGGGGATATTTGCCCTTGGCGGCCCTGGCAAGCCTGCCGGGGAAATCTTGGGACTTGTTCTTGGTGAGGCCTCGACCTGACCAGGCTCGCCTGCCCGGTAAGGGAGGTCTTTTCTTAGTGATATCTTGTTCCCTTGGCTTGTCTTGATCTTCTTGATCCGCCCTTTGATTCCTCAAAGATCTATCTCTCTGGCTTGGTCTCATCTTGGGAGCTTGGCGCTGTTGTATCCTCTCCATTGTGCCTGTGTATGGTCTGGGCAACATACGTGAAGGTTTGTTGCACTGACAGGAGCCCTCGGGCCTAGCCCGAACGTGTTGCCGAGCATCGTTGGGGTAGGCCCTATCAGGTACACAGGCGGGGCGCTTGCGGTGGCTCCCTTCTTGATATTTTCCTTGCTTCTTCATTAACCTGTGCTTGAGTCAGTTTCCGATTTTCCCGTGCGTCGTGTAAGACATCGTAGGGGAGATTTATGCCATGATCTGTGGGCCGCCCATGTCCCACGTTCACGGGGCGGTAACTGCCATTCCACTAGTTCTCCCGCCCCTGCCATTTCCGACATGTATGCCGCATGCATTGCGCAGGGTTGGTGGCGGACGCGGAGGGCACGGGAATGAGTGCCATGGCAGAAAGCTATGCGCCGCGGATAGGCGCACGAGGTCGGTCTTGATTCTGTGCGCCATTGGTGACGCAGAGGAGTCGGATTGGTGGAGTAGGGCGGTTGCCTCCTGGGTGAGGAGCCAGCCCCTGGCCCCGTTTGCTTATAAAAGGGGACGTGGGCGAGGTGCTCTCTCACACCCATCTCCTCCTCCTCCCATCTGACATCTTCTCTCCACCATGGTAAGGGGGAGAGGGCGTGGTGGTACTCCAGCAGTGGCGACGAGGGTTTCTGCTCGACAACGCCTCCCTCCTCCTGTTGGGGACGCAGGGGTGGAGCCCAATGCAGGAGGAGCCGGTAGAGGATGAGGACGTGGCCGCCGTGGTGCCCGGGGGCGAGGAGGGAGGGGCGGTGCCTTGATCGCTCCTCCTCTAGTCGCCCTGGGCCCAAACGAAGGCCACGTCGGGGACTAGCCACTGGAATTCATCGTCAAGCTATGCGGGCCCCCGCGCAGTCGTCTTCGGCTTCCATCTCCATTTGCAAGAGTGATGGAGGTTGAACAGCCGCCGGGGCTGAGGCTACACATGAGGGGCTGCTGTAATGGCAGTATGCGGGTGGACGTAGAGTTCCCTGCACCTCACGTCATGCTTCTCCAGCGCGGCTGGAAGACCTTCGCTCGTGTCCATAGGTTGGCGGCGGGGCATGTCCTTCACTTCAAGTTAATGGACGCCACCCTGCTCTCCGTCAAGGTCTTCGGGCGTTCGGATGCTCGCTTAGGGTGCTGCGCAGAGAGCTCAATCGACGACGAAAGCTCCTCCTCGAGCGACAGCGACAAGGAGGACAGTGACGGCGATGACGATGGCACCGATGGGGAGGACTACGGCTCTGACTCTGGGTGAACACCAGCCACACCGTCACCGTCAGCGGGAGGCCGGCGACACCACCATCTGCACCTGCATCTTCTTCCTGGCAAGGCGATTTGCCGGGGTGTTAGGTGTGGATGGTGTCTCCGCCTCCTCCGGCAGTCTTCCAGCCGGACCCCGGCAGGCTTCCTCATGGACTCCGACTTCGTCTTTCCTGCCGGTGTCCATGCTGCCATGCTCTGCTGGCCCTGGTGGCGGTGACCAGGGCATCGCCTAGCCGCTCTCCCCGCCCATCACCTTCGTCCACGCCCTCTCAATCTTGTCAGGCTGTGTTCCACAGGTCCTGACGGGGTCAAGCTGGGCTTCTGCCCAGGCACTCCTTTTGCCCTCTTCGCCTCCCACCGTAGTTCCTAGGAGGAGAGGGACAAGAAAGGGATTACGGGGCACTTATTTTTTTTAGTATAAAACATGCAGGCATTTGCCGAATTTTATTCTTAAATATGCAATCTCTTCTACCCATGTTTGTACTCTGTAAGGTTTGGACTCATTTATCCGCATATTAATGAAAAAGACAAGCCTTGCCGGTTACTTGTGCATGTATCTTATCCATGCAGAGGAGGAACGCCTCTATACTTTTAAGTAAACAAGTTTTCCCGGCAAGCTATCTTGTTGGTGCCCTTCGTTGTTGCCTCCCGCCGGGCTTAAAACTACAGAAGGGAACCGGCTCCTTGTCGACCCTTCTTTGTCAAATGCCACTACAACCATCTTGATTGAAACAACATTCGGATCAAGGGATGGGAGCACAAATGTTTTGAAGGTGACAAGGTTTTTCTATGCATGAGCTTTCTTCTTACAGAGACATATTTATGGATAGAAGGAAAGTTATCTGTTCGGCTTGTCGGGGATCGATATGCAAGCTTGTTATCCATCTCTTCTTCCCAGGATCAAGTCTGTGGCAAGAGCCCTGTAGTTAGTGCAGGGGAAAATATAGCAGCATATGACCTCATCTAAATGACCATGGCAATTTTACGCTAAGCTAATCATGCATGTATGTTTTAGGGCGCCATCACTTCGTTTTATTATCTGTGCTCAGGGTCTGCGCCTGGTTTTGTACAAAGGGTTACATGCGCATCGACAAGGCTTGTACAAAAGGGTGGCTACCGGGGTAGGGCCCGATAGCCGCGCCTTACAGGTAGAACTTGTGAAGATGCTCAATATTCCATGAGTTTTGCATTTTGATGCCATCTTCAGTCTCCAGACGGACTGCGCCAATCTGGTGACTCGTACTACCCGGTAAGGGCCTTCCCATTTCAGCGTCAACTTGTTGGAACCCTTGGCGGACTGAACATGCCTAAGGACAAGGTCGCCTTCCTCAAGGCTCCGGGCATGGACCCTGCGGCTGTGATAGCGGCGCAGGGCTTGCTAGTAGCGTGCAGCACGCACAACATCCCAGAGATGGTTCTCCTCAAGGAGCACGACATCATCATGCCGGTGTTGCTCTTGCTCTACTTCATTGTAGGCAAATACTCGAGGTGACTCGTATATGAGTTCCGTGGGGAGCACTACTTTTGCCCCATAGACTAGGGAGAAGGGAGTCTGGCCGGTAGCTCGATTTGGTGTCGTACGGAGGGACCAAAGAACCATCGGCAGCTCGTCGATCCAGCGTCTGCCGCACTTTTGCAGCTTATCAAAAGTCCTTGTCTTGAGTCCACGCAACACTTCAGCGTTCATCCTCTCAGCTTGTCCATTACTCCTGGGATGAGCAACAGAGGCGAATGAAACCTTGCTTCCGAGGGTTTGAACGTATTGCATGAAGGCACGGCTTGTGAATTGGGTGCCGTTGTCAGTGATGACTCTGGCGGGTACTCCGAAATGGCACACCAATCCTTTCAAGAACTTGATAGCTGATTGTGCGGTTACCTTCCTCACAGGCTCCACTTCCGGCCACTTTGTAAACTTGTTGATTTGCATCGTACAAGAATTCAAAGCCCCCGGTAGCATGGGGGAAGGGGCCCAAGATGTCGAGCCCCCAGACCAAAAATGGCCATGACAAAGGGATCATCTAGAGAGCTTGAGCAGGTTGATGTATATTCTTGGAGTGGAACTGGCAGGCTTCACATCTGGTGACTAGCTCAATTGCATCTTGGAGGGCCGTGGGCCAGTAGAAACCTTGCCGGAAAGCTTTTCCAACCAAGGCTCTTGATCCAATATGGGAGCCGCACATGCCTTTGTGTATCTCGGCCAACAGTTCCTTCCCCTCTTCCCGACAAATGCACTTCAATTTCACACCGTTGGGCCTCCTTCTGTATAATGTGTCATCGACAAACTGATACATACTGGCCCTCCGGGCTACTCTTTCAGCTTCTTCTTGCTCTTCAGGAAGTTCTCCAGTTTGTAGGTAGCGGACGATGTGCCGTGCCCAAGTTGGAGCTCGTGGCTTGACAACTAGGACCAACAGCACCTCCTCACTCGTGGGAGCGCCTACCTCGACCGCAAGGACCTGTGGTCCTGCAGAAGAGTGCATCTCACCAAGCGAAGTGGAGTTGTTCCCGGCAGCTTCTCTACCGGGGACCTCTAGAGGCCCCGCCGGTAAAGGCTTGTCGGAGTCCAGCTTCCTCCTTTTCCTGGCCATCATCAACGGAGATACTGATGGTTGTGTCAGATGAAGGACAAAGGTCCCTGGTTCCACAGGGAGCTTTTGCGCGGCACACTTTGACAAATAATCAGCAGTGCTGTTTTCCGCACGTGGCACGTGCTCTGTTTGTAATCCATCAAAGTGTTCCTCCAACCTTCTCACTTCTTCAATGTATGCCTCCATTAATGGGCTCTGGTAATCCTTGTTAACCTGTCTTACCACAAGCTACGAGTCTCCACAGATGATCAACTTCCTGATCCCCAACTCTACTGCAATCCTGAGTCCATCAAGGAGCCCTTCATATTCTGTAGTGTTGTTGGTAGCTTTCTCCCGAGGAAAATGCATTTTGACCACATACTTGAGGTGCTCTCCGGTGGGCGCGATGAAGAGCACGCCAGCCCCTGCACCTTGCAATGAGAAGGCACCATCAAAGTACATGATCCATTCTTGGGGGGCCTCCTTGCCGGGGATAACTGTTTCTGGTGTCTCTTCGTCTGGAGTAGGTGTCTATTCTGCAATGAACTCCGCCAGTGCTCTGCTCTAAATGGTTGAGGTACTTTCATACTTCAGACCAAAACTTGACAACTCTAATGCCCATTCAACTATTCTGCCGGTGGCCTCAGGGTTCCTGACAACTGTGATCTCGTGGGCTTGGAAGTAGTGGTGCAGTTTCCTCGAGGCCATGATGAGGTCGAAGATCAATTTCTGCACCCCAGAGTACCTTAACCTAGCCCCCTGCAACATGGAGCTAACAAAGTAAACTGGTCACTGCACCACCCTCTTCTTTGCCGTGGCCTTGGGGATGCCTTCATCAGCCAGCTCTTCTTTTTCCTGATCTGTACCCAAGCTTGCTGCGTCTGGTTCACTTCCTTCTCCGGGAGGATAGTAGCTATGGCTTCTCCTTCATCTACTTCTCGCTGCGCCACCAGCGCTGCACTAACCACTTGATTGGTTGCCGCCAAATACAACAACAACGGCTCTTGTGGTTTAGGAGCGACCAAGGTGGGAGCAGAGGAAAGATAGGCTTTTAAGTCCCGCAGCGCTGCTTCTACCTCCGGGGTCCACTTCATGGGCATTGCCTTCTTTAGAATTTTGAAGAACGGCTGGGCGTGCTCGGCAGACTTGGAAATGAACCTACTCAGCGCGGCAACACATCCAGTTAAACGCCTCACGTCCTTGACTGTCTTGGGTGCTTGAATCTGCTCGATCTCTCTGATCTTGTCGGGGTTGGCCTCTATCCCCCGGTGAGACACAAAGAAGCCCAGTAGCTTGCCGGAGGGAACGCCAAACACACACTTCTCAGGGTTTAAGTTCAAGTTGATCTTGCGCAGGTTTGCAAAGGTCTCTTCCAAGTCCTGAATGAGCATTGAGCTATCCTTGGTTTTGACCACTATGTCATCCATGTAAGCCTCAATATTCCTGTGCAATTGAGACTCAAACCCAATTTGCACTGCCCTTGTAAAAGTGGACCCAACGCTCTTTAACCCGAAGGGCATCCGCACAAAGCAGTACGTGCCACATGGGATTATGATCACGGTCTTCTCCTCGTCTTCCTTAGACATGAATATCTGATGGTATCCGGAGTATGCATCCAAGAAGGAAAGCATATCACACCCGGAAGTGGAATCAACAATCTGGTCGATGCGCGGCAAGGGGAAAGGGTCCTTCGGGCATGCCTTGTTCAGATCTGTGAAGTCTATGCAAAGCCTCGATTTCTCGTTCACCTTGCGCACCACCACCGAGTTCGCCAACCATGTTGGATGAAACTCTCCTCTGACCAAAACAGCTGCTTCGAGTTTCTTGATCTCTTCAGCAATGAATTGCTGCCGCTCCAAAGCTTGTTTCCTGACCTTCTGCTTGACGGGCCAAGCCTGAGGGCAGATAGCAAGGTGGTGCTCGATTACCTCCCTGGGAACACCGGGGATGTCAGATGGTTGCCAAGCAAACACATCGACATTCGCCCGCAGGAAGGCAATGAGCGCGCTTTCCTATTTGTCATCGAGGGTGGAGCTGATGGTGAACGTACCATCAGTGCCACCCAGCCCTGCTGGGACCTTCTTTACAGCAGGCGAGGCAACTTTGGATCTTTTTGCTAGTGGAACTCTCTGGCAAATCATCGACGGGCGCGGCGCACTCCGGAGAGGCGTGCTTCCCGGATTCCTTGTCGGCATCCCTGCTAGCTTTCTTTCCTCTTTTGTTTTCCTGGGCGGGAACTGCAGCCTCTGCGGCCTCGACAGCGACTGCATCCCGGTACATCTTATCCACGCATATGATTGCGTCTTTCTTGTCCGATGGGATGGAGATGACGCCCATTGGTCCTGGCATCTTTAGAGTATTATAGGCATAGTGAGATGCCGCCATGAATTTTGCCAGAGCTAGACGACCAAGAATCCCATTGTACGGCAAAGGAAGCTCGACCACGTCGAACACAATCTTCTCGGTCTGGTAGTTCAATTCTCCTCCAAATGTCACCGGCAGTGTGATCTTTCCCTTAGGACGACTCCTACCGGGGTTGATTCCTTGAAAAGTGCCAGTAACCTTGATCTCTTCATCTGATATTTGCAGCTTGCTGAGTACCTTGGGGGAAATTAGATTCAACCCTGCCCCGCCGTCAGCCAACATCTTTGCGACCTTGAGGTTGCGGATTGTTGGTGAAACCAACAACGGCAAGCACCCTACCACGATGGTACGGTCGGGGTGATCCTATCCGTCAAAGATGATGGGCGTGCGGGACCATTTGAGTGGTTTCCGGGAGTCTGCCGCTGGCTCTATGGCATTGACCTCACACGCCCACTATTTAAGCTGGCGGTGAGAGGAGTGCAAAGATTCGCCTCCGTCAATGCACAGGGCCTCAGTGGCTTTCTGGAACTCTTGCTCACTGGTTTCCTCTTCATCCCCTTCATCACTTTCGTCATCACCTTCCTTCCTCTCACGGCCTCTAGCAGGCTTTTCTTGATGCTCAGGAATCTTGCCGCGGCGGCCTCCTCTGCCGCCTCGGCCCTTCCCGCCAACACCTTCTTGGTCTCTTTCCTTGTCACACTTCTCGTACTCAGCTTCTTACTTCTTGACAAGTTGTTCAACTTGGTGACACTCTTGGAGGTCATGGCCCTTGGTCTGGTGGATCTTGCAGTACGGTCCATCAGCTTTCCCAGCCTTTTCGGCCGCCGCAGCCTCTCGGCAATCAGTGCACATGGCAACTTCCTTGCCGGGGCCTTCAGTCTTGGCCTTCTTGTCGGTACTAGGAGTGCCAGAACCCTCAACAGCTAGTACTGTCTTTTCCTTGCACTTCTTGTTGCGATTTTTGTTCTTCCTCTTTGGGTTAGTGCCATCGTCGTCATCTTCTAAGTCAACTTTGATGCCATCCTCTTCACCGGGGAGCCGCCTCCCTTCCTCTGTACGGGCACACTTATCCGCCAAGGTGTACAGCTCATTCACAGTCTTGGGCAACCGGACGTTCATCTTGGAACGTATCCTTCTGTTGCGCACGTTGGACTGGAACGCGGCAATCACAGCTGCCGGGTGGATATCTGGAATGTTCCTATGCACCTGGCTAACCTCTACATGTACTTCCGCAAACTCTCCCCTTCGTTTTGTGGTAGGAGTTGCAAATCGCTGGGTCGTCCTGGCTCTTGGTGGCCGCCCGTGAAGGCACCAACAAACTCATTGCACAGGTTAGCCCAGGACGAAATGGAATTCTCCGGCAGGTGCATCAGCCATGACCTCACGTTTGGCTTGAGTGCCAAAGGAAAGTAGTTGGCGAACACCTTCTCATCTCTTCCTCCGATGGCTTGAACAGCGATGGTGTAGATGCTCAAGAACTCTGCCGGGTTCAGCCTTCCGTCATACTTTTCTGGTATCTCTGGCTTGAAAACACGGGTAGATGGCCAACGGACTTGCCGCAGCTCGCGAGTGAAGGCAGGGCACCCAACCTCGAAAGGCAAGTATCCGCCTTCACTGGGCGTGGGTTCGTCGATGTCTGGGCCATTGCGCCTGTCAGATTGGCGGTGGGTTTCGCGGCGTCGTTCTATAGTGACGCGCACGTCTTCCCTCCGCCTATCTTCTAGGACCTGCCGCTGATCTCGATGGGCCCGAGGATCAGATGAAGCCATTGATGCCTCGTCGGGCTCCTGGTCGTGTGGTTCGGGCTGCAGCCTCTGCGCTGGCTGTCGTGGAGGAGATTGCACCGTCGGAGTGGCCCCCTCGACACGGTCAGCAGCTCGGGCCGTGGTTGTTGCTTGCGGGCGCCGTGGCGGGCCTGCCCGCTGTGATCCTTCTGCTTCAGCAAAACCAATCAAACTCTGAATGGTGACTCTCCACTCATCCATTTGGTCGGCCGCTGGTGGGAATCTCAGCAGGAGTTGGGCTCGCGCCATGGCTTCCGAAGCAGTGCTTGGCATAGATGACGACGCAGACCGCAACGTTGCTCGACTCCTGACAGTACCAGTAGTGGCGGCGCCGTGTTATCGTCGCCGCGAGCCGGCCACCACGGCAGTACGGTGGCGAGAAGGGTGCGCCTGGGGGTTGATGACCCCGTTTGGCGCTTCGTCTTGGTTACCCTGCCCTGGGGAAGGCGCGTGCCCCATAGCTGCGCCTGTAGCAGGGACATCCAGGGGGTCGTGACTCACACCAGAGCGGGCGTTGTCGCTGCAGCTGCGCCCTCCAACGCGGTGGGGAGGTGGAGACTGAACATTCTCCCCACCCACGCCTTGTGGAACACGGCGGTCGGGATGCGGTTGATGCCGCCCTCCCCCGACGTCTTCCACTCCCGCTTCGGCCGTAGGGGGAATGATGGCAGCGCTGCCTGCGCCGGCCACGTCCCCCAACACCGCCGCAGCACCCATAATATCAGTGGCTGCATGAGAGGGGGCCTTCGAGGTGGAAGGGTGAGTTGTTGCACCAAACTTTTTCTTGGGCGCCATGGATGATGAGGCTAATGATGAAGAAGATGATGATGAAGATTGATACGCTGTTCACAACCTCGGGTTCATGCAAGCGCTTCCCCCCTACCTGGTGCGCCAAAGATGTCGTGGTGGAACACGATCACCTATGGGGCCATCAACCCCTTGTGGTTCGGCAGGGGGGAGATCACATAGCACAAAGAGCGGAAGCCATGGAACAGCACGACAGTGGTGACACTGGTGGTTTTTACCCAGGTTCGGGCCGCTGAGAAGCGTAAAACCCTACTCCTGCTTTGGTGGATTGAAGAGAGGACCGTGGTGGACACGCAGCGCTCAAGCCCAGCAAGGTCGCCTCGGGGAGAGCAGCTACGCGTGTATGAGTGTACAAGGGTCAGAATCCTTTTTTAGGTTGCCATGGCCCTCCTTTTATAGGCTAAGGGGTTACCACAGTGGCAAAACAGTCATTATCTATTGATTAGATAGCCAATAGTGCTATCATACCTAACTCTGGCAGTTAGGACAAAGTGCATTAAATGCACTGCTAGGTGTCACACTGAGGATGCAGCCCGACAAGCCTGTCGTGCCGCTTAACCATATTCTACCTGTCTGCATGACACGCCTCTGGACGGGTGTCATATAGGGGGAATCTCCCTTCCAAATGGCTGCCACGTGCCAAATGACAGCCACTTAATCACTTGGGGGCTCGACACCACACTGATAAGTGACTTGCGTCACCGTGCGGTGGAGCGGTGGAGTCTTGGCAGGGATATTTGCCCTTGGCAGCCCCGGCAAGCCTGCCGGGGAAATCTTGGGACTTGTTCTTGGTGAGGCCTCGACCTGACCAGGCTCGCCTGCCCGGTAAGGGAGGTCTTTTCTTAGTGATATCTTGTTCCCTTGGATTGTCTTGGTCTTCTTGATCCGCCCTTTGATTCCTCAAAGAGCTATCTCTTTGGCTTGGTCTCATCTTGGGAGCTTGGCGCTGTTGTATCCTCGCCATTGCGCCTATGTATGGTCTGGGCAACATATGTGAAGGTTTGTTACACCGACAATCAAATATATTTGAATGGCCATATATGCTTGGATCTTTCCCCACCACATGATGCTTGCCAACTAGAGAATAATTGAGGTTGAAATAAGAAGGAATACTATTGACTCTTGCATAAAAGTAAATACATGAAAGTAAAAGATAGGCCCTTCGCAGAGGGAAGTAGAGGTTATCATACGCTTTATAATTTTGGATGTGCAAACCCTTAATGCAAAGGAACGTCACATTGTATTGCCCTTTATGATAGCAACCTTTATTATGCAGTCCGTCGCTTTTATTTCTTTACCATCACAAGTTTGTACAACGCTTATTTTCCCTTACAATAAAAGATCATACATATTTAGGAGCAATTTCTATTGCTTTTTGCACCGATGACAACTTACTTGAAGGATCTTATTCAATCCATAGGTAGATATGGTGGACACTCATGGCAAGAAATGAGATTTAAGGGTTTTTGGATGCACAAGTAGTATCTCTACTTAGTACAAATTTTTGGCTAGCAAAAGATCCTAATTAAGCAAGCACCACATGTTGGAGGATCCATAACAATATAACTTCTATACAAATATACCCAAACATAACTCATTACGTTGTCTTCCTTGTCCAACTTCAACTAATTTGCTCAAGTTTGAAAATAATTAATGAGGCTCACAATCATAGAAGATGTCCAAGATAGTATATTTATATGTGAAATGTGACGCCCCCGGCCCGATCGTGCACTAATCATACACGCAAATGCACACGATCAAGCCTAAGGACTCACGGGAAGATATCACAACACAACTCTAAAACATAAATAAAGTCATACAAGCTTTATATTACAAGCCAGGGGCCTCGAGGGCTCGAATACATAAGCTTGCGTACAAGCGTCAGCGGAAGCATCAGATATCTGAGTACAGATATGAAATAGAAACAGAAAGGCCTTTAGAAAAGCGGGGCAAAATAAAACACTGCGATCGAAAGGCGAAGGCCTCCTGCCTGGGACCCTCCGATCCTACTCCTGGTCGTCAGTCAACTCGTAGTAGTATCCATCCTCTAGGTAGTAGTAGTAGCGATCATCGGGACATCTATCTCAGGGGGGCTCCATCATCTGGTCACAACAAACTGATAAGGGGAGAAAAGGAAAACAAAGCAACCGTGAGTACTCAGAAGTACTCAGCAAGCAAGGATCTACACTACATATGCAACATTTTCAAGGGGAGGCTGTATATGTGGACTGGGCTGCAGAAATGCAAGAATAGAGAGTAGGCCTAGTCCTATCGAAGACTAGCATCTTCATCGGTCTTGCAGCAATAGAAGAGAGTAGAACAGTACAATATAATGTAGCAGTATCATTAAGTCTCATCCTCACCCAGAGATCCTTTCTCGACTCCCTGCGAAAAAGCAATCCCAGAGCCATACAGTCATCAACCTCGTCCGGAGATCCCTTCTCGACTCCCTGCGAGAAGCAATCCCAGAGCCATACATACATGTCTCATCACACGTATCCAGTTCTAGTTGTATCGATCGGGATACAACTCCGAGTGTCCTTTACCGTAGAACCGGCTATCGATAGAAGTTTTCTTCCCTGCAGGGGTGCACCAACTTACCCAACACGCTCGATTAACTCTGGCCGGACACACTTTCCTGGGTCATGCCCGGCCTCGGCCAAACGACACATCGCAACCCTACCTACAGCTCAGCAGAGAGGTCCCCGCCGGTCTACATCCTAAGCGCAAGGGGGTCTTGGCCATCGCCCCTCGCCCTCCGGGTCGTTGCGCACAGGGTGGATACCAGCATCGCCTCGGGTGGCCGACACAATCCGACCGTGCCGCCATGCTGAACTGGACGTCTGACAGAGCTTTCGGCTGATGCATACGATGCAGAACGCCCATACTATGCCCATGTGATGGTTAGTGCTATCAGGCCAGAGGCCTGCTCGGATCAAATATCCAAATCGTTAGGACTAGGGGCTTGCGGTAACGAGCAGAGACTCACGAAAGATGTGACCCCGTCGCCCCGTCTCGAGGACTTGCTGCAAGGGTTAAGAATGCCCGGCCGCGCCTCGTATTCACCACTCGGGCACCACACTGGCACCCGTCTTCACAACACTCGCCACTTAGGCGCACGCGGGTACCCCTCAGGGTTGACCCGCCTATCCAAGTAACAGTGTAAAGTCCAAGTATCCGTGTGTCCATAACATCAGGGGAATATGAGGTATCACCCTCGTTTGATTTCCCACTCGATGTATCCGTCAAGGTGAACTCGGAGGAATCACCCTCGCTGGGTTCACACTTGAGGTGTTGTACGACAGCGTCGTTACCGGAAGTGGTGAAGGAGGAATCACCCTCGATGACCACGACCGAATAGCTACTCTACAGAGTTAACATCAGAAGTGCTGCAAGAGGTTTCACCCTCGGCACTCGATAGTAACGCTGCAGTGTCGTTACAACTAAAGGGGGTGATGTGCGGTGTCGGGGCCTGGTCTTCAATCCCGTTGATCGGGTCTTCTGACGATCCAGCGCGGCAGTCGGGATAAGTGGGGTCACTAATAGGTCTCTACCCAGCCTAGTCTAAACAGTTTAGGATATGAAGGTAATTATCAACAGCAGGTTACAATAAACAGGCTATGCATCAGAATAGGTAAAGCAGCAGCAGCAGCAATTCTAATGCAAGCATGGGAAATTAGAATGGGCGATATCGGGATGATAAAAAAGGGGGGCTTGCCTGGTTGCTCGGCGGCAAGGGCAAGGTCTTCAGGGGTCGTCGAACTCCGGAGCTGCGTCGGTACCGGCTCTATCGAGAGAGAAGAGGGGGAGGAAACAGTATAAATATAGAGCAAACATGAGCAACGCAAAGTACGGCATGACAATATGCAGTGCCGGGTGTGTTCTAACGTGTGGTTGCACGTCACCGAGGAAGGAGGAATCCATCCGGGAATGTTTTCCCGGTTCCGGACATTTGTCAAACAGATGACCAGAGAGGGACGGTTGCATGTTCAGCTAGTTAGGGACGCGTGACAGACGAACGGACCGCGTATTTGAATTCGTCTCGTCGTTCTGAGCAACTTTCATGTACAAAGTTTTTCCATCGGAGTTACGGATTATTTAATATGATTTTCTAAAGTTTTTATTAATTTCTGGAATTTAATTAATTATTTAAATTAACATTATCCGAAACAGTGTCTGCTGACGTCAGCATGACGTCAGGACCAGTGGGTCCCACCTGTCATTCTCACATTAGGCTAATTAGGGTTTGATTATGTTAATTACAGTTTAATTAGACTAATTAATTAATTAGATTAATTAAACAGAATTAATTAAGTTATTTAATTAATTAATTAATTAATATTTATTTATTTTTATTATCTTTTTTTTTAAAAAAAATTCTGGGGCATGGGCCCCTCGTGTCAGTGGGTCAGGGGGTGTCGCCCGGCTGTCGGTGGCCCAGAGGCCACAGCGAGCGGGCACGGGCGTGCGGGCGCAAGCCCGATTGGGCGCACGCCCAGGCCACGGCGACGGCGAGCGAACGGCCGGGGCGAGGCCAGTGCGAGCGGCACGGCGTAGCAACGGCGGGGCGGCGCGGTTGGAGCAGCAGCACAGCATCAGCGAGGGGCGAGCGGGGCTAGGCGAGCATGCGCGGACTGGCGGGAGCAGCAGCAGGGTCGGGGCCAGGCGACGCGAGCGCGGTCGGGCGGAGGCCGACGCGGGCGCAGGCGCGGGGCGTGAGCGGGTCAGCGGATTGGCGCGGCGACGTGGTCGGGAGCGCGGGCGCGCGCGCAGAGGCGCGGCCGGAGCGGTGTACCGCGCGCGAGCTGAAGCAGTGGCAGGGGGAAGAGGATTAGCGCGCGCGGTGCCTCACCGCCGGTGCAGGGGAACGCCGGCGAGGCTCGATGGAGCCGCGGTTGAGGAGGAGGTCGGGGACGCGAGCGACGGGGACGGGGTAGTCCAGCGGGGTCCGACGACGGCGCTGCTGCGAACGGGGCGGCGAGGCCTAGGGCGACGGCGTCGAGGTGGCGGGGCGTCGGCTCAAGGTCAGGGTGGCGACGGGCGTCGGCGACGGTGCGGTGCAGGGGGCGAGCGGCGTGCGCCAGGCGGCTCCGGGCGACGTCGAGGCGGCCGGGATCGAGGCCGAGCCTCTCCCTGGATCTCGATCCAGAGGAGAGGGGGGGCGAGCGAGTGGGGGGGGGGAGTGTCGGTGGCGGGCTAGGGTTTCGGGTGGGGAGGGAGGCCTAATAGGCCCGGGGCTAGCGAGGGTAGGCCGCCTGGGCCGGCCGCCTGGATGACCAGCTGGGCCAAGGCCTAGTAGGGGAGGGGGAAGCGGGGGTTCTTTTCCCTTTTTTTTTCTTTTGCCTTTTTCTTTTTATTAATTCATATATCTCTATTTAGTAAATAGTTAGGCCCCAAACCGAATTTTGTAAAACATGGCAAATGTCCCAATAATTACTAGGCATCCTCTACTACTACCAAAAATCAGTTTGGAGTTAAAGGGATCTCACACAATTTTTATAATAATTAAAATGCATTAATCCTTGCTGTTTTGACAATGTTAGAGCCACCTAATTATTTTATTTATTGTTGGTTTCAATTTTAGAATAGTCTCTGTAATATTTGTTATTTATTGAACATTTTAGTTCCTATGTTGCACAACTTTTATATTTCACTTTCAGTTGAAATTGGATTTTGACTTAGGAGTTGAAATGCAATAAGATGTTAATGATGATCATGCACTGTTAAACATGATGACATGGCATAATCAAAAAGGGTGATTACTGTAGTTAATACATGGGGTGTTACAATTCTCCTCTACTAACAAGAATTCTCGTCCCGAGAATTAAGAGGTAGAAGGAAAAAGTTCGTGGTATTCCGCACGAAGATTATCCTCGCGTTCCCAAGTGGCTTCATCTTCAGTATGATTTGACCACTGCACTTTGAGGAACTTGGTAACCTTCTGATGGGTTCGACGTTCAGCTTCATCGAGAATGCAGATCGGATGCTCCTTATAAGATAGGTCATCTTGCAATTCGAGCACCTCGTGATCCACAGCTCGGTGTGGAGATTCCTTGAAGCATTGACGAAGTTGCAACACATGGAAGACGTCGTGGATATGGGAGAATTGCGGCGGCAATTCCAATTTATACGCCACCTGACCACGTCTTGCAATTATGCGGAAAGGACCAATGTAGCGTGGAGCTAGCTTGCCCTTGATTCCAAAACGGTGAGTGCCTTTCATCGGGGTGACTCGCAGATAAGCCTGATCACCAGGTTGATAAGTCAAACCCCATCGTTTGCGATCATAGTTGCTCTTCTGGCGGTCCTGAGCCGCCTTGAGATTTTCCCGGACAATACGAACTTGTTCTTCGGCGTATTGAATAATATCTGGACCCACGAGCGGTCGTTCCCCAGTTTCTGACCAATTCAGAGGGGTTCGACACTTACGTCCATATAGAACTTCAAAGGGAGCCATTTTCAAACTGGCTTGATAGCTGTTGTTATAAGAGAACTCGGCATAAGGAAGAGATCCTTCCCACTTCTTACCGAACGATATAACACAAGCCCGAAGCATGTCTTCAAGCACTTGATTAACTCGTTCAACTTGGCCTTGGGATTGAGGGTGATAAGCTGAACTCCAGGTAATATGAGTTCCCATAGCTGTTTGAAAACTTTCCCAGAATTTGGAAGTGAAAAGAGCGCCACGGTCTGAACTAATCTCCTTCGGAATACCGTGGAGTGACACAATTCTAGAGATATACAACTCTGCTAACTGACTAGCAGTGATAGTTTCTTTGACAGGCAGAAAGTGTGCAACTTTAGAGAGTTGGTTGACGACGACAAGAATAGCATCGTGACCCTTCTGTGACCTGGGAAGTCCTGTAACGAAATCCATCTGAACCTTATCCCATTTGCATAGAGGAATAGGAAGTGGTTGCAGAATTCCAGCTGGCTTCTGATGTTCTGCCTTAACGCGACGACACACATCACATTCAGCAACATAACGAGCAATGTCCTGCTTCATTTTAGACCACCAGTACCTTTGACGGAGATCACGATACATCTTGGTGCTACCCGGATGAATAGACAGCGGGGTATCATGTGCCTCCTTCATGACTTTGTCAGTCATGAGTTCGAAGCGAGGTACGACAATGCGGTTTCTGAAATACAAGGTTCCATCTTCAGACAGCGAGAAATCCCTGTACTTTACAAGGTGAAGGTCTTTCTTCATCAGATCAACTTCAGCATCTTTAGCTTGCGCATTCTCAACAGCTTGCTCAAGATCTGGTTGTATCACAAGGTTATTAAGAGAACCCTGTGGAATAATACGTAGATTCAGCTTGCATAGTTCTTCAAAAAGACGAGGTTGAGCTCGCCTAACCATGAGGTTGTCGCAATAGGACTTGCGGCTTAAGGCATCAGCCATCACGTTAGCCTTTCCAGGGGTATAGGAAATACCCAAATCATAGTCCGCAATGGCCTCCATCCATCTTTGCTGACGGAGGTTTAGAGACGGTTGAGTGAACAAGTACTTCAGACTTTTATGATCCGTGTAGATCTCGCAACGATTACCGAGAAGGTAATGTTGCCACAACTGCAGTGCATACATGACAGCAGCTAGTTCTAGATCATGTACCGGATAATTCTCTTCATGTGGGCGCAACTGACGAGAGCCATAAGCAATCACTTTACGCTCTTGCATTAGGATACAGCCTAATCCTTCACGGGATGCGTCACAATAAATCACGAAGTCTTTGCGGGAATCTGGAGGAAAGTGTACTGGGGCAGATGTTAGCTTGTCTTTGAGTGTCTGGAAAACTTTCCTGACATTTTTCTGTCCATTCAAATTTAACGCCCTTGTGAAGCAGATCAGTCAGGGGCTTAGCAATCTTAGAAAAGTTCTCGACAAATCGACGGCAATAGCTTGCAAGGCCGAGAAAACTTCTCACTTGCTTGACATTTTTCGGAGGAGTCCAGTCCAGAATAGCCTGAACTCGTTCTGGGTTAACGGCAATTCCATCTTTTGAAATCACATGACCAAGATATGTCACTTCAGATAACCAGAACTCGCATTTGGAGTATTTGGCATACAACTGGTGTTCTCGGAGCCTTTCCAGTACAAGACGGAGGTGTTCGGCATGTTCTTCCTTATTCTTCGAATATACCAGAATATCATCTAGATAAACCACGACGAACTTATCGAGGTAATCCATGAAGATGTAATTCATCAGACGGGAGAATGTGGCTGGAGCATTTGTTAGGCCAAATGACATGACGGTGTACTCGTAGGAGCCATAACGAGTAACAAATGCAGTCTTCGGAATATCCTCTTCACGAACACGGATCTGATGGTATCCCAATCTCAAATCAAGCTTAGAGAATACTGAGGATCCGGCAAGTTGATCATACAAATCATTGATCCGGGGAAGCGGATATTTATTCTGGATTGTAGCTTGGTTAATGGGCCGATAATCCTGAACCAATCGGTTAGTTCCATCCTTCTTCTTAACGAAGAGTGAAGGTGCTCCCCAAGCAGAGGAACTGGGACGAATGAAACCTTTCTTAAGTGACGTGTCGATTTCTTCCTTAAGTTCGAGAAGATGATGCGGAGGCATTTTATAGGGTCGCTTCGCAATAGGGGTAGTGCCAGGTTTCAAGTCGATGACAAATTCGACAGCTCTAGCAGGGGGTATTCCTGGAAGTTCTTCTGGAAAGACATCTTGAAAATCACGAACAACGGGAACATTCTCAATGCCTTCAAGAGGTGAAGCATTCAATGCATTCAGAACATAAATCTGAGCTTCGGCGTCCTGAACTGTTTGAGCTGAGTATCTGACTGTCTGGCCGGAAGGGTGTGTGATGCGGACTGATTCAGTGGCACAGTCAATCAAAGCTTTATGAGGCTTCAACCAGTCCATACCCAGAATAATGTCAATGTTGGAGGTCTTAAGGGCAATGAGTGAAACGGGGAACATCAATCCTCCAATCACAATGTGGTTACCGTGGCTAACCATGGTAGTTTGCCAATTAGCCCCAGGTGAATGGATTACTAATGGGATGGACATCTCCTCGAAAAGTATATCATGGCTTCGCGCAAAACTTTCGGACATGAAGGAGTGTGATGCTCCAGAATCAAAGAGGACTGAAGCTGGGATTGAATTCACTAGAAGGGTGCCCATCACAATGTTGGGGTCCTGTCGAGCTTCTTCTATGTTAACTTGGTTGACATGGACCTGAACTATAGCAGACGGCCTGGCATTAGAGCTTCTGAGACGACGGTTCCGACAGCTCTTCTTGCAACCAATGGGAGGACGTGGTGCATCCTGATGAAAAGCCATAGCATCAGGCGGTCCATCATGAACCGATAGCTGTCTCGGCGGTGAAGGCAAACGAGGTGCAACATAAGACGGCCTTGGTGTTGGAGCAGGTCGGTGGTAAACATTATGGGGAATCCAGACTCGACGCTTCTGAACAGGTCGACCCGAAGACGAACCAACATCACGAGTGCGCTTGAGCGACTCCTGGTAGTCAGTCAGAGCTGTTTCAACTTGGAAAGATTTGCTGACAAGCGTTGCGAATTCTGTGCAATCATGGACAACAAGTGCAAGTTTTATATCAGTACGTAGTCCTTCACGGAATTTCTCCTGCTTGCGAGTGTCGGTGTTGACGTCATCCTCAGCATAGCGGGACAGTTCGATAAATTTCCTCTGATATTCATCCATAGTCATTGTGCCCTGTGAGAGTTTACGGAACTCCTGCTTCCTCTGGTCCATCAGACCTTGAGGAATGTACCGTGCACGAAAAGCTGACTGAAATTCCTGCCAAGTGGTTACAGTTTCAGCAGGCAACATACCCTTGTGGCTTTCCCACCATTGAGCCGCTGATCCCCTCAGGTGATACATCGCATAGGTGACGTAACTGTCAGGGATAACATTGGCCGACATCATCTGGAAGGCAATGTCACGGAGCCAATCATCAGCATCCATTGGATCAGTCGAGCTGCGAAAAGTGGATGGATTGAGGCGCACGAATTCCGGCAGAGTTATTGGAGCATTCTGTTGCTGAGCAGTCTGGTTTGGAAATTGAGCCATTAGTCCGGTGATAAACTGCTGCATCATTGCGGCAATATAGGGTGGAGGTGGAGGATCGTCAGCCATCCTGCCAAATCAACAGGGGCAGTTTAGCAAGAAAAACTGCAGGAGTATGGAATAATTCATGAAGTATCACGCTCAACAGAAGGAAGCGCAATAGATACTTCATCATATTCGCACCAGACATTCGAATCCACTCATAGCCTCGGTTAGTATCCGGCATTACGACAGTAGAAAAGGGAAGGCTAGACAACTAGGCGGCGCGCAGGCACGCGGTAGGGAAGTACACAACGAGACATAGCAAAGGCTACATCAACGTCGGAGAAAACTATTGGAGCGAGGAATCTGCAAGTGACAACATAGGGTGCCCTCGATAAAAGGATCCTGTAAGCAGAACCTGGCCCACAATCTTGAAGCAAGGGGGGATATTTTCAGAACTCCGGGTGGATGTGAGCACGAGAGCCTAATGTTGGAGTTAGTAAAATTTTAACCCGAATAGAAGAGAGATCAGAGGCCCAGAGTAAAGGTCGAGGAGTAAAAGGTACTTATACCACCCAATTGGGGACGTGGGCCCGTAAGCCACACAGCCAAGTTAGAAAAACAGTTTTCGGTTACTAGACTCAACTTCGGCCAAGGAGTTGGAAAGGGGGGTTCCTACAGTCAGTCGGCTCTGATACCAACTTGTGACGCCCCCGGCCCGATCGTGCACTAATCATACATGCAAATGCACATGATCAAGCCTAAGGACTCACGGGAAGATATCACAACACAACTCTAAAACAAAAATAAAGTCATACAAGCTTTATATTACAAGCCAGGGGCCTCGAGGGCTCGAATACATAAGCTTGCGTACAAGCGTCAGCGGAAGCATCAGATATCTGAGTACAGATATGAAATAGAAACAGAAAGGCCTTTAGAAAAGCGGGGCAAAATAAAACACTACGATCGAAAGGCGAAGGCCTCCTGCCTGGGACCCTCCGATCCTACTCCTGGTCGTCAGTCAACTCGTAGTAGTATCCATCCTCTGGGTAGTAGTAGTAGCGATCGTCGGGACATCTGTCTCAGGGGGGCTCCGTCATCTGGTCACGACAAACTGATAAGGGGAGAAAAGGAAAACAAAGCAACCGTGAGTACTCAGAAGTACTCAGCAAGCAAGGATCTACACTACATATGCAACATTTTCAAGGGGAGGCTGTATATGTGGACTGGGCTGCAGAAATGCAAGAATAGAGAGTAGGCCTAGTCCTATCGAAGACTAGCATCTTCATCGGTCTTGCAACAATAGAAGAGAGTAGAACAGTACAATATAATGTAGCAGTATCATTAAGTCTCATCCTCACCCAGAGATCCTTTCTCGACTCCCTGCGAGAAAGCAATCCCAGAGCCATACAGTCATCAACCTCGTCCGGAGATCCCTTCTCGACTCCCTGCGAGAAGCAATCCCAGAGCCATACATACAGGTCTCATCACATGTATCCAGTTCTAGTTGTATCGATCGGGATACAACTCCGATTGTCCTTTACCGTAGGACCGGCTATCGATAGAAGTTTTCTTCCCTGCAGGGGTGCACCAACTTACCCAACACGCTCGATTAACTCTGGCCGGACACACTTTCCTGGGTCATGCCCGGCCTCGGCCAAACGACACATCGCAACCCTACCTACAGCTCAGCAGAGAGGTCCCCGCCGGTCTACATCCTAAGCGCAAGGGGGTCTTGGCCATCGCCCCTCGCCCTCCGGGTCGTTGCGCACAGGGTGGATACCAGCATCGCCTCGGGTGGCCGACACGATCCGACCGTGCCGCCATGCTGAACTGGACGTCTGACAGAGCTTTCGGCTGATGCATACGATGCAGAACGCCCATACTATGCCCATGTGATGGTTAGTGCTATCAGGCCAGAGGCCTGCTCGGATCAAATATCCAAATCGTTAGGACTAGGGGCTTGTGGTAACGAGCAGAGACTCACGAAAGATGTGACCCCGTCGCCCCGTCTCGAGGACTTGCTGCAAGGGTTAAGAATTCCCGGTCGCGCCTCGTATTCACCACTCGGGCACCACACTGGCACCCGTCTTCACAACACTCGCCACTTAGGCGCACGCGGGTACCCCTCAGGGTCGACCCGCCTATCCAAGTAACAGTGTAAAGTCCAAGTATCCGTGTGTCCATAACATCAGGGGAATCTGAGGTATCACCCTCGTTTGATTTCCCACTCGATGTATCCGTCAAGGTGAACTCGGAGGAATCACCCTCGCTGGGTTCACACTTCAGGTGTTGTACGACAGCGTCGTTACCGGAAGTGGTGAAGGAGGAATCACCCTCGATGACCACGACCGAATAGCTACTCTACAGAGTTAACATCAGAAGTGCTACAAGAGGTTTCAACCTCGGCACTCGATAGTAACGCTGCAGTGTCGTTACAACTAAAGGGGGTGATGTGCGGTGTCGGGGCCTGGTCTTCAATCCCGTTGATCGGGTCTTCTGACAATCCAGCGTGGCAGTCGGGATAAGTGGGGTCACTGATAGGTCTCTACCCAGCCTAGTCTAAACAGTTTAGGATATGCAGGTAATTATCAACAGCAGGTTACAATAAACAGGCTATGCATCAGAATAGGTAAAGCAGCAGCAGCAGCAATTCTAATGCAAGCATGGGAAATTAGAATGGGCGATATCGGGATGATCAAAAAGGGGGGCTTGCCTGGTTGCTCGGCGGCAAGGGCAAGGTCTTCAGGGGTCGTCGAACTTCGGAGCTGCGTCGGTACCAGCTCTATCGAGAGAGAAGAGGGGGAGGAAACAGTATAAATATAGAGCAAACATGAGCAACGCAAAGTACGGCATGACAATATGCAGTGCCGGGTGTGTTCTAACGTGTGGTTGCACGTCACCGAGGAAGGAGGAATCCATCCGGGAATGTTTTCCCGGTTCCGGACATTTGTCAGACAGATGACCGGAGAGGGACGGTTGCATGTTCGGATAGTTAGGGACGCGTGACAGACGAACGGACCGTGTATTCGAATTTGTCTCGTCGTTCTGAGCAACTTTCATGTACAAAGTTTTTCCATCGGAGTTACGGATTATTTAATATGATTTTCTAAAGTTTTTATTAATTTCTAGAATTTAATTAATTATTTAAATTAACATTATTCGAAACAGTGTCTGCTGACGTCAGCATGACGTCAGGACCAGTGGGTCCCACCTGTCATTCTCACATTAGGCTAATTAGGGTTTGATTATGTTAATTACAGTTTAATTAGACTAATTAATTAATTAGATTAATTAAACAGAATTAATTAAGTTAATTATTTATTTAATTAATTAATATTTATTTATTTTTATTATCTTTTTTTTATAAAAAATTCTGGGGCGTGGGCCCCTCGTGTCAGTGGGTCAGGGGGTGGGGCCCGGCTGTAGGTGGCCCAGAGGCCACAGCTAGCGGGCACGGGCATGCGGGCACAAGCCCGATTGGGCGCACGCCCAGGCCACGGCGACGACGAGCGAACGGCCGGGGCGAGGCCAGTGCGAGCGGCATGGCGAAGCAACGGCGGGGCGGCGCGGTTGGAGCAGCAGCACAGCATCAGCGAGGGGCGAGCGGGGCTAGGCGAGCGTGCGCGGACTGGCGCGAGCAGCAGCAGGGTCGGGGCCAGGCGACGCGAGCGCGGTCGGGCGGAGGCCGACGCGGGCGCAGGCGTGGGGCGTGAGCGGGTCAGCGGATCGGCGCGGCGACGTGGTCGGGAGCGCGGGCGCGCGCGCAGAGGCGGCCGGAGCGGTGTAGCACGCGCGAGCTGAAGCAGTGGCAGGGGGAAGAGGATTAGCGCGCGCAGTGCCTCACCGCCGGTGTAGGGGAACGCCGGCGAGGCTCGATGGAGCCGCGGTTGAGGAGGAGGTCGGGGACGCGAGCGACGGGGACGGGGTAGTCCAGCGGGGTCCGACGACGGCGCTGTCGCGAACGGGGCGGCGAGGCCCAGGGCGACGGCGTCGAGGTGGCGGGGCGTCGGCTCAAGGTCAGGGTGGCGACGGGCGTCGGCGACGGTGCGGTGCAGGGGGCGAGCGGCGTGCGCCAGGCGGCTCCGGGCGACGTCGAGGCGGCCAGGATCGAGGCCGAGCCTCTCCCTGGATCTCGATCCAGAGGAGAGGGGGGGCGAGGCGATTGGGGGGGGGAGTGTCGGTGGCGGGCTAGGGTTTCGGGTGGGAGGGAGGCCTAATAGGCCCGGGGCTAGCGAGGGTAGGCCCGCCTGGCCCCCCTGGATGACCAGCTGGGCCAAGGCCTAGTAGGGGAGGGGAAGCGGGGGTTCTTTTCCCTTTTTTTTTCTTTTGCCTTTTTCTTTTTATTAATTCATATATCTCTATTTAGTAAATAGTTAGGCCCCAACCGAATTTTGTAAAACATGGCAAATGTCCCAATAATTCCTAGGCATCCTCTACTACTACCAAAATCAGTTTGGAGTTAAGGGATCTCACACAATTTTTATAATAATTAAAATGCATTAATCCTTGCTGTTTTGACAATGTTAGAGCCACCTAATTATTTTATTTATTGTTGGTTTTCAATTTTAGAATAGTCTCTGTAAATTTGTTATTTATTGAACATTTTAGTTCCTATGTTGCACAACTTTTATATTTCACTTTCAGTTGAAATTGGATTTTGACTTAGGAGTTGAAATGCAATAAGATGTTAATGATGATCATGCACTGTTAAACATGATGACATGGCATAATCAAAAGGGTGATTACTGTAGTTAATACATGGGGTGTTACAATTCTCCTCTACTAACAAAATTCTCGTCCCAGAATTAAGAGGTAGAAGGAAAAGTTCGTGGTATTCCGCACGAAGATTATCCTCGCGTTCCCAAGTGGCTTCATCTTCAGTATGATTTGACCACTGCACTTTGAGGAACTTGGTAACCTTCTGATGGGTTTTCGACGTTCAGCTTCATCGCGAATGTCAGATCGGATGCTCCTTATAAGATAGGTCATCTTGCAATTCGAGCACCTCGTGCTCCACGCTCTGTGTGGGAGTTCCTGAAGCATTGACGAAGTTGCAACCAGGGAAGACGTCGTGGATATGGGAGAATTGCGGCGGCAATTCCAATTTATACGCCCACCTGACCACGTCTTGCAATTATGCGGAAAGACCAATGTAGCGTGGGCTAGCTTGCCCTTGATTCCAAACCGGTGGAGTGCCTTTCATCGGGGTGACTCGCAGATAAGCCTGATCACCAGGTTGATAAGTCAAACCCCATCGTTTGGCGATCATAGTTGCTCTTCTGGCGTCCTGAGCCGCCTTGAGATTTTCCCGGACATACGACTTGTTCTTCGCGTATTGAATATATCTGACCCAGAGCGGTCGTTCCCCAGTTTCTGACCATATTCAGAGGGGTTCGACACTTACGTCCATATGAACTCAAAGGGAGCCATTTTCAAACTGGCTTGATCTGTTGTTATAAGAGAACTCGGCATAAGGAAGAGTCCTTCCCCTTCTTACCGAACGATATAACACAAGCCCGAAGCATGTCTCAACGCACTTGATTAACTCGTTCAACTTTGGCCTTGGGATTGAGGGTGATAAGCTGAACTCCAAATATAGTTCCCATAGCTGTTTGAAAACTTTCCCAGATTTGGATTGAAAGAGCGCACGGTCTGAACTAATCTCCTTCGGAATACCGTGGAGTGACACATTCTAGAGATATACAACTCTGCTAATGACTAGCAGTGATAGTTTCTTTGACAGGCAGAAATGTGTGCACTTAGAAGTTGGTTGACGACGACAAGAATAGGCATCGTGACCCTTCTGTGACCTGGGAAGTCCTGTAACGAAATCCTCTGAACCTTATCCCATTTGCATATAGAATAGGAAGTGGTTCGCAGAATTCCAGCTGGCTTTCTGATGTTCTGCCTTAACGCGACGACACACATCACATTCAGCAACATAACGAGCAATGTCCTGCTTCATTTTAGACCCCAGTACCTTTGACGGAGATCACGATACACTTGGTGCTACCCGGATGAATAGACAGCGGGGTATCATGTGCCTCCTTCTGACTTTTGTCAGTCATGAGTTCGAAGCGAGGTACACATGCGGTTTCTGAAATACAAGGTTCCATCTTCAGACAGCAGAAATCCCTGTACTTTACAAGTGAAGGTCTTTCTTCATCAGATCAACTTCAGCATCTTTAGGCTTGCGCATTCTCACCAGCTTGCTCAATCTGGTTGTATCACAAGGTTATTAGAGAGACCCTGTGGAATAATACGTAGATTCAGCTTGCATAGTTCTTCAAAAAGACGAGGTTGAGCTCGCCTAACCATGAGGTTGTCGCAATAGGACTTGCGCTTAAGGCATCAGCCATCACGTTAGCCTTTCCGGGTATAGGAAATACCCAAATCATATGTCCGCAATGGCCTCCATCCATCTTTGCTGCCGGAGGTTTAGAGACGGTTGAGTGAACAAGTACTTCAGACTTTTATGATCCTGTGAATCTCCAACGATTACCGAGAAGGTAATGTTGCCACAACTGCAGTGCATACATGACAGCAGCTAGTTCTAGATCATGTACCGGATAATTCTCTTCATGTGGGCGCAACTGCGAGAGCCATAAGCAATCACTTACGCTCTTGCATTAGGATACAAGCCTAATCCTTCACGGGATGCGTCACATAAATCACGAAGTCTTTGCGGGAATCTGGAGGAAAGTGTACTGGGGCAGATGTTAGCTTGTCTTTGAGTGTCTGGAAAACTTTCCTGACATTTTTCTGTCCATTCAAATTTAACCCCCTTGTGAAGCAGATCAGTCAGGGGCTTAGCAATCTTAGAAAAGTTCTCGACAATCGCCGGCAATAGCTTGCAAGGCCGAGAAAACTTCTCACTGCTTGACATTTTTCGGAGGAGTCCAGTCCAGAATAGCCTGAACTCGTTCTGGGTTAACGGCAATTCCATCTTTTGAAATCACATGACCAAGATATGTCACTTCAGATAACCAGAACTCGCATTTGGAGTATTTGGCATACAAGCTTGTTCTCGGAGCCTTTCCAGTACAAGACGGAGGTGTTCGGCATGTTCTTCCTTATTCTTCGAATATACCAGAATATCATCTAGATAAACCACGACGAACTTATCGAGGTAATCCATGAAGATGTAATTCATCAGACGGGAGAATGTGGCTGGAGCATTGTTAGGCCAAATGACATGACGGTGTACTCGTAGGAGCCATAACGAGTAACAATGCGTCTTCGGAATATCCTCTTCACGAACACGGATCTGATGGTATCCCATCCAAATCAGCTTAGAGAATACTGAGGATCCGGCAAGTTGATCATACAAATCATTGATCGGGGGAAGCGGATATTTTATTCTGGATTGTAGCTTGGTTAATGGGCCGATAATCCTGAACCAATGGTTAGTTCCATCCTTCTTCTTAACGAAGAGAGTGAAGGTGCTCCCCAAGCAGAGGAACTGGGACGAATGAAACCTTCTTAAGTGACGTGTCGATTTCTTCCTTAAGTTCGAGAAGATGAGGCGGAGGCATTTTATAGGGTCGCTTCGCAATAGGGGTAGTGCCAGGTTTCAAGTCGATGACAAATTCGACAGCTCTCCAGGGGGTATTCCTGGAAGTTCTTCTGGAAAGACATCTTGAAAATCACGAACACGGGAACATTCTCAATGCCTTCAAGAGGTGAAGCATTCAATGCATTCAGACATAAATTCTGAGCTTCGGCGTCCTGAACTGTTTGAGCTGAGTATCTGACTGTCTGGCCGGAAGGTGTGTGTTGATGCGGACTGATTCAGTGGCACAGTCAATCAAAGCTTTATGAGGCTTCAACCCAGTCCATACCCAGAATAATGTCAATGTTGGAGGTCTTAAGGGCAATGAGTGAAACGGGGAACATCAATCCTCCAATCACAATGTGGTTACCGTGGCTAACCATGGTAGTTTGCCAATTAGCCCCAGTGTGAATGGATTACTAATGGGATGACATCTCCTCGAAAAGTATATCATGGCTTCGCGCAAAACTTTCGGACATGGAAGGAGTGTGATGCTCCAGAATCAAAGAGTACTGAAGCTGGGATTGAATTCACTAGAAGGGTGCCCATCACAATGTTGGGGTCCTGTCGAGCTTCTTCTATGTTAACTTGGTTGACATGGACCTGACTATAGCAGACGGCCTGGCATTAGAGCTTCTGAGACGACGGTTCCGACAGCTCTTCTTGCAACCAATGGAGGACGTGGTGCATCCTGATGAAAAGCCATAGCATCAGGCGGTCCATCATGAACCGATGCTGTCTCGCGGTGAAGGCAAACGAGGTGCAACATAAGACGGCCTTGTTTGGAGCAGGTCGTGGTAAACATTATGGGGAATCCAGACTCGACGCTTCTGAACAGGTCGACCCGAAGACGAACCAACATCACGAGTGCGCTTGAGCGACTCCTGGTAGTCAGTCGAGCTTTTTCAACTTGGAAAGATTTGCTGACAAGCGTTGCGAATTCTGTGCAATCATGGACAACAGTGCAAGTTTTATATCAGTACGTAGTCCTTCACGGAATTTCTCCTGCTTGCGAGTGTCGGTGTTGACGTCATCCTCAGCATAGCGGGACAGTTCGATAAATTTCCTCTGATATTCATCCATAGTCATTGTGCCCTGTGAGATTTTACGGAACTCCTGCTTCCTCTGGTCCATCAGACCTTGAGGAATGTACCGTGCACGAAAAGCTGACTGAAATTCCTGCCAAGTGGTTACAGTTTCAGCAGGCAACATACCCTTGTGGCTTTCCCACCATTGAGCCGCTGATCCCCTCAGGTGATACATCGCATAGGTGACGTAACTGTCAGGGATAACATTGGCCGACATCATCTGGAAGGCATTTCACGGAGCCAATCATCAGCATCCATTGGATCAGTCGAGCTGCGAAAAGTGGATGGATTGAGGCGCACGAATTCCGGCAAGTTTTATTGGAGCATTCTGTTGCTGAGCAGTCTGGTTTGGAAATTGAGCCATTAGTCCGGTGATAACTGCTGCATCATTGCGGCAATATAGGGTGAGGTGGAGGATCGTCAGCCATCCTGCCAAATCAACAGGGGCAGTTTAGCAAGAAAAACGCAGGAGTATGGAATAATTCATGAAGTACACCTCAACAGAAGGAAGCGCAATAATACTTCATCATATTCGCACCAGACATTCGAATCCACTCATAGCCTCGGTTAGTATCCGGCATTACGACAGTAAAAAGGAAGGCTAGACAACTAGGCGGCGCGCAGGCACGCGTAGGGAAGTACACAACGAGACATAGCAAAGGCTACATCACGTCGGAGAAAACTATTGGAGCGAGGAATCTGCAAGTGACAACATAGGGTGCCCTCGTAAAAGGATCCTGTAGCAGAACCTGGCCCACAATCTTGAAGCAAGGGGGGATATTTTCAGAACTCCGGGTGGATGTGAGCACGAGAGCCTAATGTTGGAGTTAGTAAAATTTTAACCCGAATAAGAGAGATCAGAGGCCCAGAGTAAAGGTCGAGGAGTAAAGGTACTTATACCACCCAATGGGACGTGGGCCCGTAAGCCACACAGCCAAGTTAAAAACAGTTTTCGGTTACTAGACTCAACTTCGGCCAAGGAGTTGGAAAGGGGGGTTCCTACAGTCAGTCGGCTCTGATCCCACTTGTGACGCCCCCGCCCGATCGTGCACTAATCATACATGCAAATGCACATGATCAAGCCTAAGGACTCACGGAAGATATCACACACAACTCTAAAACAAAATAAAGTCATACAAGCTTTATATTACAAGCCAGGGCCTCGAGGGCTCGAATACATAAGCTTGCGTACAAGCGTCAGCGGAAGCATCAGATATCTGAGTACAGATATGAAATAAACAAAAGGCCTTTAGAAAGCGGGCAAAATAAAACACTACGATCGAAAGGCGAAGGCCTCCTGCCTGGGACCCTCCGACCTACTCCTGGTCGTCAGTCAACTCGTAGTAGTATCCATCCTCTGGGTAGTAGTAGTGGCATCGTCGGACATCTGTCTCAGGGGGCTCCGTCATCTGGTCACGACAAACTGATAAGGGGAAAAAGAGAAACAAAAGCAAACCGTGAGTACTCAGAAGTACTCAGCAAGCAAGGATCTACACTACATATGCAACATTTTCAAGGGGAGGCTGTATATGTGGACTGGGCTGCAAAATGCAAGAATAGAGAGTAGGCCTAGTCCTATCGAAGACTAGCATCTTCATCGTTCTTGCAACAATAGAAGAGAGTAAGAACAGTACAATATAATGTAGCAGTATCATTAAGTCTCATCCTCACCCAGAGATCCTTTCTCGACTCCCGCGAGAAAGCAATCCCAGAGCCATACAGTCATCAACCTCGTCCGGAGATCCCTTCTCGACTCCCTGCGAGAAGCAATCCCAGAGCCATACATACAGGTCTCATCACATGTACCAGTTCTAGTGGTATCGATCGGGATACAACTCCGATTGTCCTTTACCGTAGGACCGGCTATCGATAGAAGTTTTCTTCCCTGCAGGGGTGCACCAACTTACCAACACGCTCGATTAACTCTGGCCGGACACACTTTCCTGGGTCATGCCCGGTCCCTCGCCAACCCACATCGCAACCCTACCTACAGCTCAGCAAGAGGTCCCGCCGGTCACATCCTAAGCGCAAGGGTTCTTGGCCATCGCCCCTCGCCCTCCGGGTCGTTGCGCACAGGTGGATACCAGCATCGCCTCGGGTGGCCGACACGATCCGACCGTGCCGCCTGCTGAACTGGACGTCTGACAGAGCTTTCGGCTGATGCATACGATGCAGAACGCCCATACTATGCCCATGTGATGGTTAGTGCTATCAGGCCAGAGGCCTGCTCATCAAATATCCAAATCGTTAGGACTAGGGGCTTGTGGTAACGAGCAGAGACTCACGAAAGATGTGACCCCTCGCCCCGTCTCGAGGACTTGCTGCAAGGGTTAAGAATTCCCGGTCGCGCCTCGTATTCACCACTCGGGCACCACACTGGCACCCGTCTTCACAACACTCGCCACTTAGGCGCACGCGGGTACCCCTCAGGGTCGACCCGCCATCCAAGTAACAGTGTAATTCCAAGTATCCGTGTGTCCATAACATCAGGGAATCTGAGGTATCACCCTCGTTTGATTTCCCACTCGATGTATCCGTCAAGGTGAACTCGGAGGAATCACCCTCGCTGGGTTCACACTTCAGGTGTTGTACGACAGCGTCGTTACCGAAGTGGTGAAGGAGGAATCACCCTCGATGACCACGACCGAATAGCACTCTACAAGTTAACATCAAAGTGCTACAGAGGTTTCAACCTCGGCACTCGATAGTAACGCTGCAGTTGTCGTTACAACTAAAGGGGGTGATGTGCGGTGTCGGGCCTGGTCTTCAATCCCGTTGATCGGGTCTTTCGACAATCCAGCGTGGCAGTCGGGAATAGTGGGTCACTGATAGGTCTCTACCCAGCCTAGTCTAAACAGTTTAGGATATGCAGGTAATTATCAACCAGGTTACAATACAGGCTATGCATCAGAATAGGTAAAGCAGCAGCAGCAGCAATTCTAATGCAAGCATGGGAATTAGAATGGGCGATATCGGGATGATCAAAAAGGGGGGCTTGCCTGGTTGCTCGGCGGCAAGGCAGGTCTTCAGGGGTCGTCGAACTTCGGAGCTGCGTCGTACCAGCTCTATCGAGGAGAAGAGGGGGAGGAAACAGTATAATAGAGCAAACATGAGCAACGCAAAGTACGGCATGACAATATGCAGTGCCGGGGTGTGTTCTAACGTGTGGTTGCACGTCACCGGGAAGGAGGAATCCATCCGGAATGTTTCCCGGTTCCGGACATTTGTCAGACAGATGACCGGAGAGGGACGGTTCCATGTTCGGATAGTTAGGACGCGTGACAGACGAACGGACCGTGTATTCGAATTTGTCTCGTCGTTCTGAGCAACTTTCATGTACAAGTTTTTCCACGGAGTTACGGATTATTTAATATGATTTTCTAAAGTTTTTATTAATTTCTAGAATTTAATTAATTATTTAAATTAACATTATTCGAAACAGTGTCTGCTGACGTCAGCATGACGTCAGGACCAGTGGGTCCCACCTGTCATTCTCACATTAGGCTAATTAGGTTTTGATTATGTTAATTACGTTTAATTAGACTAATTAATTAATTAGATTAATTAAACAGAATTAATTAAGTTAATTATTTATTTAATTAATTAATATTTATTTATTTTTATTATCTTTTTTTTATAAAAATCTGGGGCGTGGGCCCCTCGTGTCATGTGGGTCAGGGGTGGGGCCCGGCTTAGGTGGCCCAGAGGCCACAGCTAGCGGCACGGGCATGCGGGCACAAGCCCGATTGGGCGCACCCCAGGCCACGGCGACGACGAGCGAACGGCGGGGCGAGGCAGTGCGCGCGCATGGCGAAGCAACGGCGGGGCGGCGCGGTTGGACAGCAGCACAGCATCAGCGAGGGCGAGCGGGCTAGGCGAGCGTGCGCGACTGGCGCCAGACAGGTCGGGGCCAGGCGACGCGAGCGCGGTCGGGCGGAGGCCGACGCGGCGCAGCGGGGCGTGAGCGGGTCAGCGGATCGGCGCGCGACGTGGTCGGAGCGCGGGCGCGCGCGCAGAGGCGGCCGGAGCGGTGTCACGCGCGAGCTGAAGCAGTGGCAGGGGAAGAGGATTAGCGCGCGCAGTGCCTCACCGCCGGTGTAGGGGAACGCCGGCGAGGCTCGATGGACGCGGTTGAGGAGGAGGTCGGGACGCGAGCGACGGGGACGGGTAGTCCAGCGGGGTCCGACGACGGCGCTGTCGCGAACGGGGCGCGAGGCCCAGGGCGACGGCGTCGAGGGGGTGCGTCGGGCTCGCTCAAGGTCAGGGTGGCGACGGGCGTCGGCGACGGTGCGGTGCAGGGGGCGAGCGGCGTGCGCCAGGCGCTCCGGCGACGTCGAGGCGGCCAGATCGAGGCCGAGCCTCTCCCCTGGATCTCGATCCAGAGGAGAGGGGGGGCGAGCGAGTGGGGGGGGGGGGAGTGTCGGTTGCGGGCTAGGGTTTCGGGTGGGGAGGGAGGCCTAATAGGCCCGGGGCTAGCGGGGGTAGGCCAGCTGGATGGCCAGCTGGGCCAAGGCCTAGTAGGGGAGGGGGAAGCGGGGGTTCTTTTCCCTTTTTTTTTTCTTTTTTTTCTTTTGCCTTTTTCTTTTTATTAATTCATATATCTCTGTTTAGTAAATAGTTAGGCCCCAAACCAAATTTTGTAAAACATGGCAAATGTCCCAATAATTACTAGGCATCCTCTACTACTACCAAAAATCAGTTTGGAGTTAAAGGGATCTTACACAATTTTTATAATAATTAAAATGCATTAATCCTTGCTGTTTTGACAATGTTAGAGCCACCTAATTATTTTATTTATTGTTGGTTTCAATTTTAGAATAGTCTCTGTAATATTTGTTATTTATTGAACATTTTAGTTCCTATGTTGCACAACTTTTATATTTCACTTTCAGTTGAAATTGGATTTTGACTTAGGAGTTGAAATGCAATAAGATGTTAATGATGATCATGCACTGTTAAACATGATGACATGGCATAATAAAAAAGGGTGATTACTGTAGTTAATACATGGGGTGTTACATGAAATCTCTCTTCCTTCAATATTCTTTCATGAATTGTTCAAGTGACCAATGTTGAGTGTGCTAACTTTCAATAAATTTTACCACATATACTTCTTATATGTGAAGTCATTACTCCCCATGGGATAAGCATATGAAACATATATAATTTTAGATTTCTGATATTCAATTCATTCAACCATTACTCTTAGGATATAAGTGAAGCACGAGAGTAAATGACAAAACTACTCCAAAAAGATATAAGTGAAGATCAAGGTGTAGTCAAATAGTTAAATAGCCATGTGAGGACTCTCTCTCATTCAAGATTTCAGATCCAATGATTTTATTCAAACAGCTAGTAAAATGAAAATACGCTCCAAGCAAAACAAATATCGTGTGACGAATAAAAATATAGCTCCAAGTAAGGTATACCGATAGTTTTGAAGACGAAAGAGGGGATGCCTTCCGGGGCATCCCCAAGCTTAGGCGCTTGAGTCTTCCTTGAATATTACCTTGGGGTGCCTTGGGCATCTGCAATCTTAGGGTCTTTCCACTCCTTATTCTCCTCATATCAACACCTCACCCAAAACTTGAAAACTTCAATCACACAAAACTCAACAGAAAACTCATGAGCTCCGTTAGTATAATAAAACAAATCATTCACTTGGGTACTATCAATACAAGATTCATAATTGTTTCCACATAATTCCTACTTTACTCTATCATTTCCACAATTTATATTAAGCAATATAAGCCATAGAAACTAGAAAACAAGCAAACTATGCATCGAAATTATAATCTGTCAAAAACAGAACAGTCTGTAAAGATCTGAATTATGCTCATAATTATGTTACTCCAAAAATTCTGCAAAATTAGGACATCGTAGAAAATTTGTATATAAATTCTCTGTAAACAATTCAGAGTTTTTCCATGTTCCAGTGAAATTTTAAAATTCTTCTACTGGATGCAAAAGTTTCTGTTTTGGCACAGAATCAAATCAACTATCAACCACACTATCCCAAATGCTTTACTTGGCACTTTATTGAAACAAAAACTATAAAACATGATTAATACAGTAGCTTAATCATGTCAACACACAAAAACAGTTAGGATAAATATTAGGTTGTCTCTAAACAAGAACTTTTCTTTAAAGCTTTTTAGCTAAGCAGTGATATTTTAATGATACTCTTCCAAGCCCAATTTCGATGATAATTTTATTCATACTCTAAAAGATATAAGTGAAGTGTAGAGCATTCTATAATTAATATAGATTGACCAATATCCAAGCTCAAAATAAATAAGTGAAGCACACAAAGCATTCTGTAAAGCCATACTCAAAAGATTTAAGTGAAGCACAAAGAGCATTCTATAAAGCCATAATCAAAAGATTTAAGTGAAGCACATGAAGCATTATATAAATCAACTAGTAGAGTGGCCCTCGCCAATGCTAAACGATCATATGCACGGGTAATATATTTACTCGTGAATATCTTATAGACTCAGCCTGTACTACGCCATTTCTAAAAGCATTTCATATTCTCGCAACAGCTTTTATTGTGTGAATAATCATTACTCTATGAGATGGAAATACTCATACTTTGAAATCATAATACTACTGAGAATTAAGTGTCTAAGAAAGAGATCTTAGTAGCAATCATCATAATTGACATGTTGGTACACATACAAAAGGTGTATCACAATGAGCCGATAGAGCTTGGCGTCAAGCAGCTAGAGTGCATTATCAAGGAGTCTACGTTCATATTGGAGCATCGTGCCAGTGATAGATTTCCTAGTCGTTAGAGTTGTCTAGGCTGGAATGTTAGTCTTAGCTGTTGGTAATGGTTGATCGTAGTTTTGATATTTCCCTCTTTCCAATGGGACCATCTTTTGATCATATTTTGATAAAAATGTAATAAATTTGGTTTTATGCATTTTTATGATGCATAGGGTCTGACAAAAAAATTACATTCAAAATATCTCCGAAGCAATGGGAACCAATTGTGCCCTCGACCTTCATTATGATGCTAATTTTTGACTCGCAAACGTTACATATGTGATAAAGCATGTAGTAGGATGCTAATATTATATGAATGCTATTGTTATGCCTAAACTCCTCTAGAACTTAGCTGTTTTGGTCCCCAAATTGTTTAAATTATCTATATTAGGTTTCAGTCACGTTGCATTTCTAGTAACACACAAAATGGATTTAATTATCTATATTAGGGTGGTGTATTTTGGAGAAATGTTTTCAAGAAAATAGAAAAATGATGACAAATTTAATTCCATTATTATTCAAGAAAGTTATTGGAGGTCACTATCGAAATCATAAAATTGAAAGAAGGGGGACGGATAGAAGGACGATAGGAATTGAAATGTACACTCTTAGACATAAAAATAAGTGTGTTTGAACAAATAATTTGTTCAATTACTAAATGAGATATATGGTTGTACCAATGTGTTGCAGACTTCCAATGCACAATGACAAGGGGGAAATCGTCAGATTTCTTTGGGTCGGGCGTGGCGTGTCTCCTCTATTTCTTTCCGAAAACTAAATTTATAGAAATGGAAATATGGGTTACTATAAAATATAATACAGTCGTATACCTTATAAAAGGGATCAATAAAATGTCACGGCCATAAGTCAGACTAACTGGAAGAAAGAGGGAAACAAATATGCTTTCATCAACTTTAGTAAATATATATGCATGTATAAAATAAGATGTACTTCTATAATGGTATAGAAATGGATAAGCATGATCTCAGGGAGGAAATTAAATGTTATGCGTGCAACATTCATGAATGGGAGTTGTAGCATCAGAACGTATAAACTATAATAGCTGAGTCGGTCTATCCTCTGTACAAATTGTTGCTAATTGGTGCAACAGACTACACAACTATACACACTTATCAGGTGGAGGATGCAAACATTCTAGATGTAAGAAAACTATGGTGCAACTAAATGTTCAGGGTCCAATTAGGCCTGGAAAATATTTGAGCAAACAATCACACAGTAACTCTAGTGCCAGGGCGGTATTCAGTTCTCTTCAATGATTACTTGATCCCTGATATTATGTCTACACAAATATTGGAAGCAAAAAAAAAGGAACGTGGAGCAATAAGTAATCTAAAGATTATGTACACACACTTAGAAATCAAAATTGTTGACAAGGCTGCCAGTTCCAAATTTTGAAGAGCTCATCTCATCACAAACAAATTATGGTAAGCTCAATATTAATACTTGTACTTTGATTGTAGAATACAAATGTAGAAGCAACCGAAATTATGAATACTCGTGAAGGCCAACCTGTACTGCTCTTAAGTAAATAATACATAAAGGCAAAAACTTTCAAAAGTTCCCATATATGAATGCTTTAATGTTTTTAGTAGAATCTAAGCAACACATACAAAAGCTAATTCAATATGCTGAAGATGCTGGCATATCATTTAACTTTAGTTACATGAGGAGAAACTAATTCTATATTGCATAATAACAATACACATGCTAGGGTATGAGGATGTTTTTCTCATTCTACATGCCCTATACAAAAAAATTAGGAATAATTTTTCAGTAGTACATCTCACCTTGATGATGAAGATGGCACTATTGGCAGACTTGTTTTCGCATGAACGACATGGCAGTTGTAGAACACTTGTCAGGGTGCGTCCCTGGTATTTTCCAATCAACTACAGTAACATGTTTTGCTCTTACGAAGTAGCATTGAAGATTCTGAGGGTGACCTGGTTACCAAGAGGAAACGGATAGGGGCGATGCCACATATGTGGTTACCTGTACGGCCTCAATTTGTTGAAAACTTCTGATGAATTTGACGTGGCAAGCTGACCCCGTGACGTGATCTCTAGGCTGGGCTGCACACAAAGCATGCACAATCTGTATTGATTGGTTAGTAGCATGTCCATGTACGCAAAAGCTAGCTCAGTCTATACTTATCCATTAGCAACAAACCCACCTACACAGCAAGGAAAGACACGCTAGCTAATTAATCAACATGCAGCCGGCCGGAAGCACAAATTACACACACAAGAAATACACACGTGAGAGTTGATTTAATAAATCAAGAAACCTAGATGGACACAACGTACATGCTTTAATAAATCAAGAAATCTCAATGGACACTACCTACATGCTGGCTGCTGATTCCTCTCTGCACGGCTGTGCTGCCGTGTGATGTATTTGCACGCCAGCCTCGCACCGCTTGAGAGACATCATGAGGGCTAGGGTTTTCTCCTCTGTTTTCCTCCTGAGCAAGAGATGGATATATCTGAGAGGATATGTTTTTCGTAGTTCACTACTTAAAATATAGCGTAGATGGCATTGGTGGGTAATTTTTTGTTTTAAAAGCAGATCTACGGTTGTGGTTTTCTGATGTATAAAATTAAAGGTTAGATATTCCTAATTATTGTGGGATTTTCTAGCGTAATTCCTTTTTTCTGGTAAGCCCGGTTAACCCATAAAATACTTTTTATATATAATAGATGTAGGACTATCTTATACTAGCATGGTGCACAAAAGACGCATATCATGTGAACAAAACAAAAACCAAGGTATACCGATAATTGTTGAAGAAGAAAGATGGGATGCCAAACGGGGCATCCCCAAGCCTAGATGCTTGAGTATCCTTGAAATATTTACTTGGGGTATCTTGGGCATCCCCAAGCTTGAACTCTTGCCTTCCTTATTCTTCTATATCGATAACTCCTGGATCTTCGAACACTTCATCCACACAAAACTTAACAAAACCCTCGTGAGATACGTTAGTATAATAAAGCAAATCACTACCTTTAGGTACTGTTGTAAACTCATTCCAACTTCATACACTACAAAAAAAAACACTTCCATGATGATACGTGTTTGTCACAGTAGGTCACGTTTTCTGTCATGCATGTACATCCATGACGATTTTATGACAGAATCAAGATAGTCATACCTGTGCTGCCGTAGAAGTGTTCCATGACAATACCAAAATTATCATCACGGAAGTGTCCACTTCCATGACGATAAATCGCGCGTGATGGAAGTGTTTTCGTCAAGGGTAACCGACACATGGCATCCACCATAACGGGTCGCCGTTAAGCTATCGGGTTCCGGTTTGGATCCGATAACCCGTTAATAGCCCGGACCAATGGGGATTTTCCACGTGTAAAATTCTCATTCGCCGGAGTATCCACGTGTCGGCTCAGTGCTAGGACAGATGTCATCCAGCAAATGGACGGGACGCGCCTATGATACGTCGACACATGGCTCGGCCCAACAGTGCCCATTCAGGTCAAAAGGCTGGCCCGTTTGACTTAGTCAAAAGGTAGCGGCCCGGCCCACGGAAGGCCTGTTAACGGCCTGCTCGCATATAGCCCATTTACAGCCCGCTAACTCACGGCCCATTATGGCCTATCCGAATTAGGCCCAGTAGCGTTATCTGGGCTGTCCAATATGATTCTAGTCCGTTGTAACTTCCGGCCCATGTATGGCCCATGAAGTCTTTCGGACCATATGAGGCCCTTTGTAACTCTTGGCCCATTAACGGCCCGTGGTGAAACTGGCCTGTAATGAACAGTGTATCACTTTATACCCATTAACGACCCATTATTCTATTGGGCCATTTCTAGCCCGTGTTATCTTTCGACCTTCTAAGGGCCCATTTATTCTTGGGATGATTTGCAGCATTCGATTACTTATGGTCCGTTACTGGCCCGTTTCGGTTGTGGGCCAAATTCAGCCCGTGGTTAAAGTCGGCCCATTTGTGGCCCGTTAATCCGTTGGGCCGTTTTCATAGCGTTATCAAATACGGCCCATTAACGACCCGTTATGCCTGTCAATAGAATCAAGCCTGTTATACTCATCGGCTATTAACGGACTGTTATGGTCGGCCCATGAATGGACGATTCCAACTCTAGCCCATTTACGGCCCATAATGCGGTCCATTATTGGCCCATGTTTGGCCAATCGATCATACGGCCCGTAGAAGGCCCATTGATTCTACGGCCCGTAGAAGGCCCATGGTCACTACAGCAGATAGCAGGACCATGGTGGCAACGGTCCGTATGTAGCCCATGGTTATTGTGGCCTAGTTATAAAAAATAGGTTATTATGGCCACTCGAAAAACGTGGAAAAAGAACTGCAGTGACTACAAGCAAACAACTAAACAAGACAATAAGGAAATAAATAAGCAAGCAACTTACGCTAGGCTATTATGGCTATTACACATATTACAACCACTGGGCATCAAAGCTCGCCACCAGTGCTAATATGGGGAACAAAGCAGCATATTACATACACTGGTTGTCAAAGTTGGCGACCAGTGCAAATAAACGTCGTAGCAAAACAAGTCCAGCACTGAAACCACTTCACAAGAGCTCAAGAAACAATATCCCGGGTATCCACCATGCTTGCAAGACGCTTAGCAAGCTTATTAGCTTTCTCTTGTTTGGCGCTTAAATGCTCCAGCGCTTGCTGTTTCACCAGAAAGTATGCATCTGAATTCTGCAGGGACTTCCTCAGTCCTTCGGCTTCCTGTCACAGCACATCTGATCGATGTATTTCAACTTGAAGTTGAGACTCAAGAAGCCGAACTAATTCAGGCAGCGAGTTCGAAGAGCTGGTGCCAGCAGTAGTGGCTAGTAACTCGAACACTACATCAAGACAGGACTTTTGGGTTGTCTCACTGTCTTCAAGATAGTTTTTATTAGCTTTCTTGGAGACCAACAGGGATGTCTCACTATCTTGAACCTTATCTGCATTACTTCCTTTACCATTGCATAATGGGGTACTCTTCTCCAATATTTTGTCCGCATTCTAAAAGAGAAACAAGCAGACACATCACAGATTTACCATGTTGTATATGAAACTCATTTTGGTAAACCAGTTCAGTAGTAAGGTGGACAGGATAACAACATGAAACAAACATATATCTATGTAGTATGGTCACTGTATGGTCTATATCATTCTAGTTTATGTTGCCAAATCAAGATAGAGACAGTTCAAATCATATATGTTTAAGACAAAGCAGCATAGACAGAATATAAGTGTGGGAAACTACACAGCACTAACAACACTTGTAGTGTGCATGGCATAAGAACATAACTATTTATTCAATTGAAACTGAAATCAACATAGAGCAAGTTACAACAGCAAACACGTTAAAGAAACAGGTTTAAAATATACCTGTTGCGCCATTGGAGTTTCAATTGCATCCTTCAAATTTGAAATTAGTTGGTATGAGTAAATACAATGATGCAAGAGCAAAGGAGTATGAACCATAGCTACGGAACCTGACCTGAGAACAATTCTTCTTCTGCTTTAAGCATTGACTTGGGGTTCGGAGTGGTGGTCCTCGTGCTTTGGGCACTCCAGTTGCCTTACTAACTGCTCATGTTTGGGTGCTCTGTGGTGGAGACGGCGCCGTGTCAACTGGAACTGGGTTACTATCTACTGGGGTTGGGGTTAGAAGGGGTGTACCTGGTTTTCTGTCCAACTGGGTAGGGGTACAATCTGCGTGAGTTTGGGTTATGTGTGGTGGGGCTGGTTCTTGGGCAAGTACAACCGTGGTTCTATCTGCATCGACGGGTAGCATGACCTTTTCTGAAGACCGTGTTTTTACTTCCATAGATACTGCCATCACCCCCTCCAATTCAAATGGCTGACAAACAAGAAAAGTAATTGAATGTACAGACATTGTATGATAGATAGGTGCAATGGATAGTAGGGAAGAAGACAGGGCATGAAATAATTCACATTTATGTTGTCTAACCAAACAGGATAGCATGACATAATTTCACATATATGATTGCTAATTAAACAGGATAGCATGACACAATTTCACATATATGATGGCTAACTAAACAGGATAGAATGACATACTTCAAAATATGATGACTATGTAAACAGGATGACATGATATAACTATACGATGTGTCTATTAAAGTGGTTGGCATGCCATAATTCACATACATGTCGTCGATGGAAACATGATGGCATGATATAATTCACGGATAGAATGACATAATTCAAAATATGATGACTATGTAAACATGATGAGATGATATAACTATATTATGTCTTTAGAAAATGGGTTGGAATGCCATAATTCAGATACATGCTGTCTATGTAAACATCATGGCATGATATAATTCAAATATATGATTTATATACTAAGCAAGTGAGCAGAGGGCAATCGCATATATGATGTGTCAACTAAGCAGATGGCATTCAATATTGTGTATATGATGTAAAAACTAAGCATTGCAAGACAACTTATGCATGATATGAGTAATATAACTCTGCCAAGTTTGAGCATACACCTCAGGGGGAAAATAGGACTGGTCATTTGTCTCTGAATCCTCCTCTGAGGAGCTATCTATAACCAGCAAGATATCTGCTTCAGCAGGTAGCATTGTCTACTCTGAAGACCTTGTTTTCACTCTAGATTTTTCCATCACCAATTCAAATGGTTGATGCACAGGAAGAGTAGTTGAATATACAAACATTGTCGACAAATGGAATACGTAATACAAAAAAAGGATGGCATGATATAATTCACATATATGACGCTTGGCTAAACAGCATGGCATTGCATAATTCACATACATAATGCCGTGCAACAAGATAGCATTGCATACTTCACATATATAATGTCTTGCAACAAGATGGCATTGCATAATTCACATATATGGTAATTAGACACTAAACAGGTGGCATTCACACAAAGCATGTCTAAACTAAGCAAATGACATGCCAATGCAAGACACCATATGCACGATATGAGCAATATAACCCTGTCAAGTTAGAGCATGCACCTCGGGGGGGGGGGGGGGGGAATAGGACTGGTCATTTGTCTCTGAATCCTCCTCTGAGGAGCTATCCGTAACCAGCAAGACATGTGCTTCGTCAGATAGCATTGTCTGCTCCGAAGACCTTGTTTTCACTCCAGATTTTTCCATGACCGTGTCGAATGGCTGATGCACAGGAAGAGTAATTGAATGTACTAACATTGTTGACAAATTTAATACGTAATAAAAAAAGGATGGCATGATATAATTCACATATAAGATGACTGGCTAACCAGGATGGCGTTGCAAAATTCACATATATGATGCCTGGCTAAACAAGATGGCATTGCATGATTCACATATATGATCTAGAAACTAAACAGATGGCATTCACACAATGCATGTCTAAACTAAGCAGATGACATATTTTATGTATAAAGTAAGCAATGCAAGGCACCATATGCATGATATGATCAACATCAGCATGCCAAGTTAGAGCAAAATACCTCAGGGGGTAAATAGGAGTGGTCCGCTCCCTCTAAATCCCCCTCTGAACAGTTATCTTCCTCTTGATTACTGTCTGGAATGGGGGAGGGGTTGCTTTTGTGCCCACCATGGAACGACGTCTGCATGAAATTTTATTGCCACGCAAGGCTCGTCTCTTTTACTCTACATGTTCAGTACCATTGTGTATAATAACTGACATGCATAGGAATAAAACATAGTGAGATTATGTAAGTAGTGCATGCACAAATCTAGAGTGATGGTAGCAAACTGTGGATAGACCCAAAACCAATGATAGCAGGCTGATAATATCTTCAGTTAAAAAATACAGATAATGGCTCCTTTAATGTTTGTTTCCACCCAACATGAAACTCATAGTAGACACCCGAGATTAACCAGATAGTAGACAGATAGTATTGATTGCTTCCCCAATATGTACCCCACAACCATTTAAAACTCAAGTTTGAGCATTAGTTTGGACCTGACTTGGAGTCTAATCGGTGAACAGGACGATAAAGTAGCATGTCATCGTATTAAGCGATGCATAACATAAGCAGACATGAAAGAGTGCGACCTCTCTTGCAGACCCGTGTAGTCCTCAAGGTCATCTGCTCAGTTGATGATGGTAATGCAGTTGTCGTGGCTGCTGGCGGCGGGGAAGAAGATCTGAGGCAGCGAAAGAAAGTCTGGAGGTCGGATCCCTGCTGTGGTGAACCCTTCCGTCGTTGGAGCAGCTGAGCTGGGGTGGACCACAGCGCAGCAGGAGCGAGACAAACCACACGAGGTTTTCTTTGACACATATTTGTAACAGAAGTAATTCTGTAAGGGCTTGTTTTAATTGGAGGATTCTAACAATGCAGGGATAGGAAATACACAGGAATATGATAGGAATGCATGTGCAAAATAGAGAATTTAAAAACACATGATTTCTGGCAATCTGGGTGTTTGGTTCACAAGAATTGGAAGATCACAGGAATGCAAAGAAGCAGGGTGAAATTAAGTCAAACCACAAGAAAATGTACGGTTATAATGCTATTATGCTACTATCTCTTGGTCTTGTGCTTCATGAATAGGAATTTTAAAAGGAGGCCAAGTGGATATTAAAATTTCTATGGTTTTTCTTTAAAGGAGACACTAAAGGAACAAATCCTACAGTTTTCCTTTGCTCCATTCCTTTGAACCAAATGCATGAATAGTAGTACCATAGGAAACTTTCCAATTCCTATGTTTTTCCTTCACTTTTCCTTTCAAGCACTAGCGATTCTAGTAGGCAGGCTTGAACAGGGAAAAGCCTACACTCCAAAAATGTTTCTGTGCTACTTCTACTACTTTGGACCCAGGCCACTGCCCTACTAGCTCAACTCCCAGGCCCATCTACAAATGCATAGCTCAAACGCGCAGAAATAAATAATGATGGCATTCGAGAGAGTCCATCACGGATAGCTAAGTTGCCTGGTACCTCACTGCTTGTCATATAGTAGGAGAAATTAATCATATTTCACGTTACTACGCGTGTTCAGTGGACAGTATATATAACATGTAGAGTAAAAAAGCGATGCAACAAGTGTACAACCTCTTTGGCGAAGCCATGTCGATCTCAGCATCATTGGGTTGGTTGGTGAGGATGCTCCGGCTGATGTGGCTGTCCGAGGAGGGGAAGAAAATCTTAGGCGTCTGGAGATGGAGCCGAGGGTACTGCTCCGCTGTGATGGAGGGTTTCGTCGTTGGAGCAGCTCCGGTGAGTTGTACGACGGCGAGGCTGAAGCAGGACAAGAGAGACAACATTAACCTGAGTGGAATTCTAATAGCATCTCCAATATATGATGTAAAATACATAACCACAAAGTGCTAGATGTAAAATACATCAGTCGCTCATCTCTGAACTTGACTATCAAAACTGAATTTAACTGTCGAAACTGAATTTTACTGTCGAAACTGAATTTTGCTGTCGAAACTGAATTTTACTGTCGAAACTGAACACACTAGTAGCAGCAGCAGTAGCGCCCGGAGCAACAGCGTGTGCGAGAGCCGGGGCAGCTGGTCATGTAGCAGCATCTCGGGTAGCAGCTGCAGGGGCTCGAGCGAGAGCAGGATCTGCTGCTCGTGCAGCAGCAGCGCGAGCAAGAGTAGAGCAGCAGCGCAAGCAAGAGCAAGAGCAAGAGTAGCAGCAAGAGCAAGAGTAGAGCAGCATCGCAAGCAAGAGCAAGAGCAGCAGCGCGAGCAAGAGCAAGAGCAGACCAGGCAGGGTACCGAGAGCAAGAGCAGAGCAGCAGCGCGAGCGAGAGCCAAAGCAACAGAAGCTCCTACTGATGTGGACATCACCGCCGAGGGAGCGATGCCGTGAAGGAAGTGGCCGGCTACGCCGCCGTAGATGGAGTCACTCCATGGCGGCTAGGGACCGAGCGCCGGCAGCTCCGTGAGATCGAATCAAGAAGAAAATGCAGTGATTAGTGTAGAACCTCTTTGGTGGCGCCGATTAGGCCTCAGCTTCATCCGAGGAATCGGTGATGGTGCTGCTCTTCCAGTGGTGCAGGTGAAGACGGCGCTGTGGGAATGGAGGTGGCGCGAAAGACGAGGTGAACATCAAGGCAGCTCCTTGGAGGTGGAGGACGGGGTGGCTGAACCGGCGGGATGACGAGATCGACGATGGATCCTCATCCGGTGCGGTGGATGAGGGACGTCGAGGTGCTGCTGTGGACGACGTCGTCGGGGAAGAGGCTCCGGCTGGGTGGCGGACGAAGGAGGGTGTGGGGCTTCGCGGGTTTTCGCGGCCTCGGTGTACGAATGGGGGCGGAGGGGATGGGAGGAGGGAAACCTGGCTTAGGGACGCGCTTGTCCGAAATGTGGGGTAAGTTACGAAAGTACCCCCCACCGATTTGAGCTAGGCGATTCTTTCGGTTCAGGGGTATCACGGGAATTTCGCGTGTCGGGATTTCGCAGGAGGTGGGAGTTTTCGCGCACGTTGTAATTTTGGGATAGCAAGGCACGGGTTGAGATGGAGGGAGTTTTCGGAGCACAACGAGACAAAGAGATATCTTAAAATTTCGGGGTAACAAGGCGCGGGTTGAAGAGGCGGGAGTTTCACAGCACGATAGACAGAGATGCTAGCTTAAAATTTTGGCATAACAAGGCGCGGCTTGAAATTTTGGGAGAACAAGCTTAACGTGTACAAAAAAAAACAAAAAAAGACAATTCACACCCACTACAAAAAGCCATGTCCTGTTTTACTATATTACTAGAAATGCCATTCAAATACAACAACAAAAAACTAAAAAAATCGGGACAACAAGCTTAACATGTACAGTACCAAATCAATTTGCAGTTCCCTCGACAATAAAAAAACAATTCGTGCTGTCTAGCATATGGACAAAATTTGAGTACGTTTTTCCTGTTTGAATGGGATTGTACTCGGGTTAGTTATACAACCATCTAAATATTATCTTCACAACACATGACATGAATATAGGAGTAGTAAATTCCCATATAAATATGAACTACATGTACATCCGATCTCGAATTCAAATATATGTATCCATTTTATGTTGAATTAGAATCATAGTACATGTATGCTCTAGCTAGATGTTCGGAATCTAAACCATGTATGATACTATGTACAATGTGTTTAACATGCACAACACACACACACACACCATTTAGACTAGTAAGGTACACGTGCATGGCACGCATGAGATTTGGCAACCAAATTATGAATAAATACGACACTATAGCATGGAAGCTTTGAGTCATATATGCATGATGTAGATGTTCGTTTAATTCTTATAGTTCATCTCATTCAAAATCAATTAGTTTTTATAAAAAAGTTAATCTATTTTAAGATTCATGGAATTATGCGTTGTAAAGCATAAAGTAAAAAACAAATAATGGCAATTCATCTAGAAAAAAAATTGGGCAATTATGATACGGAAGATTCTAGAACAAAGGAGAAGTGCTTGTGTTTTGAGGTTTGTGCATTATGCTTAAGTTCAACCATGCAGTCTTCTAGATTGTACATGTGGCAGAATCTAGTGGAATGTAGATGATATCCAACGGCCAGTAGTGCTCGGATTTGCCATCTCTGCACTGTCGGATTGGCTTCATCCAACGGCCATCTTTCAAAGTTATTCGCACACTATATAGGGGTATAGATATGTGATGCGAAAGCCACCCATCATCTCCAATTTGAATAGTGTGTCCATGCATGGATGCAATGTGGCCAAATGATGCCTGCCAGCAGTATCTCAAATTCAAATCAGTCTGACCTCTTGTTCAATGTGTATATAGTATAGCATGCGCATTTCCAAACCACACCACGCATATCTCAGTTATATTCATGCATGCATGGGTTTCAAATATCATGATCTCTTATTCAAATATTTGAATTCAACTTTACATTGATTATGACCTCACCTAGTCTTTTACACCCACACAGTCATCTTCTCTTTATAGTTGTACCACTTTCTCTCGTGCATGCATGCACACACACTACCACTCGGCATTATCCATCGCACACACGCAATATTTTTCTTCAGGTCGATCTCCCATGCATGCACAAAAACACACCTCCCCGTCTTCATCACTTCGGGCATTCTTTATCTCTCACATGCATGCGCAACGATCGATGTTCCTCTATGTTTGTATATATATAGCTAGGTCCCCAGTTTTCCACACAAATCGATCGATCTATATATCTAGTCAGGTCTCACCCTCTTTTCCACGTACACATCAATCAATCTACCTCTCTATATAGGACTACATAGCTAATACACACACATTATCTATCCATCATCTCCCTCTCATCATCCATGCCTTCTGCTTCATCTCTCAGAAGCGCGCACAGTGGCGAAGATTGGGGGCAGCAAGGGCCCTGGCCCCACCTAACATAACTATATTGAGGCTAATATGAATGTGATCAGTAGATCAATTGTTGGTAAAATGGTTTAAGTTGATGAATTGGCTCTCCCCATAAAGGATTAGCAATGCTTGGCCCCTAGCTCATTTAATTTTCATGGCCCTGCCACTGCGCGCAACCGCGCATGTTCTTGCCCCCTCTCTTTAAATATCGATCTCGCACTTGTGCACTCCTTCACAGTCTCCCTCCACTTGGCCCCTCGCACCATCTTCCAGCCCTCCCCCATATCCCAGTGCGTGTACGCTTGTAGAGCTCTTCCCTCTATCTGTCTCTATCGATATCTCGCGCGGTCGACCCCTCCCCTCCCTTCTCGTATATCACCCCGACCCCATGCACATACATGTATGTATATAGGCCTCTCCTTCACACAAATTGCATTAACATGTATTCCCTCACCATATCTTAGTATCTCACACACACGGACTACGTGTGCGAAAGAGAAGAGATGCACACACGCACTCGTTCCTACATACAAACGCGCGGGTGCACGGTGGAGCACATTTGTACAAAAAATGAGCGTGTAGAAAGGCTTTAGATGATGTGCCACTAGTCTATATCTATACGACTATACCTCTATATCTATATCTATACCCCTATATAGTGTGCAAATAACTTTGAAAGATGGTCGTTGGATGAAGCCAATCCGACGGTGCAGAGATGGCAAATTCAAGCACTACTGGCTGTTGGATATCATCTACATTCCACCAGATTCTGCCACATGTACAATCTAGAAGACTCCATGGTTGAACTTTAGCATAATGCACAAACCTCAAAACACAAGCACTTCTCCTTTGTTCTAGATTCTTCCGTATCATAATTGCCCAAACTTTTTTTTCTAGATGAATTGCCATTATATCTACTCTTATAAAAAGCAGAGTTGGTGATGATGGTGTGCCTGCCATCCTGCAATATAGGCCATCCGATCTATATCTGACGGATAGGAAGGAAATATGACAATTTACCCGCACTCCTCTCCACATTTGCAGATAAGGCTTTCCCTCGTTCATCCTTTTCTCCCACAAGATAAACTATTCATACAAATGCATCTTGATGTTTCGTGCAACACACGGGAATCTTGCTAGTTTGTTTTTACTTTATGCTTTACAACGCACAATTCCATGAATCTTAAAATATATTAACTTTTTATAAAAACTAATTGATTTTGAATGAGATGAACTATAAGAATTAAACGAACGTCTACATCATGCATATATGACTCAAAGCTTACATGCTATAGTGTGGTATTTATTCATAATTTGGTTGCCAAATCTCATGCGTGCAATGCACGTGTACCTTACTAGTACTTCCAGTATGTGCAAAACACGTAAATTAGAATTCCAATGGCACACTACACAGTGTCTCTCCCTTTTTTAGTTAATATTATGATTAAAATGATGTGTGGGGCATCCATGAAGCCACGTGGCACATGTGGAGGCATTGCCACGACCTTCTTGTGTGGATTGATCACAGTGACGTGCTGCTGGTTCCAGAAGAATGTACTCATCCTCTCTCATGCACACTGGCAGTACGTGCACGAAGCGAAGATGTGCAGGCACGCACTCATTCCCTCACACGCACACGAGGGTACACGGTGGGACGCATTTTTGTACGAAGATCCACCCCATGTGATAATTTGACGCGTGTAAAGTCGTTCACTTAATTGATGGTCAATTAATACAGCGCATGCAAATTGAGTGGACGTGAGAGAGAAAGTAGTTGAGAATGACATTACTACTCCAGTGCGTGCATCCGAGTAGCTAAATCATGGGTTGCTACTTCCATTGATCTCCTTCGTATTTTGTGCCAATTTTTGATTATAATTTCAAGTAAAATAATATTTATGCATGTCATAAAAAGTAATATCATCGAAAACGATGTTCAAATGCGATTCCAATGATATAATTTTTGGTGACATGCATTAACATTTTCTTAGTTAAATTTGTGGTCAAAAATTGGCACAAAATAAAAAGGGGACCAATAAACCAGGACGCAGGCAGCATGATCAATTTTTTCCTGGGCTACTGTTGGTGGCCTTTGTATTTAAATATGGACAGAGTGGAGTAGCACTATCTTTATCTTAGCCTCGTAGGGCTCTCCCAGCGCCTACGCTCGCCTCCCCGCCTCGCCCACTGGATCCCGCCATGGAGGATCCCGCTATGGATAATCCCTTAGATCCCAGGATCCCGCGGGCTGCCCGCTCGCTACGGCCCGCAGCACTACCGCCTTTGAGCGAAACCCACATGTCTTGCAGAGGGGATCTATTGCTCTGGAATCATAGATCGGTGGCGCTGGAGGACATGCCAGGGCTGCGTTTCAGGTGGTGGGCGGCAAGGGCAAATCGAATCGAGGAAGCGTCGCATCGATTGGAGACAAGTTCGAAGGAGCTGCGCCTGGCGAAGCACAAGGCGGAGGTGCATGTCGATCTCAGGGGAGAGATGCTGAGGGATGTCAGCATCTGGCAGCGTTGCCTTGATTTTGAGCTGGGGCTAATGGCAGAGACCATATTCACAGAGTCGACTGCGGAGGAAAGAACGCGCATGCCTGCGGGATGGGATGAGAAGCCGGTGGAACTATTCAAATGCGCGGTACGAGAAGCCAAATCACGGAGCCAGCTACGGCGGCGGCGCTGGGCATGCATCATAAGCAAGGTGAGCTACCCTCCTTCCCCGCCAGCGATGCAGTGACCTACTCAGTTGCTGCTGCAGTGAACTTGCGGCGCCATGGCGGTTTGCAACTGTGACAATCACTCCATCTATATGTATTGTATTCCTGTGAAAATACTTGGTCATTTGGAAAAATATGGTAATTGATTTACGATACGTCTTCGTTGTATCTATAATTTTTTATTGTTTCATGCCAATATTCTACAACTTTCATATACTTTTGGCAACTTTTTATACTATTTTTGGGACTAACATATTGATCCAGTGCCCAGTGCCAGTTCCTGTTTGTTGCATGTTTTTTGTTTCGTAGAATATCCATACCAAACAAAGTCCAAACACAATAAAAACTTATGGAGATTTTTTTGTAATATATGTGATTTTTGGGAATTGGAATCAACGCGAGACGATACCCGTGGGGCCCACAAGCCCTGGAGGCGCGCCCCTACCCTGGGCGTGGCCAGGAGGCTTGTGGGCACCCTGTAAGGCGGTTGGTGCCCTTCTTTCTCTGCAAGGAAGATAATATCCGGATAAAAATCATGTTAAAATTTCAGCCCAATCGGAGTTACGGATCTCCGGGAATTTAAGAAACGGTGAAAGGCCAGAATCTGGGAACGCAGAAACAGAAGGAAACAGAGAGAGGGATCCAATCTCGGAGGGTCTCCCGCCCCTCCACCGCCATGGAGGCCATGTACTAGAGGGGAAACCCTCCTCCCATCTAGGGGGGAGGCCAAGGAAGAAGAAGAAGGAGGGGGGATCTCTCCCCCTCTCTCCCGGTGGCGCCGGAACACCGCCGGGGCAATCATCGTGTGACGGCGATCTACACAAACACCTCCGTCATCTTCATCACCTCCCCTCATCTATATTCAGCGCTCCACTCTCCCGCAACCCACTGTACCCTCTACTTGAACATGGTGCTTTATGCTTCATATTATTATCCAATGATGTGTTGCCATCCTATGATGTCTGAGTAGAGTTTTGTTGTCCTATCGGTGATTGGTGAATTGCTATGATTGGTTTAATTTGCTTGTGGTTATGTTGCTGTCCTTTGGTGCCCATCATATGAGCGCGCGTGTGGATCACACCATAGGGTTAGTTGTATGTTGATAGGACTATGTATTGGAAGGCAAGGGTGATAGCAGCTTCAGCCTAGCATAGAAATTGATGCATACGGGATTGAAGGGGGACCAATATATCTTAATGCTATGGTTGGGTTTTACCTTAATGAAAGTTAGTAGTTGCAGATGCTTGCTAATAGTTCCAATCATAAGTGCATAGAATTCCAAGTAAGGGATGACATGCTAGCAGTGGCCTCTCCCACATAAAACTTGCTATCGGTCTAGTAGCGTAGTCAATTGCTTAGGGACAATTCCGCAATTCCACATCCCCCGCAGCATCCACACCCTCGCGAGCCCCCGCATTCCCCGCAACGTCAGCGCTCGCGGGCGGCGGAGCCTTCGAGGTGGACGGGTGATTTGCAGCTCTGGGCTTCCTCTTGGGCGCCATAGTCGATGACGCGGTCGGCGACGAAAATGTCGATGAAGATGACGCGCAGCATACGCTCTCGGTTTCACGCAAGTGATCCCCCTACCTGGCGCGCCAAAGATGTCGTGGGAAACCACGACCACCTATGGGGCCATGAGCCCCTTTTGGTTCGGCGGGGGGATGGGCACGTTGCACAAAGAGCGGAGAAGCACCTCGCAGCACGGCAGAGATCACACGGGCAGTCTTTACCCAGGTTCGGGCCGCCGTGAGGCGTAAAACCCTACTCCTGCTTTGGTGGATTGATGGTGGATAATGGTGGTGGACGTAGCACACTCACCCGGCAAGGTCGCTCTGGGGGCGAGAGTGGCTACGAGCGTATCAATATGCGAGGGTCCAACCCTTTCTACGGTCGCCATGGGCCTCCTTTTATAGATTAAGGGGTTACCACAGTGCCAAATCAGTCTTTGCGTACTGATTAGATAGCTAACAGTGCTATCACATCTCACTCTACAGGCTGACAGAGCGCATTAAATGCGCCACTCAGTGTCACATCACAGCCCGCCCGACAGGTCCTGCTGGGCTGTTTTGCCAGCTTCGCGCCTGCTCGTTTGACACGTCTTAGGACAGGTGTCATATGGAGGTGTTTGCTGTAGGAAGTAGCTGCCATGTGGCAAGATGCAGTCACTTAGCCACCTTGGAGCTCGACACCACTTTGATTAATGACTTGCGTCGCTTGTTAGGTGGAGCGGTGGAGTGGCTTGCCTCTGCCACCCCCGGCAGGCCTGCCGGGACGATCTGGGAGCTTGCTTCCGGGGCGAAACCCAATCCTGCCAGGCTCGCCTGGCCGGCAAGGTAGGTCCTTCCCTTAGCGATGCCTTGTTCCTCTGGCTCACCTTGGCCTTCTCGACTTGCACTTGGATCCTTCAAAGGAATTGATCCTCCTTGTTTGGTCTGATCTTGGTCTTGTAATCTTGTCTCTGGCCTGTGCACAGTCCGTGCAATGGACCCAGGGTCTGTTGCACCGACATTGTGGGTTATCAAGACCTTTTTCTGGCACCGTTGCCGGGGAGCAATAGCGTGGGGTGAATATTCTCGTGTGTGCTTGTTTGCTTTATCACTAAGTAGATTTTATTTGCTGTTCTAAGTTATTCTCTATCTTTAGTTATGGATATGGAACACGAAATACCAAAAAAATAGGTGTACTTGCTACTCATGGAGATGGGGAACCTCCTAAAACCCTCGATGCTCGTTATGTGGAAAATATTATGCACTACTTTGATAATCCTGAGAAAACCCCATTCAACTTGATAATGGGAGACACGTTGGATCAACGTGAATACTTTAGGGATTATCGCTTGACTCAAAAAGGGAAACTCTTATGGGATCAAATTCACATGTTGCATTGGTATGCTCGGAATTTATGCTTGAGATATGATTATACTTGTTGCACTAGGATGAAGGCTCCACACCTTCGCTTTTCATGCAAATTTAACGATAATGAAACCTTGGCTTCTTATGCTAATGGTATATATGACTACTATGATGTGGAAAGAATAGAAGAATTCATTGCTTTTAAGGGTGCTTATGAAATTGAATCTTTGTTTGAAAAGTGTGAAAATTATGATGATGCTGTTTACAGACCTAAATTTTTTGCTATATTGAAATATTGCTATGAGAATTATGAATATAATGCCGATATTAATGAGTTTATTGAGAAAGTCTCCGCTGTCCAAGAAGAGACTAATATTTTGCAGGAAATTGTGGAAGAAGAAATTGATGACACTGTGAGCTCATTAGATGAAAAAGATGAGGAGGAGAGCGAAGAACAAAGGAAGGAAGAGCAGATTGATCACCCGTGCCCACCTTCTAATGAGAGTAACTCTTCAACTCATACATTATTTAATTTCCCTTCGTGCTTACCGAAGGATGATTGCTATGATAATTGCTACGATCCCTTGGATTCATTTGAAATATCCCTTTTTGATGAAATTGATGCTTGCTATGCTTGTGGCCATGATGCCAATATGAATGATGCTTATGGAGATGAACTTGCTATAGTTCCTTATGTTAAGAATGAAATTGTTGCTATTTCACCCACACATGATAGTCCTATTATCTTTTTGAATTCTCCCAACTACACTATACCGGAGAAGTTTGCGCTTATTAAGGATTATATTGATGGGTTGCGTTTTACCATTACACATGATGATTTTGATAGATATAATATGCATGTGATCACTGCTCCTACTTGCAATTATTGTGAGAGAGGAACTACATCTCCACCTCTCTATGTTTCCAATACGATAAAATTGCAAGAAACTGTTTATGCTATGTATTGGCCCTTACTTGATGTGAATGAATTGTTCTTTTACGACATGCCGATGCATAGGAAGAGAGTTAGACTTTGTCATTGCATGATATATGTTGCTTTGTGCTCACTACTAAATTACAAATCATTGTTAATTAAAATTGGCTTTGATATACCTTGGGATCCGGGTGGATCCATTACTTGAGCACTATATGCCTAGCTTAATGGCTTTAAAGAAAGCGCCGCCAGGGAGACAACCCGGAAGTTTTAGAGAGTCATTTACTTCTGTTGTGTGCTTTTAAAAAGTGTAAAATAAAAAATATAGACGGGAACCTAAAACTTTTCAAAAAAGGGAAGTGAAAGTAAGAAAGACGAGCACCGTTGAAGTGGGGGAGCTCCTTGAACTTTGTTCATGCCCATGGAAACTTTGCAAATCTTGAATTACAGAAACTTTTCAACAAAAATAATTATCCCCTTGTACAAATCCATTGTATTATAAAAATAATGTGCCAAGATTTGCCTTTAGGATGATTAGATTGCTTGTTTGGTTTGTGCAGTGCAAAAACAGAAACTTTGGCTGTAGTGCGTGATTTTACATTTTTTACTGGAATAGTACTGCTATACAAATTCCACTCTCCCACAACCCGTTGTACCCTCTGCTTGAACATGGTGCTTTATGCTTCATATTATTATCCAATGATGTGTTGCCATCCTATGATGTCTGAGTAGAGTTTTGTTGTCCTATCGGTGATTGGTGAATTGCTATGATTGGTTTAATTTGCTTGTGGTTATGTTGCTGTCCTTTGGTGCCCATCATATGAGCGCGCGTGTGGATCACACCATAGGGTTAGTTGTATGTTGATAGGACTATGTATTGGAGGGCAAGGGTGATAGCAGCTTCAGCCTAGCATAGAAATTGATGCATGCGGGATTTAAGGGGGATCAATATATCTTAATGCTATGGCTGGTGAGGGAGTCATGGACTAAGGGGTCCTCGGGGTGATGGCCCATTGGACATGGGCCGGACTGGTGGAGCCGTATAGTGACAGGAGATCTATGAAGCCGTGGTGTGCCCTCCAAGTCAAGAAGGCGCCGGATCTCTTTAATCCCCTATTGTAATCTATCTTCGGTAACCCCTAACCCTACCGGTGTCTATATAAACCAAGGGTTTTTAGTCTTTAGGGCTAGAGCTACATTCATCACCTCATCTCCTTAGGGTTTAGCTCATGCTGATCTCGAGGTAGATCTACTCTATAAACCATACAATACATCCAATATAATCAAGCAGGACATAGGGTATTACCTCTTCGAGAGGGCCTGAACCTGGGTAAACACTGTGTTCGTCGTCCCTTGTTCCCCATCGATCCCAGATCCATAGCTTGGGACACCCTACCCCGAGGTCTACCGGTTTTGACACCGACAGATGGGTTTTACCTTAATGAACGTTAGTAGTTGCGGATGCTTGCTAATAGTTCCAATCATAAGTGCATAGAATTCCAAGTAAGGGATGACATGCTAGCAGTGGCCTCTCCCACATAAAACTTGCTATCGGTCTAGTAACGTAGTCAATTGCTTAGGGACAATTCTGCAACTCCTACCACCACTTTTCCACACTCGCTATACTAACTTAATTGTTTATTTATCTAAACAGCCCCTAGTTTTTATTTACGTGTTCTTTATTATCTTGCAAACCTATCCTACAACACCTACAAAGTACTTCTAGTTTCATACTTGTTCTAGGTAAAGCGAACGTTAAGCGTGTGTAGAGTTGTGTCGGTGGTTGATAGAACTAGAGGGAATATTTGTTCTACCTTTAGCTCCTCATTGGGTTCGACACTCTTACTTATCGAAAGAGGCTACAACTGATCCCCTATACTTGTGGGTTATCAATTTATCACTAGTTTTTGAATGCTTGGTCGTGACAATCACCCGAAGCCACAACCACAAGTCTCCATCGTGTAATACTTACGGTCGGTCGCACCAACAGACGGTCGGTGGGACCCGCGTCTCACCGAAGGGACACGCATCGGCTAAGTCTGACATGTACGACCAGTAACATCACTGACTTGTGCGACCACATTTGAGCAGTAGTACTTGAAATTTCTGTTCCAGGAAACTCATCGGGAGCCGTTTTGGGCCTCGAAACCAAAACCATCAATTAATCTTTAGCTTGTTCCCATCACATTCCAAAGTAGTATCAAACCTGAACGTGTTCCCACTATGCAGGTTTTAGTACTAGTGCTAGTACTAGGTTATAAAAAGGGGAACTACCTAGCCGAAAATTACTCTACCTTCCTCCTCAGAAGTCTTTCTTGTTCGTCCTTCCCTGCCATGGCCGGTGTGCAGAGCTCTAGGTCGAGAACTACCAGTAAGAAGGGAGCGGCGACCAAGGCCGTGAAAAACAAGAGGGCTCGCCGCCTCGCGGGGGGATCGAAAGATCTCTCACAGGCAGGCAAGGGCTCCCAGGAGCGCCCTAGCCGTGGAGGGGAACATGCCGAGCTGGCGGTGCTGGAGTCGTTATCCCTCGACGACATGCCCGATCAGCTCAATAAGCAGAAGGAGTTGATCGACGGCTTGGTGGAGCTGCTGAAGGACAGCCTCGACGACATGCCCGCTGAGCTCAATAAGCAGGAGGAGTTGACCGCCGGCTTGGTGATGCTGCTGAAGGAGAGCATTGCCTCGGGTAAGAAGGCGACCGGTGAAATCCTGCAACTTCAGGAGGACAAGGCGAAGCTCCGCCACGAGCTTGACCTATTGAAGGAGGAGAACACCGGCTGGAAGAAGCTACATGAGAAGAGTAGTTCCTCGGTGAAGATGCTGCACGCCCTCGTCATGGAACAGAAGGAGGAGTTGGCGAAGCTCCGCATCGAGCACCCGGCTGCTGTCAAGGTACATAATGCGGCCGTGGAAGACATGATGAACGCTCGCGTTGAAAAATCCCGCATCATGGACAAAATGAAGAAGATGGCGTAGGAGACGAGCGAGGAGATGAAGGTCGTGGAGGCGATGAAGAAGCAGTTAGGACTCCGCGGTTATCTCTTCATGAAGTAGAGAGCAGCGCCCCTGACTTATGTATGCGTCTTCCTTCTTTTTTTTGGGGGGGAGGGGGCTAATCTTCCTTCTTCTTTTGCTCCTGTGTTTCTTCTTTTGCTTCGGGTGTTTCGCCGCATGTGTCACGTTCTCTACGAGGCACGAATAGAACAATGCTAACGATGAGCGGCGCCGTGGGATCAATGACTAGCAAATTAGTTCATTTTTATCACCATGTCGCACTGGGCTGCCGTGTTTTGCGCTCCTCCATCATACTAGTACTCCAGTGGAAAACTTGAGTATACCGCATGGTTCTTTGCTCCTCCTCAGGTCGTTGGCAACATTTATACGAGCAGTCAAATCACAAGGCCCCACCTTCCAGCAGTAATGAGCTGTCAAATCACAAAGGCCCTCGCCTCTCATGAAACTGACCAAGCGAGACTGCCCCGCCCTCTAGCCTTTTAAATGTACTTTTGTACAGTAGTAGTATCGATGGATTGTGCCATGGAGCAAAACTAACAAGATGAAATTAAAGAAAAAAGGTGGTACATATAGAGAGCGCTCATCGCTATATTATGCATATAGTAATATTAAAAAAGCTAGTACATGCTTAGATGGGGTGCTAAAGTCTATTAAAGAAATTAGCATACCTATTTAATTCTTTGACAAATAAACTACTTCATGCTTTGGGTAAACTTCTCTCATTTAAGTTTTTTTAGAATTACATATCTCATTTAAGTGTTTTGAGTATGTGGCATGCTTAGAGCGTGGTTAATAGTATAGCCAACTGCTGGCTATATGATGTTGGCCATATCATATATTGTACATATATAATGTGAAGAAATGAGTGGTAGTACTACCAACTACAAGATGAACTATAAGAAATACAAGTATGTACGTACTGAAGAGTTAAAGTAACGAGAAAGAACATAACATAGTTCTGCTGGGGGATCAGCCCAACACACCCCTGAAATAAAACTAAGCACCCTGAAATTAAACTAAGCAACTAATCCGGTAGACACTGAGCAACGACACTACCACCTTACTCGTACTCCTCATCCACGTCCTCGACTTCGTCCTTGTCCCTCTTCCTCTTGGTCGATACTTCTTTGCTTGAACCGCACACTAGGCTCTCGCTCTTCATCCAACCCTTGTAGATATTGAAACAAAGGTAGGCATCCATTGCAGCATACTGGATGTGGTCTTTATCTATTAAATTCCACTCCCATGCAAGATGAAACTTGTGGTGAGGTTTTGTCAGTTTGCCGTACGAAGGATCAACCATGGCTCCTGCCAGGGTCAGCATTGAAGGCTGACGGGAGGACACCAGCCTATTCTTCTGGAGGTCGAAGGGCTGGCCTACAACGAGGCCTATCCGACCTAGGACTTCCTTGTCGTTATGAAAGTCTACAGTAACGAATTTGACTCTGTCGTCTGCGAGGAAGTTCTTAAAATCCTCGCACTTAACGTCGGCATGGCATATGTGGTAGACCAAGCACAAGTTATGTACGCATACCTGGATCACGGCGGGCTTCTTCTTCTCTTCCTCCTTTAGATTCTTCTCTATTCCCAGGACTGTGGTGTACTCAACATTCAGCCTAGCGACCCACTCATCACCATCTGACTTTTCGAACATGCGTTTGAAGCGAGCAAGGCATCCTTTCACCGTCGCGGAAGAACGGGTGTAGATGACGTCAAACTCATCGCCGGTGATGGTTCTAACCTTGTACTCATCGCCGATCATGGAGATTTGGGACGCCATGGATTTTGGAGGAGGGTTAGGATTAGTGGAACTGCTGTAATGAGAAAGGACGGATGACTAGTAGCAAACTGCCGTAATGTTAAAGGACGGCTGGGACGAGTAGGAGTGAACTGCTAGCGGTTTTCCGATTTAAAAATGCTGAGTGGGGCATCCGAACGACAGGGTAGTGGCTTGCCCGGTGGATAAATTGATTCATGCACAGTACTATAGGGGCCCAATTAGATGCCATGTCTACTAGACCCACTTCGTAGGCCTCATAGTATAGCCTCTGCGTGTTCGCATGTCAAGCGTTGGGAAAATTGCAGGTGATATGAAGCTTTCCATGCTCCCATGATACGGGTTTCCAAGAGCCCTTGGATCTGAGATCGAATGGTTGCATGGCATGATTCTAGACCTATGGGTGAATATCCTATCCTGGAGGGTTATTATGCAAATTTTCAGCAACTTAGCATGCGACCGTTCGATCTCAGATCCAAGGGCTGTTAGCAGCCCGTATCATGGTCGCGCCTGCCACGACCGTCGCCTCGCTCGCGCGGTCGCGCCCTTGGAGATTTTAGACGGCTATAAATGAGCATTTTTTGCCTACTTCACATGCATGAAACTACTTCCTCCATCCGGGTGCGTTAGGCTATCTGATGTTGGCATGTCATACATAGTCATCACTTATAGTCACTCATACAACAAGGTTAGCTAAAAGAGTTTTTTTTACTTCTCTCTATCTCTTTCTTCGTAGTATTTATTGCATTTGCCAAGGAGTAAGTAGCTAGGGTGTTGCACAATAGCCCACTCCCACCATTTTGCCCATGTCTCTCTCCTCGACATAATAAGCAAAAGTGCCATGTAAGCGGGCTATAAGCCCATTATTGTAGAGTACTTGGTCTTAGCACCTGTATACCATGGAGGGGGTCAGGGAGACTCACCCCGGCAATAGCACCGTAGTAATAATGATAATGGCAAGTCAAATCACAGGGCCTCACCTGTCCAGCAGTAACGAGCCATCAAATCACACAACCCTACGTTTCTACCAGTCTACTCCCTCATCTTCTCGCCTCTTTGTCAAACCGACTAGGCGGAACTGCCCCGCCTACCGCACAGGAAAAGCCCCACCCTCGACTTTTAAATATAATTTTGTATCCATGGATTGTGCCATGGAGCAAAGCCTGAAGAAAACAGTGGTACACATGTATACAACACGCCCGTCGTGTTCGTGTCGCACCCCAGACAGTCGGTCGGTCTGGCACGCCGCTCATCGAATGGAACGCGCATTGCATTTGCACACACATGTGGGACCGCAATTGAGAACCAACCATAGGCACACCCCCCATCCCCGCAAGTCAGCTAAGTTAATAGAAGAGAGAGACGAGCGATAGTACTGGAGCAGTGTTGTACACATGTCAGTGCCTGGATGATCCCTGCACGAAACGGGAGATCAGTTCATGCAGGCTATGTTATACAGGGTTGTAGTTCTGATGAGAAATCTAAAAAAAGGTTTCTTGTCATCTTGCAATAATAGTTGTCATGTGCTTCGGATCACTGCGAGGGTTAAACAGCGACAACTGCGTTCCTCCAAGGCGCTGGTCATTGGGGGCACATGCACTCGGCTGCCATCTAGGTCAAGCCGGCTATGTTAATTAGGACATCTATCGATTGACCCCTTTTCTTTGAGTTTGTCTTTAATTTGAGCTTTGATCCTCGTCTAGTTTGTCCGTCGGGATTCATGTTGTCTCCTTGGGGCAGTGAGGTTATTGTTTCTTGTCATGTGGCATTTTTTCGTGTTATTTGTTAATACGGTGCTTCAGATCAAAATGACGACAACTGCGCCTTCGGGACACGTGCATGAAGACTTCTCGACAGTCATTGACGAGGTCAAGCCGGCTCTGGTAGAAAAAAGAAAACTAGTACACTATATAGGCAGGAGCCTCCACGCTTGCTTGCTAGTGTTGCTCACTTCACACTCCCTCGTTCTCTCCAGATTTAAACATGACAGCGGTGGCTACACACACTCTCTCTCTGCTCACCGCTGGTCACAGATCCGGGCGGATCCCCTCCACTGGGGAAGGTGAGAAGGTGCAACGTTCACGCGGTCATCCTCGGCGACAGCTCTTACCCACTGCCGGCGCGTCCCGATCAGCGTGCCTTGCCGTTCTCTCCCACCCAGCGCTGGCTAGGGAGGGCCTCCGACCCCTTCTTCCTCGTTGCCGTAGTGTGGGCAGATCTGGCCTCCCGCCGCCCACCTAGCGACATCCCGGTGACCCTCAGGTATAACTTCCTTCGAAACCGGCCTTGCTCTACTACCCCAGCTCCTCACGTCGCTGCATTTGTATCTTTTACTATTTCTCAGGCCCCCTCGTAGATAGGATCGATCGGCTGTTCGAAAGCCACCTAAATTTTTACTGTTAAGAGGTAAAACTACTTCATGCAGTCGAATCTAGTAGTACTACTTCATGCAGTCGAATCTAATACTACTTGGTTCAAACAGGGAAGAAAGGGGTGGGGGTGGGGGAAGATTTGTTACCTGAATCTAGGACTTGGTCGAAAGAGGAAATAATGGGGGCGAAAAGTAGCAGAGACTGGCTATCCAACTGGTCTCTTGGTCTAATAGGGAAATAAAGGGAAACGCAGTACAAACTCGATATAAACTGATCTATTGGTTTAAAAAGGAAAGAAAGTGGGGACTGGGGGACAAGTCATCAGAGTATGTCCAGCACTAGATTTGCTAGCCTCACACTGTATAAGGTGGCTATACCAAACAAAAATAGGACCAACCTAGATATCATGTTTGGATGTTTGTTGCCCCGAGCCCCTCTTATGTAATGCCACTGGTAAAATGTAGCAGTCCCACTGTTAAAGTTAGGACACATTAAACCAATGTTGTTTTCAATGTAATGCCTCCAGTAATATGAATTAATGGCACTGTTTTTCATGTCCTGCTAAATTTCCCATTAAGATAAGTTGCTTCTTTTCATTAGAAATGCAACTGTCCTGGTCCTCCTACTCTCCCATGCCCAAATATCAACTCTTTAGCAGCTGTTAATGTAATGTTACTGGTAAAATGAAGCAATGGCACCATTAAAGTAATGTCGTATTTAACAGTTGTCATAGTTAATCCTAATGCCCACACTAATATCTAGTAGTGCTGCTGCTTTAGAAATTGCTACTGTATTTGTAGGATCACCATTCAGATAAGGAACATGCTTCTTTTCATTTGATGTATGTTTCATCACTTGTTAGTCACCCTCCTTTCTACCTTTTTGTGCAAATAGAGATATACATTTCACGCTTAATCTTAGTTGAACTGCACAAAATGATATCCAAATTATAGTTGAACATTCCATGAGCTTCACGACCAACCTTGATGTTGCACAATTTTATTGCAACTAATGAAGAAGAAGCTGCTAGCTCATGGGACCAAGTACTTGCTAACTGCATGATGCAAACATTGCTTCATTTTAGGTGAACTGCACAAAAAGGTCCCAGAATTGAATCATCCATGTTGGTGGCTGGTGTCATCCCTTCTACGATGGTGTTGACTGCAGATATGGTTCCCATCAAGAGGTATTGTGGCATCCCGGCTCAACGAACCGGTTTACCAGTGTTTCCAACCCAGAGATCATGTCTTCTGGAAACACACAACAACTTGGAACAGAACATAGCTGAACTTTTATTGATAACAGTCGAGTACAAGCTCATATATTACATGATCATCGAGGCCAGAAGCACATCTAGGGCTGCAACAATATCTACATTATTTATCTGACATAACAGGGCCTCGGCATAACTTAGCGATACTACAGCGGAAAGCTAAAGCGTAGCGGAATATGGCAGCAACTCCATCCACAGGGACACTGCTGTGGACGCATCCTAGGCATTATAACACGAACCTCCAAGACCTGTGTCTTAGTCTTCTCCTGCATCTGGCATGATACACCAGGTGAGTACTTTGAATGTACTCGCAAGCACATGACAACCAAATAATGCAGCAAGTAATAGCATGGCAATAAACATGTTGAGTCTTAAATGCTGAGATCACGGTCATCAACTTACTCATATCCGGGTTGCTTCACAATCCACGGAGTACTCCACCTCACTGAGTACTTCCGCACATAAGACAAGTTCTTTCATCAGTATCATTATTACGGTTGATCTCCTACAGAGGTCTGGACGGGCTGTCCAATTCCGTGGACACGGCTATTCGAATAGATTTAACACTCTGCAGAGGTTGTACACTTTACCCACACCACGGAACTCATGGCCTCGTACTCCCATTCGGGTGGACCAACGACGTTCCGACGAAACCTGTCTGACCCGTGACTCTTCCATCGTACCACCGGCCATCACACTCCTTCTTGGAGTCAAGCCCTGGGTGGCCCCGTGTCCTCAAGACACCTGCCACCGTCGTGGCCAAACTAACTGTCCCAAACGGGGACGCCGGCAAATAACTCAACTGGGCTCACAGAGTTATTGTCATCTACCTGATCAGGGTAGCACGCACGCATAACCCTCCCTCTTTGGAGGTACTGGTGAAAGAGCACGCAGCCAGCCCAAGTCAAGGCCGTCCCATACCGCCAAATGTGGCTGCACATTTTAACCCGGACAGGTGACTCTCGATCAACCAACTAAGTTTCGTTAAACATTCAGCAGGTTATCAACTCGTGTGAACTTAGTTGGTCATCTTAGCCATCTATTAATTTACTTGGAATTATTTGGGGTTAAATTTAATATGCAAAATGCATATGAAAATGCAATGCTATGACATGCTTCAAAACATGGTTATCCTGGCTTGCCTTGGTCTGCTGAGTTGTTCAAAAACTCTGGTTCTTCAACTCCAAGGTTTTCACCTTCTGAAAATAATCAAAAACAGCAAAGAAAAATATCAAGCAACACTGTTTAATGTTCCAGAAATTCTGTGAGTAAAATAAAAATGTGAAACTTGGTGGAAAAATAGAGCATTGAGGTGTGGACCCAATGCAAAAAGAATCATTTGAATTGGACCTTTCTGTTAAAAGTTATTAACAGTCAAAGGTCTCTGTTAAATCAGTTTTGTTTAAAAATCCAATAAAACAAACGGAGTAACTGGGCCGGCCCACGTCGACAATGCACTGGCCCAGGGCCACTTACCCCTTCATTTCAAACGAAACAGAGGAGGAAGAGGAGGCCGAGGGGGAGGCGGCACTCCGGCGAGCAGCGCCGGCGATCTGGTCGGCGGGAGGGGCTGGCGATGGGCGGGATGGAGGGAGCTCGGAGAGGCGGTTCGCCTCGTACCCGTGGCGTGGCCGGGGATGCAGCGACGGCGTCGCCCCCTTCTTCTCCAGCGGTCGGCACTTTCGGGCGTCAGCGAACTCGTCTATTCCGACGAGGATTGGCCACGGCGATGGGTCGGGGAGCTCCACGGGACCTCACTGAGCTCACTGGTGGTCGTGGTGGAGGCGAAGGTGGATCAGAGAGGGTAGGAGGAAGAGAGGGCGGGCGGCGGAGCTCCGGTCGAGCTCGAGGCTAGGGGCCTCTATGCTTCGATTGGGGCTGCCAGGAGGAGCTTGGGTGGAGGAGGAGAGGGGTGAGGAACTCTGGGAGGCCGGGGAGGGGCTTTTATAGGCGGGGGAGCCGAGCGGCGATCTCTCCCGAACAATGGCGATGCGGGCCATGGCGACGGCGCTCGTACGCCTCGCTGGCTGGACGCGAGCGGTGACGAGACCGGAGAGGGCAGAGGGAGCATTCAATGCGGAGAGGACGAGGCGGGGAGAAGAGGACGCGCCGCACGTACAGTGTGGTCACGGGCCGAACATGGCGGCGGTGACGCGGCGGTCGGCGAGGGCCTCTTCGGCACAGGTGAGGTGACCTGAGGGGCTACGCGGCAGCCAGGGACCTAGTCGGCACGCGTGGACAAGCCATAGTGGCGAGGGAGCAGAGGGACGCGATGGCTCGGGCACGGGTGCTGCGCAGCGCGCGGCGACAACCATGCCAGGCCCGTGCTCACCACGCCATCTTGCGCTCCACGGCCACGTTGCCCTGGCGACCTTGTCTGGCGTGTCGACCATGGTCCATTCACATCACCTGAGGCTCTGGTTTGGCTTGAAGTGGTCTGTGCTAAGAGGTTTCATCAACAACAGTTTCTGACAGAAACATGGAGGGGCTTCTGGAGCTTAGGAGAAGATGAGGGGGAGCCAATGAGCTTGTCTGGTGTGATTCTGGTTGAATGAACGACAAGCTGACCAAGTTTGAGCTCATTTGGTTGAAGTTTGAGGGTAGCTCATGTGAAATGCACAAAACTGGCCTGAATATGCAAATGGAAGTACTGATCAAAAGATAATTCTTGGAGAGCTGAAAATTTGTGGAGAGTGCTCATTTGGTGTTGTCTCATTGCTGTAAAAATTTGGTAGCAATTGGACAAACCAAAAATGCACTTCCTTCACAATGGCTAGTTCTGGACAGAGAGGAAAATGGATTTTTAAGCAAAATATTTGAACATGACCAAGGAATGTTTTTGAAGATTTGGTGGAGATATGGTCCAAGGGATTTTTAGGAATTAATTGAGAAGTTTAGGAGCATCAAAACTATAGGTTGCTTCACAACCTATGCCAATGCCCTAATTTCCCAATTAAAAGAAAAAAAGCTTTTGAAAATGATTTGAATGGAAATTTGAGTACTTGAGGTTCCTGGCAGAACATTTGCAAGATGATGAGGCTAGGAACCACTTGGGAATGATTCAAAAATGACCAAGTCCATGTGAAAGAATTTGAAATCCATTCAAATTCAAATAAAGTCAAGTCAAATTTTGAAAAGAAAAAGTTGGCAAAAATCAGGGTGTCACAAACCTACCCCCCTTAGAATGAATCTCTACCTCGAGATTCGGTTACTCAAGGAACAAATAGGAATAGGCAGATCTTAGGAAGTCTTCTCTCTCCCAAGTAGCCTCTTCTTCCGTGTGGTGTTCCCACAGCACCTTATAGAACCTTATTGTCTTGCTTCTCATGATTCTCTCCATCACATCCAAGATCTTAACCGGCTTTTCCTCGTATGTCAGGTCCTTTGCCAATTCCAATTCACTCATGTCTGCTTGTTTAGCTGGGGGTGCAATGCATTTTCTTAGCTGTGAGACATGGAACACATCATGCACATCCAACAGTGCTGGTGGCAGCTCTAGCTGGTAAGCAACTCTCCCTTTCCTAGCAGTCACTAGGAAAGGACCAATATATCTCGGGGCTAACTTCCCTCGGGTTCGAAACCTTTTTACTCCCTTCATGGGAGTCACCCTTAGATAAGCATAATCTCCTGGTTCAAAGGTTACTTCCCGATGCTTCGGGTCGTAATAGCTCTTTTGGCGTGATTTGGCTGCTCGCAAGCGCTCTTTTATGTCCTTGACCTGTCTTTCTGCTTCGAGCATCAAGTCTGTCCCAAAGATACGACTGTCTCCTGTCTGAGACCAGTTCAGTGGTGTGCGGCACTTCCGTCCGTACAAAGCCTCGAAAGGCGACATCTTGAGACTGGCTTGGTAGCTGTTGTTGTAGGAGAATTCTGCGTATGGCAGACTATCCTCCCACTTGGGTCCATGAGAAAGTGCACATGACCGAAGCATATCTTCCAATATTTGATTTACTCGCTCGGTCTGTCCATCTGTTTGAGGATGATACGCTGTGCCGTGCTTCAGCACAGTGCCCAAAGCTTGATGTAGCCGATACCAGAATGCTGAGGTAAAGAGGGAACCTCTATCTGAAGTGATAGTCTTAGGTACCCCATGTAGACTTACGATCCGGGACATATATAGCTGTGCCAGCTGATTGGCCGTGTAAGTGGTCTTCACGGGGATGAAGTGAGCCACTTTTGTAAGTGTGTCCACTATGACCCAGATTGCATCATTACCTTTTGCGGACTTAGGTAGTCCCACGATAAAATCCATGCATATATCATCCCATTTCCATTGGGGTACTGGTAACGGTTGCAGCAGTCCAGCTGGTTTTTGGTGTTCTGCCTTTACTTTGTTGCAAACATCGCAACATGCGACATAATATGCAATGTCGTTCTTCATTCCAGGCCACCAAAATGTCTCCTTTAAGTCTTGGTACATCTTAGTACCACCTGGATGAATTGAGTAGGCAGATTCATGTGCTTCCTTAAGTATCTGCTGCCTCAAGTTACTTCGGTCGGGCACAAAAATTCGATTCTTGAACCATACAGTTCCTTGTTCATCCTCCCGGAAGGACTTGTCCTTCCCTTTCTGAATCAATCCTTTAATTTCTCGGATTCCTTCATCCGTCTTTTGGGCTTCTTGGATTTCCTCCATCAAGGTTGGCTTAATCTCCAACGTGTTTGGAGTCATAGGACCACATAGTATCAAGTTAAGTTTAGCAAACTCTTCGCGTAAACTTTGGTTCATACCCTCCACTAGAGCATTTACGACAGCTTGCTTCCTGCTCAAGGTGTCTGCAACTACGTTCGCCTTGCCTGGATGATAGTTGATACCAACATCATAATCTTTGACAAGCTCAAGCCATCTGCGTTGCCTGAGGTTCAGGTCGGGTTGCGTGAAGATATACTTAAGACTCTTGTGGTCTGTATATACCTCACACCTTTGACCAATCAAATAGTGTCTCCAGATTTTCAAGGCATGCACTACTGCGGCTAGCTCCAGGTCATGAGTGGGATAATTTTCCTCATGAGATCGTAGCTGTCGTGATGCATAAGCCACAACCTTTCCTTCTTGCATAAGTACACATCCAATTCCACGTCTGGACGCATCGCAGTAAATGTCAAAACTCTTATAAATATCAGGGAGGACTAGAACAGGGGCTGTTGTCAGCCTTGTCTTCAATTCCTTGAAGCTGTCCTCACACTCAGTGGTCCAGATAAACTTCTGGTTCTTCTTTAATAGCTCTGTCATAGGCTTGGCTATTTTTGAGAAGCCTTCAATGAAGCGGCGGTAGTATCCCGCCAATCCAAGGAAACTACGGATTTCTGTCACCGTAGCTGGTGTCTTCCAATTTAAGACAGCTGTAACCTTGCCAGGGTCAACGGCTATACCCTTTTCCGACAAGATGTGCCCAAGAAATCCCACCTCCTTGAGCCAAAATTCGCACTTGCTGAATTTGGCGTATAATTGATGGATTCTCAATCTTTCCAGAACATCTCGAAGGTGTTGCTTATGCTCCTCTTCATCCTTAGAGTATATGAGTATATCGTCGATGAACACTACCATGAACTTATCCAGGAAGTCCATGAAAACTTTGTTCATCATGTTCATAAAGTATGCGGGAGCATTTGTCAGCCCGAACGCCATGACTGTGAATTCATACAGTCCATAGCGAGTAGTAAATGCTGTTTTGGGGATATCTTCTTTGCGGATCTTCAATTGGTGATATCCCGTCCGAAGATCAATCTTTGAAAATACCCGGGCTCCACTTAATTGATCAAATAGATCATCAATTCGCGGCAGCGGGTACTTATTCTTGATAGTTACCTCATTGAGCTGTCGATAGTCTACGCACATCCGTAGACTCCCATCTTTCTTCTTCACAAACAGTACTGGTGATCCCCATGGTGAAATGCTGGGACGAATGTATCCCTTCTGAAGCAACTCGTCCAGCTGCTTTTTCAACTCGGCCAGCTCCGGACCTGGCATTCGATAATACTTCTTGTATATGGGGGCTGTGCCAGGAACTATTTCAATGGCAAACTCCAGTTCTCTATCTGGCGGCATTCCTGGTAATTCCTCCGGAAACATGTCCGGAAATTCACATACCACCGGAATCAAGTTCATATCAGTGGCAGTGGTGTGATATGCTGAGCCGTTTCTAGTTATCATTCGACTGGCTAGGAATTGGATCATCTGTCCAGCGGGGTTTACCAACGTTACCGTTCTGGTGGCACAGTTAATGCACACCTGGTGCGGGGTTAACCAATCCATTCCCAGAATTATATCCAATCCTGGGGAATCGATAGCAACCAAGGTGGCTGGAAATTGTACTCCATGAATGGAGATTTCTAGGCCCCTATATACAATATTGGTTCTGAGCATGGAACCGGGGGATTGTATCACCATGATTTTGTCCAAAACCGATGGGGAAAGATTATGCAAGTTGGCAAAACTCCGAGAAATGAACGAATGGGAAGCCCCGTAATCAAACAAAATAAGTGCAGGTATGTTATTAACAGTAAACATACCAAGTACGATGTCGGGGGCTTCGCATATTTCCTCGGCCGAGATGTGATGGACGCATCCGTGATGGACATTGCGGCGTCCAAGGTGGTTAACCTGCGACTTGGGGTCTGTTGGCTACTTTCCAGCATTGGCAGGACACTGTTTAGCATAGTGCCCGCTCTGTCCGCAGGTGAAGCAAGTATTGTTGCGGCGACAGTCTTCTGCAACAGGCTGCTTGCCGAGGGCTTTAATCTAGGTGCCGAGCTTGTTGTTGTTACCGTTGTTGTTCCACGCAGGCTTGCTCTCTGTTGGGACAGGTTTGCCAACTGCGCAACTTCTGAGCATATGGTTCCTTATTATCCTTCTTTGGCTCAAATTTTCTTTTATGCTCATTGTTTACAAGCTTGTGTTCACGTTCGGCGATGTAGGCCTTGTTCACCAGTGTTTGGAAATCAGCAAAATCCAACATACATAACTGGCACCGGAGGGCATGATTCAGTCCCCCGAGGAAGCGGTCTATCTTCCTTTCCTCCGTATCCACATCGTGAGGTGAGTATCGAGCCAAGTTATTGAACTTGTTCAAGTATTCTGCCACAGTCATACTCCCTTGCGTGAGGGACAGAAATTCCTTCTGCTTGATCTTCATAATTCCCGTGGGGATATGGTATTTGCGGAACAATTCCTTGAATCGCTCCCAAGTGATTTCTTCTCCGGTTGGCCACGTTAGCTTAGTATTATCCCACCAGATTGTGGCGGGACCTTCAAGATAGTGGGTAACAAATGGAACCTTGTCTGCTTCATCGCAGCGGGCAATTTCTAGTTTCTTCTCCATTGTTCTAAGCCAGTCATCTGCCTCAATAGGATCAACGGCCTGGCCAAAGCTAGGCGGTTTGGTCCGCTGAAAATCTGTCAGCTTAGAGTGCACCCCGTTAACATTGTTTCGACCAACCACTGTCTGCATAGTTCTGAGGAACTCCATAAAGTCCTGGTTCCTCTTCTCTTCAAACATCCTCATGATTTGTTTAGTTGTAGGTGCTTGTGGTGGTGGAGGCGGTAAGTCTTCGGACTCTTGCCCTGCCTGTCTGGCTGAGCGACGGACTGGGGTTCCATCACTGCCTTGACTGCCACTGCCTCTCTTCATCTAAATTTTGTTCCCAAAGCAAATACCGAATCGATGAGCAAGATCCATAAGGGTAAAATATAATTATGTGACACCCAAAAGAAATCATTAAGCAACGGCGAATAACAACATAATTATAAAAGACATCCCAACATAATACATGGCAAGCTAGTAGTGGATAACATGATAAACTGCTCAAACGGCAGTTGACAAATGCAATGATGCATGCATAATTACTCCAACTCTAGTCTAGTGGCGTCGATGGCACGGACACTACTCTTCTGAAGAGTCATCATCAGACCCTGAGTCTGAGTCTGAGTCAGAACTGATGATGTGGGTTACTGGGTCAAAGGAAACACGACGATGCTGACGAGACGTCTCCCCTTCCGCAGAAAAGGAAGCGCGTCGCCTCAGCATCGGCGGAGCAGGAGTGGCGAGGAGCGAGGCCCACTCTGCTGGGGTCTCATGTCGGCTATCAGACGATATGCCTGATGGCCCAGAGGAACTAGAAGGCACGCTAAACATATGTGGGGGTGGAACTGGTGGCGAATACACTGGTGGAACTACAGGATGGGGTGCGGGAGTCACTGCAGCAAGTGCCTCCTGCACACGATTAAGCTCCACAGCCAAGGATATGATCATGCGGTAACTGGCGTGAATATACTGGGATAACACACCAGCGGCACGATCAACCTCCGGATCGGTGGGTGAGAAAATGACTCGCCCTGTCGTACGGGACAGGGTGGGGTAATAGAAGAAACCTGGGTGTGTCTGCATCTGGACCTCGTGATAGCGCAAGTCAGTGATGGCCTCCATGGCAGCAAACTGGATCGCCAACTCCGGAGTAGAAGCTACTCCACCCTTAGCAGAGCGAGAAGAGCTTCCAATATCCGAGGTCGCGGTCAAGTAGGCCACTGCATGGTACTCATCCACTGACTCCGCCAGCTGATCCCGATACACCTGGTACACCGGGTCTTCTCCGTAGGGATACAGCCGAAGCCAGACACAGCGAAGCAGAGCTGAGAAAGAGTGGGGCTCTGGCTCATAGGTGAAATGGAATGGAACCGGTGCCATCTACACTCACCATGAAAAGAGTTAGTAATATAAGGATGCACGATGCATGATATGCGCAAACAAATGCAACAAGCAATATGCACACTCAAGGTCCTATACTACTCGCAGTTCTAGTGCGTGTTACCTAGGGTGTCCTACAGTCAGCACGGCTCTGATACCAAGCGCTGTGGCACCCCGGCTCAACGAACCGGTTTACCAGTGTTTCCAACCCAGAGATCATGTCTTCTGGAAACACACAACAACTTGGAACAGAACATAGCTGAACTTTTATTGATAACAGTCGAGTACAAGCTCATATATTACATGATCATCGAGGCCAAAAGCACATCTAGGGCTGCAACAATATCTACATTATTTATCTGACATAACAGGGCCTCGGCATAACTTAGCGATACTACAGCGGAAAGCTAAAGCGTAGCGGAATATGGCAGCAACTCCATCCACAGGGACACTGCTGTGTACACATCCTAGGCATTATAACACGAACCTCCAAGACCTGCGTCTTAGTCTTCTCCTGCATCTGGCATGATACGCCAGGTGAGTACTTTGAATGTACTCGCAAGCACATGACAACCAAATAATGCAGCAAGTAATAGCATGGCAATAAACATGTTGAGTCTTAAATGATGAGATCACGGTCATCAACTTACTCATATCCGGGTTGCTTCACAACCCACGGAGTACTCCACCTCACTGAGTACTTCCGCACATAAGACAAGTTCTTTCATCAGTATCATTATTACGGTTGATCTCCTACAGAGGTCTGGACGGGCTGTCCAATTCCGTGGACACGGCTATTCGAATAGATTTAACACTCTGCAGAGGTTGTACACTTTACCCACACCACGGAACTCATGGCCTCGTACTCCCATTCGGGTGGACCAACGACGTTCCGACGAAACCTGTCTGACCCGTGACTCTTCCATCGTACCACCGGCCATCACACTCCTTCTTGGAGTCAAGCCCTGGGTGGCCCCGTGTCCTCAAGACACCTGCCACCGTCGTGGCCAAACTAACTGTCCCAAACGGGGACGCCGGCAAATAACTCAACTGGGCTCACAGAGTTATCGTCGTCTACCTGATCAGGGTAGCACGCACGCATAACCCTCCCTCTTTGGAGGTACTGGTGAAAGAGCACGCAGCCAGCCCAAGTCAAGGCCGTCCCATACCGCCAAATGTGGCTGCACATTTTAACCCGGACAGGTGACTCTCGATCAACCAACTAAGTTTCGTTAAACATTCAGCAGGTTATCAACTCGTGTGAACTTAGTTGGTCATCTTAGCCATCTATTAATTTACTTGGAATTATTTGGGGTTAAATTTAATATGCAAAATGCATATGAAAATGCAATGCTATGACATGCTTCAAAACATGGTTATCCTGGCTTGCCTTGGTCTGCTGAGTTGTTCAAAAACTCTGGTTCTTCAACTCCAAGGTTTTCACCTTCTGAAAATAATCAAAAACAGCAAAGAAAAATATCAAGCAACACTGTTTAATGTTCCAGAAATTCTGTGAGTAAAATAAAAATGTGAAACTTGGTGGAAAAATAGAGCATTGAGGTGTGGACCCAATGCAAAAAGAATCATTTGAATTGGACCTTTCTGTTAAAAGTTATTAACAGTCAAAGGTCTCTGTTAAATTAGTTTTGTTTAAAAATCCAATAAAACAAACGGAGTAACTGGGCCGGCCCACGTCGACAATGCACTGGCCCAGGGCCACTTACCCCTTCATTTCAAACGAAACAGAGGAGGAAGAGGAGGCCGAGGGGGAGGCGGCACTCCGGCGAGCAGCGCCGGCGATCTGGTCGGCGGGAGGGGCTGGCGATGGGCGGGATGGAGGGAGCTTGGAGAGGCGGTTCGCCTCGTACCCGTGGCGTGGCCGGGGATGCAGCGACGGCGTCGCCCCCTTCTTCTCCAGCGGTCGGCACTTTCGGGCGTCAGCGAACTCGTCTATTCCGACGAGGATTGGCCACGGCGATGGGTCGGGGAGCTCAACGGGACCTCACTGAGCTCACTGGTGGTCGTGGTGGAGGCGGAGGTGGATCAGAGAGGGTAGGAGGAAGAGAGGGCGGGCGGCGGAGCTCCGGTCGAGCTCGAGGCTAGGGGCCTCTATGCTTCGATTGGGGCTGCCAGGAGGAGCTTGGGTGGAGGAGGAGAGGGGTGAGGAACTCTGGGAGGCCGGGGAGGGGCTTTTATAGGCGGGGGAGCCGAGCGGCGATCTCTCCCGAACAATGGCGATGCGGGCCATGGCGACGGCGCTCGTATGCCTCGCTGGCTGGACGCGAGCGGCGAAGAGACCGGAGAGGGCAGAGGGAGCATTCAATGCGGAGAGGACGAGGCGGGGAGAAGAGGACGCGCCGCACGTACAGTGTGGTCACGGGCCGAACATGGCGGCGGTGACGCGGCGGTCGGCGAGGGCCTCTTCGGCACAGGTGAGGTGACCTGAGGGGCTACGCGGCAGCCAGGGACCTAGTCGGCACGCGTGGACAAGCCATAGTGGCGAGGGAGCAGAGGGACGCGATGGCTCGGGCACGGGTGCTGCGCAGCGCGCGGCGACAGCCATGCCAGGCCCGTGCTCACCACGCCATCTTGCGCTCCACGGCCACGTTGCCCTAGCGACCTTGTCTGGCGTGTCGACCATGGTCCATTCACATCACCTGAGGCTCTGGTTTGGCTTGAAGTGGTCTGTGCTGAGAGGTTTCATCAACAACAGTTTCTGACAGAAACATGGAGGGGCTTCTGGAGCTTAGGAGAAGATGAGGGGGAGCCAATGAGCTTGTCTGGTGTGATTCTGGTTGAATGAACGACAAGCTGACCAAGTTTGAGCTCATTTGGTTGAAGTTTGAGGGTAGCTCATGTGAAATGCACAAAACTGGCCTGAATCTGCAAATGGAAGTACTGATCAAAAGATAATTCTTGGAGAGCTGAAAATTTGTGGAGAGTGCTCATTTGGTGTTGTCTCATTGCTGTAAAAATTTGGTAGCAATTGGACAAACCAAAAATGCACTTCCTTCACAATGGCTGGTTCTGGACAGAGAGGAAAATAGATTTTTAAGCAAAATATTTGAACATGACCAAGGAATGTTTTTGAAGATTTGGTGGAGATATGGTCCAAGGGATTTTTAGGAATTAATTGAGAAGTTTAGGAGCATCAAAACTATAGGTTGCTTCACAACCTATGCCAATGCCCTAATTTCCCAATTAAAAGAAAAAAAGCTTTTGAAAATGATTTGAATGGAAATTTGAGTACTTGAGGTTCCTGGCAGAACATTTGCAAGATGATGAGGCTAGGAACCACTTGGCAAAGATTCAAAAATGACCAAGTCCATGTGAAAGAATTTGAAATCCATTCAAATTCAAATAAAGTCAAGTCAAATTTTGAAAAGAAAAAGTTGGCAAAAATCAGGGTGTCATAGGTATGGTCCTTTTTGGTCCAACCGTTTGCCAAAGATCATGCATGTTGACTCTGCTCTTGTGCTACTGTTTTGGCACTGCCATGATAAAGCAGTAATGTTATTATTTTGCACCTTAATCTAGTGGCACTATTAATTTGAGGCAATGTTTTGGCACCGCTAGTGCCACTGATTTTTTTATATCAAAAGAGGGGGTTTCCTCCGATTTCATTAAAGAAACCCAACCATAGAGAACCATTATCCGACAACATCTCAATGTAAACGGGCAGTTATGCAACTACTACTAGAACGGAAAGTACTAGCAGGAGACAAGTTCGACACATAAGCTAGGCAGGTAGGGGGATGCATCCCCAGCTCGACCAAGTTTGGATTACAACCCAAAAGCTACCACAGAAACATCAGGGGGGAAGATAGGGACTGAAAGAGCTAGCTTCAGCATCCCAGTCTAAGCACCCCCGGCCTCCATCCTTGCAACGCATGGTACACCTCGCTTGCTACCTGCTCGACCCTAGTGCCACTGATAAAATGAAGTAATAATACAGTTAAAATAGAGCTAGTGTCCTCTCTATCATTTCATTTCCAATGTACATAAAGAAAGTGCTTCTCTTTGTTAGTATATGTTTCATCAACTAGTCCCATTGTTAATGTTTAAGTGTTTCTGCAAACTGGGGTGCTTAATTTTAGTTGATCTGCACAAAATAGAGATTGGAATGTCTCAAGGCCCCTCCTTGTACTACCGCTGTACACTGATGTTCATCACTGGCAGAAGGTGTATCGGGGAGAATTGGGTCGATTTCCAGTATGAGGCATGACGTATGATGCATCGCAGGGCCCATCTCGCCCTCGCAGCATGGCATACTATGATACTATCACAATATTTTCCCATTAAGAAAATGAAGTTTCTTCTATTTATTAGTGTATGTTTCATCAACTAGTGCCACTATAATGTAATCATGATTTTTCATTATCTGTGCAAACAGGGTTATTCAGCTGCATTTTGGTGGAACTGCACAAATGTACGGATGGAACCGGCATATATGCAGAGTGCGAGGTGCCAAGTAAAAATTACCGACACCAACCATTCTCCATCTAAGCATTGGCATCCACCACTGGTGGGATGGGTGGCGCTCTCTGTGGACAGATCTTTCTCAGCAGCAAATCCTCTAATCAAATACTAGTAGCTTATATTGGCACTTTTCTAGGGAGTACTCTTTTCTGAAAGAAGCACCAATCGATTTTTCTTTATTTGTACACATTGTCACAACTTTGTTTTTGGTCCAGAGCTATTTTAGGGTGATTGGCATAGTACTCGGAGACTCGGGGTACTACCCAGTACTTACCCTTATGATTTTCATTAGCCGTCACACTGACTGTAAGCATGAGCAGATGGAAGATTAGGCTAGTGCGAAGCTTACCTTAAACCCTACCGCCACCGTTGAAACGAGGCGAGCGACGAGGGAACCGTGGAGAACGGCGGGGAAGCGACATCGCGCCATCCGGCCTCCTCTTGCGCTGGGAGAACGAATACTCCTGTGGCTCCGGCTGGCACTGCACCCTCATGAACGGCACACCGTACTCGATCGATTCGTTATCCTCTCATGAACGAATACAGTACTTGGTCAAACTTTGACCCAAAATACACAAAACAAAAAATACTTCCAAGACCAGCGCCGCTCCCCTCCTATTAAACCACCGCCGCTCCTCTCCTGTTCCAATCCAAACCAGCGCCGCTCCTCTCCTCTTCCATTTCAAAACCACCGCCACTCCTCTCCTGTTCCAATCCAAAACCAGCGCCGCTCCTCTCCTCTTCCATTTCAAAACCACCGCCGCTCCTCTCTTGTTCTAATCCAAAACCAGCGCCGCTCCTCTCCTCTTCCATTTCAAAACCACCACCGCTCCTCTCCCGTTCTAATCCAAAACCAGCACTGCTCCTCTCCTCTTCCATTCAAAAACCACTGCCGGCGAGTGAAGGTGTTGTGGAGAAGTAGATTGATGGAGGAGTACAACCGATACATGTGGATCGCAGGCGGCGACCCTGTGAAGCTAGCTAGGATGTTGCAGATACAGTCTTGGTTTGACAACCCAGAGCAATTAGCGGCGACGGCGATAGCAGTGGCCAAATATCTGGAAAAGAGCGAAAAGGCGGCGATACTCCCGGAGGGAATCGCGCGGGAGTACATAGAGCTGCTCCTCTGGGCCATGGAGCAAACAGATTCACCAAATCCGATCGTGAGGCTGCGGTGGTGGGAGTATCGATCCAAGATGGAGCATCCACCCGAGATTGAAGGATCGAGCATCTACACGGTGCCGTTTGTGAGGGTGCCGTGGCAGAGCGAGCCGGTGGAGTCTTCGTCGACCGAACCCAACTGCAAGAGGAGAAAAATAGTTGGCGCGACGATGCTTCCCCGCCATCCTCTCCCTCGCCGTTCACCTCGTCCCACGGGGCGGCTATCTGCCGCCGAGGAATAGGAGGGGACTCCCCCCCAAATAGTCTGAGGAGGAGCTTAGGGTTGTCAGTATTTGCAGGTTGTGTATTGTGTTTTGTGTTGTGTATTTTCAGAGTACTTTCATATGAATGTCTTTTGAATTTCAGATTTGCAGTATTGAGCATATGAATTATTTTATGAATTCTAGAGATCTATTTTTAGCACTTTAAAAAATGTAGTTTCATATAAAAGTGCAGACAATGTGATTCTCAGAGAAGAAACTACAAGTTTCAGTTTCAGATAAGAAACTGCAAGTTTCAGAGGCAGAGCATTTATATTAACATGCCCTTTTCAAACAGGGATAACATCATGTTGGAAGTTTTATTCATGGTCAAAAATGGAACTACCAACCATTTAACATCATGCTGATCAACATTCATGCATAGCACATCTTCATATGATGCACAGTAAAAAAGATATGCTATTTTCAAAATGCCCACATAATGTTGAGTGTGCGAAAAACAGAGAAACCGAGGGACGAAGTTTTGGAAGTGTTGGAGGTGGTGTGCGTAGATGACAATGGGCACCCACATGTCAGAGGCAGAGGAAAAAATTTGTGGATATTTTCACTGCATCAGGTGGAATCGAACCTGGGCAGAGCAGCGGTTGGGGAGTGGAACATGGCCATTGGGCTACTCCAGTACTTTTGCTAGAAATTAGGCACAACATCTACCACTACTGTAGCACGTCTTCCCCGGCTCCAGTGCGTTCTCGTCCGGGGCCTGGACGTCATCCTCCGCCTTTGTGCGCTCATCGCGGCGCCACTGTCTGCCATTGTGAACATGCTCAACAACCGAGAGGAATCTGGAGAGGACTGTACATGGAGAGGCGGACAGTCAGGACCCACTAGGTCCATGGCCGTACGCAAGCAAGTGCCTCATTGAAAAAATATACTTCCTCCTAATGCTATACTGACATTGGGGGCCACGGGTTTGTAAATGTAGTTACTAAAGGAGATAAATTTACAACGAAGCTAGTCATTGGGGAGCTGGCAGGTATCATTTATTATCAGTGGGCCAACAAGTATCAGCTGGGTTGTGGGCTGCCCATTCTAGGCTTTCTTTTTTAACATGTGCAGCCCACTACATGCCGGTTTGTATTTTTTTGAGGGCCGTCATGTATCGACCGGCCTATGGCCCTCCTATCCTAGGTTTTATTTTTTCTTAAACATCCGCAGCCCAACTTATGTATTTTTTTGAAGAAAACACAGAGGTCTGTTCTATTTTTCTATATAAGAATAGGAACGCCAGGTCCAACTTATGCTTCCCATCTAACTATATTATATATATTTATATTATTTTATATGTTATTATATATTATTGTTATTATCATCATATATTTAACAGATACTTACATATATAAGAAAAAAAATATCCCACGTATTACGAACTTATAAAAATAAATGTTTAACAATAAAATCCTGGGTTTTTTTACATTAAGGTCAACGAAAATCTAGGTGATTGTGTACAAAAGCTTGGTAAGATTTAAGGACCAATGTAAATAAAGCACTTATTATTTAAATATATTTATAACAAAATACTCTGACCCTGTTTATTTTTTGATAACATTGTTGCGCCCAACCCAACATTATAATTAGAACCAGCCCAGCAAAATCGTGTATTTCGAGAAAGTGCAAATGGGCTGTAATTTTTTAGGAAAAAATAAATGGGCCGCATGGACGCTACATTATTTGTTCACCCAGCCCAGCAAATTCGTGTTTTTCGAGAAAGTGCAAATGGGCTGTAGTTTTTTAGAAAAAAATAAATGGGTCGCATGGACGCTACATTATTTATTCACCCAGCCCAGCAAGTGGACTGTAAATTCTAAAAAAAATGGGTTGAATATGTGTGACATTTTTGGAGGTTGAAATGTGGGCCAATAGGTCGAAGCCAACGCAAGGCGTTGTCAACTTAGTCAAAAAATGATTCTGATATCGATAGCCGTTGGATTTGCATCCAATGGCCTGCATTCATCTTCAATCTCTCGTCTTCTTCCTCCAGCGCCGCCAGGACCACCTGCTCCCGCCTCCGGCTGCTAGCAATTCTGCTGAGCACGCTTCGCTACGAAGCGCTACCCCACCGTCGGCCAAGCCATCCATCCACACCTCTTGTTATTCTCCGCCGACTACAGAAACACGCCGCACCAAAACCAGTTAACCCTCGTACACCTCTCCGTCTACGACTCCACTACCGCGTCCTCCCATCACCGGCTCGTTGCCGTCCGAGGCCTCGCCGTCGTCCACCGCCTTGGTGCGCTCGACGCGGCGTGGTCAATGTGGTCAACAAATGAGAGTCATTGGAAGAGGACTATACGTGGAGAGGCTGACAGTGGGGACGCACCAGGTCCATGGACGCACGCATACAACCGCCTCCTTATTACGTGAAAATAAAATTATTCCTTCCCCTGAAAGTTGGGACCCACCACGTATATCTTCGCAAGGAAGGAAGTGCCTCCTTATTCCTGCCCCTGACCGCTGGGACCCACTAATAATATCTTTGCATGCAAGGAAGTGCCTCCTTATTACGGGCAAAAAATATATGATTCCGCCCCTGACCGCTGGGACCCGCCAGCTATATATTCGCACACAAGGAAGTGCCTCCTTGTCCTCCCTGACAGCTGGGACCCACCCGGTCGAAGCGTACATAGCTTTGTCTGTGTACATATCGGTCGATCGGTCTGTCTGCCACGATGAACCGTGGCCGAGTAAGGAGCGGTAGCAGTTCAGGAAGTCCCGTCTAAATCCTGTACACATACGACAGCTACGCTGCAAAAAAGATGGCCATATATGTACATACGGGCGTGGTCTCGAACGCGTACAGCGACGGCATCCTGTTCATCAGCAGCCAACTGGCTGGGTCGGAACGGAGAAAACAGCGTCGTGTTCATCGGGAGGCAATCAACTGGGTCAGAATATGTCCTGTTCATCGAGAGCCAACCGTCTTGGACGGAACAGCCGAAACGAGATCTGGCGTACCGCAGAACGGAGGAAATGGCCTTCTGTTCGACCGCCTACGGTCAAAACAGGGACCTGAAAAAGCTACGTCAGGCCACCTATTCAGCACAACTCCAAATGAGCTGAAACTTCACGGAGAATTTTTATGGAATATATAAGAATTATTGGAGCAAATAAGTACCATAGGGGGCCCACCAGGTGGGCACAACCCACCTGGGCGCGCCAGGGAGCCCAGGCGCGCCCTGGTGGGTTGTGCCCTCCTCGGCGCACCTCCGGTGCCCCTCTTCTGGTATATAAGTCATTTTGACCTAGAAAAAATAAGGAGATGACTTTCGGGACGAAGCGCTGCCGTCTCGAGGCAGAACTTGGGCAGGAGCATTTTTGCCCTCCGGCGGAGCGATTCCGCCGGGGGAACTTCCCTCCCGGAGGGGGAAATCATCCTCATCATCATCACCAACAACTCTCCCATCTTGGGGAGGGCAATCTCCATCAACATCTTCAACAGCACCATCTCCTCTCAAACCCTAGTTCATCTCTTGTGTTCAATCTTTGTACCGGAACCTTAGATTAGTGCTTGTGGGTGACTAGTAGTGTTGATTACATCTTGTAGTTGATTACTATATGGTTTATTTGGTGGAAGATTATATGTTCAGATCCATTATGCTATTTAATACCCCTCTGATCTTGAGCATGATTATCATTTGTGAGTAGTTACTTTTGTTCTAGAGGTCACGGGAGAAATCTTGTTGCAAGTAATCATGTGAACTTGATATGTGTTTGATATTTTGATGGTATGTATGTTGTGATTCCCTTAGTGGTGTCATGTGAACGTCGACTACATGACACTTCACCATATTTGGGCCTAAGGGAATGCATTGTGGAGTAGTTGTTAGATGATGGGTTGCGAGAGTGACAGAAGCTTAAACCCTAGTTTATGCGTGTGACACCCCCTGTAATGAACAACAGTGATCACCCTTAGATAATGCCATGTCAGCAAGTTTAACAGTGCCTAATCATCATTTGCATCATATTGCGTTTCAACTCCTAGTTCAAACTTCAATTAAATTCAAAATGGAAAATAAAAGTTATTCAAAACAGAAACTAAAATGCTCATTAAATAACAAATATTCCAGAGACAATTCTAAAATTGTAACCAACAATTAATAAATTAGTTTAGTGACTCTAACAGTGTCAAAACAGCAATATTTAATACCATTTTGTTTTATAAAATTGCAAATAAAGTCATATTGTCTCCAAACCAATTTCTGGCAGTAGTAGATAATACATAGCATTTAATGGTACAAGTCACATATTTTGCTAAAGTCATTTTGTGGCCTAACTATTTGCAAAATAGAAATAAGAGAAAATAAATAAGAAAAGAAATGAAACAGAAGAATAAAAGAAAAACAAACCCCCCTGGCCCAACTGGGCCATGGCCCAGCCAGCGGCCTACCAGGCCGGCCCACCCCGCCCCCTATATGGCCTCCCCTAGCCAAACACTAACCCCCCTGTCGCCCCCCACATCCCCCCCGATCCAGATCGAGGCAACGGCGCCCCGACCCCGATGCCCGCCGCTTGTCCCCGTCGCCCTCGACGCCCGTCGCCGGAGCCACCTCACTGGAGCTGCCCCGCCGTCCTCTCCGTCGTCGACCATGTCCCCGTCCTCCTCCCCGCGTCCCACTGCCCTGACCCTACGGCCCCGGGTGAGGAACCCCCGTCTCCCCCTTCCCCTCGGTCGTCGACGCCGTCCACCGCCGCCTTCCACTCGTGCCACGGCTGCCGCCAGCCCACGCACGCGTCACGCCCCACCGCCCTCCCGCTCGCACGCTCGCAGTCCTGCCGCGCTCGGCGCCCTGCCAGCGCCTCGCCCCCCCCTCTGCTCACCCCGCGCTTGCCTGCGCCGCCTGCGCACGCACGCGCTACCGCACCACCGCGCCCACGCCCACGCTCGCCGCCCCCTCCCTCTGCCTGTTGCTGCTGCTGCTCCCCTGGCCGCGCTCGGCCGCTGTGGCCGCCGTCCCTGCTGCCGCCGCGCTCCGCCCGCGCCGCTCCTGCTGCTCCGGCCGGCGAGCCCCGCCGTGGCCGTGCCTATGGCCTCGCCGTCGCATCGGCCAGTGCTGCGCCCGCGCGCCCGTTCGCCCGTGCCCGCAGTGGCCTAAGGGCCACTGACCAGTGGGCCCCGCCCCTCCGCGCCTATGACAAGTGGGGCCCAGCCCCTAAAAGAAAAAAAAAGAATGAAAATGAATTTAATAAAATCAATAATTAATAATTAATTAGTCAATTAATTAAGTTAATTAATTCTGTTTATTTAAATTAATAGTTAGTCTAATTAATCTGTAATTAGTTTAATTAAACACTAATTAACCTAAACAGTCAATGACAACCGGGACCCACATGTCAGGTTGACCCAGTCAACAGTACAGTTGACTGCTGACATCATGATGACATCATAATTGTAATTTTGAATTAAATTAATTAATAATAATTTCAAAAATGATTAATAAAACTTCAGAATTTAATATAAAATAAACCGTAGCTCCGATGAAAATACTTTGTACATGAAACTTGCTCAGAACGACGATACGAATCTGAATACGCCCTTTGTATTCCTGTCAGATGCCCCTAGCTAGATGAACATGGAACTTTTAGACTGATTTCGATTTATGAATAGTGCTCAACTTTAATTAAATAAATCCAAATAAATTCCTAATTTAACTAAATCATTTAGTTAGACAGTAGAACACCTCTGCATATCATTTAGGCATGTCATGCATATTGTCTGCATCTTTGCTGTGAATTTATTGTTTCTTTCACCCTCCTTCTCTCTCGATAGACGCCGAGACCGACGACGTTGCAGCTGAGTACGACTACGCTCCAGACGAGGAGCCCGTTGACGACCCCTCCTTCTTGCCAGAGCAACCAGGCAAGCCCCCCCCCCCCCCTTTGAGCATCCAGATATCACCCATTCTATTTCTCTTGCTTGCATTAGATTTTGCTACTGTTAATGTTTGCTCCTATTCTGATGCATAGCCTGCTTTTGTAACCTGTTTATTGTTACCTTACCTGCCTATGTTAAACTGCTTAGTATAGGTTGGTAGTGAACCATCAGTGACCCCCACCACCTTACCCTTGTTGCCCCTGCTTGATCATCAACGACTCGATCAATGTGATCGTCGACCAGAGACCGACACATCACTTCACCCCCTTTATTGTACGACTCTGCATAGTTACTATCGAGTGTCGAGGGTGATACCTCGTAACGCACTCCTGATGAATACTCTGTAGTGTAGATGTTCGGTCGTGGTCATCGAGGGTGATTCCTCCTTCTCCAATTCCGATACGACTCTATCGTGCAACCCCTCAGTGTGAACCTCGAGGGTGATGCCTCATACATTCACCCTGATGAGTTCATCGAGTGGAATCCATCGAGGGTGATTCCTCGGGGTTTTCCCCTTGATGTTATGACCACACGGTTACTTTGACCTTTGTTATAGGCCGGTCGACCCTGATGGGTACCCGCAGGGGATCTATGATGTCGGGTGTGCCGGAAGGGCACTCGAGTGTGATATTGTGGCGGAGCTTCAGAAACTCTGATCGTCTCCGTGTGTTACTAAATCAGCCTATCAGATTTGGGTATTTGATCTGAGTGGGTCGACGTGCCCTATACGCACTACCACCACGCGGGATTATGGTTTATGGGGCCCTCTACGTCGTACGTTTTTCCCGAAAGCTCTTCAGACGTCACGTTTCACCGTGCGGGCTGATCGCCGGGAATGGGCTGGATACTTCACTGACGAGTTCAGTGTCGCGCCTGCACCCCGGCCAGCCACACAACGTGCAGGGTGCCCAGGGCGATGGCCCAAGACCTCTGGGTGCATAGGTTAGTCCGGCATGCTGACCTCTCTGCTGAGCCTAGGTAGGGCGCTGCTTCGTGTTGATCTCCCGAGGCCGGGCATTACCCAGCAAGTGTGTCCAGCCAGAGGTGATCGAGCGTGTTGGGTAACAGTAGTGCACCCCTGCAGGGAAGAATAATCTATCGATAGCCGGTCCTACGGTAAAGGACGCTTAGTTTGTGTATCCCGATCTATTATTTGAACTGGATACTTGTTTAATTAATTGAAGCTTCGGGATCGCTTTCTCGCAGGGAGTCGAGGAAGGATCTCTAGGCTTACTTCAACATGTTTGCTTAATAAAATGCTATTCTACTCTCTTCTATTGCTGCAAGATGGTGGCTCGTGAAGATGTTGAAGATGCTAGTCTTCGATAGGACTAGGCCTTCTCTCTATTCTGGCATTTCTGCAGCCCAGTCCACATATACAGCCTTTCTTTGATAATGTTGCATATGTAGTGTAGATCCTTGCTTGCTGAGTACTTCGGATGAGTACTCACGGTTGCTTTGTTACCTCTTTTTCCCCTATACCCCCTTTGATGATATATCAGATGATGGAGCCCAGGAGCCAGATGCCACTGCAGGAGCTTACTATCAGATGGGTCCAGACGGCACATACTACTGGATCGAGCTAGCCGACCAGGAGTAGGATCGGAGGCTCCCAGGCAGGAGGCCTTCGCCTTTCGATCTATAGTCGTTGTTTGTGCTAGCCTTCTTAAGGCAAACCTTGACTAACTATGTCTGTACTCAGATACTATTTGTATGACTGACTTATGTATTCGGATCCTCGTGATCCCTGGTCTATAATATTGTGGATCTCCGTTTAATTATGTTAGAGTTGTGTTGTGATATCTTCCCGTGAGTCCCTGTGCTTGATCATGCATGTTTGCGTGTATGATTAGTGCACGATTGAGTCAGGGGCGTCACAATGCGCTATTCCATAAGGGACCAATTTGGATCCAAAAGTTTAATGCTATGGTTAGATTTATTCTTAATACTTCTCTCATAGTTGCGGATGCTTGCGAGGGGGTTAATCATAAGTAGGAGGCTTGTTCAAGTAAGAACAGCACCTAAGCACCGGTCCACCCACATATCAAATTATCAAAGTAGTGAACACAAATCAAACCAACATGATGAAAGTGACTAGATGAAATTCTCGTGTATCCTCAAGAACGCTTCTCTTATCATAAGAGACCGTTTTGGCCTGTCCTTTGCCTCAAAAGGATTGGGCTACCTTGCTGCACTTTTGTTACCATTACCGTTGCTTGCTTGTTACAAATTACCTTGCTATCAAACTACTCGCTACTTATAATTTCAGTGCTTGCAGAGAATACCTTGTTGAAAACTACTTGTCATTTCCTTCTGCTCCTTGTTGGGTTCAACACTCTTACTTATCGAAAGGACTACGATTGATCCCCTATACTTGTGGGTCATCAAGGCTCTTTTTTGGCGCCATTGCCGGGGAGTGAAGCGCTCTTGGTAAGTGGAAATTGGTAAGGAAAAATTATTACTACGTGCTGAAATTTATTGTCACTTGTTACTATGGAGAACAATCCTTTGAGGGGTTTGTTCGGGGTATCTTCATCTCGAACGGAACCACAATTAGCTACTCCTCAACCTATTGCACCTACTGAAAATATTGGTTATGAAATTCCTTCGGGTATGATAGAACAACTGCTAGCTAATCCTTATGCAGGAGATGGAACTGAACATCCTGATATGCACTTGATATATGTGGATGAAATTTGTGGATTATTTAAGCTTGCAGGTTTACCCGGGGATGAAGCTAAGAAGAAGTTTTTCCCTTTATCTTTGAAGGGAAATGCATTGGCATGGTATAGGCTATGCGATGATATTGGATCCTGGAATTGGAATCGATTGAAATTGGAATTTCACCAAAAAAATTATCCTATGCATCTAGTTCATCGTGATCGGAATTATATTTACAATTTTTGGCCTCGTGAAGGATAAAGTGTCGCTCTAGCTTGGGGGAGGCTTAAGTCAATGTTATATTCATGCCCCAATCATGAGCTCTCAAGATAAATTATTATTCAGAATTTTTATGCTCGGCTTTCTCGTGATGATCAATCCATGTTTGATACTTCTTGTACTGGTTCCTTTATGAACAAGACTATTGAATTTAGGTGGGATCTTTTAGAAAGAATTAAACACAACTCTGAAGATTGGAAACTCGATGAAGGTAAAGAGTCAGGTATTAAGCTTAAGTATGATTGTGTTAAATCTTTTATGAATACCGATGCTTTTCAAAAGTTTAGCACTAAATATGGACTTGACTCTGAGATAGTAGCCTCCTTTTGTGAATCATTTGCTACTCTTGTTGATCTCCCTAAGGATAAGTGGTTTAAATATCACCCACCTATTAAAGAAGAAATTAAAGAACCGGTAATAGCTAAAGATGAAACTATTATTTATAATGTTGATCCAGTCGTTCTTACTGCTTATATTGAAAAACCACCTTTCCCTGTTAGAATAAAGGAACATGCTAAAGTTTCAACTGTGGTGAACAAAAGTTATATTAGAGCATCCAAACCTGCTGAACAAATCAAAGTAGAACCTAGTGTTGCTATGGTTAAAGATCTCCTGGTTGAAAATATAGATGGGCATGTTATTTACTTTTGTGATGAAGCTGCTAGAATTGCCAAACCCGATGAAAAAGATAAACATAGACCTGTTGTTGGCATGCCTGTTGTCTCAGTTAAAATAGGAGATCACTGTTTTCATGGTTTATGTGACATAGGTGCTAGTGTGAGAGCTATTACTTTTACCTTATATCAAGAAATTATGAATAATATAGCACCCGCTGAAATAGAAGACATAGATGTTACTATTAAATTTGCTAATAGAGACACCATCACACCTCTTGGGGTTGTTAGAGATGTTGAAGTCTTGTGTGGGAAAATAAAATACCCTACTAATTTTCTTGTTCTTGGTTCCCCACAAGATGACTTTTGTCCCATTATCTTTGGTAGACCTTTCTTGAACTCCGTTAATGCTAAAATAGATTGTGAGAAACAAACTGTCGGTGTTAGTTTTGGTGATGAGTCTCATGAGTTTAATTTTTCTAAGTTTAGTAGAAAACATCATAAGAAAGAATTGTCTAGTAAGGATGAAATAATTGGTCTTGCCTGTATTGCCGTGCCTCCTACAGATCCACTAGAACAGTATTTGCTGGACCATGAAAATGATATGCATATGCATGAAAGAAATGAGATAGATAAAAATTTCTTTGAACACCGACCTCTGCTTAAACACAATTTGCCTATTGAAACTCTAGGAGGTCCACCTCCACCTAAAGATGATCCTGTGTTTGAATTAAAACAATTGCCAGACACTTTGAAATATGCTTCTCTTGATGAGAAAAAGATATATCATGTTATTATTAGTGCTAACCTTTCAGAACATGAAGAAGAAAGATTATTGAAGGTTCTGAAGAAGCACCGAGCTGCTTTTGGATATACTCTTGATGATTTAAAGGGCATTAGTCCCACTCTCTGTCAGCATAAAATTAATATGGAACCTGATGCTAAACCCGTTGTTGATCACCTACGACGTTTAAATCCTAAAATGAAAAAGTGGTAAGAACTGAAATATTGAAGCTTCTGGAAGCAGGTATAATCTATCCTATAGCTGATAGTAGATGGGTAAGTCCTGTTCATTGTGTCCCTAAGAAGGGAGGTATTACTGTTGTTCCTAATGATAAAAATGAACTTATCCCACAAAGAATTGTTACTGGCTACAGAATGGTAATTGATTTTAGAAAATTAAATAAAGCAACTAGAAAAGATCATTACCCTTTGCCTTTTATTGATCAAATGCTAGAAAGATTATCTAAGCACACACACTTTTGTTTTCTCGATGGATATTCTTGTTTTTCTCAAATACCTGTTTCACAACCTGATCAAGAGAAAACCACCTTTACTTGTCCTTCTAGAACTTATGCTTATAGACGTATGCCTTTTGGTTTATGTAATGCACCTGCTACCTTTCAAAGATGTATGACTGCTATATTCTCTGATTTTTGTGAAATGATTGTTGAGGTTTTCATGGATGATTTTTCCTTTTACGGAACTTCTTTTGATGATGGCTTAAGCAACTTGATCGAGTTTTGCGGAGATGGGAGCAAACTAATCTTGTCTTGAATTGGGAGAAGTGCCACTTTATGGTTAATGAAGGTATTGTCTTGGGACATAAAATTTCTGAATGAGGTATTGAGGTGGATAAAGCTAAAGTTGATGCAATTGAGAAAATGCCATGTCCTAAAATATCAAAGGTATTCGTAGTTTCCTCGGTCATGCTGGTTTCTATAGGAGATTTATTAAAGACTTCTGTAAAATTTCTAGGCCTCTTACAAATCTTTTACAAAAGGATGTTCCATTTGTTTTTGATGATGATTGTGTAGAAGCCTTTGAAACACTTAAGAAAGCCTTAATTTCTACACCTATTGTTCAACCACTTGATTGGAACTTGCCTTTTGAAATTATGTGTGATGCTAGTGATTATGTTGTTGGTGTTGTTCTAGGACAAAGAGTTGATAAGAAATTAAATGTTATTCATTATGCTAGTAAAACTCTAGACAGTGCCCAACGCAATTATGCTACTACTGAAAAAGATTTTTTAGCAGTTGTGTTTGCTTGTGACAAATCTAGATCTTACATTGTTGATTCTAAAGTGACTGTTCACACTGATCATGCTGCTACAAAATATCTTATGGAAAAGAAAGATGCTAAACCTAGACTTATTAGGTGGGTTCTTTTGCTACAAGAATTTGACTTACATATCACTGATAGAAAGGGAGCTGAGAACCCCGTTACTGATAACTTGTCTAGGTTAGAGAATATCCTTGATGACCCACAACCTATTAATGATAATTTCCCTGATGAATAACTAGCTATAATAAACGTTTCTCATAACACTCCTTGGTATGTTGACTATGCTAATTACATTGTTGCTAAATACATACCACCTAGTTTCACTTACCAACAAAAGAAAAAATTCTTCTATGATTTAAGACATTACTTTTGGGATGACCCACATCTTTATAAAGAAGGAGTAGATGGTATTATTAGACGTTGTGTACCTGAGCATGAACAGGGACAAATCCTACGAAAATGTCACTCCGAAGCTTATGGAGGGCATCATGCGGGAGACAGAACTGCTCACAAGGTATTGCAATCTGGTTTTTACTGGCCTACTCTCTTCAAGGATGCCCGTAAGTTTGTTTTATCTTGTGATGAATGTCAAAGAATTGGTAATATTGGTAAGCGTCAAGAAATGCCTATGAATTATTCACTTGCTGTTGAACCATTGGATGTTTGGGGTTTTGATTACATGGGACCTTTTCCTTCCTCTAATGGGTATACTCATATTTTGGTTGCTGTTGATTATGTTACTAAGTGGGTAGAAGCTATTCCAACTAATAGTGCTGATCACAACACCTCTATTAAAATGCTTAAGGGAGGTATTTTCCCAGGGTTTGGAGTCCCTAGATATTTAATGACTGATGGTGGTTCACATTTTATTCATGGTGCTTTCCGTAAAATGCTTGCTAAGTATGATGTTAACCATAGAATTGCATCACCCTACCATCCTCAGTCTAGTGGTCAAGTTGAACTTAGCAATAGAGAAATAAAATTAATTTTACAAAAAACTGTCAATAAGTCCAGGAAGAATTGGTCTAAGAAATTAGATGATGCACTTTGGGCTTACAGAACAACATATAAAAATCCTATGGGTATGTCTCCTTATAAAATGGTTTATGGAAAAGCTTGTCATTTACCTCTTGAGTTATAACATAAAGCATATTGGGCAATTAAAGAACTCAACTATGATTTCAAACTAGCCGGTGAAAAGAGGTTATTTGATATCAGCTCACTAGATGAATGGAGAACCCAAGCTTATGAAAATGCTAAGTTGTTTAAGGAAAAAGTTAAAAGATGGCATGATAAGAGAATCCAAAAGCGTGAGTTTAAAGTTGGAGAATATGTTCTTTTGTACAACTCTCATTTCAGATTCTTTGCAGGAAAACTCCTCTCCAAATGGGAAGGACCCTATGTTATCGAGGAGGTTTATCGATCTGGAGCTATCAAAATAAATAATGCCGAGGGTACTAACCCGAAGGCTGTCAATGGGCAAAGAATAAAAACATTACATCTCAGGTACGCCCATTAATGTTGAAAGCAATATTATCCAAACTATGACACCAGAAGAACACATAAAGGAACCCTTCCGGAGTACTCCAGAATTGTAAAAAAGGAGGAGGTACATGATATGGTAAGTAAACGGACTCCGAAAAATCTGCAAAAATATTTTCTGTCAGTTTTGGAATATATCCAAAATTAGGAAAATAAGAAACAACCAGGAAGGCACCCCTGGTGGGAACAAGACACCAGGGCGCGCCTGGCTTGCCACACGTGCCCAGGTGGGTTGTGCCCACTTCTGGTACCTTCCGGACTCCGTTTTTCTTCCGTTTGCATGTTTCCCAAGATAAAAAATCTTTATATACCCCCCGAACCTATTGACCACCGTATCACGGAGAAATCTTCTGTTTTCTTTTCTTGTTGTTTTCGGTCAGATCTGTTAAGCCAGGCAACATGTCTTCTCCCTCCTCCAACAACGTAGAAGAGGAGGCTTGGTTGATGAAGATCGAGTTGAGGAGAGAAGAGCCTGAAGAAGTCGTCAATGGGGACAAGAGCAAGGAGGCCACCGAAGATCAAGCACCGGTGGTCGAGCAAGCCTTGCATGCCGAGGAGGAAGAAGAAGATATCCTTAAACCTTACTATGATCATCTTACCCCCACTGAGATTGAAGCCTTTCGGATCATCGAAACGGTTCATGTGCAAAATAAATATCTCACCCGTGAAAATATTCTATTGCAAGAGCACATCATTGCCCTCTGAAGCATCATCCGTAGATTGGAGAAGCTATTGGAGAGGGCCACTACTTCATCATCACCACCTCCTTCTTCTTCACCGAAGGAAAATTGAGTATCGGGTATGGGCACTCCCCTTGGCTTGTGCCAACCTTGGGGGAGGTGCCCCGGTATCATATCACCTCCACTATCTTTTGCCTTTACTTATCTTAGTTCGATCCATAGTTATCTTTTGCTTTAGATGAATAAATGTTTAGTTCGATCCTTTCTTTTCGAGTGTTTGCTTAGTGATCTATCCTTGTAATCATGTGCGAGATATATAATATAGTTTAGTTTGAGTTTTCTTTTCTTTTTCTTTCATGCTCAATAAAAAGAAAGGAAATAAATGAAAAAGATCATATGCTAATCTTATGGTAAGTAATGACATCACATAAGGAAGAGTATAAGTAGAAAATTTTATTGGAGACTTACAAACATAGCATTGGTCAATGATGCAATTCATGAAAAAATTAATAAGGGAAGAGAAGATTCACATGCAAATACACTATCTTGGACATCTTTTGTGATTGTGAGCCCCCATCAAAATATTATATGCCAAAATTGTTGACGTTGGACAGGGAAGACAACGTAATGGTTTATGTTTGTTCATATTCACATAGAAGTTATATTGTCATAGATCCTTTAACATGTGGTGCTTGCCCCCCATCTTTGCTAGCCAAAAAATCCGCACTAAGTAGAGATACTACTTGTGCATCCAAAACTCTTAAACCCAAATCTTGTTTTGAGAGTCCACCGTACCTACCTATGGATTGAGTAAGATCCTTCAAGTAAGTTGTCATCGGTGCAAAAAGGGCAATAAAAATTGCTTCTAAAAGTGTTGGATCATTTAGTGTAAGAGAAAATTGAGTGTTGTACGAACTTGTGATGGCAAAGAATAAAAGCGACAGACTGCATAATAAAGGTTGCTATCATAAGGGGCAATATAACGTGACGTTCTTTTGCACTAAGAGATTGAGCATACAAACGAAAAGCGCATGGCAACCTCTGCTTCCCTCTGCGAAGGGTTTTATCTTTTACTTTTATGTATTTACTTTTATGCAAGAGTCAAAGTATTTCTCTCTATTCCTTTTTATTTTTGTCTTTTGGCAAGCATCATGTGGTGAGGAAAGATCTAGGCACATATATCCAGTTGGATATGGGTAGCATGAGTTATTATTGTTGACATCACCCTTGTGGTGAATATGTTGGGTGGCGAAAACTATAAGCCCCTATCTTTCTATGTGTTCGGTTGAAACTTTTTGCTCATGTGTATGCGATGAGTGTTAGCAATCATAGAAGACTATATGATGGTTGAGTATGTGGACTTGCCAAAAAGGCTCCGATACATGACTCTTCCTAAAAAGATGATGAATTGTAGTTGCAAAGTTGACTGAGAACATAGTTTGTTGGTTTTCAATAGAGTTTATGCTTTATACTTCGATGTTGTGATGAATTGTTACTTGTTCATGAGAAGTCTATGATAGAAGTTATATGATAAAAGTTCTATGATAAAGTTTTATGTTAAAGTTTGTTGCTGTTATAATAATATACATGATGCTTCTATGTCCGTATTTTGTTTTTATCGACACCTCTCTCTCTAAGCATGTGGACAAGTTTTTTGATTTTGGTTTTCGCTTGAGAACAAGCAAGGTCTAAGCTTGGGGGAGTTGATACTTCCATTTTACATCATGTTTTCCTACTGTTATTTATATTGTTTTTAGGTATAATAATGCTTTTTGGAGTAATTCTAATGCCTTTTCTCTCATAATATGCAAGGTTCACACAAAGAGGGAGAATACCGGCAGCTGGAATTCTGGACCAGAAAAAGCTACGTCAGGCCAACTATTCATCACAACTCCAAATGAGCTAAAACTTCACGGAGAATTTTTATGGAATATATAAGAATTATTGGAGCAAATAAGTACCAGAGGGGGCCCACTAGGTGGGCACAACCCACCTGGGCGCGCCAGGGAGCCCAGGCGCGCCCTGGTGGGTTGTGCCCTCCTCGGTGCACCTCCGGTGCCCCTCTTCTGGTATATAAGTCATTTTGACCTAGAAAAAATAAGGAGAGGACTTTCGGGACGAAGCGCCGCCGTCTCGAGGCGGAACTTGGACAGGATCACTTTTGCCTCCGGTGGAGCGATTCCGACAGGGGAACTTCCCTCCCGGAGGGGGAAATCATCGTCATCATCATCACCAACAACTCTCCCATCTTGGGGAGGGCAATCTCCATCAACATCTTCAACAGCACCATCTCCTCTCAAACCCTAGTTCATCTCTTGTGTTCAATCTTTGTACCGGAACCTTAGATTGGTGCTTGTGGGTGACTAGTAGTGTTGATTACATCTTGTAGTTGATTACTATATAGTTTATTTGGTGGAAGATTATATGTTCAGATCCATTATGCTATTTAATACCCCTTTGATCTTGAGCATGATTATCATTTGTGAGTAGTTACTTTTGTTCTTGAGGTCACGGGAGAAATATTGTTGCAAGTAATCATGTGAACTTGATATGTGTTCGATATTTTGATGGTATGTATGTTGTGATTCCCTTAGTGGTGTCATTTGAACGTCGACTACATGACACTTCACCATATTTGGGCCTAAGGGAATGCATTGTGGAGTAGTTATTAGAGATGGGTTGTGAGAGTGACAAAAGCTTAAACCCTAGTTTATGCACTATTCCATAAGGGACCGATTTGGATCCAAAAGTTTAATGCTATGGTTATATTTATTCTTAATACTTTTCTCGTAGTTGTGGATGCTTGCGAGGGGGTTAATCATAAGTAGGAGGCTTGTTCAAGTAAGAACAGCACCTAAGCACCGGTCCACCCACATATCAAATTATCAAAGTAGTGAACACAAATCAAACCAACATGATGAAAGTGACTAGATGAAATTCCCGTGTACCCTCAAGAACGCTTTGCTTATCATAAGAGACCATTCTGGCCTACCCTTTGCCTCAAAAGGATTGGGCTACCTTGCTGCACTTTTGTTACCATTACCGTTGCTTGCTCGTTACAAATTACCTTGCTATCAAAATAATCGCTACTTATAATTTCAGTGCTTGCAGAGAATACCTTGCTGAAAACTACTTGTCATTTCCTTCTGCTCCTCGTTGGGTTCGACACTCTTACTTATCGAAAGGACTACGATTGATCCCCTATACTTGTGGTCATCAGCCTCCACCAGCTACTATTCATCCACGAGCTACTGTTCATCCAACCTCCACCGGCTATTGTTCAACCAGCCCTCCATGGGGTCCTGTTCATCCACCCCCACCTCCTCGATCGGGGTCCTATTCTTCCAGCGGCAATGGCCTCTACTACCACAGGGGTCCTGTTCATCCAGCGGCAATGGCCTCTACTACCATGGGGGTCCTGTTCATCCAACCCCCACCGGGAACTGTTCATCCAACCCCCAACAATGGTCACTGTTCATCAAGAGGTAGCAGGTTCGATTGGCTTCAGTTAGCAGCAGTAGCAAAGGAATCGCTCGGGTTCAGTTAACAGCCAAGGGATCGATCGCTCGGGTTCAGTAACGTAGCTAGTGCAATCGCTCGGGTTTAGTAAGCGAACGCCTCGCTCAGGTTTAGTCAGAGCCCAACGCCTCACACACACGCGCGTATGTGTACGAGAGAAATGCGGAATCCCTCCATGCATCGCTCGGCCCCGACCACCACCGTAACCGGGAACTCCCCGAAATTTTTCTCGCCCTCGCTTCTACCATGATTTTTTCTGTCATGGACGGCCCAAAGAATGTCATGCAGGTGCATCCCCGGCCCGCCTAGGACGAAAAGCCCATTTTCTGTCATGATTTTTTGTCATAGAAGTAGGAGCCCACCACATCTATGATGACACGTGGTTTTGTCACAATTATCGTCATAGAAGTGTCATAAGCATGACAGAAAAAAATTCGTTCAGGCCAAAATGTCACGGATGTGTCTTTTTTTGTAGTGATATTAGCATTATATCTACTGTATTCCAACTTTACCATGGTTCATACCCCCCGATACAACCCATAGATTCATGAAAATAAGTGAACAACACATAGAAAACAGAATATATCAAAAACAGGACAGTCTGTAGAAATCTAGAAATTTCGTATACTTTTGTAACTCCATAAAATCTGAAATAATAGGACAAAATAAAAAAATTGCATAGCAGTACTGTGTAAAAAATTCAGAAACTTTTGACATTCCAGTAAAAAATGTAAATTCACGAACTACAGCCAAAGTTTCTGTTTTTGCACCGCACATAGCAAACAAGCAATCTAATCATCCTAGAGCCAAATCTTGACACATTATTTTTATAATGAAAAAGCTATTTTCCTGCCGTCCTGATTTTTGCAATAGATCCGCACGACTCGGATGCCACACATTTTGAATCCAACGGATCACAACGTTTCAGCGCGAGCGAAGCGCGCGTCGCGGAGGCCTGCCGATAGCCGTTACTGTTTCTGCGTCGATGACAGGTGGGCTCGATCGAAACCGCCCCTCTCGCCCAATGTGCACGAACTCCACTCCCCTCTCCTCGTTCGCCCGCATTACTTCTCCCCCTCTCGCGCATTGCGGTTGCCATTCGACACTGATCTCCTCTCTCCTCTCCGTCATCCGCAATGTTTCCTGGGGGCAGCGCGGTCTGGTTCTCAGCGGCATCTTCTGATTCGGCGGTGAGGGATGCATTCCCCATGCCCTATGTTTCCCTGTTGCTTGTCCCCTTCGTTCCACCGCAGATTTAGCCGTTGCCCCCTTCGAATCCACGCCAGGTGATGTTGATATTAGGTTGGATTAGGTCATCCGTATAGTCTTACTTCTAGAAGTTTGCTCAGAATTTGGTTCAATTTGTGCAGATTTGGTTGGCGGGTGGGTGGTGTATAGGTTTTCGTGGCGGAGCGCAGATTTATTTTTCCATGGATTTTTCCCACGGGTTTTCGTTCTGTTGATATTGCGGTTGTGGATTATGATGTGCAGTAGTGTATGTGGATTTGAACAGCAACCCTAAAATTTTCCCCTAGATGCTTAGGGTCATGATGCTCTAATTACCAGATCTGCAATGCTTCGATTATCAGGGTTGTTGTGCTATTAATTATCAGGATCATGGTATTGTACTTACCAGTGTCATTGCGCCTAAATTACCAGTAGCCCAACAGTGCTGTTTTCACCAGTTTTTGTCTGTGCCACTAATTATCATGATCGTGGGATTGTACTTACCAGTGACAATGTGCCAAATTACCAGTAGTGTAACAGTGATGTTGTCACCAGTGTTGTATGTGCATACAATTTCAGTGGGTTGGTATTTTTTTTGTACCCATCAGCACGAATGTGTTTGCGTTACCATGGGAACATTTCTAGGATTATCATCAGTTAGTACGTTGTTTTTCTCTTACCGGCAGCACCTTGGTCGATTTTATCATGTGTGCAGTGCTTTATTTACCAGGTTCAGCATGTTTATATGTTGTCGTATATGTGGTGCTTTTTTTGTTTTTTCAGTGCTTCTGGCTTTCAATTGTTTAAGTAATCATGGCCATATTGCTGAATTTTATCAGTGATTCTTAATTTCTTAACGGGGGGTGGGGCAAATCGCGCTCTGATTACCAATTGGTTTTTAAATAGCTACATTCACATTAGGTTGTGTTTTTGGACTGCAGCCCCGTGATTTTTATGCTTTGTGCTTTCTTTCTTTTTTGGATATCCCCAATAATGATGTGCAAGCAATTACCATGATCATGTTACTGTACTTACCAGTATTTTTGTAGTCTAACTACATGCAGCTCAATGCTCATTCTTTTATTCAGTGGTCTGGTAGTTTTTGTGTGCTTACCGGCATCATTTTTGTGATTTATTAATGACCATGTGTCAATGCTAAATTTATTAGGGGTAAATTGGATGTACATCATCAAATTGATGCCGTTTTTCTCACTTACCAATATAATTGTGCCTTAGTTATCAGTTGCAAATTGATGCTTTGCATATTGCTTGATTTTTTTATCATGGTCATGATAATCTTTTTTGTGTCACCATGAACCACAATGATATGTTTATCACCTGTATTTTTCCTTTGTCAAACACGAGTCTATAATTTTGCTATTAATTGCAATATCAGTTTTTCATGAGTCATCTAATTGGTTTCATTCGCTTTTTTTTTAACTTTCGTATGTGACAGGGACACAATGCCGAGGAAGCGCAAAGGGGATGGTGATGGAATTGATGAGGTTCCTTCGAAAAAGGCGAAGCGCCCTCCTCCGCGGAACAGAGCCTCACCCAGTTCGCTTCTTGTTGCATGCAAAGACATGAATGATGACAGGAAGGTTGCCATTGATGAGATGGACTTCACAAGCCTTCGGAATATCCAGTGTGACCATCTCTTCAACAATCTCAGTATGTGGCTTGCTGACCTGTACAATCCCGACTCCCGTCAGGTGGTCATACCAGGGCGGGGTAGGCTTCCGGTTAATGAGGAATATGTGCATCGTGTTATGGGCGTGCCGCGTGGAGGGAATGATGTCCCTTACAACCTCCCTACTGAAGCTGATATTGAGTTAGGGCTTGAGTTGTTTGGCAACTTGGATATGCCCCTAAAATGTCTAATCTTGTTGATCTCATCAAGGGTTCTATAAATGCTGATGATACTTTCAAGCGTATGTGGCTTTTGCTTGCGGGCAATACAGTCATTGCCCCGACCACCTCCAACAAAGTTAGCCCTAGGTGGTATGCTGTGCTGGTAAGTGGTTATGTAATTCTGTCATTCTCTTTCTTATGTGCCTGATAACTTTATTGTATGTCAGTGTGGTAACTTTCATAGTTTTTGTGTTCCATTCGGTGAACTTCAGTTTCTTTGTTTTCAACTTGCAGCGGGACATTGATGGTATTAAAAATCTCAATTGGTCCAAATTCATTGCTGACGAATTACACAAGGCACTGCTGAAACGCAAGCCTACCAGGGGTTTCCTTCTCTTCTACAATGTAAGTGATGCTGCTTTCCTTTTACCTTCTTTTTTTGTCATTTGTCATCTTTTGTCATTTGTCTCTGATGTTGTTCGTGTTTACCATGACGCTTGTATTTTTCTTATCAGCTATTGTACATTCATGCGATTGATCTTTCTGGACTCGGCATCGTATTGCCTGATGGTCCTTTTCCTATCAATGTCTAGACGAAGAAGCTGATAACTCTTGTCCTCAACAAGGATGTTCAGGCTGACAAAGCTTCTTTCGGGAAACTACCGGTAATCTATCTATATTATCTATGTTTTCAGTTCACACACTGCTTGCAACTGCATTTTCTTTTCATTATTTTTGGTTGTTACTTATCTGACTTATCACTACATTTTTTTCCAGTTGAAGCCTGAGTTTGGCATGAATTTCTGTCTGTTTGGTGGTCTGGAAGGTCTTGATAAATTTATGTGTGTTCATGCTGCCCCAAGCTGCAGTCAAGAGGTGTGCATGTAACCTGGTTTTTATTTTCATGTTATTCTATGTTTTTTTATAGGCTGATAACTTTTTGTTGCACTCAATGTGGTAACTCTCTTTTGCTGTCAACTTTACGCTATTTACTAATGCCATCATATATTGTCCCTTGTTTCCAATGTGGCATATGCTCTATAAAGGATAATAAGTTTGTTGCAACCTTGTGATAATTCTTCTTATAATGCCTTGATAACTTTGAGATGTGAAACTCATTCCATCATGTTTTTTATTTTTTGTGTGTGTGCTTTTGTGAATTCCTGATAACTTTTGTTGCATTTTGGTGATAACTTATGCCACTCTACGTATTGTGTGGTTTTACATGCGTGTGTTTTACTGTAATTCTTTTGTCTCACCATATGAATTTTTTCATCCACTTAGCATTTGAATGTGATCTTAATTTTTTTTGCATTTTTTCTATTTGAGCAGAAACTTGCCAAATCTACTCAGATAGTTGGTTGATTCACGTCTGCCATGGTTGGCATACTAGGTGATCTTGTGCAATCATTCACCTATTTGGATGATGAGGGCCATTCAGATGCCTCCCGTCAGCTAGACGCTGGATTGAATGTTCTTTCTTCTGCTGCTCGTACTACGGCAAGGACCACATGCTCATCGCAAAGCAGGCGGCCAAAAAGCCCTGGAAAGAACATTGCTGATGATTCTGATAGTGATGACGAGTACCACGGCGGCAATGACGCTGATTCTGATGCTGACTCCGATGATGATGATGATGGTGATGATATGGATTATCGAGTTGTTCGTCGTCGCAGTAAGGATCCTTTCGTTGCTTTAGGCAGTGGTACCTTGAATGTAGCTACAGGCAGCGGGCCAGTTGATGATGACACCACACATCTGGAGGATGCAACTGTCGAAGCTCATGACAGCATAGCAGCAAATGTTGAAGGCACGCATGTCCGCACTGGTGACGAGAACCTTAATGAGTCTCAGATCATGCTCACTGGCACCTCTCACACAGCATCAGTCGGATCAGGTGATGGAGGGCTTAGCCAGCGAGATTTGATAGACACGCAAGCTGAGGCAGCCACTGAATCTTCTGTCAAGCGGTGTGGTTCTTAGCTTCTGAAAAATTTGGCTTACTAGAGGCGCAAGAAACTGAGGCTACCATCACCCCCCCCCGTCCAGCTTCACCAACTGTGCCGCCACGTCCAGCTTCACCAGTTGTGCCGCCACGACCTTCTGCACCCGTTATTCCGCCCAGCCCATCGCAAAGGCCATCTTCACCAAATGCCCCGTCAGCAGCTGAAACTCATTTAGTTGTGAAGAAAATTGTGGTCCAAGAGCTTGGTATCCATGTGGCTGAAAAGGGAACTGGTGTCACCATCCCACCATCCACCCAGCGGAAGGAGGCTCCATGCAGGTGAATTCATTATTATTATTTTTTTTATTAATGTTGTGCCTGATACAACATGGTAAATCCAGTTGTTTGAGTATGATAGTTTGGGTAGTTACATCCTGATAATTAGCTTTCTCATATTTTGTAGCACCTTCTCTCTTTTTTTGTTCTGATTAACCTTATTTTCCCTTACAGGGCACCTGGCAAACAAGCTGCTGCGGCTAAGGATTCACCGAGTGCACCAGTAAAAATGTATTCCCATTCTTTTTTATGCCTCTTACTTTTGTTTTATGTTCAGTAGTTCTTTGCTGTTTTTGTGTACTATCTCATGTGCACCGAACTATAGTTTGGTTTACGTTAGCGTGAACAATATGCTGGTAATTTTGTTCATTTTATCTGATAACTTATTTGATGAACATTGATAACTCAGTTAGGCTTCCCTGATAATATACACCTACCAAGCTTGGTAACTGTTTGTGCTTGTAACATTTGGTTAATTTTTTTTCATGCAGGGCACCTATGAAACAAGTTGTTGCTGCTAAGGCTTCACCAAGTGTATCAGGAAAAAGGTTTTTCCTGACCTTTTTTGTTTGCATTTCCCCCGTACATTCTTATTTCTTGCACTGAGTTATTTTCTGTTTCTAGTTATCGAAAACAAAATGATGGTATTTTTTGTTCATATCATTTGATAACTTACATTACTAATCCTTTGATAACTTAGTAATATTCTCCTGGAAGTTTTTTATACCCGAAGTATGTGACAACTTTTTGTGTTCGTAACATGTGGTAACTTAAGTTTAACAACATGTGTAATCTCACAACTCCTCTTGTGTACCCATATTGCAGTCGTTCAAAAGATAAAATCGCTGTGAAAAAGGTGCGATTCTCCAAGACCAGATCTTCTTCACGACTAAGGGCAGCATCATCGCAGACAACATCATCGCAGACAACAGAAGTTATCCATCTTGATGAATCGCCCACGGAGACGTCTCCGTCTACGGTCGAAGATCTTGATGTGACGGGTGGTTCGTTAGCTTCTGATGAAGTAGCAACAACTAGCTTGGGCGCATTTGATGCTGTTGCGGCGACATCCACTGGTGTTTCTGCTAACCCTGTAGATCAGCTCGTTGCAGCGGCCACTATTACTGCTGTTGTTGAAGATATCGCCAGCGCGGCTGTTGATGTTGAAGATGAAGTCGTTGCCAATGCAGGGCATGATGAAGGTGAAGCTATAGGTTATTTCTGTCTCCCATCACCTTTTTTTTTCTTGTATGTAGTCATGATTTATGTTGACGATGTGTTCACTCTTTTCCGCTGCAGCCGTTCGTGTCATTGAAGATGTTGTGGGTGGTACCCGAGTCAATGTGCCTAGTGATACGGCAATAGCTGAAGGTCAAGAGCATGATGGCCAGGATCCTGCGGTGATAAAAAATGTTAATGAAGAGATAGCAGTCCCAGGTTGGTAACTTGTCTATTTTTTTCTATTGATAACTTGCCTATTTGAAGCCATGGTAACTTATGTTATTGTTCCGATGTTAACAAATACAATGTCCATTTCATGTATATCTGATGCCTTTTTCCATTTTTTGTGTTACTCCTGGTGTTTACTGCAGGAGTTGATCCTGTCGTAGAGTCGAGCACCCCTGGAGCTGGAGAAGACGCCGCTGTCTATATAGCCTATGGCGATTTTACGCCACCCAGCTGCTCTCTTGGGCTTGATGCCATTTTTGGTGCAACACCAGAAGTACCACCATCGACTGAAGCATCTCCAACGGTTAAAGCTGCACCAGCATCGGCTCCTATGGGTCAAGCTGCACCTCCATCACTAGAAGCATTAGCAGCGGCGGCATCGGATCAAGTACAACCTGTAGCAGGAAAAGCATTAGCGGTGGCGGCAAAGGATCAAGTACCACCTGCAGCACCAGAAGCATCGGTGGCGGCGACATCTGATCAAGTACCATCTGCATCAGGAGAAGCATCAGCGGTAGCGGCATTGGCTCAAGTACCACCTGCAGCACCAGCTATTGGCCCTGTCGCGGTTCTAGGGCTTGCATCTCCTAGTGCTGATAACTTCAAGGGCAAGAAAGGAGTGAAAGTTACCGACACGCAACCGGTTGCTTGGGCTGCGCCACGCAACTCTGGTAAGTGAAGACCTTGCGTCTTCGCTTTCTGCAGCGAGAGTGATGGATTGAAATATGTCAGTGTAGACCTTTTGTCTTTGGTTGGGTGTGCTTCCATTATTTATGTGTTTGGAATTTTTTATGCTTTCGTGTGTATGGATGAATGTAAGACGACTTTTATGCTTTTGTGTGATGAAAATGTACATTTGTGCTTTCAGTACCCGGAATATATTTTTTGTTGTGTTCCCTAAAATATTTTGTATGACGCTAGCCTAGATGATAACATACAATATGTTCCTTTTCTGGTAACCTCTCTCCCTCCTCGTGATAACTCCAACCTCTCTCCCCCTAGTAACTCTGTCAGTTTTGAAAGTTGTTGTTATCACACCAACCATGGGCCTGGTAACTGAACCACTTTTATCTGTTACTAACTTTATTAAGCGCGTGATACATACATTTCCTATCATTGTGTAGTTATTTTCCTTAATTTTTGTCATGCTTAACTAACATGACTGCACTGGTAGTAGCAGGTGTGTACTCCTTTTCATCTGAAATTTGTTATTGTTTCCCTCATTTTTTAATTATCCTGATAAGTCTTTTTGCCACTATCTTTGTAACTCAAATGTTCAAATCCTGATAATTTCTTTACCATGGACATGATAACTCCACCCAGACATATTCATTAGCAATTCTCGGCTATAAAGTTCTTTTGGTCTTCTTTTTAATACATGTTTTGATGTTATCACACCTGCTCCTCATTATGCACCAATGTTATCTAGTATGTTTTTTTTAAAAGCCCATACCAGTGTGCTGGTAATCCACATTCACATTACCTGGTATTTTTTGTAATGCTGGCCTGATAACGTCATGTATATTGACTCATTTTTTATACTTCTTTCTTTTAATATATTATCTTGCTTATCACTATTGTTCATGTCCTCATCCCTCTTTTTTTTATTTATGTAACCCCGGAAGGTCGTCGTATGCAAGTGTATGATGTCGAGATTGACGATGATGAGGTTCTCATGTGGTGGGAAGAGTTTGAACATGACAATCCAGCAGTAAAAGGGAAATCCAATGTTCTAATAGGTGATTTTTTTTCTGCTCCCTGAACATTGCAACCCCTGCATAAATCCCTTTCTTTTGTTTTTCAACCATGCAAAACACGTGACAGTTGATAAGTTATGACCCACCACTTGATAAGTCCTTCACCCTTCTGCTGATAACTTATGTTTCATTTGTTTTTTTTTACTTTGCTTACTCATGTCCTTGTTACATTATACATCTTAGTTTTGTTTTTTTGTTTTTACCAGACCACCCTCAAAGTCCAACATTTGTTACACCAGAATTACCACCTCACACAGAGCAATTAGTACGCAATGCAACCCCTAAATCCTTTATTCGAAAAGTTACGGTCACCCACCCGTCCAAATACCTGCTCCCGCCTTTTGCCACCCTCACACCGACCGATGAGGAAGAGTTTGTTTACAATGAAGTTATCAAGCATACTACTGATTCCAACTCCAAGATTAAAGAGTTTGTTTCCCTCTTTTCCTCATTTTTTAACATAAATCATTTTTTGTGTGACATTTTTTGAAATGTATTTTTTAAATCTTTTTGTATTGTAGTGTTAGGGTTATCGACATTGATGGTAGGTGGGTCACCCTCGGTGAGCTTGCCAACTATGTGAAGGGAATTGGGCAACTATCAACCAGCATTGCTGAGTTACATGTTCGCATTCTTCAGTATAAGGAAACCCCAAATAGGCTCATCTTCCCTTGGCTGCTGTCTGTGTATCTGTTGATAGGAGACTTCAAATCCAAGTGTGTATTGAAGCATTTCCGACAGGACCAGTTTTACATTCTTAGTCACCAGGATCAGGTATGTTATGTTTGCTGGATATTTTTTTCACATTCTGTTGCCTCTTTTCTGTTATTGTTAAACTTTTTTTTGTGTGTGTTGTTTTGCTCCAATATATGGTAGCTCTAGTATAACTTCCTTGGTAACTTTACAGTTAGTGTCCTGGTAACTTCCTGTTAATATCAGTACTCTTTTTTTTACCCTGATATTGTTTGTTCTTTTTGTCATGATAACCTCTTTCATGCACACTGGTAACTTTATAGTTAGTGTCTTGGTAACTTCCTGTTAATATCAGTACTCTTTTTTTTACCCTGATATTGTTTGTTCTTTCTGTCATGATAACCTCTTTCATGCACACTGGCAACTTTGACCTTTATGCCCTGATAAATTTTTTAGTTGCCTCCCATGTGAATTTCAGTATCATTTTTTATCTTGATAATTTTGTTCTTTCTGCCCTGCCAAGCTTACTACCTTTTTTTTGCAGCTGCTATTCCCTGCTTTGCAAAAGTTGGGTCTCGGTCCAAATGACGGGCATTGGTATGTGTTGTCACTAAATCTCAGGGCGAAGCGGTTCGAAGTTCTAGATTCATTACGCGAACAAGATAGCCCTTCTCTTCTCGAGCATGCGACAAGATACATGAACGCTGTAAAGAAGGCTTGGTTGATAAATTACAAGGACTCGCATAAGCAAATTCAGGACTATGAACTTGTGTACATTGATGTGATGAAACAGGATAATGGGTTAGTTGTGGATTATTCACTCTCTTTTTAACACCCCACTATATGTTCTGATCCCTGTTTATTGACCCGTTCGCAAACTCCAATTAAACTGATTGTGGCTTGTTTTTTTCATCACAAATGTTTCAGCATTGATTGTGGATTTTTTGCCTGCACGTATCTTGAGGTGTGGGATGGGAAAAATATCCCGGCCTTAACTCATGAACAAATTCCAGCTCTCCGGAAAACTATGACATTGAGGTGGTTAGATCATGATCAAAACAAATGCAAGTAGTGGCGTTATCATCTGTTTGGCAGCGGGTGATGAGGTGAGATTTTTGTTGCGAATGTGTTGTTATATTTTGTTTAGTTGCATCAGAGGCACATCATAACAGGCATATATTCATGTGATGGGTTGGTAACTGATGCTGTCAGAGTGTGATAACTTCTACCAAAATGTCCTGAAAACTTTTTTACATGAATCTGTCATAACAATGTCATGGAACAAAGTGTTGATATGATGTTTTACTGTAGTATACAAATTCCAAATTCATTGTCCAGATGATAAATTCATTGTTGTCATTATAATTTGGATCACATTTTATTTGATAACTACGAGCATCTTTGGTCAAAGACCGGGATTACTTGCTTCTAATTTTTAGAAGTCCAAGCAGGCGTAATTTTTTGTTCATAAGTAATACAATGCAATGCCGGTAGCTTACAAAAAATGTAGATATAAAATTTTTGGATTTACAAATCCATGACAACTTCATCATACAGTGCTGGTAACTGGCATAGTAGGATGCTGATAGCTTGCATAAAATGTAGATATAATTTTTTTTGCATTACAAAGCCATGATAACTCCATCATACAATGCTGGTAACTGGAATAGTGTGGGGCTGATATCTTGCACATTTTGGTCCATGAAAAGAATGTAGCCACCATCTTCCCTTTTCATAGCACCTTCTTCATTTATCTTGCCAGGGGAGATTTGCATTTGCGTTTGTCATGTTCCACACTCCCGCACACACTACATTTCCTTTGTGGATTGGGCTTCGTAATGTCAAAACCTGACTGCTTCCTTTTTGACTTTGGCCGCCCCTTCGTTGTAGTCTTGGGAGGGTCTAGTATCATCTTTGTGCTTGAGGGCGGAGCTGCATCAGGATGTTGGGGCTGGATGACAAAAGCATGATTGTTTTTGCTAGCATGTATCGTCACACGCACACTTTCTTGCTGTGTGGCGGGGTTCACCTGTCGCTGCACATTAGTGGCACTTGTTTGCTGTGTGGGGTGGTTCTCCTATTTTTTTGCATCGGGGGCGATTTGGTGCTGTGTGGCGGAGTTGTCTTCATTCACCCGCCCCACAGGTATCGAGCAGGGATCCGGCTGTCCTTGAAACGATCCTTTTGCTTCTTCCTTTTCCTTTCTTGCTTTTTTAAGTTGATTATTCTTCAGGGTTTCAAGCTCCTCCTTGAAATTATACAAGTGTTTTCTTGCCAATCTGGTTCCATCATCTGTTAGGCAAGCGTCTTTGGCTGATGCCTTAAATTCTTTTAGAATTGACGTATATCGCATGACGCTTTTGCCCTCCTCTGGCATCGACTTCTTAACTGTTGGCTATTCGAAATCAGGTTGAATAAGATCCTCCTTTGGATCCCAAGTCCACCTCTTTAGGATGTACTTTTCAGGTATCTCGTAAACCCCAATCTGGTCCATCACTCGTAGTACGTGTGCGCACAGTAGTCCGTCACGATCAAACTTGCAGCAAGAACACGAGTATGTCTCTTCATCCATGTTTGCTTGCACATGGTAGTCCCTGTCCCCGTATTTTGGTATTATCCCCCGTACTGAGCTGACCTTGAAGGTACCATCATCCAATGTGTCGCATCTGTAGGCTGATTTCACCTTCATCTCCACATGGAACTTGCAAAACAGGTTATGTGTGTACAACCCTCGCACCTGCATCTCCAGTGGGTTCATCGAGTACATTTCGGTTTCTTTGTACACTGTTTCCAACTGCTCTTTTGACACGCTAGCCATCACCTTATCCTGTATCGCAGTGTACTGTTGTGCGAATTCGACCAGTGAGTTGTTTGGGTTGACATACTTCTTGAGCACAGAGTTAAAACCCTCGCTTCTTGCCGTGGTCTGCAAGAACGGAAAAAAATCATGCATATAGTATGCCGGGACCCAACACTTCCTGTTTTCCCATAGACAATGGAAATGCTCGTTGTCGGTCTGGCCATACGCTTCCATCATCACCCACCACTTGTGTTCAAACTCCTCAACTGCATTCATAACAGAAACATGGTAACATCAGGTATTGAAAGGTGGTAACCTTAGTTCAGACAGATTGGTAACTAGAACACCATAGTTGTTGATAATTCTATCACACACACTTGGTTATTTTAGTTCAAGCATCATGGTAAGTACATTGCACATAGGATGATTTTTTGTCCACGGCGAATACCACTCGGTGTGTGTAGTACAAGCATCATTTTTAACTAGCATAAAACAAGATTCCTATCAATCACCACTAGTTGGTGATTGAAAAGTTATTTTGTAACTAGTGGGGCGTACAACCGAAATGCGTGCAACAAACATGATAGGTTCAGTACAGAAAATAATGAATGGAGGTAATTTTGTTATAATCCTCTAGTAACCTGTCACCTTCTTACATGGTAACTGTTGATCTCATGCATGGAAACCCATTTTCTTGTGTTTAAGGTAGTGAGAGTGGGAAGTAAAATACCAGTCAGGCTGTTATCAACACAATCCTTGAATGCCTTGTTTAGTGGCTCATCGTCAGCCATCAGCTTCCCAAGCTTCTCCTGTGCTTTTTTCATTATATGCCAGCGGCAATTCCTGTGTACTATCCCGATGAACACCTCATCAATAGCACTCCTCATTGCAAAATCTTGATCTGTTATTATGTTCTTTGGCGCAATTCCACCCATTGCATGCAAGAATGCATTAAACAGCCAAACAAAGTTACCAGATAGTTCGTTTCAAACAAATCCACAACCAAACTGGATTGACTGCCCATGGTTATTAATGCCAATGAAGGGCGCACAGGGCATCTTGTACATGTTTGTCATGTATGTTGTGTCGAAGGAGATGACATCATTGTATCTAGCATATGCCCTGCGCGACGCACCATCTATCCAGAACAAATTTTCCACTCTGTCCTCATAATCAAGCTTTATTCTCCAATAGAAATCTGGATCTTGTGCCTTCATATCTTGGAAGTATGAGATTGTGCTCCCCACATCAGCGTGGCGGTACTCCATGCGGAATTTAGCTCGCTGGTTTGTGATGTCCTTTGTCGGGTATGGTGCATCTTTAGGAGACCCGTAGAACCATGCCATTAGTTGCATCTGTCTTGCTGTCTCTATGTTGCATCCGTGCAATATCTTCAAGAAGTCCTGCTCATCCTTGGGAATGTTCCTATGTGATGATAGGAACTTTGTCAAGGACGGCTTTCTGATTAGAGGGTGGTTGTGGTCGTCGTTGAAGCTTTTGACTCTCCACCACGCATCCGTGTGGGTAATGTAAAGGTGGGCCGGACATCCCAACCTCACAATCTTCCCTCTTTTCCTCTTCTTCACGATGCCTTTTGGGTTCTGCACATCCTGTGTCTCCTCCTTGTTTTTTTTTGGCTTGCCGCTTTTCCCACAAACCAAGAGGACTCTGCTTACAGTATCATCTTTAATTGTTTTTCTGTATTCCAGCCTTATCCCAAACCCATGTCTGAGCGCATATTGCTTGTAGTGATCATAAGCTTCCTCATAAGTATCAAACTTCATCGTTTCATCAGGAGGCTTCGGTGTGGAGTATGCCTCGGTGTTTTTGTCTCCCTAATCAGCATTTTCTCCTCCTATTTCTAGACTCGCTGGCTCGCTGACTGACTGATCAAAGAAGCTTTCTCTCCCCCCTATGCTGCTAGTAGTCGATTCTTTGCTTGTCTCTCAGACCATTGGGTTGCTTCTAGATGTAGCACCTGTAATGTTTTTGAAGTTGTTAGTTTGTGTTTTTTTTCTTCACACCAAAACGTGTGGTAACTTGCACTCCACTTTCCTGGTAAAGTTTGCATGCAAAAAGTTGTTTTGTAGTTGTAATTTGAAAGCATGTAATTGTAATACAGATTGCATGATAATTCGTATGCAGTAAGTGTGGTAATTGTACCAAATTTCATGTTAACTTGTGTGCATTAAGCTTGGTGATTGTGAACTGAGGCATGGTGAATGTGGTAGTTGTAAACAACATAGTTGGTAATTGCAATTCAAGTATGATGGTAACATGTCTGTGTATCAAAATGTGGTAGCATGGTAAATGTTTACCTTCGTCTGTTTTGTTGATGTTAGCAGAACCAAAGCTTGCCGTATGTGCATACTGACACTGTTGGTTTGTCCCCACACCACTCATCATGATATCCACATTACCCCCGTTGTCCTGCATCATTTTTTTGTGTTGCAGCACCTGCTAGCACATATATTTGCATCCATCAATTCCACACTTACAAGCAATTTTGATTATTTTTTCACAACAACTATATTTTTTTATTTTTTGCATTGATTACTTCATTTTTTTATAGCAGGTATCATTTTGGGAGTAACCAGCGTATGAGAGTATGACAGCGATAGTACCTACAACCTCATTTCATCAACATAATTTCTTATCAAACAATTCTGGTTGCAACAATGTAAATCAACACATGGTATTCTTGTAGTGTTTTAGCACATTTGGTTCTGAGTTTTTCATGCAAATTCTTTACAAATTAGCATGATAACTTGTTCTGTCATGCGTTTGTTCAATAAAAAAAGGATCTTTTTATGGTGAATAAGTGTTAAAGGATGCTGATTACTCAGTGCATACACTTTGGTAATCTATATTGATTCGAAATGGTAACTCAATTATTAATGATAAATTTCATACATGTAGTTCTAACATGCTTCAAAAAAGATAGCTTAATAGAATGATGATGATAACCTATATGGATTTATGATGGTAACTCAATGATGAGGGATGAAAGAACTAATGTATAATCTGTAGGCTAGGAAAATGGATCAATTTTACCAACTTTTTGGCTTTAAAAAAGGCAAATTAATACAATTTTGTTGGTAACTTGTCTGAATTTGAATGGTAACTCAATTACAATGGAGGAATTCCACACATGCAGTAAAAGGACTATATTTTTCTGCATCTTTTTGCTTTGTTCTTATCTCATGGATTTTTTGCCTTGATTTTATTTGGTATGAAATGAAAATGCAGCATGTGTATAGAGGTTGAATCACTTACCTCCTTTATTTTTTGCCCGATTATGGTGAAATTCAGACGAACTGGGGTAATTGTCCCCGTAGCATGTGGTAATCCTTTTGATGATGATGTGGTAAACCAGGCCCTATCTCAAATCCTTGTGATCTGGTCGGTTTTTTTGGTGGATCAGATCTAGGGCTCAGGTCATCGGCGATGGAGGCGCGTCGGGGGGAGAGGAGAACAGATTGGGGGAGGTAAGAAACTAGGGTTTTGGGGTGGTAAGTCGCGTGCGGGGGAAGGTGAGCCGAGGGGCTGTCTTTTGTCTCGGGCCTCATGCGTTGCGCGTGCTGGGCCTCGCGAAAGGAGGCTGGGTCATCGTGGTGGCCCTGGCGAAGCGGGTCGCGCGGGATGGACGTGGATTTACGATCATGCGGATCTGATGCTTAGCGTCCAGTCGACTGGTCGTTAGTCGCTTCCTTTTTATAATACAATGGATATATACAAGGGGATAATTATTTTTGAGAAACTTCCATGAAAAATTCTACATTGTTTCCATGAGCATGAACACAAGTGTTCAAGGTTGACCCTCACTTCTCCAATGCATAACCTTCCAATCACTTCTCTTTTTGAAACAGTTTTCAGGCATAAGCGAATGTATTTTTTTTTGTATTTTGCATTCTTTAAAAAAAATGTTTGTTTCACCCACAACTAAAGAAAACAAAAACAAAAGGGAAAACAAAATCTACTTAGTGCAGAAAGCAAACAAGCATACATGAAAATATCAACCCCACGCTATTGCTCCCCGGCAACGGCGCCAGGAAAGAGCTTGATAATCCCCAAGTGCAAGGACTCATCATAGCAATTTTCAAAGGAGGAAGTGATAAGTACAGACTGTCGAACCCACAAGGAGCTAAAGGTAAGATCAATATTCTCTCAAGTCCTATCTGCCACTGATACGACTCTACGTACACCGAACGTTTGCTTCCATCTAGAAACGAGAAATAAAACTACGTTGTGGGTATGAAGAGGATAGCTTTGCATGATATTAGAGAACTAAAATATAAAAATAGGTGTTGTTAACATAAAGTTAGAATATATTACTATATATTATAAATAGCGAGTGTGGAATAATGATGGATCGGTGTGCGGAATTATCCTAGGCAATTGTTAACAAGATCGGTAATCATTATTGCAATTTTATATGAGGGAGAGGCATAAGCTAACATACTTTCTCTACTTGGATCATATGCACTTATGATTGGAACTCTAGCAAGCATCCGCAACTACTAAAGATCATTAAGGTAAAACCCAACCATAGCATTATAAGGTATCAAGTCCTCTTTACTCCCATACGCAAACAACCCCCTTACTCGGGTTTAAGCTTCTATCACTCTAGCAACCCACTATAAGCGAATCATGAACATATTGCAAACCCTACAGCGGGAATCCCTCACTTGTGCGCGGCACGGAGGGCACCATAGGAGAGCACCAAAATAAAACATACAACTCAAACCAATCTAGATCATCAATCAACTCAAAAGACAAAAGAAATCTACTCAAAACATCATAGGATGGCAACACATCATTGGATCATAATATGTGGCATAAAGCACCATGTTCAAGTAGGGGATTACAGTGGGGTGCGGGAGAGTGGACCGCTTAAAAGAGATGAGGAAGGTGATGAAGAAGGTGATGTTGATGAAGACGATCACCACGGGGATGGTTCCCCCGGCGGCACTCCGGCCCCACCGAGAGAGAGGGGGAGAGACTCTCCCCCTTGTGCTTCCTCCTCCATGGCCTCCCCCCTAGATGGGGAGAGGTTCTCCCTCTGGTCCTTGGCCTCCATGGTGATGATGGCCCCCTCCGACTTCCTCCTCCATGGCCTTCGGTGATGATGGCCCCCTTCGGCAGGGTGCCGGAGAGGGCCTAGATTGATTTTTCGTGGCTACAAAGGCTTGTGGCGGCGAAACTTCCGATCTAGGGTTATTTTCAGAGGTTTCGGTATTTATAAAAAATTTTGGCGTCGGTCTCACGTCAAGGGGGTGCCCGAGGTGCCCTCAAGCCCGGAGCCCCCTCCCTGGGGGTAGGGCGCGCCTAGAGGGCTTGTGGCCTCCTCGTCCACTTCCTGGCCCAGCTCTTGTGCTTCGGGGGTCTCTTTTGGTCCATAAAAAATCACCGTAACTTTTCAGCACATTCCGAGAACTTTTATTTCTGCACAAAAAATGACACCATGGTAGTTCTGCTGAAAACAGCGTCAGTCCGGGTTAGTTCTAATCAAATCATACCAAAACCATATAAAATTGTTGTAAACATGGCATGAATACATCGTAAATTATAGATACGTTGGAGACGTATCATATACTTCCCTGTAGGGGTGAACCAACTTACCCAACGCGCTCGATCAACTCCGGCCGGACACACCATCAGGTCATGACCGGCCTCGGCCGATCAACACGCCATAGTCCTACCTAGGCTCAACAGAGAGGCCATCACGCTGGTCTACATCCTAAATGCGAAGGGGTCATGGGCCAATCGTCCTTTGCAATCCTGCGCATTGCAAACACGGTCGGTGAGCAGACCTAGCCCCCTTATACAAGCGCAGGCATAACCAGTCCAACCCGGCGCGCGCCACTCAATCACTGACGTCAGTAAGCTTTTGGAAGAAACGTACGATGCAGAGTGACCATACTTATTCCCGCGTGATGGTTAGTGCGAAAATGCCAGAGGCCTACTCGGATCACATATCCAAACCGTTAGTGTCTTGGGAGCGCGCGGTAACGATCAATGATCCATGATATGTGGTCCCATCACCCTGTCTCACGGACTTACGGCAAGGGCTAAGAGTGCCCGACCGTGCCACGTAGAAATCTCACGGGTACCCTCCAGGTCAACCCGACTCCACATCACTCTTCACATTTCTCTCGCGGGTACCCCTCGGGGCCGACCCGACTTCATCATGGTTCTGTGGTAAAGTCAAAGTAACCGTGTGTCCATAACACCAAGGGGAATCCAAGGAATCAGCCTCGATGGGTTCCACTTGATGTAACCATCAAGGTGAACTAAGGAGGAATCACCCTCGATGGTTCACTCTTGATGGGTTGCACGACAGACTCGTTATCGGGAGTGGTGAAGGAGGAATCACCCTCCGTAGACCATGATTGATTATTTACACTACAGAGATCTCATCAGAAGTGCTATATGAGGTATCACCCTCGGCACTCGATAGTAACTCTGCAGAGTCATACAACTAAGGAGGGTGATGTGATGTGTCGGGCTCTGGACGTTGATCACGTTAATCGAGTCATCTGGTAATCCAGCGGGGGCAACAGGGACAAGGTGAGGGGTCACTGGTGGATCACTAACCAACCTATACTAAGCAGATAGGATAAGCAGGTAAGTTACAAAAGTAGGTTATGCATCATTATAGGAGCAATCATATACAGTAGCAAAATCTAATGCAAGCATGAGAGAGAATGGAATGGGCGATATAGGAATGATCAAGGGGGGTTTGCTTGCCTGGAAGCTCTGCGGCAAGAGACTGATCGTCAGGAGTGTAGTCGATACCGGGAGCAGTGTTAGTCTCGGGGTCTACCAGAGAGAAGAGGGGGAAGAAACAATAAATATAAAGCAAACAGATGCATCACTATGCAAGACATGACAATATGCATTGCTAGGGGTCATCTAACGCAGTACTACACGGTACATACGAAGATGGAAAACATCTAGGGATGTTTTCCCGGCGTTTGGCAATTTTTGGACAAATGAATCAGAGGTGAAGGTTCTAGGCATGTGATAGATGAACGGATAGCATATTCGGATTCGTTGTATTTTTCTGAGCAATTTTCATATATAAATTATTTTCATCCGAGTTACGAATTATTTTATATTATTTTTCCAAGTTTTAAACATTTCTGGAATTATTATAATTATTTAAATATCTTTACTGCGTCAGCATGACATCAGCAGTCAACACAGTCAGTTGACTGGTCAACTGACATGTGGGACCCCACTGTCAGTGACCTAGTTAATCTAGCAGGTTTAAATTAACTAAATTAGTTAATTATTTTAATTAAATAGGTTAATTAATTAAATTTAATTGATTAATTATTTAATTATTTTGTTTATTAAATTGTTAGCACGGGGCCGGTGGTCAGTGGGGTCATGGGGTTTAACCCCTCTAATTTGGCCAGTCGGCCCCACTGGCCAGGGGCATATACGGCCAGCCCCCAGCGTTGGGCGTGCACGGGCACACGGGCACCGGCGGCCATGGCACCGGCCGAGGGGGACAGCACAGCGCATGAGCGGGTGTGGTCGGCTGTGGCCGCGGGCGGCAGTGGCGTGGCCAAGCCGCGGTGAGGGCTCGCGACCGGGGACGGGGCCAGGCGAGGCCGATGAGGCGTCGCTGGCGTGGAGCAGCTGCAGGGGGCTGGGCGAGGTAGAGAAGGCGCGGCCAGGGCGCACGCGAGCGTCGTGGTGGGCGTGGGGAGCGTGGCTAGGTGCGGCAGAGAACGCGCCCTGGGGCATGAGGGTGCGCAGCGTGGTTCGACCGGGAGCAGCGGCAGCACACGGGGGCAGCAGCGGGGCGAGGCGTACCAGGGCAGCTCCGTCGGGCGCGGGCGGTCGCGGCCAAAGGCTGATGAGCGTGGCCAAGGTGCGCGACGGGCGCTGCTTCAGGTAGGGGAGGCGGGGCGGCAGCCTATGGCGTCGGGAGCGAGGAGGGATGGTGTAACACCCCAAAAATATTCATCTGAATTTTAAAATCTTTCCTTTAAAAATAAATTCTTTGAAAACCATATTTTGATCATATCACTTTTCTTCCATTTGAAAACCCTTTCAAATTTTAACTGGGTTCCAAATTTTCTTTAATGATTTTGTTTTGGAAGGTTTAAAATTATTTGGATAATTAATTTGGAGGTTTTCAAACAATTTTCATTTAGAAAAGTTTTTGTGAATAATTAAATTTTCAAAGGAAAAGGCCTTTTCACTTCCTTCTAGCTCTTCTAAAATCTTCCAAATAATTTTTCTGCCACTCCAAATTATTCCACAAGTCATGCACATCTTATAGGGCAGTATCCAACTCCTTTCCACCTCACAAAAATATTCTTTCAATATTTTATAAATTCCAAAGTTGGAATTTATATTATTCATTATCCCTTTGGTTTACAAAGGAACCACCTTTTCTACAAGATCTCTACCTCCACCAAAATTATCCTATCAACTAGAGAGTACCTACAACCCATTTCACCAAAAATATTGGATTCCACAGTTCAAAATTTTCAAATGCCATTCAATTCAAATTTGTACCAGATTCAATATTTCTGATCCAAACCTATTCTAGAATGCCCCAAAAATTCTGAAACTTTTCCAAACTCATTTTTGAGCATCAACACATTACCACAAAAATTGACATAAAATCCTAAAATCCCTAGCACCTCCTGGCATTCTGTCATACATCTCATGTGCACACTGTTCACAGCTGTCAAAATTCAGTTAACTGAATTTTGCTTCAGAGGCGGTGGCGATCGATGTCGTGCGCACTTCTCCTTCCTTCTCCTCCACGGCGTCGCCGTTCCTCATCAATGCATCGATGGCCTGGCCCACTCCCCAGCCTCTCCTCGTCGGTGAGCTCTCGGCAGGCCGGTCTAACAACCACCAAGCTCGTCCACGGTGGGCCGAGCAGAGCCACCTCGGCCACCGACCGTCTTCACTGCCGTCAACGCCTTCTCCACCTACCAGCTCCATGCGTCGCCCCTCTCTGTGCCATCGCCGCACCGCCCAAGCCGCTGGACCCCTCCTGCCAGTCGCCGAAGCTGGGCGGCGTCCGCCATGGCCGTACCAGAGCCACCCCGTGGATAAGGCTCCGGGCTCGAGCTCGTCCACGCAGAGGCTTCTGGAGAGCTTCATTGATCTCCACGATCATGCGCTGAACCTGACCACTGCCCAAAACCTACTTCGCCGGCGGAATAACTCCGGCGTCGCCTGCAAGCCACTGACCGCCCCGGGCAGTCTATAAATAGGAGCTCCCGAGCTCCGTGAACTCACCCACCGCCCACACTGGCCTCCAATCGCCCTCCCACACACTCACTTGGCCTCGAGGAGGTCTCCTTCCTCCTCTCCGGTCACCGCCCCTCCGCCACTGTCTCTGATTGGTTCGTCACCGATAAATCACCTCCGATTCCCAAACTCCACAGAACATCTCATACCACTCCCTCTCGCCGATACCGCGCCCCAATTTGACGCGAGCAACCCTCTCCGGCAAGGTCCATCTCCACCGAAGCCCCCGTCCGCCGGCGTCGAGATCACCGTCGTTCAGGTGCTTGCCGGCGTCCATCTCTACCACTCACAGACGCGGCAGTCCACACTGATCACGTCCCGATCATCGCAGATCGCCGAAACCCCGGCGATCGTCGCCGGTGATCGCCGCACTCTCTCTGTCCCAGCGCGCGGGCGCGCTCAAAATTCAAACCTGACGGGTGGCCCCCACCCGTCAGAGTTTTATTCTTTTCCAGTTAAAACAAAAGACGTATTTGGTGGTTTACGCGTTCTGAGCTGGGAAGCGTAATCTCACCCGAAATGTTTTCTTTTCTGTTTTTATTTTAAAGGCAGAGTTGACCAGAACTTTGACTGCCTATAGTTTTTAAACCACATATCCAAATGATTTGATTCTTTTTTTGAAATTCTTATTTTTCTCTCTAGTTTTTTTAGTATTTATTTAAAAATGTTTTGACACAACTTTTTGTACTATTGCCAAAAAAAATAATTTGGGTTTAAATTTGAATTTTCAAAAAAAAGAAGAGGGAAACTTTGCCGAGAATTTCGAAGGGTTTTCTCCTGACTACTTTGGTCAAGGCAAGCATTATTGAACTTGGGATATGGTGATTGCATTTGCATGTTTGCATCGGTTGGAATTGCACCACATATAGATCACAAGTCCATGCATGTTTGGTCGTATCAATTCTTGCTCATAGCTTGCACTTCACTCAAGCAAGAAATCCTTCTGACATGGTAAAGCTATGGAAATTCAGGAGAGTGTCTCTTGCCTTGGACGTGCCGGTGGGCACGGGCCATTATTTTTGACACGGTGGTGTCACGTGACATATGTGGAACATACCGGTGATGATAATTAACACCTCCTGTGTCGTCCTAGATCGAGTCTTGTTCCGTTACACCTAGCTGGATACCATGCTGCCACGAGTCCTTCCGCAAGGAAGGTACGGCTGAGTAAGTTGTTAACCCCTGTCCAGGTACACACCGTACAGAGGGCCACGATGAGGGTTTCCAGGGCCTTAGACTAAATCCTGTCATCGAGTCAGGGGCATGGGTGTTTCCGATTGTAACCGAGAGGGGGGCACCCCTTGGAATCTGTGCGTATTAATAGTGATCCCATGCTACTCGAGATTGTTGTCTCCCCGACTTAGAGTTTTTCTGAAACGATGCTTTGGGTGATTCCTGGCATCCGGACGGTTAATCTGGTGTGTGCTGGTCAGGTGTGTTTCCAACCCAAAGACCGTAGTGGGAATTAGCCAGTGCCACGGTGCTGACTAAAGGAATCCCATTCACGTGGGTGAAGAGTACACCCTCTGCAGAGTTTAAACCTATTCGAATAGCCGTTGTCCATGGTCAAGGGCGTTAGCTGGGTGGGTCAAGTGTCGGTCCCGGTGTTGGTCTCCGGAAGAAATAATTTTAATATGCCTGAAATATTTTGCAGGATAATTATTGACACCCTGATGCTACCATGAATATTTTATGCATGTTAATATTATTATGGTTATACATATTATTGAGGACTAACCCGTTTCTCTTATTTTGTATTTCCTGAGTGCCTCAGGGGCTGGCTAGACTACCCCGGGCACTCAACTTTATTTTCAAGACCTCTTCGTGGCGTCCCTCGAGTTAACAGGCGGTTTATCCCGCCACTACTCTTGTGGACACCCGATTGGCATTTCTCTTCAAGTCCGACCGTGGCACCACTTGACACCCAACTGGCATTTCTTTTCAAGACCTCTTCGTGGCGTCCCTCGAGTTTTCAGGCGGTCCCGCCACTACTCTTGTGGACACCCGATTGGCATTTCTTTTATTTTGCTGAGTGTCACTTGGGCTGGCTAGACTACCCGTGACATTCATTTGCTTTATTTCTAATAAGTTTGATCATGACTAACATGCTATGTTCATGTTCATATCATTTTATTGTCATGATTTAAATTTCAGTCAGCATGAGCATATGCATTCATTATATCTTTTGTTCATAATGTTTGCGAGTACATTCCAATGTACTCACTGGCTTGTCCCTGGCTATTTACTTGGCCAGACTTGGAGGAGGACAAACTTGTGGAGGAAGATTGCGCTAGCGAGCCCGACGCTTAGAGGAGTCCCAGTCAGTCAACCTGTGAGATAGGAGTCTACCACATGTATCATCCGCCGAGCTTCCGCTACACAAATAAATAGTCAAGCCTCACACTGACGCTTGGCTCTATTTTATTGTACTAGTATTGTATCACCACCACACCAGTATCATATCCCGCCACTGCCATATATTGGCGAGTTTGTAATAAACTTTGTTGAGCCCTCAGACTCAACCCTGTGTAATATTATATTTGTACTGGTTATCTGTATCAAGGAAGTCCACCAGTTGTGTTGATCTTGGGGCTGGTGTGACTTGGGGCTTTTTTTGTGATTTATTCCAGAAAGGGGCCTGACAGGCCTTGGTATTAGAGCCAGGCTGACTGTAGGAAGCCCTAGGCACGATCGCTAGCACTCGAGTCAGTACTAACATTTTTAGCATGCATCTCATGCATTGTAGCATTTTCCCATGGTCATCATATGCAGATGATATGACTATTTGGATTTTTGTCTACTGATGTAGATGTCTGGCGGCAACTACCCATCCCAGATTTTCGACAACGAGCCTGCGGGATTTTCCCTTCTTCTTACCGTCATCGCTAGATGTCGCGGGAAACCGCGGCCACCTATGGGACCAGGAGGCCCCTTGCTGGTTCGGCAGGGGGGCGTCGCGTTGCACAAAGAGCAGACGAGCGTGTGGCAGCACGGCAGAGATCACACAGGCATTTTTACCCAGGTTCGGGCCGCCGTGAGGCGTAAAACTGTACTCCTGCTTTGGTGGATTGATGGTGGAAAGGTGGTGGTGGAGCGTAGTACACTTGCCCGGCAAGGGTTGCCTCAGGGCGGCAGTGTCTACGCGCGTATGGGGTCTGAGTTATCCAACCTTCTAACCCTCTCTAAGGTCGCCATGGGCCTCCTTTTATAGATTAAGGGGTCACCACAATGGCAAAACAGTAATTATGCACTGATAAGATAGCAAACAGCGCTATCATACCTAACTCTGCGGGCTGACAAGGCGCATTAAATGCACCGCTCAACGTCACATTGTTGGTTGCCCGGCAAGGCTTGCCGGGCTATCTCGCCAGCTCCATGCCTGCTCGCTTGACACGTCGCGGGACGGGTGTCATCTGCAGGTGTTTCCTGTAGGGAGAAGCTGCCATGTGGTGAATGGCTGCCACTTAGTCACTCCGCGGTTTGACACCGCACTGATTGACGACGTGGGTCGTGGTGGAGTAGTTGGTGAGGTGGTTTTGCCTCTGTGTGCCCCGGCAGGCCCTGCCGGGACGTCTTGGACATCGTCTTCCGGGGGTGGCCTCGTCCCTTGCCGAGCTCGCCTGCCCGAGAAAGGAGGCCTTCTCCTGATGGTGCCTTGCTTCTTCGGCTTGATCTTGGTCCCTCTGATCTGCATGTCAGTCCTTTGAACCTCTTAGTCCCTTGTATTCTGACTTGGGTTCGTGCTTCAATCTTGTTCCCGTGCCTGTGCACAGTCTGGGCAACAGACCCAGGGCTTGTTGCACCAACAGAAGCCCCCGGGCCTGCCCCAAACGCGCTGCCGAGCGTCGTCGGGGTAGGGCCTAATAAGTGCACAGGCGGGGTCGCTGAAGAGGCTGGTCTCTTGAGGTCTTCTTTGCTTCTTCATTAGCCTTGATTCCGGGCCAGTTTCCGGTTTCTCCGCGCGTCGTGTAAGGCCAATGGTGGTGGGGCCGCTCTAGTGATGGCCCGTGAATGACTTTAACGCATAGGGGATAAACCGCCAATTCACTCTTCCCACCACGCCCTTATCCTTAGCCACGTATGCTGCATGCATCGCGCGGGGTAGGTAACGGAGGCGCGTGGCGTGGGAGAGCGTCAAGGCGAGGGCCCAGTTGTCTTGAGTTGGCGGAGGAGGACGATGGCCGCCTGTTGAGGGAGCGGCTCCCCTCCCCGATCCGCCTATAAAATGGAGGGGTGGAGGAGGGCGAAGTCACCCACCCTCGCATTCTTCTTCTCCTCCGCTGTCTGCCTTTGCTGGTTATGCTAAAGAGGAGAGCCTGGGGCCAGTCCCCGGGCTCTTGGTTGGGGCTAGTGTTGCCAAATGCCGGTGCCGACGCACGGGGAGTGAGCCTGGTCCTTGCAGTGGTGAACCTCTTGGTTCCTTCGAGGCACAGCCGGGAGGCGGGGCTGGAGACCATTGGTAATCCCAGCACCGCCCCTCCCGGAGGTCTTGGGGCTGATGTTGATTAGAGGCGTGCCTTCCTGCCCGCCAAGGCGGGGAGCGGTGCGCCTCAAGCCCCCTGGCCGTCCTGGCCGCTCGCCGTCTCCCCGGGGAAGGCGCCGGGCTGGAGTCTTGGTGCTTCTCGGGAGCAGCGGTGGTGAGGAGAAAGCGAGGGAAGACGGAGAAGGCGGGTGGCAGGGGGTCAGGTCGGAGTACGATGGCGTGGATGCCTTCGCCTCGGACCGGTGACCTGCCGCCCCGTCTTTCCGCTCTTCCCCTCCCCCCCCCCCACCCCGGCACCATCATCACTAGCCTCCTAGGGCGATGGCCCGGGAGGGATGTTCTCTTGGCGCCTTCGCCTCCCCTTCAGCAGTCTTCTAGCTGAGCTTTGGTGGATGACTCCACCGGCGCTCAAGCCGGGGCTTCTTGCTGGCTCTGGAGGTGGTGACCAGAGGGCGCCGCCCCGTCCCCCGTACTCCTCCTTCGCAGCCCCACGACTCCCGGTCTTGTCAGGCCACGACAGGTGGGTCGCGACGGGACCGGGACGGGCTCCTGCTTGGGTGCCCTTTTCTTGTCTTTTCCTCCTTCCGCCGTAGTGCCTGATGGAGGGAAAACGAAAAGAGGGGATTACGGGGCACTTATCTTTTTTTAGTCTTAAACTTGCCGGCATTTGCCAAATTTTAATTCAAATAATATAATCTCTCGAGTCCATGTTTGTGTTCTGTAATGCTTGTACTTGTATCAGCATATTAATGAAAAAGATGAACCTTGCCGGGAACCTGTGCATGTGTACGTCCATGCAGAGGCGAGATGCCTCTTTAGTGTAAATAAACGAGTTTTCCCTGGCACGCTATCCTGCCGGCACCTTTTCTGTCTACCAAAGAGCTGTGTCTACCGGGCAACAGGCAAAGGGGCGAGCCCCCCGCCAACTTCTTTTTACCAAAGGCCACTACAACCATCCTGTCCGAAGCAATGTTTGAGTCAAGGATGGGAGCACCTAAGTCTCAAAAGAGTGGCGGGGTTTTCTTATGCACAAGTTATAACTTACAGAACACTAATGGACAGGAGGTAGAACTTATCTGTTTGGCTTGCCGGGGATCACAGTGTCGGGCAATCTTCTCAACTCCTTGTCAAAGCCAAGTTCACGGCAGGAACCTGCAGCTTCATGCAGATGAGAATGAATGCAGGATGCGATCCTATCTATATGCATATGCAAATGCTCATGAAATGCTTATGCAGTGATCTTGGAATGCTCATGCATGCATGCAATCTTGGTCGGGGCCCCCCCACAGCGCTTCCTTATTTTCTCTTGCACAGGGTCATCGCCCTGGCTTTGTACAAGGGGTTACATGCAACTGAGGCAAGGCCTGTACAAAAGGGTGGCTGCCGGGCAGGGCCCGACAGCCGCGCCTTACGGGTAGAACTTGCGGAGATGCTCAATATTCCATGAGTTTTGCAACTGAATGCCATCTCCGGTCTCTAGACGGACTGCACCAGGTCTGGTGACTCGTACTACCCGTTAAGGGCCTTCCCACTTTGGTGACAACTTGTTTGTACCCTTGGCGGACTGAACGCGCCTAAGGACAAGGTTACCTTCCTCAAAACACCGGGCATGAACCCTGCGGCTATGATAGCGACGCAGGGCTTGCTGATAGCGTGCAGCACGCGTAGTAGCCCGGAGACGGTTCTCCTCGAGTAGCACAGCGTCGTCACGCCGGTGCTGATCTTGCGCTACTTCATCGTAGGCAAGCACTCGAGGCGACCCGTAAATGAGTTCCGTGGGGATAACTTCTTCTGCCCCGTAGACCAGGGAGAAGGGAGTCTGCCCAGTAGCTCGGTTTGGTGTCGTTCTGAGGGACCAGAGAACTACCGGCAGCTCCTCGATCCACCACCTGCCGTGCTTCTGCAGCGCATCAAAGGTTCTCGTCTTGAGTCCACGTAGCACTTCAGCGTTCGCCCTCTCAGCTTGTCCATTGCTCCGGGGGTGTGCCACAGAGGCAAATGAGATCTTGCATCCGAGGGCATGAACATATTGCATGAAGGCGCGGCTCGTGAACTGGGTGCCGTTGTCGGTAATGATCCTTGCCGGAACTCCAAAATGACACACCAATTCTTTCAAGAACTTGATAGCTCACTGAGCAGTCACCTTTCTCACGGCAGTCACTTCCGGCCACTTTGTAAACTTGTCGATAGCAACGAACATGAATTTAAAGCCCCCGATTGCTCGGGGGAAGGGGCCGAGGATATCGAGCCCCCAGACAGAAAATGGCCATGATAGAGGGATTGTTTGAAGAGCTTGGGCAGGCAGGTGGGTTTTCTTGGAATGGAACTGGCAGGCTTCACAATTGGTGACTAGCTCGACCGCATCTTGGAGGGCTGTGGGCCAATAGAATCCTTGCCGGAATGCTTTCCCAACTAGTGCCCTTGATCCAATGTGGGAGCCGCACATGCCTTTGTGTATCTCAGCCAGCAGTTCCTTTCCTTCTTCCCGGTAGACACACTTTAATTTCACACCGTTGGGCCTCCTTCTGTACAGAGTGTCATCGACAAACTGATACATACTGGCCCTCCGGGCTACTTTTTCAGCTTCGTCTTGGTTGCCGGGAAGCTCTCCGGTTTGGAGGAAGTGGACAATGTGCCTTGCCCAAGTTGGATACTGGGGCTCGGCAACAAGGACTAGCGGCACCTCCTCTGCTGCGGCAGCACATGCCTCGTTCGCGGGGTCCATGGGCCCGGCTGGAGGGTGTGGTCCGGCAGACTGCGAGGAGTTGTTTCCGGCAGGGTCTCTGCCAGGAGCGGACGGCTCTACCGGGAGAGGCTTACCAGAGTCCAACTTTCTCTTTTTCCGGGCCATTGTTGCTGGGGATACGGAGGGCTGAGTGAGATGGAGAACAAAAGTCCCTGGTTCCACAGGGAGCTTCTGCGCAGCACACTTTGACAAATGATCAGCTATGTTGTTTTTCGCACGGGGTACGTGCTCTGTTTGCAATCTGTCAAAGTGCTCCTCCAATCTCCTCACTTCCTCGACGTATGCCTCCATCAATGGACTTTGGTAATCCTTGTTAACTTGTCTCACCACAAGCTGTGAATCTCCTCGAATGATCAGCTTCTTAATTCCCAATTCAGCCGCAATCCTGAGCCCGGCAAGGAGCCCTTCATATTCTGTTGTATTGTTGGTTGCTTCTTCCTGGGAAAAATGCATTTGGACGACGTACCTCAAGTGCTCCCCGGAGGGGGCAACAAGAAGCACACCAGCTCCTGCACCTTGTAAGGAAAAAGCACCATCAAAATACATAATCCATTCTTTTGGTGATTCCTTGCCGGGGATAGCTGTCTCTGTCACTTCCTCATCCGGGATTGGCGTCCATTCTGCAATAAACTCTGCCAATGCCCTGCTCTGAATAGTTGACGTGCTTTCAAACTTCAAACCAAAACTGGATAACTCCAAAGCCCACTCCACTATTCTGCCGGTAGCCTCAGGGTTTCAGAGTATCTGTTGCAACGGGAAACGAGTGACAACCGTGATCTCATGGGCTTGGAAGTAGTGGCGCAGTTTCCTTGAGGCCATGATGAGACCAAAAATCAACTTCTGCACGCCAGAGTACCTCAATCTAGCCCCCTGTAATAAGGAGCTGACGAAGTACACTGGGCGCTGCACCACTTTCTTCCTTGCCGCATCCTTGGGGTTGCTCTCGTTGTCGTGCTCATTGCTGTCCTGATCCTTCTCTGACTCTGCCGGTCTCTACTCACTCTCTGCTTCATCCACTTCTTGCTGCGCTACCAAAGCTGCACTGACTACTTGGTTGGTTGCCGCTAAGTACAACAGCAACGGCTCCTGGGGTTTGGGAGCGACCAAGGTAGGCATGGAGGACAAGTAGGCCTTCAACTCTTACAAAGTTGCATCTGCTTCCGGGGTCCACTTCATGGGTCCTGCCTTCTTCAAAATTTTGAAGAACGGCAGGGCGCGCTCGGCAGACTTGGAGATGAATCTGCTTAGCGCGGCAACGCACCCTGTCAGACGCCTCACATCCTTAACTGTCCTTGGTGCTTGGATCTGCTCAATGGCCTTGATCTTGTCGGGATTGGCTTCGATCCCGCGATGGGATACAAAGAACCCAAGCAACTTGCCGGAGGGAACACCAAATACACACTTCTCCGGGTTGAGCTTCAAATTGATTTTGCGCAGATTAGCAAACGTCTCCTCCAAATCTTGAATAAGGGTGGCCCTATCCTTGGTCTTGACCACAATATCATCCATATAGGCTTCTATGTTTCTGTGCAATTGTGGCTCAAAACCAATCTGGACTGCCCTTGCAAAAGTGGACCCGGCACTCTTTAATCCGAATGGCATGCGGACAAGACAGTACGTACCACATGGAGTGATGAACGACGTCTTCTCTTCATCTTCCTTGGACATGAAGATCTGGTGATACCTAGAATACGCATCCAGAAAGGAGAGAAAATCACAACCCGAAGTGGAATCCACAATCTGATCGATACGCGGAAAGGGAAACGTGTCCTTCGGGCAAGCCTTGTTGAGATCTGTGAAATCTATGCAAAGCCTCTGTAAGTGCATCTAGCGCTCCTTAGTGATTTTGGTGTATTGAAGACTTATAGGTTAAGGGACTAATGTGTTTATGAGTGTACACAGGTCTATAAGTCTATGAGGAGTTTGTTATTTACGATGAATGTCGACCCCTAAAAATGAATGTCTTCAACTGAAGACTTTGGTTTTCTTGAAGACTTTGAAAGTGAAGAAATTGGTGTGACCCTGAAGACTTGATATTCATGCGAGGATTATGAAGCGTGAAGACTTTTGTTTTCGTAGTTTCATTTTCTTCTTCTTGAGTCATAGGAAACACCGTACTGTTAAAGGGGGTCGAGGTAAAACTAAGGAAAAGTTTCCAAGTGATGCTCAACTCAAAATCCTACACCTACCCAATCCTTTCGAGTGAAGCCATTGGAAATCTCATACAGTTTAGTCAAGTTCTTCAGTGACAGCGACGAAGTTCTTCTGTTCTCTGAGGAATTTGTTCTGACTGAGGAGTTAGGAATTCGCCAGTGCGGATTGCCTACAAGTGAGGAACATGATAGCCCTGAGGAATTTGATACTCAAATTTCCGACCGTTGCTGTGCTACGCGCCAGCTGTCCAAATATCCTACCCATCTAACGGTCATATCATTGAAGGGCATTTATGTCTTATCATGTCGGGCTTCTCCCTAGGCTATAAATAGCCGCCCCCTACAACCACTAGCTGGTTGGCTGCTCCAAGAAATAGATTGACACTTGTCATTTAGAGCATCCCATCCTCCGAGGACTTTGAGCGAAAATCATCAAGTGAGGAAAAACCCAAAAACCCAAACTCCTACACACCCAAAGTGATTGAGCATCACTGAAGAGATTGTTCCTGTGTGGAACCGACGCTTGTTACCTTTGAGGACTGTGCATCCTCCAGACGGTTAGGCGTCGTGGTCTAGAGCATCCAAGAGGAAATTGTGGATTGCCGAGTGACCGAGTATGTGAAGGTTTGGAAGTCACCTGAAGACTTACCACGTGTGATTGGGCGAGGTCTGTGTGACCTTAGCTCAAGGAGAATACGGTGAGGACTAGGTGTCCTGGACTGTGTGTTCAGGACTGGGTGTCCGGGACTGTGTGTCCTCAGGTTTAAATACCTAGCCGCTCCAACCAGGCGTACAACTGTCACAGCAGTTGGAACTGGTCTACCAAATCATTGTCTTCACCGAGCTACTGGTTCTATTTCCTCAACCCTTTCATTTCCTCGCATACTTGCTATGTATTTGATCATTACTGTTTGAAGACTTTGACTGAAGACTTTCTCAATTTCCTCAGTTCAATTTCTTCAGTCAGTTTGTCTTCAGCCTGCTTATCCTGTGTTTACGCTACTCGTACTTTGTGCTTGTTTTCATTTCATCATGATGACTGTGCTACTGCTCTGTTATGCTTGCATCTGAGTACTTATTCCGCTGCTAAGTAGTTTGTCGCTTAGGAATTTCCTCACCTTGAAATTCCTCAGTGACGAATTTGTAAAAATCACCTATTCACCCCCCCTCTAGTCGATATAACGCACTTTCAATTGGTATCAGAGCAAGGTACTCCCTTGTTCTGTGTGATTTTGGTTTAACCACCTGGAGTTTTAGTTATGTCGACTGCAGGCATGATCAAGGTCTCAGCTGGGTGTCCTACCTTCGATGGGACGGACTACCCCTACTGGAAGAACAAGATGCGCATGCATCTTGAGGCAATTGACAACGATCTCTGGTATGTTGTGGAAAAGGGTGTTCCCTCTGTCACTCCTTCCGTAAACGCTGCTGATGTGAAGATATTCAAGCAACTCGACTCTCAAGCGAAGAATATCATATGCGGCCATCTGAGCAAAGGGCAGTATGGCAGAGTGAGTGCTTTGGAGACAGCTAAGCTTATCTGGGATAGGCTGTCCAAGGTCAACGAAGGAGTCTCAACTCAACGTGACTCTCGAGTTGACGTTCTTCGCAATCTCTTCAACCGCTTCAAAAGACTCGACAACGAAAATGTTCAGCAAACCTTTGATCGCCTCACTGACATTTCAAACGAGCTTCAAGCACTGGGTGCCACTGACATCACCGACCATGAGGTGGTGAAGAAATTGCTGAGGTCACTCGATTCTTCATTCGATACACTGGCACTGATGATTCAAGAACGTGGAGACTACAAGTCACTTGATCCTGCTGATATCCTCGAGAGGCTAAATACTCATGAATTCCAACTAGCTGAGAAGAGAGATCTCTACGGACCGAGCTATGGTAGATCTCGTGCACTGAAAGCCAAGGCAGTCTCTGAATCTGAAGATGAAGATTCTGGTAGCAGCCTTGGTGATCCTGAAGAACTGAGTCAGGAGCTAGCAATGCTCGTGAGGAAATTCCAGAAGTTCTCTAGACGTGGCCGATTTGGAAAATCCTCAAGAGGTGATGACATGAAATCAGATTCCTCATCCCGTGATTACAAGAAGAGAACTTGCCATAAATGCAAGAAACCTGGTCACTACATTACTGATTGTCCTCAGTGGGAGAAGGAATCAAAGAAGAAGAAATACAAGGATGATAGTTCAGATGAACCTAAGAAGAAGAAGAAATCTTCAAAGTCCTCATCGTCAAGATCTTCAAAGTCTTCATCTCACAAGAAGAGCGGCTCCAAGAGAGCTCGGGCATTCATTGGCAAGGAAATGGACTCTGAAGCTGAATCTGAGGAACATGAGGAAGAGGAGGCATCTGAGGAGTCAGACTCTGGTGTGGTGAGCCTAGCCCTCTCTACTGCTTATATTAGCAAGTCCATCTTCAACACTGAGGAAAATGGCTTCCCCAACACTGCTGATGACGGCAACGATGACTATGCTCCCACCTATTGCTTCATGGCAAAAGGTGCCAAGGTATTCAAATATCCCTCCTCTGAATCAAGTGAGGATGAATCTGATGAAAACCTCAAACCCAGCTATTCCAAACTTGCTAATATTGCTGTTAAACAACAAAAAGCTTTGGAAAAGGTTCAAAATATGCTAGACAAAAGCGATGATCTGTTAGGTGAGGAAATGGATCGAACTCAAACACTGACTGATAATCTTCAGCAACTACAGTCTAAGTTTGACAACCTTCAAGGTCGTCATGAAACTCTCCTAGCCGACCATGAGAAGCTTTCTTATGAATTTCTTCAAAGAAAGAAAGATCTTGAGAAGCTAAGGGTGAGTCATGAAGATCTTCAGAAGGAAAATGATTCTTTGCTTGCTCAACAGATCAATTCCGCTCAGGAAGAATTTATTCCACCATGCTTGAAATGCATTGAACGTGAAACTACTAATTCTTCACCTGAATGTTCAAATGCTTCCATTGCTGCAAATTCTTCAACTATCTCTGTGGTCACAAATTCCTCATCTGAGGATACCACTAGTATCACTGACGAAAATGCAGGGTTGAAGGAATTGTATGTGACAGGCATGTACAAAAGCCTCAAAGGGCATCAGACTCTTTGTGATGTGCTCAAAAAGCAGATCTTGAACAGGAAACCTAGGAAAGAGGGTATTGCCTTTGAGAGGAAACTCAATGCTGATGGAACCTACTGGAAACCGGGGAAGGCTAGCGGGCGCCCGGGCTAACGGAGCCCCGGGGCGATCCGGACCGCGGCCAGTGGCCGAGCGGCGCCGGCGAGGCGCGGCCGTGGCAGTGGCCCGGCGACAAAGGGGTTGCGTCGAGTGGATGAGGGCGGGGCGCGGTGGCTGGGCGGCTGCAGGGCTGCAGCTGCGGCCGGCAAGAGGAGCGGCGCGGTCGGGGGTGCAAAGGGCAGCGGCCACAGTGGGCAGAGCCGGCGAGGGCGGCGGCCAGTGAGAACGGCGGAGCAGGGGGCAGCCGCGGGCGCCAGCGGCTCCACCAGGCAGCAGCAAGTGCAGGGGCGAGCAAGGCCGCGCGGGGCTGTGTGAGCACGCGCATGGGCGTGGAGCGCGCGGCGGTGCGCGGCTTGGACGCGGGCTCAACGGGGCGAGCGCGAGCCAAAGCGACAAGGCGGCGGGCGCGCGCGGTGGGCTCGGGGTCGGGGCGTGTCTGGGGCGCACGGGGCGCGGCTAGGCAGGGCGCAGGCCCGCGGCAGAGGCGCGGACAGAGCGGTGCAGCGCGCGCGGGCGGAGCAGTGACAGGCGGCGCAGGCAACGGCGAGCCGCAGCGGCAGAGGAAAGAGGAGACCGGGGGGTTCCTCACCCGCATTGCAGGGGCACGGGGGCGGCGAGGCGCGAGGAAGCGAGCCGGGGAGGAGGTCGGGGACGGCGAGCGACGGGCGGCGCCGCGATGGGGTGTAGGGGACAACGGGGCGGCGCCATGTCTCAGGCGGCGGCGGGCGAAGGCCTCGAGCCGATCATCCAGACCCGATCGGGGGAAGAGGGAGGAGCGAGGGAGTGGGCGATCGAGGTGTGGGTGGTTAGGGTTTCAGGTGGTGGGGGTGGCCTTGTAGGCCAGAGAGCGGGGGCGGCTGGGCCGGCCGGTTGGCTAGCTGGGCCGGTTGGCCCAGCGTGGGGAGGGATTGTTTCTTTCTTTTGTTTTCTCTCTAAACTTTTCTGCTTTGTTTTTTTGTTTCATTTTATTTTAACCTTATAAAATACACAATTAGCTCCTACATTAGTGATCCTAAATATACCACAGCCTTTAAAAGTTTTGTGCCAAATAAAATACTTTGCACATTTTTATCATTATTTAAGAGCATTTAATTAATAGTTTTGCCATTGTTTTACTTATTAAAGCGCATTTAAAAACTTTATAAAAGTGGGGTTTCTTCACCAATATTTAGTATGGATTATTTGTCACATTTAGAACATTTTAGTTTTAATGCTTGAAAACTTTTACCATTTGACTCCATTTTAAATTTGAATTTTGAGTGGGTTTGAATCATCGCGAGTTTAAAACAGTAATCATGGTGACGTGTTGGCATTAGTAGAGGGTTACTGTAGCTTAATTATCTGGGCATCACAATTCTCCTCCACTACAAGAAATCTCGTCCCGAGATTTAGGAGGGGGAGTAAGGGGGAAGGGATTTGGTTAAGAAATTCTAATGGGTCTTCTCGGTTTTGGATGCCCTTCTCGAAGAGGTCGATCCACTATGTTGATGTCTTCATTTCTCTGCTTCAGGTCATCATGATGAAGCCGGCATCCTTTCTTCAGAGTCTTCATCGTACTTATGGAAAAGATAAGGGGGGAAGACTCAAGAAGGACGGAGCTCAACACATGATAGCTACCCGGGGACTATCTCAGTGAACGTGGCATAGAGGCATCTCTCGAGTTGAAATTCAAGAAATTCATCGAGAGCAAGGTAAGAAGGTGCAATAAGAAGCTTCAAGTGGGTAGGCAATCATTTGTTGCCTGAAACAGAGGGTGTAAGGGGTTCAGAGCAATGGGAATAAGTATTGTGTCTGATACCAGAATTGATGATCTCCTAGAAGGTGGCTCGGGATTTTCAAATGAAGCCAAGCATGAGGAATAACTTTTAGAAATAGGGGTGTACAAGAGAGTCAGGTTTCGATCCCGTGGAACTGTGAGTTATGGGCCAACCATGTAGGTTAAAAGCAGGAAGGGTGCTAACATTTTGTACGGTCATGATAGCAAGGCAGGTCAGAGGATAGCATGTTAATTATGTTGGCAACAACGTTGGTACCAAGGGCGAGGGACGAAGAGAACCATTTTCCTGCTCGTTAAGACGAGGCGGACCAATAGGCAAAGTTCTTGTCCATCAGCGGCTACCGGAATGTCATCAACAATAGTAACAAGGTCATACTGATAGAGTTTGTACACCGAGGTGTTTACATAAGCAGGGAATTATCACTGCTCAGATATGTTAGGTTACAAGAAAGGTTAAACAAAACAATGGAAAGGAAAGTGTAGAGTCGAATCAGTTATCGGTGTTCTTAAGTGTCTAACAACTCAGAACCCGTGGAAAATTTGAATCGGCAAGAAATAATAATTGATGAAGAAGTCATAAGAAGTTATGTAGTCCCGTGATATTCACAAGATACCAGAGGGTAATACTCGAAGGTAGAACAGGATAGAGGTTGGACAGGTGAAAAGATTTGCAGAAGACAAGTACTTCAACTTGTCCGAGAAATGGGATCAAAGAAGAACAATATGGTCAGAACCACGGTTGCAAAGGACCAAATATAGATACCAGATGAACTTATCACAGGGGGATTATTATTATAACAAGAAGCTTCCATGATAAGTTCCACATCGGGTCCATGGGCATGAACACAAAGCCTCAAGGTTGACTCCCACTTCTCTAATGCACAACTTTCCATTCACTTCTCGTATTCGACAAAGTTGTAGAATTGAAGATTTATCCGAAGAAACGCTAGCAGATATAACCCGCATAATCTTCGGGTTCACACAGATTAGGGAAGGCGTAGGTTCAACCCACTGGGGCATCTTAGGAACATATACCACAAACTTCACGAGTAAATAACTCAAGCCCGGAAGCAGAGTATGGTTGACAAGAGCGGGGGATACAATTTACCAAAGGCATTATGTATCCAAGGAAAGGCTCACAAGGTTACTGAATATGAAGGACGCTGTCAGATAAAACCCAACAAAGGATCTGGTGGTCCACAAGGGATCTGATGTGAACATCGGTACTCAACCAGAAGAAGAAAGAATGCAAGGAGATCAGACTATAGAAACAACTGACTAATTCAAGCTCAAATGCAAAGGAATTATGATTCTCAAATCGGGGGATCAGAAGCAGAGGCTCTGATCAAAGACAAGTAAGTTGAATAGACATAGATCGACAATCAATCAAGGTTTGATTTGTCAAACACTAGCTCATGCCTGTGGTGACGTCTAAGCCGAAGGGAAGAATTCTAATTGTGATTGATGATTGCGAGCATTCACAAACACATCGAATCAAATGCTCAAAATTACGATGACAAAGGATGCTAATGAACATTGCTAGACATATGGAAGTAACTATAATCTAAGCAGGTAAGGAGGAACAAGAGTAATAGGATACTGAGGATTTTCGGAAGATTGAATAGTATTCCAAAGAATTTTGTGAAACACCTGAACAACTGTGGACGAACGGATACTCGGCAAGCGCGAGTAATTATCCGTAGGGGTATTCATGTGGCAAATAACTGCAAGACAGTAGGCTCAAAGGATTCTCGAGACAACGGAGAGTATTTCGGGGCATCTTGTAATAACAAGAGCAACTGGGAATGAAAATATGAACGAAAGGTGTAGGTAGTTATCCAAAGGGATTTTTCGGTGGTAGGGAATTGCAACAGGCAACAAGCATAAAGTCTCGAGAGAACATCAGAAAGTATCTTCGGAATCCTTCGATGCACCAAGTAATCATCTGGAGTAAGTGGCTCTCTCGGAGGAAGTAATTACGAGAACCTAGAGTTAGAGTTAGCAAAATCATTTAACTCGAATAGAAGAGAGATCAAAGTCCTAGAGTATAGACAAGGAACAAAAGATCCTAATACCACCCGATGGCGACGTGGGCCCGTAAGCCGCACAGCCATGTTAGTAAAAAAAAATCAAAGACTAGACTCAACTTCGGCCAAGGAGTTGGAAAGGGGGTTCCTATAGGCAGTCGGCTCTGATACCAACTTGTGATACCCCCAATTCAATCGTACACTAATCATACAAGCAAATGTGTACGATTAAGATCAGGGACTCACGGGAAGATATCACAACACAACACTAGACACAAATTCAAATAATACAAGCTTTATATTACAAGCCAGGGGCCTCGAGGGCTCGAATACATAGCTTGATACACAAGAGTCAGCGCAAGCAACAATATCTGAGTACAGACATAAGTTAAACAAGACTGCCTTAAGAAGGCTAGCACAAAAGCAACAACGATTAAAGAGGCAAGGCCTCCTGCCTGGGACCTCCTAACTACTCCTGGTCGTTAGCGGTCTCCACGTACTAGTAGGCACCCTCGGGGGTAGTAGTAGTAGTTGACAGGGGTGGCATCTGGCTCCTGGGATCCACCAACTGGTTGCAACAACCAGAAAGAAGAAAGAATGGGGAAAAGGGGTAGCAAAGCAACCGTGAGTACTCATCCAAAGTACTCGCAAGCATTAGATCTATACTAAGTATGCATCAGTATCAAATGGAAGGGTTGTATCTGTGGACTGAACTGCAGAATGCCAGAATAGAGGGGAAGGCCTAGCCTATCGAAGACTAGCATCTTGAAGCATCTTGCAGCATTCAGAAGAGTATAGAATAGCATATTATAATTAACAAGCATGTTGTAGCATTAATGCCCAGAGATCCTCCCTCGACTCCCTACGAGAAAGCAATCCCGGAGCCAACATATCCATCACATATCTCAAGTATCCACTTCTAGTTGTAATAGATCAAGATACCATTCCGAGCATCCGTTACCGTGGACACGGCTATTCGAATAGATAACTTCCCTGCAGGGGTGCACCACATTACCCAACACGCTTGATTACTCTGGCCGGACACACTTTCTTGGGTCCATGCCCGGCCTCGGAAGATCAACACGTCACAGCCCTTCCTAGGCTCAGCAGAGAGGTCCCCGCCGGTCTACATCTTAAGCACTCCGGGGTCTTGGGCCCATCGCCCGTTGCACTCTGGTTTAGTTATCGATCACCTAGGGACAAATAACTTTCTGGTGTGACAAATGCTATCTACTTTTATTGTCTTGCAATTTATTCGTAGTTTTATTCTCGCAAAGTACTTCTAGTTTTATACTTGTTCTAGGTAAAGCAAACGTTAAGTGTGCGTAGAGTTGTATCGGTGGTCGATAGAACTTGAGGGAATATTTGTTCTACCTTTAGCTCCTCGGTGGGTTTGACACTCTTATTTATAAAAAGGGCTACAAACGATCCCCTATACTTGTGGGTTATCAAGACCTTTTTCCGGCGCCATTGCCGGGGAGCAATAGCGTGGGGTGAATATTCTCGTGTGTGCTTGTTTGATTTATCACTAAGTATATTTTATTTTGTGCTCTTGTTTTCTATCTCTAGTTATGGGTAGGAAACGTAAAATACCAAAAAAAATTAGTTGTACCTACTAAACCAATGGTTGAAGAACCACCCAAAATCTATCATACTACTGAAGCTTATTACTTGGATAATCTTCGATCCCTATGTGCTCGTGCTGAAACCCCAACTAGCTTAGTTGAGGGAAAATCATTAAATGAGCATGCTTATTATGTGCAACACCGCTTATCTCAAAAAGGAAAGCTTTTATGGCATCAAATTAATACTATGCATTGTTATGCTTGGAATTTATGTGAAATACATGATTCTACTTGTTGTTCCGAAGACCCTAAGAAACACCTTTATTTCCAATGTGAGTTTAGTGATAATGGAATCGTATCTTCTTGTGCTAAGGGTGTTTATAATTTCTGAAATTGCGTCTTTGATTGAAAAGTATGATGCTACTCTTTACAAATCTGAAAATTTTGCCATACTTAAATATTTCTATGAAAACTATGCTTCTAATGCTTATATTAAACCATATATTGAGGAATCCTCCGCTGTCCAAGAAGAGACTAATATTTTGCAGGAATCTATGGAGGAAGAAATTGATGAGACTGTGAGCCATTAGATGAAAAGGATGAGGAGGAGAGTGAAGAACAAAAGGAGGAAGAGCGAATTAGCTACCCATGACCACCTTCTAATGAGAGTAACTCTTTATCCCATGCATTGTTTAATGTCCCTTCGTTCTTACCGAAGGATGAATGCTATGATAATTGCTATGATCCCGTTGATTCATTTGAAATATCCCTTTTTCATGAACATGATGCTTGCTATGCTTGTGGACATGATGCCAATATGAATTATGCTTATGGAGATGAACTTGCTATAGTCCCTTATGTTAAACATGAAATTGTTGCTATTACACCCACACATGATAGTCCTATTATCTTCTTGAATTCTCCCAACTACACTATATCGGAGAAGTTTGCACTTATTAGGGATTACATTGATGGGTTACCTTTTACCATTGCACATGATGATTTTGATGAATATAATATGCATGTTCTTGCTTCTCCTACTTGCAATTATTATGAGAGAGGAACTACATCTCCGCCTCTCTATGTTTCCAACACGATAAAATTGCAAGAAACTGCTTATGCTATGTATTAGCCTTTACTTGATGTGCATGAATTGTTCTTTTATGACATGCCGATGTATAGGAAGAGAGTTAGAATTTGTCATTGCATGATATATGTTGCTTTGTGCTCACTACTAAATGCTAAATCATTGTTAATTAAAATTGGCTTTGATATACCTTGGGATCCGGGTGGATCCACTACTTGAGCACTTTATGCCTAGCTTAATGGCTTTAAAGAAAGCGCTGCCAGGGAGACAACCCGGAACTTTTAGAGAGTCATTTTATTTTCTTGTGTGCTTTTATAAAGTTTAAAAACAAAAAAATATAGAGGGGAACTTAAAACTTTACAAAAAGAAAAGTGAACGTGAGAAAGACGAGCACCGTTAAAGTGGGGGACATCCTTGAACTTTGTTCATGCCATGGAGACTTTGTGAATCTCGATTATAGAAACTTTTCAACAAAAATAAATATCCCCTTGTAAAAATCCATTGTATTATAAAAATAATGTGCCAAGATTTGCCTTTAGGATGATTAGATTGCTTGTTGGTATGTGTGGTGCAAAAACAGAAACTTTGGCTGTAGTGCGTGAATTTACATTTTTTACTGGAATGTCAAAAGTTTCTGAAATTTTTAAACAGTACTTCTATGCAAAAAAATTATGTTTTCCTAATTTTTCAGAATTGTTTGAGTTACAAAAGTATGGTCAAATTTCAGATTGCTAGAGATTGTTCTGTTTTTGACAGATTCTGTTTTTGATGCATTGTTTTGCTTGTTTTGATGGAACTATGGACTTTATCGGTGGTATAAACCATGGAGAAGTTAGGATACAGTAGGGGTAATGCAAAAATAAAATATGAATGGGTTTGCAACAACACTTAAAGTAGTGATTTGCTTTATTATACTAACGGATCTCACTGAGTTTTCTGTTAAGTTTTGTGTGGGTGAAGTGTTCAAAGATCGAGGAGGTCTCGATATAAGAAGAAGGAGGAGAGGCAAGAGTTCAAGCTTGGGATGTCCAAGTCACCCCAAGTAAATATCCAAGGAGACTCAAACGTCTAAGCTTGGGGATGCACCGGAAGGCATCCCATCTTTCTTCAACAAGTATCAGTATGTTTCGGTTTTTGTTTCGTTCATGTGATATGCGTAAATTTTGGAGCATCTTTTGTGTTTAGTTTTCATTTTTTTTATGCACCATGCTGGTATGATATAGTCCATGGTTTATTTATAGAATGCTCATTGCACTTCACCTATATCTTTTGAGTATGGCTTTATAGAATGCTTCATGTGCTTCACTTATATCATTTGAAGTTTGGATTGCCTGTTTCTCTTCATATAGAAAACCGTTATTTGTAGAATGCTCTTTTGCTTCACTTATATTTATTTGAGCATGGTATTTTGTAGAAAGAATTAAACTCCCATGCTTCACTTATATCTACTTAGAGAGTCAACAGGAATTAGTCATTCACATGGTTAGTCATGAAATCCTACATAAAACTTGTGGATCACTGAATATGATGTGTTTGATTCCTTGCAATAGTTTTGCGATATAGAGATGATAATATGTGGGAGGTACTAGTAAACGGTTGTGGTTAGTAGGAATATTGGTGTGAAGGTTTGTGATTCCCGAAGCATGCACGTATAGTCTCCCGTTATTCTATGAAGTTGGAGCATGATTTATTATTGATTGTATTCCTTATGAGTGGCGGTCGGGGATGAGTGATGGTCTTTTCCTACCAATCTATCCCCCTAGGGGCATGTTTAGTAGTACTTTGCTTCGAGGGCTAATAAACTTTTGCAATAAGTTTATGAGTTCTTTATGACTAATGTGAGTTCATGGATTATACACACTCTCACCTTTCCGCAATTTGCTAGCCTCTTCGGTACCGTGCATTGCCCTTTCTCACCTCGAGAGTCGGTGCAAACTTCGCTGGTGCATCCAAACCCCGTGATATGATACGCTCTATCACACATAAGCCTTATTATATCTTCCTCAAAATAGCCAACATACCTATCTATTATGGCATTTCCATAGCCATTCCGAGATATACTGCCATGCATCAGAATAGGAGCATACATTAACAGTAGCAAAATCTAATGCAAGCAGGAGAAATGGAATGGGCGATATCTGGATGCTCAAGGGGGGGGCTTGCCTGGTTGCTCTGGCAAGAGATAGGGGTCGTCAACGGGCTGCTCGTCGGTAGTGTAGTCGTACCCAGGTGCAGCGTCGTCGGTCTCAGCGTCTATCGAGAGAGAAGGAGGGGGAGAGAAACAATAAATTCACGGCAATAATGCAAACAATATGTATGACATGCCTAAATGATATGCCGGGGTGTTCTACTGCCTAACTAAATGATTTAGTTAATTTAGGAATTTATTCGGATTTATTTAATTGAAGTTGGGCACTATTCATTTATCGAAATCGGTCTAAAAGTTCAATGTTCTTATAGCTAGAGGCATCTGACAGGAATACGGAGGGCATATTCGGGTTCGTATCAAAATTCTGAGCAAGTTTCATATATAAATTATTTTCATCAGAGTTATGGTTTATTTAATATGATTTTCTAAAGTTTTAAACATTTTCTGAATTTAATTATTAATTTAAATTCGAATTATCCAGAATAGTGAATGATGACATCAGCATGAAGTCAGGGTGACGTCAGCAGGTCAACTCTGGCTGACCAGAGTCAAACCTGACAGGTGGGACCCACATGTCATACACTGAGATATTAACAGGGGGTTAATTTAACTGATTGGATTAATTAGAGGGTGGGCCCCAGCAGTTAGTGACTGATTAGTGTTTAAACTAATTAACTAACTAATTAATAGATTTTCTATTTATTTTAAATTCGTTTAAACGACCGGGCCCCACATGTCAGTGAGACCGGGCGGCCACGTCAGCGTTGACCCCGGTCAACGCGGTCAAAGGGGCCCGCGGGGCCCCACAGTCAGTGGCACGGGGGTGGGACCCACCAGTGCCACGTCAGACCGGCCGCCGAAGAGCGCTCCGGCGAGCCCGAGCGCGGCGTCGAGCTCCGGTGAGCTCGGAATTTGGCTAGGGTGCACCGTTCCGGGCGATTCTTCTTGCGTCCGAAAGCTGAGCCCGAGCCGCGTCGATCTGTGCTAATGACCAGAGCTGGGGTGGCCGAAAACGAGCGGCACGACCACAACGGTGGCGACAGAGTTCAGGTGAGCTACGGAAACCGCGCCACGTCGTGTTAACGGACGAAGCGAAGCGCTGGGAAGGCTCTACGCGATGCGGCGAGCAAGTTGGGCAGCAGTGCGCGACCATTTGGTCGCCGGAACGACGCCGGCGATGAGCAATGGCGGAGGCAGGGGCTCGGCTATGGCGGCGTGCGGGCTAGGGGCAAATGTGGCCGCGAAAAGAAGTAACAGAAGGAGGGAGGAGCTCACCAAGCGGCCAAGAAAGGCCCTCGTGAGCTTAGGAGCAGCAGAGGTCAACGGAGACGACGGCGGGCGCCGGTGACCGAGAAGGAGAGGCGAGGTCGATCCCGAGCGTGCGGTAGTTCCCGAGCGTGATGACGAGGCGCAATCGAAGCAGATGATCGAGGCAGAGTTGTAGGACGCGTCGGCGGAGCGAACGGGAGACGATGGTCGCGCAGTTCAACCGCGGCCATCCAAGGCGGCGCCGGGTGAGGAAGAGGAAGGCGAGGGGAGGGGAGTTGTGGCGCTAGGGTTCGCCAGGGGTGCGGGGTTGCTCTTAACCCAGCGCGCGCGCGGGCGCGCTGTCGAGCGGCGAGCGAGGGGGGCCTGGGGCGCGCGCGTTCGGTGTTCGACAGCGGGGCGGCGGTGAGCAGTGAGAGGAGGGAGGAGGCGCGGGGTGGGCTGGGCCGCGGCTGTAGTGAGCAGGCCAAGTGCACAGTAGTTCCTTTAGGCCTTTTTCCTTTTCTCTTTTTCTGTTTCTTTCTTTTCTGTTTTGTTAATTATTTGGGCCCCAAATGGATTTTGTAAAAAGTGTAAGCTAGTCCTTAAATATCAGTGCACTATACACTAACACCAAAAACTAGTTTGGGCAAAACATCATTTCATATTTGATCTAGATTAATTAAAAGGCTATTAAATATTATTTCCAGCCACTGTTAAAAGAGGTATTGGTCACCTAATTAATTTATTAAATGTTGGTTACAATTTTAGAATGGTCTCTGCATTATTTGTTAGTTATTGAACATTTTAGTTTTTATGTTGCACAACTTTTATTTTCCACTTTCATTTAAATTTGAATTTGAGTTAGGAGTTGAAATGCAATATGATGCTAATGATGATTATGCACTGTTAAACATGCTGACTTGTCATTATCAAAAGTGATTACTGTGGCTAATGACATGGGGTGTTACAATTCTCCTCATCTATCAAGAATTCTCGTCCCGAGAATTAAGAGGAAGACTGAAAGAAAGTGGGGTATTCTTCACGAAGATGATCCTCGCGTTCCCAAGTGGCCTCATCTTCAGAATGATTTGACTACTGAACTTTGAGGAATTTGATTGACTTTTGACGAGTCCGACGTTCAGCTTCATCAAGAACATGGATGGGATATTATGGATAAGACAGATCTTCCCGTAATTCAAGCACTTCGTGATCCACAGCTCGAATAGGATCCTTGAAGCAGCGACGGAGTTGGGATACATGAAAGACATCATGTACTTGTGAAAGATTTGGCGGCAATTGCAACTGATATGCCACTTCTCCTCGACGGGCAAGAATACGGAACGGGCCAATGTAGCAAGGGGCCAACTTGCCTTTGATTCCGAATCGATGAGTGCCTTTCAACGGAGTGATGCGGAGGTAAGCTTGCTCGCCAGGTTGATAGACCATTTCCTGATGCTTTCGGTCATAGTTGCTCTTCTGACGAGACTGAGCAGTTTTCAAATGTTCACGGAAAATGCGGACCTGTTCTTCTGCTTGTTGAATAATGTCCGGTCCGATGAGTGAGCGTTCCCCAGTTTCTGACCAATTCAGAGGGGTTCGACACTTACGTCCGTAAAGAACTTCAAACGGTGTCATCTTCAGACTTGCCTGATAGCTATTGTTGTAAGAGAATTCGGCATACGGGAGAGATTCCTCCCATTTCTTACCGAAGGAGATGACGCAAGCTCGAAGCATATCTTCGAGCACTTGATTAACTCATTCAACTTGACCCTGTGACTGAGGGTGAAAAGCGGTGCTGAAAGACAGATGAGTTCCCATAGCTTCTTGGAAACTATTCCAGAATCTGGAGGTGAAGAGGCTGCCACGATCAGAACTGATCTCCAATGGAACATCGTGGAGTGACACAATTCGGGAAACATACAAGTCTGCTAACTGGCTAGCAGTGATTGTCTCCTTAACTGGCAGAAAGTGAGCAACCTTGGAGAATCGGTCAATGACGACAAAAATAGCATCATGACCCTTCTGAGATCTGGGAAAACCAGTAATGAAATCCATTTGGACCTTGTCCCATTTCCATTCAGGAATTGCAAGGGGTTGCAAAGTTCCAGCGGGCCTTTGATGTTGTGCTTTAATGCGGCGGAAAACGTCACACTCAGAAACATAATGAGCAATATCTCGCTTCATATTAGGCCACAAGTATCTCTGACAAATGTCACGGTACATCTTTGTGCTACTAGGATGAATTAACAGAGGAGTGTCATGAGCTTCCATCATAACGTGTTCCCTCTCATCCTTGAACTTAGGTACGAAGAGACGGTGTTGGAAAAATAGGATCCATCATCATTAAGATGGAACTCCGACGGTTTTCCTTTTTCAAGGTATCGCTTGATCCTTTCAACTTCAGAGTCATACCGTTGCATAGTCTTGATGCTTTGTTCTAAATCTGGTTCGACAATCAGGGTATTGAGATAACCCTGTGGAACAATATGGAGGTTCAATTTACGAAGCTCTTCATAAAGCATAGGTTGTGATTCCTGAACCACATGGTTGCTGCAATAAGCCTTATGGCTCAAAGCATCAGCCATTACATTTGCCTTGCCAGGGGTGTATGAGATATTCATATCATAATCGGCTATTGTCTCGAGCCATCTTTGTTGACGAAGGTTCAGATCCGGTTGAGTATATAAATACTTCAAACTTTGATGATCCGTATATATCTCGCAATGATTACCGAGAAGGTAATGTCGCCATAGCTTCAGGGCATAAATAACCGCAGAAAGTTTGAGATCGTGCACTGGGTAATTTTCTTCGTGAGGACGCAATTGTCGGGAGGCATAAGCAATCACCTTGCCTTCTTGCATTAGGACACAGCCTAATCCTTGACGGGAGGCATCACAGTATATCACGAAATCCTTTTGGGAATCCGGGGTTGCTAATACTGGGGCAGATGTCAATTTATGTTTTAGTGTCTGAAAGCTTTCTTGACATTTTTCTGTCCACTCAAATTTAACACCTTTGTGAAGCAGATTTGTCAATGGTTTTGCAATCTTGGAAAAGTTCTCAACGAATCGACGGCAATAACTTGCAAGTCCGAGAAAACTTCTGACTTGCTTAACATTCTTCGGGGGAGTCCAGTCAAGAATAGCCTGAACTCGTTCGGGGTTAACAGCAATTCCATCCTTGGAAATGACATGACCAAGGTAAGTTACTTCGGAAAGCCAAAATTCACATTTGGAATACTTGGCATACAACTGGTGTTCTCGAAGCCTTTCTAGTACCAAACGGAGGTGTTCAGCATGTTCTTCTTTATTCTTAGAATATATAAGGATATCATCCAAATAAACCACGACAAATTTGTCGAGGTAATCCATGAATATATAATTCATCAGACGGGAGAAAGTTGCTGGAGCATTCGTTAGGCCAAATGACATAACGGTGTATTCATAGGAGCCATAACGAGTGACGAATGCAGTCTTGGGAATATCCTCTTCACGGACACGGATCTGGTGATAACCCAACCTCAAGTCGAGTTTAGAGAACACCGATGATCCAGCAAGTTGATCATAAAGATCATTGACCGGGGCAGTGGGTATTTATTCTGGATTGTGGCTTGGTTAATGGGCCGATAATCCTGAACCAAATGGTTAGTTCCATCCTTCTTCTTAACAAAGAGTGAAAGTGCTCCCCAAGCAGAGGAACTGGGGCGGATGAAACCACTCTTAAGTGACTTGTCAATTTCTTCCTTAAGCTCGAGTAGGTGATGCGGAGGCATCTTATAAGGTCGCTTGGCAATAGGGACGGTGCCAGGCTTCAAGTCAATGACAAACTCGACAGCTCTAGCCGGGGGTATTCCTGGAAGTTCTTCTGGAAAGACGTCTGGAAAATCTCGAACGACAGGAACGTTCTCGATCCCTTCCAGAGGTGAGGCGTTCAAAGCATTCAGAACATATATCCGAGCTTCAGCGTCCCGTGTAATGCGGGCGGTATAGTTCACTATCTCATCGGAGGGGTGAAGAAGTTGGACGACTTTAGTGGCATAATTGATCGAAGCAATGTGAGCTTTCAACCAATCCATTCCAAGAATAAGGTCTATGGTGGAAGATTTCAAGATGATGGGCGAGGCAAGGAATTCCAACCCTTTAATTTCGACGGTAATGTTAGGTGCTATCACGTCAGCATGACAGTGACCTCCGGGAGTTTTAATGACTAACGGAGTATGCATCTTCTCATATCGAATGCCATGCATGAATGCAAATTTTCCAGAGATGAATGAATGTGATGCTCCTGAATCAAATAAAACAGAAGTAGGTACTGAGTTAACGAGAAGGGTACCCATCACAGTAGCAGGTTGATCCTGGACTTCTTCAATATCAATGTTGTAAGCGTGTCCACGACCATGTGCAGCAGACCCAGTATTATAGTTGCGGGTCTGATTGTTGCCACGACCATTGCTATGGCCAGCACGAGGAAAAGCTAACTGATTCTGATTCTGGCGGCAGTCTTTAGCCTGGTGACCTGGTTTGCGGCACTTGAAGCACAGACCATCTTCAGGACGAAGAGGAGCATTGTTTTGAATAGCTTGAGCTTTTGGCTGCCTCGGTGGTGGAGGAGGCAGACGTGGTGCAGCATAGTTGTTCTTTGGCGCAGAGGTATTGGAACGGACCGCATTGTTGGGAATCCAAACTCGACGCTTCTGTGTTGAGCCCGAAGATGAGCCAGCATCACGATAGCGTTTCTGCGAGTCCTTATGCTTCATCTGAGCGGTTTCAACAATAATAGCCTTGTTCACAAGAGTGGAAAAATCATTGAAGTCTTGAGCAGCAAGGGCAAGCTCGAGGTCTGGGTGCAGCCCATTACGGAACTTCTCTTGTCTACGAGCATCTGTGGCGATGTCTTCTTCAGCATAGCGGGAGAGGTCTAGAAATTCCCGCTGATAAGCTTCGACAGTCTTGTTGCCCTGAGTGAGGTTACGGAACTGGGTCTTCATGCGTTCCATAATTGCCTGAGGGATGTAACGTGTACGGAAAGCAGCCTGGAACTCATACCAGGTGATGACTGTTCCAATAGGCAGAGTACGCTTGTGTGTGTCCCACCATTGAGCTGCGGGTCCCTTTAAGAAAAAGGCCGCGAAGTTGACGAAGCTGGCAGGGCCGACATTAGCAGACTCCATCTCGTGAGTGATGTCGCGGAGCCAGTCATCAGCATCCAGTGGCTTGTCAGAGTTGCGGAACTGAGTTGGGTTGAGTCGCATAAACTCTGTCAAAGTTATTGAAGTTGGGTTCTGGTTTTGGTTGTTCTGATGCGGAAACTGAGCCATAATTCCAGTCATGAACTGGTGATTAAGCTCAAACTGTTGCATCATAGCTGCCATATAGTCTGGCGATGGTGGGTGTTCAGGGGTACCACGACCACAACCACCTGGTCTAACCATCCTGCTAAGTATCAACAGGGGGTAGTTTAGTAAAAGCAATTGCGAGTGTTTAGTGACAAACATGATGTAACTCGACAACAATTTAAGTAGTGTAACAGATACATAACAGTAGTCAATTAAGACATACAGATCCATACACAGAGTCAGGTACATGCGGACAGCATAACGACGCAAATTCAAAAGCTAAACATACTAGGCGGCGCGCAGGCACGCGGTAAGGAAGTACACAACGAGACATAGCAAAGGCTACAGCAACGTCAGAGAAAACCACCGAAACGGGGTAACTGCAAGTGCGGACGATGAATGTTCGTCGCGGAAGGATCCTGCGCTCCATGTGCACTCTGAGAGAAAGGTTAAACAAAACAATGGAAAGGAAAATGATTATCAGACTAATCAGATCAACGACAGGGAAATCGCACAGATATCCAGCTCTCCGGGTAGATGGGATTTACGAGATCCTAAGTGTCGGCGTTAGTAAAATTTATTTAACCCGAATAGAAGAGAGATTAGAGTCCCAGAGTATAGACGAGGAATAAAAGATCCTAACACCACCCAGTTGGCGACGTGGGCCCGTAAGCCACACAGCCAAGTTAGTAAATTAGTCTTCCGGTTTCTAGACTCAACTTCGGCCAAGGAATTGGAAGGGGGCTTCCTATAGGCAGTCGGCTCTGATACCAACTTGTGACGGCCCCGACTCAATCGTACACTAATCATACACGCAAACATGTACGATCAAGCACAGGGACTCACGGGAAGATATCACAACACAACTCTAACACAATTTAAATGGAGGTCCACAATATTACAGACCAGGGATCCGAAGATCCGAATACACAAGTCAGTCATACAAATATTATCTGAGTACAGACATAGTTAGACAAGTTTTGCCTTAAGAAGGCTAGCACAAACAGCGACACTAGATCGAAAGGCGTTGGCCTCCTGCCTAGGAACCTCCGATCCTACTCCTGGTCGGCTGGCTCAATCCAGTAGTAAGTGCCGTCTGGACCCTCCTGGTAGTAAGCTCCAGTGGTGGCATCTGGCTCCTGGACTCCATCGTCTGATGTATCATCAAGGTGGGGTATGGGGAAAAGAGAAAGTAAAGCAACCGTGAGTACTCATCCGAAGTACTCAACAAGCAAGGATCTATACTACATATGCAACATTATCAATGGAGAAAGGCTGTATAAGTGGACTAGGCTGCAGAAATGCCAGAATAGAGAGAAGGCCTAGTCCTATCGAAGACTAGCATCTTCAAACATCTTCACGAGGCCATCATCTTGCAGCAGTAGAAGAGAGTAGAATAGCATTTTATTTAGCAAACATGTTGAAGCAAAGCCTGGAGATCCTTCCTCGACTCCCAAGCGAGAAAGCGATCCCGAAGCTTCCATTAAGTAACAAGTATCCAGTTCAAGTAGTAGATCGGGATACACAAACTGAGCGTCCTTTACCGTAGGACCGGCTATCGATAGATGATTCATCCCTGCAGGGGTGCACTACTGTTACCCAACACGCTCGATCAACTCTAGCCGGACATACTTGTTGGGTAATGCCCGTCCTCGGAAGATCAACACGAAGCAGCGCTCTACCTAGGCTCGGCAGAGAGGTCAGCACGCCAGACTAACCTATGCACCCAGAGGTCTTGGGCCATCGCCCTGGGCACCCTGCGTGTTGCGAGACTGGCCGGGGTGCAGGCGCGACACTGAGCTCGTCAGTGAAGTATCCAGCCCAATCCCGACAATCAGCCCGCACGATGAATCATGACGTCAGACAAGCTTTCGGGAGAAACGTACTTCACAGAGGGTCCCATAACCATTATCCCGCGTGGTGGTAGTGCGTATAGGGCACGTCGACCCACTCAGATCACACACCCAAATCCAATAGGCTTAATTAGTATCACGCGGAGACAATCAGAGTCTCTGATGCTCCGCCACAATATCACACTCGGGTGCCCTTCCGGCACACCCGACATCATAGATCCCCAGCGGGTACCCACCAGGGTGGACCTGCCTGTAACAAAGGTCAAGTAATCGTGTGGTTATAACATCAAGGGGGAAACCCGAGGAATCACCCTCGGCGGATTCCACTCGACGAAATCATCAGGGTGAACGTATGAGGCATCACCCTCGAGGTTCACACTGAGGGTTGCACGACAGGGTCGTATCAGAAGTGGAGAAGGAGGAATCACCCTCGATGACCACGACCAAACAACTACACTGCAGAGAATTCATCGGGAGTGCGTTACGAGGTATCACCCTCGGCACTCGATAGTTACTATGCAGAGTCGTACAACTAAGGGGGGTGTGAAGTGAGGTGTCGGTCTCTGGTCGACGATCACGTTGATTGAGTCGTCGACGATCAAGCAGGGGCAACAAGGATAAGGTGGTGGGGTCACAGATGGTTCACTACCAACCTATACTAAACAGTTTATCATAGGCAGGTAAGGTAGCAATGAACAGGTTACAACAGCAGGCTATGCATCAGAATAGGAGCATACATTAACAGTAGCAAAATCTAATGCAAGCAGGAGAAATAGAATGGGCGATATCTGGATGCTCAAGGGGGGGCTTGCCTGGTTGCTCTGGCAAGAGAGAGGGGTCGTCAACGGGCTGCTCGTCGGTAGTGTAGTCGTACCCAGGTGCAGCGTCGTCGGTCTTAGCGTCTATCGAGAGGGAAGGAGGGGGAGAGAAACAAGAAATTCATGGCAATAATGCAAACAATATGTATGACATGCCTAAATGATATGCCGGGGTGTTCTACTGCCTAACTAAATGATTTAGTTAATTTAGGAATTTATTCGGATTTATTTAATTGAAGTTGGGCACTATTCATTTATCGAAATCGGTCTAAAAGTTCAATGTTCTTATAGCTAGAGGCATCTGACAGGAATACGGAGGGCGTATTCGGGTTCGTATCAAAATTCTAAGCAAGTTTCATATATAAATTATTTTCATCGGAGTTACGGTTTATTTAATATGATTTTCTAAAGTTTTAAACATTTTCTGAATTTAATTATTAATTTAAATTCAAATTATCCAGAATAGTGAATGATGATGTCAGCATAAGGTCAGGGTGATGTCAGCAGGTCAACTATGGCTGACCAGAGTCAAACCTGACAGGTGGGACCCACATGTCATACACTGAGATATTAACAGGGGGGTTAATTTAACTGATTGGATTAATTAGAGGGTGGGCCCCAGCAGTCAGTGACTGATTAGTGTTTAAACTAATTAACTAACTAATTAACAGATTTTCTATTTATTTTAAATTCGTTTAAACGACCGGGCCCCACATGTCAGTGAGACCGGGCGGCCACATCAGCGTTGACCCCGGTCAACGCGGTCAAAGGGGCCCGCGGGGCCCCACAGTCAGTGGCACGGGGGTGGGACCCACCAGTGCCACGTCGGACCGGCCGCCGGAGAGCGCTCCGGCGAGCCCGAGCGCGGCGTCGAGCTCCGGCGAGCTCGGAATTTGGCTAGGGTGCACCGTTCCGGGCGATTCTTCTTGCGTCCGAAAGCTGAGCCCGAGCCGCGTCGATCTGTGCTAATGACCGGAGCTGGGGTGGCCGGAAATGAGCGGCACGACCACAACGGCGGCGACGGAGTTCGGGTGAGCTACGGAAACCGCGCCACGTCGTGTTAACGGACGAAGCGAAGCGCTGGGAAGGCTCTATGCGATGCGGCGAGCAAGTTGGGCAGCAGCGCGCGACCATTTGGTCGCCGAAAACGACGCCGGCGATGAGCAATGGCGGAGGCAGGGGCTCGGCTATGGCGGCGTGCGGGCTAGGGGTAAATGTGGCCGCGGAAAGAAGTAACAGAAGGAGGGAGGAGCTCATCGAGCGGCCAAGAAAGGCCTGTGTGAGCTTAGGAGCAGCAGAGGTCGACGGAGACGACGGCGGGCACCGGCGACCGAGAAGGAGAGGCAAGGTCGATCCCGAGCGTCGGTCGTTCCCGAGCGTGATGACGAGGCGCAATCGAAGCAGACGATCGAGGCGGAGTTGTAGGACGCGTCGGCGGAGCGAACGGGAGACGATGGTCGCGCAGTTCAACCGCGGCCGTCCATGGCGGCGCCGGGTGAGGAAGAGGAAGGCGAGGGGAGGGGAGTTGTGGCGCTAGGGTTTGCCAGGGGGGTGCGGGGTTGCTCTTAACCCAGCACGCGCGGGGGCGCGCTGTCGAGCGGCGAGCTAGGGGGGCCTGGGGCGCGCGCGTTCGGTGTTTGACAGCGGGGCGGCGGTGAGCAGTGAGAGGACGGAGGAGGCGTGGGGTGGGCTGGGCCGCGGCTGTAGCGAGCAGGCCAAGTGCACAGTAGTTCCTTTAGGCCTTTTTCCTTTTCTCTTTTTCTGTTTCTTTCTTTTCTGTTTTGTTAACTATTTGGGCCCCAAATGGATTTTGTAAAAAGTGTAAGCTAGTCCTTAAATATCAGTGCACTATACACTAACACCAAAAACTAGTTTGGGCAAAACATCATTTCATATTTGATCTAGATTAATTAAAAGGCTATTAAATATTATTTCCAGCCACTGTTAAAAGAGGTATTGGTCACCTAATTAATTTATTAAATGTTGGTTACAATTTTAGAATGGTCTCTGCATTATTTGTTAGTTATTGAACATTTTAGTTTTTATGTTGCACAACTTTTATTTTCCACTTTCATTTAAATTTGAATTTGAGTTAGGAGTTGAAATGCAATATGATGCTAATGATGATTATGCACTGTTAAACATGCTGACTTGTCATTATCAAAAGTGATTACTGTGGCTAATGACATGGGGTGTTACATGCTCATCATCAGTTTTAACAATATCATGTTGTCTTACTCTAGCCATTTGTTCATCAAGAAATTCACCTAGTGGCACATCATCATCAAGCAAGGTACTGGCATCATCATAAGCATTCATAGCAGAAGTAGCATCATCAATAACTTGCGACATATCAGAATTAATAGCATGTGGTGGTGTTGCAAGTTTACTTATAATAGAAGGTGAATCTAAAGCGGAGCTGGATGGCAGTTCCTTACCTCCCCTCGTCTTAGAGGGAAAAATCTTAGTCTTAGCATCATTCAGATTCTTCATAGTGATAATTTGATAATAATCCCAAGTGACTCAACAAATATAGCTATGCTCCCCGGCAACGGCGCCAGAAAAAGGTCTTGATAACCCACAAGTATAGGGGATCGCAACAGTTTTCGAGGGTAGAGTATTCAACCCAAATTTATAGATTCGACACAAGGGGAGCCAAAGAATATTTGTAAGTATTAGCAGCTGAGTTGTCAATTCAACCACACCTGGAGATTAATTATCTGCAGCAAAGTGGTCAGTAGCAAAGTAGTATGATAGTTTTGATAGTAGTAGCAACAGCAATAGTAACGGTAACAGTGATAGCAGTGATTTTGTAGCAAGTGCAACAGTAACAGTAGCAGTAGTAACTTAGCAAGAACAATATGTAGGAAAATCATAGGCATTGGATCGGTAATTTGTTGGATGATATTCATCATGTGATAGTTATAACCTAGGGCGATACGGCACTAGCTCCAGTTCATAAATATAATGTAGGCATGTATTCCGTAAATAGTCATACATGCTTATGGAAAGAACTTGCATGACATCTCTTGTCCTACCCTCCCGTGGCAGCGGAGTCCTATTGGAAACTAAGGGATATTAAGGCCTCCTTTGAATAGAGAACCGGAACAAAGCATTAACACACGGTGAATACATGAACTCCTCAAACTGCGGTCATCACCGGGAAGTGTCCCGACTATTGTCACTCCGGGGTTGCCGGATCGTAACACGTAGTAGGTGACTATAACTTGCAAGATCGAATCTAGAACATAGATATAATGGTGATAACATAAACGGTTCAGATCTGAAATCATGGCACCCGGGCCCAAAGTGACAAGCATTAAGCATGGCAAAGTCATAGCAACATCAATCTCAGAACATAATGGGTACTAGGGATCAAGCCCTAACAAAACTAACTCGATTACATGATGAATCTCATCCAACTCCTCATCGACCAGCGAGCCTACGAAGGAATTACTCACTCCCGGCGGGGAGCATCATGGAATTGGCGATGGAGAAGGGTTGGTGATGACGAAGATCGAAGATCCCCCTCTCCGGAGCCCCAAACAGACTCCAGATCTGGCCTCCCGATGAAGAACAGGAGGTGGCGGTGGCTCCGTCTCGAGGAACGCGATAATTCTTTCTCCCTGATTTTTTTCTTGAAATATGTGATTTTATAGCATCGATTTCAGGGTCTGCGGGGCCACCAGGTGGGGACAACCCACCTGGGCGCGCCTGGAGGGGGTGGCGCACCTTGGTGGGGAAAAATCCTCGCAAAGTTTCATTCCATTCCAAGAACTTTTATTTCTGCACAAAAACAACACCATGGTAGTTCTACTGAAAACAGCGTCAGTCCAGGTTAGTTTCATTCAAATCATGCAAATTAGAGTCCAAAACAAGAGGAAAAGCGTTAGGAAAAGTAGATACGATGGAGACGTATCAATGTGTGGAGTAATAGTAGTAGATGTAGGTAGGAGTCGGTCTACTTGTCACGGACGTGATGCCTATATTCATGACCATTGCCTTAGATATCATCATAACTTTGTGCTTTTCTATCAATTGCTCAACAGTAATTTGTTTACCCACCATATGCGTTCTTTCAAGAGAGAAGCCTCTAGTGAAAACTATGGCCCCGGGGTCTATTTTTATTATATTATTTTCAGATCTACAAAACCAAAAACCCAAAAACACCTTGCTACAATTTATTTACCTTTACCTTGTTTTGCACTTTTATTTATATTTTATACCTATACCTATCTCTATTAGATCTCATCCTTGCAAGTAACCGTGAAGGGATTGACAATCCCTTTATCACGTTGGGTGCAAGTATTTGTTTGTTTGTGTAGGTGCAAAACCATTGTGACTTGTGTGTTCCTCCTACTGGATTGATACCTTGGTTCTCAAACCGAGGGAAATACTTATCTCTACTTTGCTGCATCACCCTTTTCTCTTCAAGGAAAAAACAAAGGCAAGCTCAAGAAGTAGTAGGAAGAATTTCTGGCGCCGTTGCCGGGGAGGATCTACATCAAGCCTACCAAGTACCCATCATAAACTCTCATCTCTTGTGTTTACATTATTTGCCATTTGCCTCTCGTTTTTCTCTCCCCCACTTCTAAAACATTTTTAGAAAAATACAAAAATATTTGCCTTTTTATTTGCCTTCTTTCCGTTCATCTTTTCGTTTGCTTGTGTGCTAGATTGCTTTGCCATCATGTCTGAATCTGGGGAGGTTATCGTTGAAAAAACTAGTAATAATCTTGAGATTTTTTTTGATGATTTTGTTGATGATGATCCTCATGAGAAAGAAACTACTGTCATGCACACACTAAAAAACTTCGTGTGGGTAGCGGTAATATTATCGAAAAAGGTGTTATTCAAGATTTCTTTACTTCTAGCCTTGTGGATGCAATATCTTTGCTTATAGTTGAATTTGAAAGACAATTTGTTCACATGCATCCATGCATACAAAGGATCCTCCTTGAATTTTCTAATATTCATGATCCTTCCGTTAAGCGTGTTACCACTATATTTCTAGCTTATGAATTTGGGCATATTATGAAAGAAGCTCGTGAAATATTTGCTCGTTACAATATAAATTGTGGTTGCCCCCCTATAGAGGATATCCTTTTTAATCAAGAAGAGATAAGGAGATTACAATCTTTGGATTATGCCGCTTACAATGAAAACCTAAGGAAAAAGGTTCCTCCATCTTTTTTGATTGATAAAATTTCTGAAATCAATGACAATTTTGCTATACAAAATAATGGGCTAGGGCGTGTTCTTAAAGAAAGACTTAGAGATCATAATCAAAGGAACGTTTATAATGAAGAGATAGTAATCACATATAAGGGGCCAAAGGAGGAACCTCCTCCTCCCAACTTGATCTCATAGATCCATACCCAATTACTTTTGATTATTTTTGCTTGCCACAAAGGAAACTTGCTGCTGAAAGGAGGGAGTATGATATGCGCATGGATGATCCCCCTCACTTCTATTACAATACCTGGATCTATGCAATATGCCTAGCTAGGGGCGTAAAACAATAGCGCTTTGTTTTTTTACCAATCAAATAGTAGGAAAGGCTCCTACTGCATTTTTATATTAAAATCCCTTTTGGGACAGTGTCACATATTTATATGAGTGTACACAGGGAGGGGACACTCCCCCTCCCCTCAGAAGGGCTAAGAATAGATAGTTTGTGTGGTTACAAAGAAGTTTACACCAGGGAGTTTACAAAGGCAGTAATAAACTACCTCTTTTGATCTTCGGCTCTAAATTGTAGGTCACTAAAGTCAGCCTTGAATCTTTGTTTCTAGGAAGCCACCATGGGAGGAATCCTGCGAAAATAGTTGTTGTTTCTTTCCTTCCATAGGCCCATGCAGCTACCAGGAAGAGGTCCATGAACATGGGCCCATTGTGATTGTTTTTTGCCACCTTGATCAGCCACAGCCTGTCCCCATGTCGGGTCCAAATAATGCCCAGGATAGCCCAGGACCTCCGGCTAAATGTGCAGTGAAAAAAAAGGTGTTCCACTGTCTCTTCAACGTGAGTTTTGCAAAGCAGGCAGTCAAAATTATTTCCAATGTTGTAATGCCTCCATTTCAACATGTTGCGTGTGTTGAGCCTGTCTGCCAAGAGGAGCCAGCCAAACACTTTGATTTTAGGAATGTTGGTTGCTTTCCAAAGCCATGCAAAAGTAGGGTGTGCTTGAACCCCCATGAAGTAGTAATCATAGTAGGCCTTAGTACTGAACTCACGCTTCCCCCAAACGTATCTCCACTCGTCATGATTTTGTCCTGATATATCCGTATCCAGGGCCTCCATCTGCATTGTTTTGACCTCTTCATGGGCTTGTGTCGACAGGGGCAGATAAACTGAATGTAGATTGGTAATACTCAGGAAATCTTTGACCGAGATGTCTTCCCTCATTGTGAAAGAGTATGCTCGTGGAAAGGCTTCAGAGAATAGAGTTGACTTCCAACAGTCCTTCCAGAACAAGGTTGTGTCGCCCGATCTTATGTGGACTGTGGTGACTCCTCTGAAGATCGGGCTGAGCTGCATCACATCGCGCCACCAAAATGAGCCACACAACTCTGATGCATGTGGGACCATATTGTTATAGTAGGTGTCCCAGATCAGTTTCACCCAGGGTATGTCGTGGCGGTTATAGAATTTATGCAAGAATTTTAGTAGCATGGCGTCATTTTGAATGCGGAGATTTAGAACCTCCAGTCCACCATGTTTTTTGGGGCGACAGATCATGTCCCATGCGGCCAGAGAGTTACACTTGACGCCATCTTCAGTTTTCTTGCGCCATAGACACTGACGTCTGATTTTGTCTAGTTGTTCCACAATCTTCAGAGGTAGTCTTATCGTCCCCATGGAAAAGATAGCTAGCGAGGTGATGAGTGAGTTAGCAAGGGCTAGCTTTCCGGCATATGACATTAGCAACATTGCAGTCATGATCTTGCATTTTGCTTTGCAAACCAGTGAGGTGAGGTCCTGCATAGACGGCCTAGTGGTGCCGAGCGGCAACCCTAGGTATGTGAACGGCATGGTCGTCGTGCTGCAGCCAAAGATGGAGGCGATCCTTTGAGTTAGGTCCTGAGTTGTATTGATTGGCACTATTGTGGATTTCTAGAAGTTGATACGGAGGCCAATCGAGTCAGCGTAGTCGGTGAGGATGTTCTTCATTTGGGCCGCCTGCAACGGGCATGCGGGCATGATGATCAAGGTGTCATCCGCATACTGAATCACTAGAAAATCGGTGGGGTGTTTTCATTGATTGGGTGTCGTATCCACTGTTTGCGCACATCATCATTGATGGCTGCTTGAAGTAGTTCTGCCGTGAGGATAAAAATCAGGGGGGACAGGGGGTCTCCCTAACGAACACCACATTTGCAAGGAAACTGACGTACAGGGACTCCATTCAGTAAAACTAAAGAATTTCCAGAGGAGAATATGCACCGAATCCATTGGATCCATTTGGCATTAAACCCCATTTGTTGTATAATCTGAATCATGGCTGAGTGTTCAATGGTATCAAATGCTTTTGCAAATTCTAGCTTGAGCAAGATAATTTCTTTTTTGGATTTTTGGCACTGATGAATGTACTCGAAGGCCCATGCAAGGCAGTCATGGATGGATCGCCCCTTGAGGAATCCATATTGATTGCGATGAACTAACCAAAGAATTACTCGTTGCAATCGGTTGGCCAGTAATTTAGTTAACAGTTTCAGACAACAGTTGAGCAGTGTGGGTCGATAGTCGTTGACTGTCTCTAGTGAGTTAGTTTTTGGGAGCAGGGTAATGTACCCGTAGTTCAGACTCTCCATATTGAGCGATCCATCATGAAATTTAGAACATAGCTGGTAGAATTTAGTTTTAATTATTGGCCAACAGGCCTTCAGAAAGGCACCACTGAATCCGTCCGGGCCAGGGGCCTTGTCCGGAGGCATTTCTTTCACTATTCCATCGATTTCCTCATTGGTGAAGGGCACCGTGAGCTGATCGAGCTCAGTGCCAGGGTTGAATAGTGCGCCTAGATCAAAGCGCATCTGATGAGGGTTGGAATTTCCCAGTCATTCTCTGAATGAGTTATAGAGGATAGATTCCTTCCCATTGTGGTTGTCAGTAATAGTGCCATCAGCAGTTTTAAGGTTGGTCAAGTAGTTCTTCCTGTATCTTTCCATTGCCGCTGCTTGAAATTTTTTGGTATTCTCATCCCTGAATTGGATCCATCTGATCATGCAGCGTTTCTTCCAATATTCCTTTTGATATGAGAGGAGGCAGCAGATGTTTCTTTAAAAATTTCCTAAAGTTCAGTTCAGGCCGGCTTAAGTGTCTTTTCTCCTCCAAAGTGTCAACTTCCAGAAGAGCTTTATTTGTGTTTTCTATCGCTATCGATAAGCGAGAGATATTCTTGCTCCATCTGCTAAGCGCCTATCGAACAGCCTTGAGTTTTTGGCAAAGTATGGATGCAACATTGGATCCCTTCCCGTGCTTAATGGGCTTGGCCAACGCAGAGGCGACTACATCCATGAAGCCTGGGTGCACGATCCAATAATGTTAAAATCTGAAAAGTTTGCTCCTGGGTATCTTTGTCTGAATGACAACATTGCATGGCACATGGTCAGATATTGGATGCCCTAGTGGTTGGACCATTGTATTAGGAAATGAAAGTGTCCAATTTAATGTGGTGAAAAACCAATCAAGTTGTTCGAGGAGTGGATCATGTTGCATATTACTCCACGTAAAGGAGCGGCCTTTGATTGGTAACTCCGTCAGTTCTTGTTCTCTGATGAAATCATTAAAAGTAAACATATCCAACACATCCCCGCCCGGCTTGTTACAGTTATCCAGAGATCGTATATAGTTAAAATCCCCTAGCAAAAGCCAATCTTTAGTGGAGAGTAGATGCAGATCAAATAACCATTTGGTATAGGTGTCTCGGTTGGGACCTTGGCATGGACCATAGACATTGACTAAACCCCATTTATGTGCTGACTGTTTTGAGGTGAAAGAAATACCCAGAGCAAAAGGTTCCGTTATTGTAACCATACCAGAGAAAATGGAGCTATTCCACTTCGTTACTATCCCTCCAGACATCCCTTGCGGCGGGATATAAGCAAATTGATCAAAACACTTTGGGCAAATAGAGCGAAGCAAATTCATATCAAAAGTGGGCATTTTCGTCTCTTGTAAACATATGATAGCGCAACCACTCGTCGTGATCGCATTCGCAAGAGCTAAGTGCTTGTCTGGCGCATTAAAGCCATGAACATTCCAACATAAAACATTCCACGTTTGCAAAAGTACCATTTAATTGAGACTAGGGAAAGATAGTTAAGCAGTAGAGGAAGATGACTCCTCGAGCTCCATGTTAAGGGCTTCCTCTGTGAGTTCTTCTTCAGGGACTGCACAGAGCTGTATCCCTACAGCCTGCATAACTGGAATGGTGGTTGGTGGAGGAATCTCATCTGCATCTGCTGGGGCATTCTGAGCTTCATTGATCTTCAGAGCTGAGGCACCATGATACATCTCCAACATATCTATAATTTTTTATTGTTCCATGCTATTATATTATCCGTTTTGGATGTTTTATATGCATTAATATGCTATTTTATATTATTTTTGGGACTATCTTATTAACCTAGAGCCCAGTGCCAGTTTCTGTTTTTTTCCTTGTTTTTGAGTTTTATAGAAAAGGAATATCAAATGAAGTCCAAATGGAATAAAACTTTACGATGATTTTTCTTGGACCAGAAGACATCCACAGAGCTTGGAGAGGGGGCCAGAAGAGTCCCGAGGGACCCACAAGCCTTGAGGCCGCGCCCTAGGGGGCACCTCCCTGTCTTGTGGGCTCCTCGAGAGTCCCCCAACCCTAATTCTTGCGCTATAAATTCCCAAATATTCCCAAACCAATAGAAGCGTCCACCAAAATATTTTTCCGCCGCCGCAAGCCTCTGTTCCCGTGAGATCCCATCTTGGGGCCTTTTTCGGCACCCTGCCGGAGGGGGATTCGATCACGGAGGGCCTCTACATCAACCTTGCTGCCCTTCCGATGAAGTGTGAGTAGTTTACCACAGACCCACGGGTCCATAGCTAGTAGCTAGATGGCTTCTTCTCTCTCTTTGATCTTCAATACAATGTTCTCCTCGATGTTCTTGGAGATCTATCCGATGTAATATTCTTTTGCGGTGTGTTTGTCGAGATCCGATGAATTGTGGATTTATGATCAGATTATCTACGAATATTATTTGAGTCTTTTCTGAACTCTTTTATGCATGATTAAATATCTTTGTATTTCTCTTCGAATTATCGGTTTGGTTTGGCCAACTAGATTGGTTTTTCTTGCAATGGGAGAGGTGCTTAGTTTTGGGTTCAATCTTGCTGTGTCCTCACCCAGTGACAGTAGGGGTAGCGAGGCACGTATTGTATTGTTGCCATAAAGGATAAAAAGATGGGGCTTTCATCATATTGCTTGATTTTATTCCTCTACATCATGTCATCTTACTTAAAGCGTTGCTCTGTTCTTATGAACTTAATACTCTAGATGCAGCCAGGAGTCGGTCGATGTGTGGAGTAATAGTAGTAGATGCAGAATCGTTTCGGTCTACTTGACACGGACGTGATGCCTATATTCATAATCATTGCCTTGGATATCGTCATAACTTTGCGCTTTTCTATCAATTGCTCGACAGTAATTTGTTCACCCTCCGTATATTTTCTTTCAAGAGAGAAGCCTCTAGTGAAACCTATGGCCCCCGGGTCTATTTTCCATCATATATTTTCATATCTATAAACCAAAAAACCCAAAAATACCTTGCTGCAATTTATTTGTTTTTACTTTGTTTTACGTTTTAGTAATCTTTTATACCCATCCCTATTAGATCTCACTCTTGTTCGAGACGGTGAAGGGATTGACAACCCCTTTTTCGCGTTGAGTGCAAGGGTTTGTTAGTTTGTGCAGGTGCATAGATTGGAGACTTGCTTGTGCCTCCTACTGGATTCATACCTTGGTTCTTAACTAAGGGAAATACTTATCTCTACTTTGCTGCATCACCCTTTCCTCTTCAAGGGAAAAATCGACGCAAGCTCAAGAAGCAGCAGGCAGAATTTCTGGCGCCGTTGCCGGGGAGGTTCTACATCAAGACTACAAAGTACCCACCATAAACTCTCATCTCTTGCATTACAATATTTGCCATTTGCCTCTCGTTTTCCTCTCCCCCACTTCTAAAACGTTTTCAGAAAAACACAAAAAGATTTGCCATTTTATTCGCCCATCTTGCATTCATCTTTTTCGTTTGCTTTTTGTTTGCTTGTGTGTTAGATCGTTTGCGTTGTCACGATGTCTCAAGAAAATACCAAATTGTGTGACTTTTCCAATACTAATAATAATGATTTTATTAGTACTACGATTGCTCCCGCCACTAGTGCGGAATCTTATGAAATTAATGCCGCTTTGCTGAATCTTGTTAAGAAAGATCAATTTTCTGGCCTTCCTAGTGAAGATGCCGCATCCCATCTAAATACTTTCGTTGAGTTGTGTGATATGCAAAATAAAAAATATGTGGATAATGATATTGTTAAATTGAAGTTATTTCCATTCTCACTACGAGATCGTGCTAAAACTTGGTTTTCATCTTTGCCTAAAAATAGTATTGATTCATGGAACAAGTGTAAAGATGCTTTTATTTCCAAGTACTTTCCTCCTGCTAAAATCATCTCCCTTAGGAACGATATAATGAATTTTAAGCAACTTGATCATGAACATGTTGCACAATCTTGGGAGAGGATGAAATTGATGATAAGAAATTGCCCTACTCATGGTTTAAGTTTATGGATGATCATACAAAAAATTTATGCCGGATTGAATTTTGCATCTAGAAATCTTTTAGATTCCGCCGCGGGAGGTACTTTTATGGAAATTACATTAGGAGAAGCTACTAAACTCCTAGATAATATTATGGTAAATTATTCTCAATGGCATACCGAAAGATCTTCCACTAGTAAAAAAGTTCATGCGATTGAAGAAATTAATATTTTGAGTGGAAAGATGGATGAACTTATGAAATTGTTTGCTAGTAAGAGTGCTCCTATTGATTCCAATGATATGCCTTTGTCCACTTTGCTTGAGAATAATAATGAATCTATTGATGTGAATTTTGTTGGTAAGAACAATTTTGGTAATAACGCTTATAGAGGTAATTTCCACCCTAGGCCATTTCCTAGTAATTCCTCTAATAATTATGGTAATTCCTACAACAATTCTTATGGAAATTATAATAAAATACCCTCTGATCTTGAGAATAATATTAAAGATTTCATTAATTCTCAAAAGAATTTCAATGCTATAGTTGAAGAAAAATTACTCAAGATTGATGATTTGTCTAGGAACGTTGATAGAATTTCTTTTGAGATTGATTCTTTGAAAATTAGATCTATGCCACCCAAGCATGATATTAATGAATCTCTGAAAGCTATTAAAATTTCTATTGATGAGTGTAAAGAAAGAACCGCTAGGATGCGTGCTAAGCAAGATTGGTTTGTAAAAGCGTGTTCTTCTAGTTTTTGTGAGAATAATGATGAAGATCTTAAAGCGATTGGTGTAACTCCTATTGAATCTTGGTTTTCTAATATAAATCTTAATAAAGATGGGACTGATTCGGAGTTTAAAGATCTTAATGCAAAAATTCATAAAAATGGGATTGGAGAGGTCAAAACTTTAAGTAGCGATGAACCCACTCTTTTGGATTTCAAGGACTTTAATTATGATAATTGCTCTTTGATAGATTTCATTTCCTTGTTGCAATCCATGTTGAATTCCCCTCATGCTTACAATCAAAATAAAGCTTTTACTAAACATATCGTTGAATCTATGATGAAATCTTTTGAAGAAAAACTTGAGTTAGAAGTTTCTATCCCTAGAAAGCTTTATGATGAGTGGGAACCTACTATTAATATTAAAATTAAAGATTATGAGTGCCATGCTTTGTGCGATTCGGGTGCTAGTGTTTCCACGATTCCAAAAACTTTATGTGATGTGCTAGGTTTCCGTGAATTTGATGATTGTTCTTTAAATTTGCGTCTAGCGGATTCCACTATTAAGAAACCTATGGGAAGGATTAATGATGTTCTTATTGTTGCAAATAGGAATTATGTGCCCGTAGATTTTATTGTGCTTGATATAGATTGCAATCCTACATGTCCTATTATTCTTGGTAGACCTTTCCTTAGAATGATTGGTGCAATTATTGATATGAAAGAAGGAAACATTAGATTTCAATTTCCATTAAGGAAGGGCATGGAACACTTTCCAAGAAAGAAAATTAAGTTGCCATATGAATCTATTATGAGGACTACTTATGGTTTGCATACCAAAGATGACAATACCTAGATCTATGTTTTATGCCTAGCTAGGGGCGTTAAACAATAGCGCTTGTTGGGAGCCAACCCAATTTTATTTTTATGTTTTTTGATTTTGGTTCTGTTTTTCAATAAATACACATTATTACCTCTGTATTAATTGTGTTTTGGTGTTTTAATTAGTGTTTGAGGCAAGTAAGACCTTTGGAATGGTCTACGGTGATAGTTAATTTGATCTTGCTGAAAAACAGAAACTTTTGTGCTCATTGCTGAAAATTCAATAAATCACAAAAACGTGCTTTTGATCTGAATATTTTAAAAAATATTGATATACAAATTTCCCAGGTTGCCCTAATTTTTCAGAATTTTTGGAGTTACAGAATTATACGTAATTTCCAGATTACTACAAATTGTTCTGTTTTTGACAGATTCTGTTTTCTATGTGTTGTTTGCTTATTTCGATGAATCTATGGGTAGTATTGGGGGGTATGAACCATGGAGAAGTTTGAATACAGTAGATAGTACAACAATATAAATAAATAATGAGTTCACAACAGTACCTAAAGTGGTGATTTATTTTATTATACTAACGGATCTTATGAGTTTTTCTGTTGAGTTTTGTGTTGTGAAGTTTTCAAGTTTTGGGTAAAGATTTGATGGACAACGGAATAAGGAGTGGCAAGAGCCTAAGCTTGGGGATGCCCAAGGCACCCCAAGGTAATATTCAAGAACAACCAAGCATCTAAGCTTGGGTATGCCCCGGATGGCATCCCCTCTTTTGTCTTCGTCCATCGGTAAATTTACTTGAGGCTATATTTTTATTCACCACATGATATGTGTATTGCTTGGAGCGTCTTGTATGATATGAGTCTTTGCTTTTTAGTTTTCCACAATCATCCTTGCTGTACACACCTTTTGAGAGGGACACGCTTTAATCGTGAATTAATTAGAATACTCTATGTGCTTCACTTATATCTTTTGAGCTAGGCAGTTTGCTCTAGTGCTTCACTTATATCTTTTTAGAGCACGGCGGTGGCTTTATTTTATAGAAATTGTTGAACTCTCATGCTTCACTTATATTATTTTGAGAGTCTCTAAATAGCATGGTAATTTGCTTAGGTTATGAATTTAGTCCCAATATGATGGGCATCCAAGAGGGATATAATAAAAACTTTCATATAAAGAGCGTTGAATAAGATGGGAAGTTTGATTCCTTGCATTTGTTTTGAGATATAAAGATGGTGATATTAGAGTCATGCTAGTGAGTAATTGTGTATTGGTAGAAATACTTGTGTTAAAGTTTTTGATTACCGTAGCATGCACGTATGGTGAACCGTTATGTGATGAAGTCGGAGCATGATTTATTTTTTGATTGTCTTCCTTATGAGTGGCGGTCGGGGACGAGCGATGGTCTTTTCCTACCAATCTACCCCCTAGGAGCATGCGTGTAGTACTTTGTTTTGATGGCTAATAAATTTTTGCAATAAGTATGTGAGTTCTTTATGACTAATGTTGAGTCCATGGATCATACGCACTCTCACCCTTCCACCATTGCTAGCCTCTCTAGTACCGCGCAATTCTCGCTGGAGCATTAAACTCACCATATACCCTTCCTCAAAACATCCACCATACCTACCTATTATGGCATTTCCATAGCCATTCCAAGATATATTGCCATGCAACTTCCACCGTTCCATTTTATTATAACACGCACCATCATTGTCATATTGCTTTCCATGATCATGTAGTTGGCATAGTATTTGTGGCAAGGCCACCGTTCATATTTTTTATACATGTCACTCTTGATCATTGCACATCCCGGTACACCGCCGGAGGCATTCATATAGAGTCATATTTTTTTCTAGTATCGAGTTGTAATTCTTGAGTTGTAAGTAAATAAAAGTGTGATGATCATCATTATTACAGCATTGTCCCATGTGAGGAAAGGATGATGGAAGCTATGATTCCCTCACAAGTTGGGATGAGTCTTAGGACTTTACAAAAAATTAAAAGAGGCCAAAAGAAGCCCAAATAAAAAAAGAGAGAAAAGAAAAAAAAATGAGAGAAAAGAGAGAAGGGACAATGTTACTATCCTTCTTCCACACTTGTGCTTCAAAGTAGCACCATGATCTTCATGATAGAGAGTCTCCTATTTTGTCACTTTCATATAACTAGTGGGAATTTTTTATTATAGAACTTGGCTTGTATATTCCAATGATGGGCTTCCTCAAATTGCCCTAGGTCTTCGTGAGCAAGCGAGTTGGATGCACGCCCACTTAGTTTCTTTTTGAGCTTTCATACACTTATAGCTCTAGTGCATCTGTTGCATGGCAATCCCTACTCACTCACATTGATATCTATTGATGGGCATCTCCATAGCCCGTTAATACGCCTAGTTGATGTGAGACTTTCTCCTTCTTTTTGTCTTCTCCACAACCACCATATTCTATTCCACCTATAGTGCTATGTCCATGGCTCACGCTCATGTATTGCATGAAAGTTGAAAAAGTTTGAGAACACCAAAAGTATGAAACAATTGCTTGGCTTGTCATCGGGGTTGTGCATGATAAAATACTTTGTGTGATGAAGATGGAGCATAGGCAGACTATATGATTTTGTAGGGATAACTTTCTTTGGCCATGTTATTTTGAGGAGACATGATTGCTTTATTAGTATGCTTGAAGTATTATTGTTTTATGTCAATATTAAACTTTTGTTTTGAATCTTATGGATCTGAATATTCATGCCACAATAAATAAAATTACATGGATAAATATGTTAGGTAGCATTCCACATCAAAATTCTGTTTTTATCATTTACCTACTCGAGGACGAGTATGAATTAAGCTTGGGGATGCTTGATACGTCTCCAACGTATCTATAATTTTTTATTGTTCCATGCTATTATATTATCTGTTTTGGATGATTTATATGCATTAATATGCTATTTTATATTATTTTTGGGGCTAACTTATTAACCTAGAGCCCAGTGCCAATTTCTATTTTTTCCTTGTTTTTGAGTTTTACAGAAAAGGAATATCAAACGGAGTCCAAACGGAATAAAACTTTACGATGATTTTTCTTGGACCAGAAGACATCCACGGAGCTTGGAGAGGGGGCCAGAAGAGTCCCGAGGGACCCACAAGCCCTGAGGCCGTGCCCTAGGGGGGAGCGCGCCTCCCTGGCTTGTGGGCTCCTTGAGAGTCCCCCAACCCTAATTCTTGCACTATAAATTCGCAAATATTCCCAAACCAACAGAAGTGTCCACCAAAATACTTTTTCGCCGCCGCAAGCCTCTGTTCCCATGAGATCCCATCTTGGGGCCTTTTTCGGCACTCTGCCGGAGGGGGATTCGATCACGGAGGGCCTCTACATCAACCTTACTGCCCTTCCAATGAAGCGTGAGTAGTTTACCACAGACCTACGGGTCCATAGCTAGTAGCTAGATGGCTTCTTCTCTCTCTTTGATCTTCAATACAATGTTCTCCTCGACGTTCTTGGAGATGTATCCGATGTAATATTCTTTTGCGGTGTGTTTGTCGAGATCCGATGAGTTGTGGATTTATGATCAGATTATCTATGAATATTATTTGAGTCTTTTCTGAACTCTTTTATGCATGATTAAATATCTTTGTATTTCTCTTCGAATTATCGGTTTGGTTTGGCCAACTAGATTGGTTTTTCTTGCAATGGGAGAGGTGCTTAGTTTTGGGTTCAATCTTATGGTGTCCTCACCCAGTGACAGTAGGGGTAGCGAGGCACGTATTGTATTGTTGCCATCAAGGGTAAAAAGATGGGGTTTTCATCATATTGCTTGAGTTTATCCCTCTACATCATGTCATCTTACTTAAAGCGTTGCTCTGTTCTTATGAACTTAATACTCTAGATGCAGGCAGGAGTCGGTCGATGTGTGGAGTAATAGTAGTAGATGCAGAATCGTTTCGGTCTACTTGACACGGACATGATGCCTATATTCATAATCATTGCCTTGGATATCGTCATAACTTTGCACTTTTCTATCAATTGCTCGATAGTAATTTGTTCACCCTCCGTATATTTTCTTTCAAGAGAGAAGCCTCTAGTGAAACCTATGGCCCCCGGGTCTATTTTCCATCATATATTTTCAGATCTATAAACCAAAAAACCCAAAAATACCTTGCTGCAATTTATTTGTTTTTACTTTGTTTTACATTTTAGTAATCTTTTATACCCATCTCTATTAGATCTCACTCTTGTTCGAGACGGTGAAGGGATTGACAACCCCTTTTTCGCGTTGAGTGCAAGGGTTTGTTAGTTTGTGCAGGTGCATAGATTGGAGACTTGCTTGTGCCTCCTACTGGATTCATACCTTGGTTCTTAACTGAGGGAAATATTTATCTCTACTTTGCTGCATCACCCTTTCCTCTTTAAGGGAAAAATCAACGCAAGCTCAAGAAGTAGCACACCACCCTTGGTTTCACCTTGGACTTTTAGGTGCGGCCGTCACTAGGTTGATGAACTTTAAAACCATCAAATTTATTGCTCATGGTACTATGATGAAGCTGAGAGCAGTCAGTTGGGGCATGGGCCTTACCTTTACAATGAGCAGTAGTGGAAACAGATCCTGATGCCTGAGAGGTTTGACACAGGAGAGGAGTTGTGGCCTCATTGGGATTGAGGTTAGTTTTAGTGTCAACTGCATGCTCATCAAGCTGCAAGAGGTCCAGAGGATTTTCTTCAGAAGAGACCGTGTTGGTAGCATTGCTGACAGCAATCGTTGACTGAATATCAAGCTCAGGGGAAATGACAACAAACAAAACGCTCGAAGGAGAGGGTATGCTAGCAACAGCTTGATCATTCTCAAAAGGCTGAAGAGGAGCACTAGCTGCATCCTGTATCTCTTCAATCATAACTAAGGAATTAGCACCATCACTAGGAAGAGCCTGCTGCTGAAACTGTAGGCCATCAGGTGATTGGGTCACTTGTACAACAACTTGCAGATGATCAGGTCTCATACCAAAGCCACCATTCCAAGGCCCAATGGTTGCCAAAATGGGCCGGAGGGCATTGTAAAGGAAGTTGTTAAGCTGCTGCCCTGGAACTAGATCAGACAGAAGTAGTGTCATAATTTCTTCTCCACGTGCTGACAGACTAAAGTGCATACCCTGATCATGAAAACCAGCAGTGACCAAGAGTTCTTCAGAGACATGGGGGATGATATATGCCACTTGTGGGGTGGTGTCAGGTAGCGGTACTACGGGCATAGAATCAACTGAGCTGACTTCATCCGAGGTTGTTATTGCATCATCCCAAGCCTGCGCTGCACTGTCTGTGTCATTGTCTTCGGGCACTAAACCATGTTGGACTGTCAATCCCTGAGCAGTGAGCCAAGCCTGGTAATTCACCAGGTGTGGTGGAAGTGGTGGCGGGGGTGGTGCCGGCCAAGCTCCCCAGCCTGCATTCACCTGAATCTCATCCTCATTATATGCATGTTGATCATTCTGAACCCCATTGGGAGGCGCCGCATTTTGCACTAACCAATTATGCACCTGCTGATGATAGAGCTGCTCTGCTGTGAGGTTTGGTCCGAACTGGGGATGCGGGTTGCCATCAGATGGTGGTGGTTCTTCTCCAGCTGGGGGGACTTCAAGCAGCAGGGCGTTCCATTCATTGCTACGCAAGATTGTCACCTGCACAGTCCAACAATCAGGAGCGCCACCAAGCTGCCAAACTGCAAAGCTCTTAGGAATTAATCTCATGTGAATGACACAGGCTCGGATCAAAGTGTACCGCATGTCCTGTCTAGGATTGTACCAGGAAACCAGAGAGCCAAAATCACCTAAAGATTTGTTGATATAGTACTCAGTTTGGTAATCATAGGGGAACCCGAAATACATCAGCCAAAGTCCAGGCCCATAGGTGGTGGAGTGTCTATTTAGAGCGGCATTATGTGGCACAAAAGTAATCAGCAGATCTTCATCCTCAAGTTCTAACAGAGTATTGAAAGAGCAGTGTCTCTCATGAACACATCCACAAACCCAAATAGGCCAATGCCGAACGGGTGGTCACTAGACTCGGTGGTGAAAAGCTGGGATTCATGGAGCAGACCTCGTATCATGGTGCGGATGGCGGATCGATGATGCAGTGGAACATAGTGACTTGCTTCCGCCACCGCCAAGAAGTCGTGGTTGAGGGGAGGGATTGGATTGACCACCATGCCGCTGCGAACGACCCGATCCACTGGCCCTGGCTCAACCGCAAAGCCCGGTGGGAGGAAAGGCACCGGGTTGAGAGGATAGTTCGCCATGGGAGGGGGCTTGGAGGTGAAGGGTGGTGGCAACTGTTGCGATGTGGATGACTGCTATAATGGTGTGTCAGTCTTGGCTCGAGACTCTTGGGGAACCGAGGCAGAAGGCGAAACGCGAGGGGCAGAAATGGAAAGAGTAGATTTGGGGACCCATTGCCATTTTTTCTAGCGCTTTGTTGGGAGGCAACCCAATTTTATTTTTATTTTTTTGTTTTTGCTTCTGTTTTTTCAATAGATATGCAATTACACCTCTGTTATGATTATGTTTTAATGTTTTAATTAGTGTTTGAGCCAAGTAAGAACCTTTGGGATCATTTGAAAGATCGTTGATTTGATTATGAGAAAAAAATAAAACTTTTGCCTCCAGTAGCAAAATTGTTAATATTTGCTGGAACGTGGAAAAATTCTGAATGTTTTACACAAGATTGATATACAGATTTCCCTCGTTGTCCTAATTTTTCAGAAATTTTGGCATTACAGAATATGACTTTAATTCGGGTCTTTACAAACTGTTTTGTTTTTGACAGATTTTGTTTTCATTGTGTTCTTCGCTTATTTTGATGGATCTATGGGTAGTATTGGGAGGTATGAGCCATGGTGAAGTTAGAATACAGTAGATATAATGAAAATATAAAATTGGAATGAGTTTATAACAGTACCTAAAAGTGGAGATTAGTTTTGTTATACTAACGGATCTCACGAGTTTTTTGTTGAGTTTTGTATTGTGAAATTTCCAAGTTTTGGGTAAAGTTTCGATGGACTATGGAATAAGGAGTGGCAAGAGCCTAAGCTTGGGGATGCCCAAGGAATCCCAAGGTAATATTGAAGGACAACCAAGCATCTAAGCTTGGGGATGCCCCGGATGGCATCCCCCTTTTGTCTTCAATCTATCGGTAAATTACTTGAGGCTATATTTTTATTCACCACATGATATGTGTTTTGCTTGGAGCGTCTTGTATTATATGAGTCTTTGTTTTTTAGTTTGCCACAATCATCCTTGTTGTACACACCTTTTGAGAGGGACACACATTAATCATGAATTTATTAGAATACTCTATGTGCTTCACTTATATCTTTTGAGCTAGGTAGTTGCTGTAGTGCTTCACTTATATCTTTTAGAGCACGGCGGTGGTTATATTTTGAAGAAATTGATGAACTCTCATGCTTCACTCATATTATTTTGAGAGTCTTATAAATAGTATGGCAATTTGCTTAGGTTATGAATTTATTCCTAATATGATTGGTATTCAAGAGGGATATAATAAAAACTTTCTTAAAGATCATTGAATATATGAGAAGTTTGATTCCTTGCATTTGTTTTGAGACATAAATATGGTGATATTAGAGTCATGCTAGTAAGTAATTGTGGTTTAGTAAGAATATTTGTGTTAAGATTTGTGATTCCCGAAGCATGCACGTATGGTCTCTCGTTATGCGATGAAATTGGAGCATGATTTATTTTTTATTGTCTTCCTTATGAGTGGCGGTCGGGGACGAGCGATGGTCTTTTCCTACCAATCTATCCCCCTAGGAGCATGCATAGTAGTACTTTGCTTCGAGGGCTAATAAACTTTTGCAATAAGTGTTGGGGATACACATAACAGGTAGGCCCACGAAGGGTCAAAATATCATAAAGCATGGGGTCCACACATGAGGTGGGTCCAGATAAATCTCATTCATACATACTATCCACTCGGACGTATCGATGTACCATCCACTCGGATGACAGCCAACCACTCGGCAGTATGACTCACTCGAGTATGCGAAGACCAACAGTTGGCAAGGCAGTCGAAGCATCATCCTAGTAGTAGGCTGACATTATGGCATTCATGCTCCACCTTGTAACATAAGAGGTGAGCGGGTGGCGCACTCTATATAAGCCACCTCCACCACTAGACTTGGGGGCAGATCCTCTTTCTTCTCCCCTGGCTCTCTCGCCATTAGTCTCAGGACTTAGCTCAGTCATGGAGATCCGTTCTCCTCTCTCTCACACACACACATTGTAATCTCCGGATATATACTCAGATAAAACAAAGCCTCTCCGGAGCACGAGACGTAGGGTTGTTATCTCCACCGCGAGAGGCCCGAACTCGCTAAAACACCGTGTCACCCATATGCATCTCGATAGATCATGCTCCTTTATCCTACCCCTCTCTTATTGTCGGAATCGTTACCACAACAATTGGCGCCCACCATGGGGCATGGCGTCTATAGAGCCATGATGCAGATGGTTATTTCTTCAACCACCGGCGGCACATGGATTCCCGCTGGTGCCCTCTATTCGGTTTGATCTTCATGTTTTAACACATTTTTTGTATTGTTCATCTGCACGACAAGCAAAACATGGCAAACGGAAGGGAAACTTACATCCATCCAAGCACATACAAGGAGATCCATCGACCTTCAGGTTGGCTTGCCTCGCGTCCGCGTGAGCTGACCACCTGAATCGGTGTTCTAGACATCGCCAATAGAAGCAACGGCGACGTGAAAGCAGGAAACTGACTGCGCCTCCACGCACGGCCGTCGGCACCATCCGCCCCATCATTGTCTCCGACCTCGGCACAACCGACTGCGCCTCCACGCACGGCCGTCGGCACCGTCTGCCCCATCGTCGTCTCTGACCTCGGCACAACCGACTGCGCCTCCACATGTGGCCACTAGCGTCGTTCGCCTCATCGTTGTCTCCGACCTCGGCCCAACCGAGTGCATCTCATCTATGACGTCACCGTTGAGGCCCCGCGCACGGCCATCGGTGCCGTCCATCTCATCATCGTCACGCACGGCGACCAGCGTCGTCGTCACACACGGCGACCAGCGTCGTCGTCACACACGGCGACCAGCGTCGTCGTCACGCATGGCCGCCAGGGCCGTTCGCCTCATCGTTGACTCCAGCCTCATCTTCTTGGCTGCTCAGCGGCCACCTCCACGGTGGAGGCGCAGGCGCGCATTGCTCCTTCCTCTGGCGCCAATCGCCGGCGACGATCTCCGTAGCGGAGGCACGCTGCGGTGGCGACCTACGAAACAGCCTCGACCTGCAACCAATGGCCATTCGGGATTGAAGGAATAAATGCCTGGTAAGTGCATGCATAACGTAGGTCACCTAATCGAGCGATAACTACATGCAGGAAAAAAAGGAACAGAAGGACAACTCCCACACGTACGCGGGTCCATCGGCAATCATTAAGTGCATGCCTAACGTCGGTCTCATAACTCCGTCAAGCATGGATTGACCTCTTCGTTAAGGTAATCGCCATATTAACTAGCAAAATGATGGGGATTACTAACGCCACCTATCTAATTGTTGCGGCCAGAACAAGCCAGCTGTTTCAACAACCCACCGGTTCCGCGCCAGTTAATTCGTGCATGCATGCACATATAACCATCCGGCCTTCAACTTCGTGGCCGTAATTGCTAGTAACTTGCAGGGTCACCCGATGGATCTTTCACTCGGACAGCTGCGAACCAGATTCGTTCAGAGTTCAGACAGATGAAGCCACTCGGACACAGACTCAAGTTCACTCGGCCACATACCCGAGTTCACTCGGACAGATTCCTCGTCTAGTATCGGTGCGCAAGTCGGAGGGGGAGGCACGGTCCTGGATTGGTGTCAGCATTGGCGACTCCTCCCGCAGGCGTCGATCACTCGATGAGGTGCGGAAGCCAGGTGCTGGCCGCGCTCCCACGGTGCCTCCTCCCCCCGGCGTTGGCCACCCGACCATGGGCGCCACGGTGGAGACACACGCCAAGCTCGACGCAAGCGCGCGGTAGTCCCCTCTCCGGATAAACCGCACGCGACGACATATGCAGGGAAGACGTGAACCTGGCGTGACACAGGCGCTCGGTGGCGAGTCCCCTCGATAACATCACTCGGCCGTGGGCTGGGCGTCCTTCAAATTGGCCGGCGGCTCGGCTCCCCTGAACAACAAATGATAGCCGACAACACTGCTCCTCACTCCGGTGCCAGCTACTCGGCTAGCTGATGCTGCGGTGAGGCGCAAGCTGAGCATGGCGCAGGTGCTTAGCGCTCCCTTCCCTGGCACCAATTGCTCGCCAGCGGCTTCTGGCGGCCTCCCTCCAGCGCCAACTGCTCGACATGGCGTGAGCACGGGAGCTCTTGTCCCCGGGCATAAGATGTCGGCAGCAGCTCCCACGAGAGGAGGCAAAGGCCCGACGTGGCTGGAGTCCGGAGGCTGGCCATGCCCCGGGCGCGCGGCGGCTCCTCCCTCTGTGGGCTCGCGGCGCTCCGTTTCCATGACGACAAACTCAGGGGAACAATCTTATCCTCTCCGATCATTTTACAATTCATTCCGCAAATTATTCGACAATAGCTTAACAGTCCCTTTTCTGTTCGAACCCAGGCTCACTCGTAAGGGACTAAAGCTCCCCGGAACAACCATCCGCTCGGACAATTCGCACACATGCTCGGGCGAATTTACTCGGATGGTTAACTGACCGCTGCGGCAGTTGGACACGTCTACACCACTTAACTGTCTCGTACGTCGCCACTTGGTGAGACACATCTTCGTCACTCGGCCGCCCCGCCCGTCGCCACTCGGTGAGACACATCTCCACCACTCGGCCGCCCAGCGTGTCGCTGCTCGATGAGACACATCTCCACCACTCGGCCGTCCCGCGCGTCGCTGCTCGGTGAGACACATCTTCACCACTCGGCCACCCCGCGCGTCGCTGCTCGATGAGACACATCTCCACCACTCAGCCACCTCGTGCACCGTCACTCGGTGAGACACATCTCCACCACTCGGCCGCCCCGTGCGTTGTCACTTGGTGAGACACATCTTCACTACTCGGCCGCCCCGTGCGTTGCCACTCAGTGGGACACATCTACATCACTTGGACATCCCGCGCACCGCCACTCGGTTTTGCACGTCTTCATCAACACCCCACTCGGCCGCTCGCGCCGTCAGACAGCTAAGTCATTCTTCACGCACTGTGCCCTGTTAAATAGTTATTTTCGTGTTCCCGAGCGTCTCGTAACTCACATACACGGCGTTCACTTGGAGTCCACAGCACCCACTGTAGCTCTACGCTCAGTTGTTTATTTTCTCGTACTTGCTTAGTACTGGTTATTTGACTCCCGAGTCCAACTTCCATTTTAACGCATACGTCACTCACGAACACCATGTGTTCTTCATTTCGAGTTTGCATCGGTCCTCGGGGGCTGCAACTCAGTCGGCACACTACACTTCCATTTTATTTGAGTCCGGCGCTCTAACACATCAAGTTGGATCCTTCACTTTGTCAAGTTCGATCAGTTCCTTCGCTCTTCTAGACTCTTGCTGGTTCTGAACCAGCAAGCTCCTTGCACACCCAACGGGTGTCTATGGGTGTTATTTACACAAATCATTTCGGCACACATCAAAATTCCTCGAGAAATTATTATGTTGGATTGTGCTATTTTTTATACACGAGTTACGTGATCACTCGACGGCCCAATGCGCCAACTTCATCGCTACTCGGACTCGGTCATCGTACCAATCCTAGCGCACCGCAACATCGACCTTGTCACTCTATTGACTTCAAACACATCTGGACGACTCCTTCGTGGTGTCCTCTTCATCATGTCAACGATATAGACCTCGTCGTCTTGTTGGGCATGAGATAGATAAGTCCCTTTTATAATTAAACAACATACTTCACTCCTTTGCGAGTTTGCCTCTTTTGAGCATCACTCGGAAGCCGTTTCTCACCTTTCCCCGAGTCTGACTTGATGAATTACAATTTATCCATTCAAAACTATATTTCTCGTATTCCAACGGGTCCGCCGTCGAAGATTGTAGCACACTCGGGGGCTACGCCACACCCGGGGGCTGCAGCTCGCTCGGAATTGCATTCGCTCTCCTGAGTGGTCTAGTACCTCATCACCAGTCGGACCCGTCACTTCGAAAAGTTACATGATCACTTAGACGCTCTGCGCACCATCTTTGTTCCAACTCACACTCGGTTGCCGCGCCGGTCTTGTTGCACACACTACACCGACCTCGTCGCTACATCAGCTTCGAAAGCATCTGACTGACTCCTTCGAGGACCATTTTTGCCACTCGGTTGGACACGTCTTCTCCACTCGGCCACCCGCGCATCACCACTCGGTTGGACACGTAGCCCTTCACTCGGCCGCTCCGCGTGCCTTGATGTCGCTTGAACTACGTCGGTATTTCCCCAAAGAGGAAGGGATGATGCAGCACAGCTACGGTAGGTATTTCCCTCAGTTATGAAACCAAGGTATCAATCCAGTAGGAGAACCAAGCAACACTATGTAAACGGTACCTTCACACAAATAACAAATACTTGCAACCCGACGATTAGGAGGGGTTGTCAATCCCTCTACGGGTAACGGCATCAGAAATTGGCGCGTGGACGGGAGACTGTTTGATCCTCCCCGGTAAAAAAATATAGATAAATTTGTGATAGATTGGATAAATAGATCTCGCAATAAATCAAAATAAAATAAATAAAGAAAAAGTGCAGCAAGGTATTTTTGGGTTTTTGGAAATATAGATCTGAAAATAAAAGTGGCAAATAATAGATCGGAAAACAAATATGAAGAAGAATAGACCCGAGGGCCGTAGATTTCACTAGTAGCTTCTCTCGAGAAAAATAGCATACGGTGGGTAAACAAATTACTGTTGGGCAATTGATAGAACTTCAAATAATTATGACGATATCCATGCAATGATAATTATGACGATATCCAGGCAATGATCATTATATAGGCATCACGTCCAAGATTAGTAGACCGACTCCTGCCTGCATCTACTACTATTACTCCACACATCGACCGCTATCCAGCATGCATCTAGTGTATTAAGTTCATGGAGAAACAGAGTACTGCAATAAGAACGATGACATGATGTAGACAAGATCTATTCATGTAGGAATAGACCCCATCTTGTTATCCTTAATGGCAACGATCAATACATGTCTTGCTACCCCTTCTGTCACTGGGAAAGAACACCGCACGAACGAACCCATCATAAAGCACCTCTTCCCATGGCAAGAAAAATCGATCTAGTCAGCTTAACTAAACCAAAGATCCGAAGAAGAAATACGAGGCTATAATTAATCATGCATATAAGAGATCAAAAGAAGACTCAAATAACTTTCATGGATAAAATAGATCTGATCATAAACTCAAAGTTCATCGGATCCCAACAAACACACCGCAAAAAGAGTTACATCAAATAGATCTCCAAGAGACCATTGTATTGAGAATCAAAAGAGAGAGAGGAAGCCATCTAGCTACTAACTATGGACCCGTAGGTCTACAATGAACTACTCACGCATCATCGGAGAGGCACCAATGAGGATGATGAACCCCTCCGTGATGGTGTCTAGATTGGATCCAGTGTTTCTGGAACTTGCGGCGGCTGGAATTGTGTTTCATGCACTCCCCTAGGGTTTTTGGATTTTCAGGGTATTTATAGAGCAAAGAGGCGGTGCGGGAGGCGGCCGAGGTGGGAACAACCCACCAGGGCACGCCTGTGCCCCCAGGCACGCCCAGGTGGGTTGTGCTCCCCTCAGAGCCCCCCTCTGGTACTTCTTTGGCCCACTGGATGTCTTCTGGTCCAAAAAAATCTCCAAAAAGTTTCGCTGTGTTTGCACTCCGTTTGGTATTGATTTTCTGCGAAGTAAAAAACAAGCAAAAAATAGCAACTAGCACTGGGCACTGTGTCAATAGGTTAGTCCCAACAAATGATATAAAGTTGCTATAAAATGATTGTAAAACATCCAAGAATGATAATATAATAGCATGGAGCAAGCAAAATTATAGATACGTTGGAGACGTATCACGCCTTCACTTTGTCGGCCCCGTGCGTCGTCACTCAGCCGCCCTGCGCATCACCACTTGGCTGGACAGGTAGCCCTTCACTCAGCTGCTCCGCGTGCCTTCACTTTGACCGTCCCATGCATCATCACTCGGCCGCCCTGCACATCACCACTTGGCTGGACACGTAGCCCTTCACTCGGCCGCTCCGCGCGCCTTCACTTTGACCGTCCCATGCATCGTCACTCGGCCGCCCCGCGCGTCGTCGCTCGGCCGCCCGTGCATCACCACTCGGTTGGACACGTAGCCCTTCACTCGGCCGCTCTACGCGCCTTCACTTTGGCCGCCACGCTCGTCACTCAGCCACCCCGCGCATCACCACTTGGCTGTACACGTAGCCCTCTACTCGGCTGCTCCACGCGCCTTCACTTTGACCGTCCTGTGCGTCATCACTCGGTCGCCCCGCGTGTCGTTGCTCAGCCGCCCCACGCATCACCACTTGGCTGGACATGTAGCCCTTCACTCGGCCACTCCGCGCGCCTTCACTTTGACTGTCCCGTGCGTCGTCACTCGGCCGAACACGTCCTCACCACTCGGCCACCCTGCGCGTCACCACTTGGCTGGACACGTAGTCCTTCACTCGGCCACCCTATGCGTCGCCACTTGGCTGGACACATAGTCCTTCACTCGGCCATCCCGCGCGTCGCCACTCAGCCACCCCGCGCATCGCCAATAGGTTGGTCACATCCTTACCACTCAGTCGTCCCGCGTGTCGTCACTCAGCTAGACACACCAGCATCACTCGGTCGCCCCGCGCGTCGCCACTTGGTTGGACATGTCCTCACCACTATTCCACCCCCACGCATCACCATCGGTTGGACACGTCTTCACCAGTACATCCCCAACGCGGGAATGACTAAGTTACCCATATGATCAAACCTAATATCGCATTATGTAGCGAGCTTACCTCTATCGAGCATCACTCGGGGGCTGCGCCATAGCCGAGGGTTGTGCCACCCTCAGGGGTTACACCCATTTGATCTACCTATTGATTACATCAGGAATATTTTTCTGAACATATTTGCTCGGTCCGCCAAGCATCTATAAGGGTAGCATCATCCACTCAGACGATCGCCCAAATCATTACCTGGAGTCATCTTCAGGACTGCAAAAGGGTGAAACCGACGCTCCTCTACGGATACACTTGGCCCTTCTTTGAGGCTCCAAGGCGTCAGTTCCACAAACTTGGACTCAGAGATGGCATGTGCTGGTGTTCCCCCGAGATGATGAGTGGCTTCTCTCCGGAGAGTCAGTCCACGCGCTAGCCTCGCCACTCGGGTTTTCATGGCACGTCCACCTCGGACCACTAGTCTATCTCCTCTGGGAGATATACGAGTGCCACCAAGTTTTTCCTTGCAGTGCCCCACTTTCCCCACTAACCGTGGCATAAATGCTTCCACGCGTGCACGCCTGATTTCGAATCGCGAAATTTCCACGGCGAATCAACCCGATTGATTGCCCACCGCTCCTTCCTAAAGGACACCAGTCATTCCGGCTGACCACCCTCCACGAGTAACCGTGCACTCAGACACGTAAAACACCCGACTGAAGTCATCTTCAGGATTGCGACGGGATGAGCTTGACGTCCCTCGGCGGGTTAACTTGGCCCTTTCACTAGGCTCCAAGACACTCGCCTCATAAACTTGGACTTGGAGATGGCCTGCGCTGGCGTTCCCCCAGGATAGTGAGTGGCATCTCTCCGGAGAATTAGACCACACGCCGGCGTTGGCACTCGGGTTTCATGGCATGTCCTCACTCGGACCTCTAGTCAATCTCTCCCGAGAGACATATGAATGCCACCGAGTTTTGCCCAGCAATCAACCCAATCCGATCAATCGGAAAATGTATAGTCTAGAATCCGTTGAAGTTTTGTTCAAATCATAGCCGACTAAAGCTTGACGACAGGTGCCGAGTGCCCCCGTAGTGCTCAGGCCAAATCAAGTTTTTAGTAAACTCGTTCTACAAAACCTCAACCGATTCGGGGGCTAAACTTATGGGAGCACCATCAGTCGGCATGTTCCTCACTCAGCTTTCTACCTTTTCATAAAATATGCTCAATACCTAACGCTCACTCTTCATCTCCAACCCGGTCCCAACCCGATCGTCAGGTTGGCAAGAGCAAAGGCTAACGGTCAATGTAATAAATACTACTGGAACGATTACTACCTGGAGTGTCCAGCTTTTTTCTACAGTCGGCAGTTTCGAGGCCAAATTCATTCATCGTGCCGAGGCCACGAAGATTCGCCTGCTTAACCTAGTTCCAGGCTGAATTTATTTACCGTGCCAAGTGCGTGAAGATCCATCCGATTGACTCAATTTCAGACTAAAAGATATTTACTGCGCCGACTGGATGGAGGTTCACCAGAAACTTAAACCCTCTGCCAGACTCATCTAGTCCGACAGAGGCTCGGGGACTACACCCAGTGGGTGCACTCAGTGTGCCCCCACTAGAAGAGAAGCCAAAAAGAAACATTCTGCTCGGTCAAGTCCAGCACCAACATTCAAGTACAACAAACCCTAAAGACTCCAACCGACTACCAGCAATCATTCGGAGTCTCGAGGGCTACACCCTATGGGTGCACCGATCGCGCACCCATAGAACAAAATTCTGAGTAATCTGTTACTCGATGCAGGACCAGCTCCAGATCAGTAAAAAAATTGCTATAAGGTGAGTTTAACGCTCCTCCGCGGACCCGTTTCGAGCCTTCTTCTAGGACTCGAAGCGTGAAACTCATAAGTTTGGATCTAGAGCCAACTCTTATTGACGTTCCTCCGGGATAAGAATGGCATCTCCCCGAGAGAGCGGTCCATGCGTCAATCTAGTTGCCCAGATTTAATGACACTTCCATACACGGATCATGAGTATACCTCTTCCGAGAGATGAACGACTGTCACCATGTTTCTTCTCGCGGCCACTTATCCCAGATCAGTCGGGAAGCGCAGTGCTAAAATCCATTGAGATTTTATTCAAACCTTGGTTGTTTGAAAGCACGATGACGGGTACCGAGTATTTCTGTAATCACTCAGGCCAAATTGTGTCTTTCACAAACTCGTTCTGCAAAATCGCAACCGATTTGGGGGCTAATGTTGGGGATACACATAACAGGTAGGCCCACGAAGGGTCAAAATATCATAAAGCATGGGGTCCACACATGAGGTGGGTCCAGATAAATCTCATTCATACATACTATCCACTCGGACGTATCGATGTACCATCCACTCGGATGACAGCCAACCACTCGGCAGTATGACTCACTCGGGTATGCGAAGACCAACAGTCGGCAAGGCAGTCGAAGCATCATCCTAGTAGTAGGCTGACATTATGGCATTCATGCTCCACCTTGTAACATAAGAGGTGAGGAGGTGGCACACTCTATATAAGCCACCCCCCACCACTAGACTTGGGGGCAGATCCTCTTTCTTCTCCCCTGACTCTCTCGCCATTAGTCTCAGGACTTAGCTCAGTCATGGAGATCCGTTATCCTCTCTCTCACACACACACATTGTAATCTCTGGATATATACTCAGATAAAACAAAGCATCTCCGGAGCACGAGACGTAGGGTTGTTATCTCCACCGCGAGAGGCCCGAACTCGCTAAAACACCGTGCCACCCATATGCATCTCGATAGATCATGCTTCTTTATCCTACCCCTTTCTTATTGTCGGAATCGTTACCATGACAATAAGTATGTGAGTTCTTTATGACTAATGTTGAGTCCATGGATTATACGCACTCTCACCCTTCCGCATTTTGCTAGCCTCTTTGGTACCATGCATTGCCCTTACTCACCTTGAGTTGTGGTGCAAACTTCGCCGGTGCATCCAAACCCCGTGATATGATAAACTCTTTCACACATAAGCCACCTTATATCTTCCTCAAAACAACCACCATACCTACCTATTATGGCATTTCCATAGCCATTCCGAGATATATTGCCATGCAACTTCCACAGCTCCATTTTATTATGACACATATCATCATTGTCATATTGCTTTGCATGATCATATAGTTGGCATAGTATTTGTGGCTTGGCCACTGTTCATATTTTTTATACATGTCACGCTAGATCATTGCACATCCCGGTACACCGCCGGAGGCATTCATATAGAGTCATATTTTTGTTCTAGTATCGAGTTGTAATTCTTGAGTTGTAAGTAAATAAAAGTGTGATGATCATCATTATTATAGCATTGTCCCATGTGAGGAAAGGATGATGGAGACTATGATTCCCCCACAAGTCGGGATGAGACTCCTGACTTAATAAAAAAAGAGGCCAAAGAGCCAAAAAAAGAGGCCAAAGAGCCCAAAAGAAAAAAAAAGAGAAAAAGAGAGAAGGGACAATGTTACTATCCTTTTCCACACTTGTGCTTCAAAGTAGCACCATGATTTTCGTATAGAGAGTCTCCTATTTTGTCACTTTCATATATTACTAGTGGGAATTTTTCATTATAGAACTTGGCTTGTATATTCCAATGATGGGCTTCCTCAAATGCCCTAGTTCTTCATGAGCAAGCAAGTTGGATGCACACCCACTTAGTTTTCTTTTGAGCTTTCATACACTTATAGCTCTAGTGCATCTATTGCATGGCAATCCCTACTCCTTGCATTGACATCAATTGATGGGCATCTCCATAGCTCGATGATTAGCCTCGTCAATGTGAGACTTTCTCCTTTTTTGTCTTCTCCACACAACCTCCACCATCATATTCTATTCCACCCATAGTGTTATATCCATGGCTCACGCTCATGTATTGCGTGAGAGTTGAAAAAACTGAAGCACGTTAAAAGTATGAACCAATTGCTTGGCTTGTCATCGGGGTTGTGCATGATAAATACTTTGTGTTAAGAAGATAGAGCATGACAAGATTATATGATTTTGTAGGGATAACTTTCTTTAGCCATGATATTTCGAGAAGACATGATTGCTTTATTAGTATGCTTGAAGTATTATTGTTTTTATGTCAATATTAAACTTTTGTTTTGAATCTTATGGATCTGAATATTCATGCCACATTAAGAAAGATTACATGATAAACATGTTAGGTAGCATTCCACATAAAAAATTCTATTTTTATCATTTACCTACTCGAGGACGAGCAGGAATTAAGCTTGGGGATGCTTGATACGTCTCCAACGTATCTATATTTTTTTATTGTTCCATGCTATTATATTATCCATCTTGGATGTTTTATATGCATTATTATGCTATTTTATATCATTTTTGGAACTAACCTATTAACCTAGTTCCCAGTGTCAGTTGTTGTTTTTCCTTGTTTTTGTCTTTTATAGAAAATCAATACCAAACGGAGTCCAAAATGAACAAAACTTTTTGACGATTTTTCTTGGACCACAAGACACCCAGGAACCTTCGAGAGGAGGTCAGGGGGCCACGGATTGTCGACAAGCTCACAAGAAGCACCCTAGGGGGCGCGCCCTGCAAGCTTGTGGGCCCCCCGTGACTCCTCTAACCCTAATCTTTGCTCTATAAATACCCAAATATTCCCCGTATACCAAGGGGCACACCAAAAATACTTTTTCGCCGCCGCAAGTTTCTGTCTTCATGAGATTCCATCTAGGGATCTTTTCCGGTACTCTGCCGGAGGGGGAATCGACCACGGAGCGCTTCTACATCAACCTTGCTGCCCTTTCGATGATGTATGAGTAGTTTACCACAGACCTACGGGTCCATAGCTAGTAGCTAGATGGCTTCTTCTCTCTCTTTGATCTTCAATACAATGTTCTCCTGGATGTTCTTGGTGTTCTATTCGATGTAATCTTCTTTTGCGGTGCGTTTGTTGAGATCCGATGAATTGTGGATTTATGATCAGATTATCTATGAATATTATTTGAGTCTTCTCTGGACTATTTTATGCATGATTAAGATAGTTTTGTATTTCTCTCCGATCTATTGATTCGGTTTGGCCAACTAGATTGATTTTTCTTGCAATGGGAGAGGTGCTTTGTAATGGGTTCAATCTTGCGGTATCCTCACCCAGTGACAAAGGGTAGTGAGACACGTATTTGTATTGTTGCCATTAAGGATAAAAAGGTGGAGTTTATTTCATATTGATTGGATCTATCCCTCTACTTGTTAACTTAATACGCTAGATGCATGCTGGATAGTGGTCGATCTGTGGAGTAATAGTAGTAGATGTAGGCAGGAGTCAGTCTACTTGTCACAGATGTGATGCCTATATTCATGATCATTGCCTTTGATATCGTCATGACTTTGCGCTTTTCTATCAATTTCTCAACAGTAATTTGTTTACCCACCGTATGTGTTCATTCAAGAGAGAAGCCTCTAGTGAAAACTATGGCCCCCGAGTCTATTTTTATCATATTATTTTCAGATCTACAAAACCAAAAACCCAAAAATACCTTGTTGCAATTTATTTACCTTTACCTTGTTTTGCACTTTTATTTATCTTTTATACCTATCTCTATCAGATCTCATTCTTGCAAGTAACCATGAAGGGATTGACAACCCCTTTATCGCGTTGGGTGCAAGTATTTGTTTGTTTGTGTAGGTGAAACCATTGGTGACTGATACGTCTCCAACGTATCTATAATTTTTTATTGTTCCATGCTGTTATATTATCATTCTTGGATGTTTTACAATCATTTTATAGCAACTTTATATCATTTTTTGGGACTAACCTATTGACATAGTGCCCAGTGCCAGTTGCTGTTTTTTGCTTGTTTTTTACTTCGCAGGAAAGCAATACCAAACGGAGTCCAAACGCAACGAAACTTTTTGGTGATTTTTTCTGGACCAGAAGACACAAATTGGGCCAAGAAAGTACCTGAGGGGACCTCCGAGGGGAGCATAACCCACCAGGGCGCGCCTGGGGGCCCAGGCGCGCCCAGGTGGGTTGTGCCCACTTCGGCCACCTCCCGCACCGCCTCTTTGCTCTATAAATACTCCAATATTCCAGAAACCCTAGGGGAGTCGACGAAAATCAATTCCAGCCGCCGCAAGTTCCAGAAACCACAGATCCAATCTAGACACCATCACGGAGGGGTTCATCATCCTCATTGGTGCCTCTCCGATGATGCGTGAGTAGTTCATTGTAGACCTACGAGTCCGTAGGTAGTAGCTAGATGGCTTCCTCTCTCTCTTTTGATTCTCAATACAATGGTCTCTTGGAGATCTATTTTATGTAACTCTTTTTTGCGGTGTGTTTGTTGGGATCCGATGAACTTTGAGTTTATGATCAGATCTATGTTTTTATCCATGAAAGTTATTTGAGTCTTTTGATCTCTTATATGCATGATTGCTTATAGCCTCGTATTTCTTCTTCGAATCTTTGGTTTAGTTAGGCCAACTAGATCGATTTTTCTTGCCATGGGAAGAGGTGCTTTGTGATGGGTTCGATCTTACGGTGCTTGATCCTAGTGACAGAAGGGGAACCGACACGTATGTATCATTGCTATTAAGGATAACAAGATGGGGTCTATTTCTACATAAATAGATCTTGTCTACATCATGTCATTATTCGTATTGCATTACTCCGTTTCTCCATGAACTTAATACACTAGATGCATGTTGGATAGCGGTCGATGTGTGGAGTAATAGTAGTAGATGCAGGCAGGAGTCGGTCTACTAATCTTGGACGTGATGCCTATATAATGATCATTGCCTAGATATCGTCATAATTATTTGAAGTTCTATCAATTGCCCAACAGTAATTTGTTTACCCACCGTATGCTATTTTTCTCGAGAGAAGCCACTAGTGAAATCTACGGCCCCCGGGTCTATTTTATCATCATATATTTTCAGATCTATTTTGCTATTTGCCTTTTTATTTATTTGCCACTTTTATTTTCAGATCTATATTTCTAAAAACCCAAAAATATTTTGCTTCACTTTATTTTATTCGCGATCTATTTATCCAACCTACTACAATTTATCTCACGTCTATTTACCAATTTCTGGCGCCATTACCCGAAAGGGATTGACAACCCCTTTAACACGTCGGGTTGCAAGTATTTGTTCTTTGTGTGTAGGTGTTGTTTATGTAGTGTTGCTTGGTTCTCCTACTGGTTCGATAACCTTGGTCTCATCACTGAGGGAAATACCTACCGTTGCTGTGCTGCATCATCCCTTCCTCTTTGGGGAAATACCGACGTAGTTCAAGCCAACATCAAAAGGAATTTCTGGCGCCGTTGCCGGGGAGACATCATCAACATCTACCAGGTTCCTAATCACAAATCTCATCTCCTTGCAATTTACATTATTTACCATTTGCCTCTCATTTTCCTCTCCCCCACTTCACAAAAATTTGCCGTTTTATTTGCCCTCTTTTTCGTTCACCGTTTTCTCGTCAGATCTGTTTTTGAGTGCAATCTTGTTGCGTAGTCACGATGACTCAAGAGAACACCAAGTTGTGTGATTTCTCCAATACCAACAACAATGATTTTATTAGCACTCCGATTGCTCCTCCCGCCACTAGTGCGGAGTCTTGTGATATTAATGCCGCTTTGTTGAATCTTGTTATGAAAGATCAATTTTTCGGTACTCCTAGTGAGGATGCCGCGTCCCATCTTAGCACATTCGTGGAACTATGCGATATGCAAAATAAAAAAGATGTGGACAATGATATTGCGAAGTTGAAATTATTCCCGTTTTCTTTGCGAGATCGTGCAAAAAATTGGTTTTCTTCTTTGCCTCGCAATAGTATCAATTCTTGGGATAAGTGCAAAGATGCTTTTATTACTAAGTGTTTTCCGCCCGCGAAAATTATTTCCCTTAGGACGAAAATCATGAATTTTAAGCAACTTGAGCATGAACATGTTGCAATCTTGGGAAAGAATGAAATTGATGCTAAGAAATTGTCCTACTCATGGTTTAAATCTTTGGATGATCATACAAAATTTTTATGCGGGATTGAATTTTGTTTCTAGAAATCTTTTAGATTCCGCCACGGGTGGTACTTTTATGGAAATTACTTTGGGTGAAGCTACTAAATTGCTAGACAATATTATGGCAAATTATTCACAATGGCATACCGAAAGAGCTCCTACTAGTAAAAAGGTTAATTCGGTTGAAGAAATTTCTTCTTTGAGTGAAAAAGTTGATGCTCTTATGAAATTGGTTGCTAATAAAAGTGCTCCTATTGATTTTAATGATGTGCCTTTGTCTACTTTGATTGAGCAAAATAGTGATGCCGATCTAAGATGTGAATTTTATCTCTCGAAACAATTTCAATAACAATGCTTATAGAGGTAATTTTAATCCTAGGCCTTTTCCTAGTAATTCATCTAATAATTATGGTAATTCCTATGTAATCCTTCTATAATAATATAGGAACACCTCTGATTTTGAGAATAATATTAAAGAATTTATCAATGCTCAAAAGAATTTTAATACTACGATGGAAGAAAAATGAGTAAGATTGATGATTTGTTCTAGAAGCGTTGATAGAATTTCTCATGATGTAGAAAATCTCAAGATGAATTTTTTTGTGCCTAAGGTTGAAGAATCAATTAAAGCTTTATATGTTTCTATGGATGAAAGTAAGAAAAGAACCGCTATGCTTAGAGCTAGAAGAGAATTTTTAGAAAAAGCGTTTTCCAGTGATTGCTTTCATAAAAATGATGAAGATCTTAAAGTGATTGGTGTTTCTTCTATTGATTCCTTGTTTAGTAAAATTAAAATTGATGAAAAAGGGACTGAAGAAGAGTCAACTTTAGCTAGAAGACGTCCCGATAATTTGGAGGGTGAAAATCTTATTGAGAAAATTGATAAAAGTGGGTTTGGAGAGGTCAAAACTTTAACTAGTGATGTGCCCACTCTTTTGGATTACAAAGACTTTAATTATGATAATTGCTCTTTGATTGATTGTATTTCTTTGTTGCAATCCATGATAAATTCACCCCATGCCTATGAACAAAATAAAGCTTTTACTAAACATATTGTTGATGCTATGATGAAAGCTTTGGAAGAAAAGTTGGAATTAGAGATTTAAATTCCTAGAAAATTACATGATGAATGGGAACCTACTATCAAAGTCAAGATTAAAAATTATGAATGTTTTGCTTTATGTGATTTGGGTGCTAGTGTCTCTACAATTCCGAAATCTTTATGTGATGTGCTTGGTCTTACCGATATTGAAGAATGTTCTTTAAATTTGCACTTGGCGGATTCTACTATTAAAAAGCCTATGGGAAGAATTAATGATGTTCTTATTCTTGCAAATAGGAATTATGTGCCTATAGATTTTATTGTTCTTGATATTGATTGCAATCCGTCTTGTCCAATTATTCTTGGTAGACCGTTTTTGTGCACTATAGGTGCCGTGATTGATATGAAAGAAGGGAACATCAAATTCCAATTTCCTTTGAGAAAGGGTATGGAACACTTACCTAGAACAAGAATTAAGCCACCATTTGAATCAATCATGAGGGCATCTTACGGATCTAGAAACAAAGATGACAACACTTAGATCTTTGCATTATGCCTAGCTAAGGGCGTGAAATGATAGCGCTTGTTGGGAGGCAACCCAATGAATAAAATTTATTTTCATCTTTTTCTTTCTGTTCTTGAGTATTTGCACAATTATTCTACTGTTATGATTGCGTTTTTTGTGTTTTAATTAGTGTTTGTGACAAACAAAGCCTTTGGGATAGCTTTGGTGATGGTTGATTTGATCTTGTTGGAAAATAGAAACTTTTGCATCCAGAAAAATCATTTTGAAAATTCACAAAAGCGACAAAAAATTCTGAAGTTTTTAAAAAATATTTATATACAAATTTCCTATGTTTTCCTAATTTTTCAGAAGTTTTGGAGTTACATAAGTATGAGAACAATTCGTATCTTCACAGACTGTTCTGTTTTTGACAGATTCTGTTTTCTTTGCATTGTGTGCTTATTTTGATGAATCTATGGTTTTTATCGGGGGTTATGAGCCATGGTAAAGTTAGAATACAGTAGATATAATGTAAGAACAAAGCTTGAATGGGTTTTCTACAGTACTTAAAGTAAAGATTGGTTTTCTTATACTAATGGATCTCACGAAGGTTTTGTTGAGTTTTGTGTGATTGAAGTTTTCAAGTTTTGGGTGAGATCACGATGGATGAAGGAATAAGGAGTAAGCAGAGCCTAAGCTTGGGGATGCCCCATGGAACCCCAAGCCATTATCCAAATAGAAGCAAGCAACTAAGCTTGGGGATGCCCGAGTGGCATCCCCTCTTTCTTCTAACGACCATCGGTATTTTACTTGGAGCTATATTTTTGTTCGTCACATATCATGAGTTTTGCTTGGAGCGTCTTGTATGATATGAGTCTTTGCTTGTTTTGCTTTTTATTTTTAGTCATGAATCTTTGCTGGACACACCTATTTGGGAGAGCCAAAATTATGCTATGACTTGTTAGAATTGCTCTCTATGCTTCACTTAAATCTTTATGAGCTATGGAATTGCTCTAGTGCTACACTTATATCTTTTTGAGCATGGTGTGCTTTAGTATTTTTGAAGAAATGCTCTCATGCTTCACTTAGATTTATTTGAGAGTTAGTAATTTTTTTTATAAATTCTCTCTTGCTTCACTTAAATTATTTTGAGAGAAGAAATTTTTTATGCTCATGTTCTTCACTTAGATTTGTTTGAGCTATCAAAAGCAACACATTAAACTAGTCCCAAAGTGATAGATATTCAAGAGGGATATAATAAAAACTTTCATGAAGATCATTGGAGAAAATAAACTTGATTCCTTGTAATAGTTTTGCGATATGTTGATATAATATGTGAGTCATGTTGATGAGTAATTATGCTTTAGTAAGAATATTGGTGTTAAGGTTTGTGATTCCCTATGCAAGCACGAAAGTCAATAGTTATGCAATGAAATTACATCCTACTTGTGGTGCATTATTCGGTATTAGTTATGCTTAATGCTCGCTTATGAGATTTTTCGTTTCTTGGTTGGATGCTTCTCAATCTTTTGCTAGCCTTCATTTGCACTAAGTATGATCACTACTTGTGCATCCAAAATCCTTAAACCAGTTTTGCCATATGAGTCCGCTATACCTAGCTATATGCGGTATTTCCGTGCCGTTCTAAGCAAATTTGTATGTGCCATCTCTAATTTCAAAATAAATTTCTCTTTTGTGTGCTCGTACCGCTCATAAAACGGTAGGGGGTGGCTGATATATTTCCATGCTAGATGTGTTATTCTCAAGATGAGTGTTTATTCACTTGTCATTGCACGAGAGTGCGGCAAAGGTATTAGGGATGCCCAGTCCCGAAATGAAAAATGAATTTACTTTATGTTGTCAAATAATAAATTCCTTGGAAAGTGTTGGTATGGAGGGCACCCGTGGATATGGCTAGCCATGGAAAGTGAAAGTATGGTGGAAAAATGAATAAACTTTATTTTTTGTTTGGGAACCGCCTATGATATATCTAGCATGGAAAGTATTGGGAACTACTCAATCATTTTCGTTGACAGGAAAAGCATGCCACCCAAAATGTTTTATCTCTACTTTTTTCGCTTTGAGCTCTGGCACCTCTACAAATCCCTACTTCCCTCTGTGAAGGGCCATTCTTTTACTTTATGCAATTTTTATTTTGAGTCTCCATCTTCTCTTATAAAAGCACCAACTAAGGGGCACTATGATCGTACTTGAGCATTGGGTGTAGCTAATATGCGAGTGTGTTTCATGAATGGATCAATGATTGAGCATAATGGGCTAGGGTTAACTTGCTTTAGTGTTGATATTTTGAAAGACATGGTTGCTTGTTGATATGCTTGAGTGTTGAAATCTTCATGTCAAAACTAGACTATTGCTTTGAATCATATAAAAGTCCAAATGTCCATGCTACAAAGAAAAGAATATGTGATGAACATGTTAGGCAGCATTCCACATCAAAAATTCTGTTTTTATCATTTACCTACTCGAGGACGAGCAGGAATTAAGCTTGGGGATGCTGATACGTCTCCAACGTATCTATAATTTTTGATTGTTCCATGGTGTTATATTATCATTCTTGGATGTTTTACAATCATTTTATAGCAACTTTATATCATTTTTTGGGACTAACCTATTGACATAGTGCCCAGTGCCAGTTGCTGTTTTTTGCTTGTTTTTTACTTCGCAGGAAATCAATACCAAACGGAGTCCAAACGCAACGAAACTTTTTGGTGATTTTTTCTGGACCAGAAGACACAAGTTGGGCCAAGAAAGTACCTGAGGGGGGCTCCGAGGGGAGCACAACCCACCAGAGCACGCCTGGGGGCCCAGGAGCGCCCAGGTGGGTTGTGCCCACCTCGGCCACCACCCGCACCGCCTCTTTGCTCTATAAATACCCCAATATTCCAGAAACCCTAGGGGAGTCAACGAAAATCAATTCCAGCCGCCGCAAGTTCCAGAAATCACAGATCCAATCTAGACACCATCACGGAGGGGTTCATCATCCTCATTGGTACCTCTCCGATGATGCGTGAGTAGTTCATTGTAGACCTACGGGTCCGTAGGCAGTAGCTAGATGGCTTCCTCTCTCTCTTTTGATTCTCAATACAATGGTCTCTTGGAGATCTATTTGATGTAACTCTTTTTTGCGGTGTGTTTGTTGGGATCCGATGAACTTTGAGTTTATGATCAGATCTATGTTTTTATCCATGAAAGTTATTTGAGTCGTTTGATCTCCTATATGCATGATTGCTTATAGCCTCGTATTTCTTCTTCGAATCTTTGGTTTAGTTAGGCCAACTAGATTGGTTTTTCTTGCCATGGGAAGAGGTGCTTTGTGATGGGTTCGATCTTACGGTGCTTGATCCCAGTGACAGAAGGGGAACCGACACGTATGTATCATTGCTATTAAGGATAACAAGATGGGGTCTATTTCTACATAAATAGATCTTGTCTACATCATGTCATCGTTCTTATTGCATTACTCCGTTTCTCCATGAACTTAATACACTAGATGCATGCTGGATAGCGGTCGATGTGTGGAGTAATAGTAGTAGATGCAGGCAGGAGTCAGTCTACTAATCTTGGACATGATGCCTATATAATGATCATTGCCTGGATATCATCATAATTATTTGCATTTCTATAAATTGCCCAACAGTAATTTGTTTACCCACCGTATTCTATTTTTCTCGAGAGAAGCCACTAGTGAAATCTACGGCCCCGGGTCTATTTTCTCATCATATATTTTCAGATCTATTTTGCTATTTGCCTTTTTATTTATTTGCCACTTTTATTTTCAGATCTATATTTCTAAAAACCCAAAAATATTTTGCTTCACTTTATTTTATTCGCGATCTATTTATCCAACCTACTACAATTTATCTCACGTCTGTTTGCCAATTTCTGGCGCCGTTACCCGAAAGGGATTGACAATCCCTTTAACACGTCGGGTTGCAAGTATTTGTTCTTTGTGTACAGGTGTTTTTTACGTAGTGTTGCTTGGTTCTCCTACTGGTTCGATAACCTTGGTCTCATCACTGAGGGAAATACCTACCGTTGTTGTGCTGCATCATCCCTTCCTCTTTGGGGAAATACCGACGTAGTTCAAGCCAACATCAGTGACTTGTGTGTTCCTTCTACTGGATTGATATCATGGTTCTCAAACTGAGGGAAATACTTATTTGTACTTTGCTGCATTACCCTTTCCTCTTCAAGGGAAAAACCAATGCAAGCTCAAGAAGTAGCAGCCACCGGCGACCATGCCTTTGATCACCAATGTAAACACAAAGCCACCAGTAACTAGTTGGCCCTGTCCCCCATGAGATGGTTGGTGCCCTGTGAAGACGCCTGTAGATGATGGAAATTTAAGAGGACATGCGAAAGGAAGCGGAAGCAGAAGTAGAACTGGAATTTAGGAAGAAATCAATCGTAACCCCTTCAGTTTCTGAATTAAAAGTAGTGGACCTCAGTTACAAAAATAGAAGCATCGGTGGACTACCAGGAGTTTTGAAGTTGCAGCACTGCATCACATGATTAGTTGATTTCTTTTGGGTGAAGAATTGTTGACATCGCGATCGCTGATGTGGATGGGTTGCATGTCAAGAGAAATAGGTAGTGGGGGCTTCCATTTAGATATAGTAGATAAGTTAGTCCATAAAAATAATATAGAAGTGCATCAAAACCATGTAAAACTATTGTAAACATGGCATGAATACTTCATAAATTACAGATACAGTGGAGACCTATCAGTCACTAACATGACGAAAATTTCACATATCTTCGAATCATAGTGGTCTCATAGAACCAAGTCTTGGGATCCAAGTATCATGTCACACATCAACCTTGGCTCCATTTTCTGTTCTCCATATCAAACCTTCACGAATAAGTTCACTCCCATAGATTATGCCCACGTGTATGAACTACTCTTCGGGTAGGTCGCAAGTGTAACACCCCTGTGTAATAATCACTGTGACACTCTGCTAATATTGCCAAGTCATTTTCATTTGCAGAGCTTGATCATATTGGTTAAACAAATCAATTCAAATTTCTCTCTGAAAATCAATTCAAATTCAAGTGCAAAATAAAGTGGTTCTAAAATTGTTGGAAAAATGTTCACCTTCTAGCAAATATTCCAAAACCATTTGCTGTTAAGGAATAAAACATCATCATCAATTCAACATGAGCCTAAGCATTTAAAACAGTGCCAGATCAGCACTAAAAATGCCATTTCCATTTTTTGGAAAATCCAAATGAATTCCAAAATTGCTCAAACTTTTTGTGGCAATGCAGAATATCCCAATGTACTTGTGACCAAGTTTCACATTTGAACAAAATCATTTGGCAGCCCTTTTAATTCAAAAACCATCTCTGGAAAAAGAAAAATGCAGAAACAGAAAAGGAAAAAGGAAAAAGGCACTGTGCACTGGGCCTAAGTGCACAGTGCCCCGAACCAGCCCACCAGGCCCATCTCCCTCTCACTTGCGTGTCACCACGCGCTTGGCTGCGCCGGCCAGCCGCCAACAGCGCGACGTCCACCGACGCCCGCGGCTCGACGAGGAGATAAGGCCGAAGCCCGTGCATTCCCCCCTGGCCTCCTCATCCACTCCTCCCCTCTCCCCACGCTCTCTCCCCCTCATTTCCATCGACGCCCGAGCGTGGTCGCCGCCGTTCCCCGTCGTCACCGCGGCCACAGCCACCGCCTCGCTCCGCCGTCATGTCGTGAAGCTCCGCCGGGGTCGACTCCTTCGACTGGTGGCCTCAGCTGGAGCTGGGAGGCACCGAAGCACCGGATCCCCTTCGTCCCCATCTCCGACTACCGCCGCTCTTCTCTGACTCCGGCGACGCTCTCTGCAGCTCCTAAACCTCCACGGGCCATCGTGTGTGCCGCTCGGTGAGCCCCTCTTCCTCCCCCATCTCTCTGGTCGCTCTCGCACACTCGCTAGCAACTCCCTCCGCCGCGCCCGAACGCGTCGCCGCCTGCGCTCGACGCCGGCGAGTCACCGGTGACCATTTGGTCACGGGCTGGTGCCCAATGCGCTCGTCGCGTCGCGAAGTACCTCCCGCGCCCGTTAGTTTGCGCTTTTGTGCGCTGCTGTTGCCGTTGCGCTGATCGCCCGAAACCACCTCCGCCAAACCTCGTCGCCGGTGACTCTTCCGGCCACCTCCGGCACTGCCACCACCACTGCTCGAACCGCCGTCGAGCCCCCGTTCGAATGAGCCCAACCACAGCCCCGGAGATGCCCTGTGGGCAAAACCGGAAGCTCACCCGCGCCGCGCCGCCGCGTTTCGCCTCGCCGGCGTTGCTCCGGCGACGGCCACTGTCGTGGCATGACTGGGGCCCGCCCCTGGGTCACTGCCAGTGGGCCCCCTGGCCCCAGTTGACCACGTTGACCGTGGTCAACTGTGCTGACTCGGCGGCCCCAGCCACTGACATGCGGGCCCCACCGTGTTTTAGTTAATTAAATTTGTTTACTAAATAAAAGTAATTAGTTAAACAATATAGCCATTGACAAGTGGGGCCCAGAAGCTAATTAACTCTGTTTAGTTTTAATTAACCCTCTGTTAGCCTCTGTCACTGACATGTGGGTCCTAGTGGACCCACTGGTCAGGTTTGACCTGGTCAGTGCATCTGTTGACTGCTGATGTCATCCTCTTGTCATGCTAACATCATAAATCATTTCTGTTAAATTGAATAAATTCAGAAAATGCTTTAATCTTCAAAAATTCATAATATTTAAACCGTAGCTCGGATCGAAAAACTTTCTACATGAAAGTTGATCAGAACGACGAGACGAATCTGATCGTGTCGTCTATTTCTATGTCGGAACCCTCTATGGAGGTGAACCCGCAACTTTTAGCTTATTTCCGGTAGATGAATAGTGCATATATACCGGTTAATAAATACAACTTTAATCCTAGAATAACTAATATGATTTAGACATGTCTTTAGGCAACCCTGCACTGCATGTTAGCATAGCATGCTCCGTGTTGCATACGTTTGTTATGTATTTATCCGTTTCCTCCTCCCTCTTCTCTCTTGTTAGACCCCGACACTGACGTAGTCCCCGAGGCCGACGCAGCTCCGGAGTACGACTACATAGTTGACGATCAGACCCTTGCCGCAGAGCTTCCAGGCAAGCACCCCCCCCTTGAGCATGCCTATATCGCCTATTCTCTTTTTTCTTGTGCTTGCATTAGAATTGCTGCTGCTACTGCTTTACCTATTCTGATGCATAGCCTGTTTATTGTAACCAGCTATTGATACCTTACCTGCTTATCCTAAACTGCTTAGTATAGGCTGGATAGAGACCCCAGTGACCCCACTTGTCCTAGTTGCCCCGCTGGATCTTCGGAAGACTCGACGACCAGACCCCAGCACCGCACATCACCCCCTAGTTGTACGACACTGCAGTGTTACTATCGAGTGCCGAGGGTGATACCTTGTTTAGCACTTCTGATGTTAACTCTGTAGAGTAGCTATTTGGACGTGGTCATCGAGGGTGATTCCTCCTTCTCCACTCCCGATAACGACGCTGTCGTGCAACACCTCAAGTGTGAACCTCGAGGGTGATTCCTCCTAAGTTCACCTTGACAACTACATCATGTGGGATCTGTCGAGGGTGATTCCTCAGGTTTCCCCCCTGGTGTTTGGACACACAGTTACTTTGACTTTTACCATGAACCATGATAAAGTTGGGTCGGCCCTGAGGGGTACCCGCGCGAGCATGTGATGCGATTGATGTGTAGTCGGGTGACCAGAGAGAGTACCCGCGAGATAATTACGAGGCGTGGCCGGGCATTCTTAGCCCTTGCTGCAAGTCCTCGAGACGGGGCGACGGGGTCACATCGATCGTGAGTCTCTGCTCGTTATCGCGCGCTCCTAATTCACTAACGGTTTGGATATTTGATCCGAGTGGGCCTCTGGCCCGATAGCACTAACCATCACATGGGAACAGTTATGGGCACTCTGCGTCGTGGCATCAGCCGAAGCTTACTAGACGTCAGCAAGGAGCGGCATGCGCCGGGTTGGACCGCGTTAAGCAACCGCCTTGATAGTGTGGGTTGCTAGGTCTGCTCTCGGCCGTGAACGTAACGTGCAGGAGCGCTCAGGGCGAGGGGCCCAGCCCCCTGGGCGCATAGGTTTAGTCCGGCGTGCTGACCTCTCTGTTAAGCCTAGGTCGTCTTGCGGCGTATCGTTTGGCCAAGGCCGGGCATGAGCTAGAAAAGTGTGTCCGGCCGGAGTTAATCGAGCGTGGTGGGTAAGTTGGTGCACCCCTGCAGGGAAGAACTAATCTATGCATAGCTGGATCCTCGGTAATGGACGCTCGGAGTTGTATCCCGATCGATACAACTAGAACTAGATACTTGTGATGAGAAATGGATACTAGGGCTCTGGGATTGCTTTCTCGTAGGGAGTCGAGAAAGGATCTCTGGTCGAGGTTGATACTTAATGTTACTACTACTTTATGCTGTACTAATCTACACTCTTCTAATGCTGCAAGACCGCTGAAGATGCTAGTCTTCGATAGGACTAGGCCTTCTCTCTATTCTGGCATTTCTGCAGCCCAGTCCACATATACAGCCCTTCTTTGATAATGTTGCATATGTAGTGTAGATCCTTGCATGATGAGTACTTCGGATGAGTACTCATGGTTGCTTTGCTTCCTCTTTTTCCCCATATCCGATTGATGTAACCAGATGACAAAGCCCCGGAGCCAGCTGCCCCCGCCGACGACTACTACTACCACCCCGAGGGTGGTTACTACTACGAGCTTGCCGACAACCAGGAGTAGGATCGGAGGGTCCCAGGCAGGAGGCCTGCGCCTTTCGATCGTAGCTTTTGTTTTGCCCCGCCTTTCTAAAGGCTTACCTATTTCTGTTTCATATCTGTACTCAGATATCTGATGCTTCCGCTGACGCTTGTGCGCGAGCTTATGTATTCAAGCCCTCGAGGCCCCTGGCTTGTAATATAAAGCTTGTATGACTTTATTTATGTTTTTAGAGTTGTGTTGTGATATCTTCAAGTGAGTCCTTAGGCTTGATCGTGTGCATTTGCGTGTATGGTTAGTGCACGATTAAGCCGGGGCGTCACAGGTTGGTATCAGAGCCGACTGCCTGTAGGAATCCCCCTTTCCAACTCCTTGGCCGAAGTTGAGTCTAGTCGTCCAAAACTGTTTTACTAACTTGGTTGTGTGGCTTACGGGCCCACGTCGTCAACTGGGTGGTATTAGGATCTTTTATTCCTCGTCTTTACTCTGGGACTCTGATCTCTCTTCCTTTCGGGTTAAAATTTTACTAACGCCGACACTTAGGATCTCGTAAATCTTATCTACCCGGAGAGCTGGATATCTGTGCTTATTCCTTACCATTGATCTGATTAGTCTGATAATCATTTTCCTTTCCATTGGTTTGTTTAACCTTTCTCTCTGAGTTGTATTATAATTCTCATTGTCATTTGAGAATCCTGAATTTCCTCTGTTTCAGATGGATCGTTTGTTTCCACCACGCCCTGCGACACAGCTTATGCTTCGCACTTGGGCTCGTGATGCCCCTGGTTTTCCAGCTATCCTGATCGCCCTCCTGACCAGACTGGGCTACCGCTGGTACCTCAAGTACATGGTCTACAAGGATTACCGCGAGTTCAACCAGGAGCAGTACCATGCTGATGTTCGTATCTATGATCAGCAAGATGACTCAGACACTGAGCTGCACCTTTTCCACGGTATCGGCGTGACGATTGAGATGGCAGTCCATGATGCCGCCTACTCTGCTATCGCACATCTCCGAGGAGAGTTCAGCAATAGCTTGGATGACTCTGAGTTCCGATACATCCTGTATGCCCCTGCTGGAGATGCTACTGGGTACTACACAGCCATCTGTGCCCCGTACGAGCGTCGTCGTTACGACCCGCAGGTCCTGATTCAGTGCACTCAGGCTCTGGATCGCACTGTTCGGGCTCTTGCCGTCGAGTTGTTTGCCACTCGAGCACGTCTCTACAATGCTATGACACAGTTCCTACCAGCTGTTCATGCAGGGATACATCCGAGTACATCCTTTACCCGCGCAGGACTCAGATGTATACTGTTATTGATTGGCCTGCTGTTGGAGGTCACACACCTGCACGTGGGCCTCTTCTTCCAGCTCAAGACCGGATTCTGCATCAGAGTGCACATGGAGAGCAGGATTTTCCTGCGACGGCCATTCGTCGTCCGCACTTGCAGTTACCCCGTTATAGAGGTTTTCCTCGATGTTGACGTAGCATGTCGCTATGTCGCATTGTTGTATCCCTCCACAGCGTGCCTGCGTGCCTCCTAAGTTGTCTAGCTTACCTTTATGCTGTGATAACGCTGGTCTGTAACCGAACTTATGTATGGATCTGTTTGTCATGATGACTATGATGTTGTATCTACTGCACTTCCTTCTGTTGTGCGTGAGTACTTCATGAATGATTCCAAACAATGCCAATGCTTGTTGCTGAATGTGACATTTGCCGTCGCGTTAAAGCAGAACACCAGAAGCCTGCCGGTATTCTGCAACCGCTCCCTATTCCTTTATGGAAATGGGATAAAGTGCAAATGGATTTCATTACTGGCCTTCCCAGGTCACAGAAGGGTCACGATGCTATTCTTGTCGTCGTCGACCAACTCTCTAAGGTTGCACACTTTCTGCCTATCAAGGAGACTATCACTGCTAGTCAGTTAGCAGAGTTGTATATCTCCAGAATTGTTTCACTCCACGACATTCCGAAGGAGATCAGTTCGGACCGTGGCGGTCTTTTCACTTCAAAGTTCTGGGAAAGTTTCCAAGAAGCTATGGGAACTCATATTACCTGGAGTTCAGCTTATCACCCCCAATCCCAAGGCCAAGTCGAGCGAGTCAATCAAGTGCTTGAAGACATGCTTCGAGCTTGTGTTATATCGTTCGGTAAGAAGTGGGAAGAATCTCTCCCCTATGCCGAGTTCTCTTATAACAACAGCTATCAAGCCAGCTTGAAAATGGCCCTCTTCGAAGTACTCTACGGACGTAAGTGTTGAACCCCTCTAAATTGGTCAGAAACTGGGGAACGACCACTTGTGGGTCCAGACATTATCCAACACGCAGAAGAACAAGTCTGTATAGTCCGAGAAAACCTCAAAGCGGCTCAGGACCGCCAGAAGAGCAACTATGATCGCAAAAAATGGGGCTTGACCTATCAACCTGGTGATCAAGCTTATCTTCGTGTCACTCCTATGAAGGGCACTCACCGCTTCGGAATTAAGGGCAAGTTAGCTCCACGCTACATTGGTCCTTTTCGCATTGTTGCAAGACGTGGTCAGGTGGCTTATAAACTGGAGTTGCCACCGCAATTCTCTCATATCCACGACGTCTTCCATGTGTCGCAACTTCGCCGTTGCTTCAAGGAGTCTCTGCGCCGAGCAGTGGATCACGAGATGCTCGAATTGCAAGACGATCTTTCTTATAAGGAGCATCCGATCCGCATCCTCGATGAATCAGAACGTCGAACCCGTCAGAAGATGACCAAGTTCCTGAAAGTGCAGTGGTTAAATCATACAGAAGATGAAGCCACTTGGGAACGTGAGGATAATCTTCGGGCGGAATACCCCGACCTCTTTTCCTCTACCTCCTGAATTCTCGGGACGAGAGTTTCTTTTAGAGGAAGAGAATTTGTAGCACCCCTGTGTAATAATCACTATGACACTCTGCTAATATTGCCAAGTCATTTTCATTTGTAGAGCTTGATCATATTGGTTAAACAAATCAATTCAAATTTCTCTCTGAAAATCAATTCAAATTCAAGTGCAAAATAAAGTGGTTCTAAAATTGCTGGAAAAATGTTCACCTTCTAGCAAATATTCCAAAACCATTTGCTGTTAAGGAATACAACACCACCATCAATTCAACATGAGCCAGAGCATTTAAAACAGTGTCAGATCAGCACTAAAAATGCCATTTCCAATTTTTGGAAAATCCAAATGAATTCCAAAATTGCTCAAACTTTTTGTGGCAATGCAGAATATCCCAATGTACTTGTATGACCAAGTTTCACATTTGAACAAAATCATTTGGCAGCCCTTTTAATTCAAAAACCATCTCTGGAAAAAGAAAAATGCAGAAACAGAAAAGAAAAAGGAAAAAGGAAAAAGGCACTGTGCACTGGGCCTAAGTGCACAGTGCCCCGAACCAGCCCACCAGGCACATCTCCCTCTCCCTCTCACCTGTGTGTCACCACGCGCTTGGCCGTGCCGGCGAGCCGCCGACAGCGCGACGTCCACCGACGCCCGCGGCTCGGCGAGGAGATAAGGCCGAAGCCCGTGCTTTCCCCCTGGCCTACTCATCCACTCCTCCCCTCTCCCCACGCTCTCTCCCCCTTGTTTCCATCGGCGCCCGAGCGCGGTCGCCGCCGTTCCCCATCGTCACCGCGGCCACAGCCACCGCCTCGCTCCGCCGTCATGTCGTGAAGCTCCGCCGGGGTCGACTCCTTCGACTGGTGGCCTCAGCTGGAGCTGGGAGGCACCAAAGCAACGGATCCCCTTCGTCCCCATCTCCGACTACCACCGCTCTTCTCCGACTCCGGCGACGCTCTCTGCAGCTCCTAAACCTCCACGGGCCATCGTGTGTGCCACTCGGTGAGCCCCTCTTCCTCCCCCATCTCTCTGGTCGCTCTCGCATGCTTGCTAGCTACTCCCTCCGCCGCGCCCGAACGCGTCGCTGCCTGCGCTCGACGCCGGCGAGTCACCGGTGACCATTTGGTCACGGGCTGGTGCCCAACGCGCTCGTCGCGTCGCGAAGTACCTCCGCGCCCGTTAGTTCGCGCTTTTGCGCGCTGCTGTTGCCGTTGCGCTGATCGCCCGAAACCACCTCCGCCAAACCTCATCGTCGACGACTCTTCCAGCCACCTCCGGCGCTGCCACCACCACCGCTCGAACCGCCGTCGAGCCCCCGTTCGAATGAGCCAAACCACAGCCCCGGAGATGCCCTGTGGGCAAAACCCGAAGCTCACCCACGCCGCGCCGCCGTGTTTCGCCTCGCCGGTGTTGCTCCAGCGACGGCCACCGACGTGGCATGCCTGGGGCCCGCCCCTGGGTCACTGCCAGTGAGCCCAATCGTGGTCAACTGTGCTGACTGGGCGACCCCAGCCACTGACATGCGAGCCCCACCACGTTTTAGTTAATTAAAACATTTTACTAAATAAAAGTAATTAGTTAAACTATATAGCCATTGACAAGTGGGGCCCAGAAGCTAATTAACTCTTTTTAGTTTTAATTAACCCTCTGTTAGCCTCTGTCACTGACATGTGGGTCCCAGTGGACCCACTGGTCAGGTTTGACCTGGTCAGTGCGTCTGTTGACTGCTGACATCATCCTCTTGTCATGCTGATGTCATAAATCATTTCTGTTAAATTGAATAAATTCAGAAAATGCTTTAATCTTCAAAAATTCATAATATTTAAATCGTAGCTCGGATCGAAAAACTTTCTACATGAAAGTTGATCAGAACGACGAGACGAATCTGATCGTGTTGTCTGTTTCTATGTCGGAACCCTCTATGGAGGTGAACCCACAACCTTTAGCTTGTTTTTGGTAGATGAATAGTGCATATATACCGATTAATAAATCCAATTTTAATCCTAAAATAACTAATATGATTTAGACATGTCTTTGGGCAACCCTGCACTGCACGTTAGCATAGCATGCTCCGTGTTGCATATGTTTGTTGTGTATTTATCCGTTTTCTTCCCCTCTTCTCTCTCATTAGACCCCGACACCGACGTAGTCCCCGAGGCCGACGCAGCTCCGGAGTACGACTACACAGTTGACGATCAGACCCTTGCCGCAGAGCTTCCAGGCAAGCACCCCCCCGCCCCCGCTTGAGCATGCCTATATCGCCTATTCTCTTCTTTCTTGTGCTTGCATTACAATTGCTGCTGCTGCTGCTACTGCTTTACCTATTCTGATGCATAGCCTGTTTATTATAACCTGCTATTGATACCTTACCTGCTTATCCTAAACTGCTTAGTATAGGCTGGATAGAGACCCCAGTGACCCCACTTGTCCCAGTTGCCCCGCTGGATCTTCGGAAGACTCGACGACCAGACCCCAGCACCGCACATCACCCCTAGTTGTACGACACTACAGCGTTACTATCGAGTGCCGAGGGTGATACCTCGTTTAGCACTTCTAATGTTAACTCTGTAGAGTAGCTAATTGGACGTGGTCATTGAGGGTGATTCCTCCTTCTCCACTCTCGATAACGACGCCGTCGTGCAACACCTCAAGTGTGAACCTCGAGGGTGATTCCTCCTAAGTTCACCTTGACGACTACATCATCTGGGATCCGTCGAGGGTGATTCCTCAGGTTTTCCCCCCTGGTGTTTGGACACACAGTTACTATGACTTTTACCATGAACCATGATAAAGTCGGGTCGGCCCTGAGGGGTACCCGCGCGAGCATGTGATGTGATTGATGTGTAGTCGGGTGACCAGAGAGAGTACCCGCGAGATAATTACGAGGCATGGCCGGGCATTCTTAGCCCTTGCCGCAAGTCGTCGAGACAAGGCTACGGGGTCACATCGATCGTGAGTCTCTGCTCGTTATCGCGCGCTCCTAATTCACTAACGGTTTGGATATTTGATCCGAGTGGGCCTCTGGCCCGATAGCACTAACCATCACGTGGGAACAGTTATGGGCACTCTGCGTCGTGACATCAGCCGAAGCTTACTGGACGTCAGCAAGGAGCAGCACGCGCCGGGTTGGACCGCGTTAAGCAACCGCCTTGATAGTGTGGGTTGCTAGGTCTGCTCTCAGCCGTGAACATAACATGCAGGAGCGCTCAGGGCGAGGGGCCCAGCCCCCTGGGTGCATAGGTTTAGTCCGGCGTGCTGACCTCTCTGTTAAGCCTAGGTTGGGTTCTGGCGTATCGTTTGGCCAAGGCCGGGCATGACCCAGAAAAGTGTGTCCGACCGGAGTTAATCGAGCGTGGTGGGTAAGTTGGTGCACCCCTACAGGGAAGAACTAATCTATGCATAGTCGAATCCTCGGTAACGGACGCTCGGAGTTGTATCCCGATTGATACAACTAGAACTGGATACTTGTGATGAGAAATGGATAATAGGGCTCTGGGATTGCTTACTCGCAGGGAGTCGAGAAAGGATCTCTGGCCGAGGTTGATACTTAATGTTACTACTACTTTATGTTGTACTAATCTACACTCTTCTAATGTAGCAAGACCGCTGAAGATGCTAGTCTTCAATAGGACTAGGCCTTCTCTTTATTCTGGCATTTCTGCAGCCCAGTCCACATATACAGACCTTCTTTGATAATGTTGAATATGTAGTGTAGATCCTTGCTTGCTGAGTACTTCGGATGAGTACTCACGGTTGCTTTGCTTCCTCTTTTTCCCCATATCCGATTGATGCAACCAGATGACGGAGCCCCGGAGCCAGCTACCCCCGCCGACGACTACTACTACCACCCCGAGGGTGGTTACTACTACGAGCTTGCCGACGACAAGGAGTAGGATCGGAGGGTCCCAGGCAGGAGGCCTGCGCCTTTTGATTGTAGCTTTTGTTTTGCCCCGCCTTTATAAAGGTTTATCTGTTTCTGTTTCATATCTGTACTCAGATATCTGATGCTTCCACTGACGCTTGTGTGTGAGCTTATGTATTCGAGCCCTCGAGGCCCCTGGCTTGTAATATAAAGCTTGTATGACTTTATTTATGTTTTAGAGTTGTGTTGTGATATCTTCAAGTGAGTCTTTAGGCTTGATCGTGTGCATTTGCGTGTATGGTTAGTGCACGATTAAGCCGGGGGCGTCACAGCAAGCATAAAGTCAGAATCCTTGGAATACCTAGCTTTCAACACACAAGCACATGGGATGATGGTGTTGTGAGACAACGCATACTGCCTTCCCTACCGCTAGCACACATTTTGTCAGAGGCAATCCAATGAACCTTACATCACCATTCGCTGCCCCCACCAAATGTTAGACGTATTCAGGTCCCGACACACAACTTTTGGGAATTTGAAGCAACTCATGGTATACTGTATACATTAGCATTGCTTGAAAAATCAACTTAACCAACACCTGTTTGTCAGCCTTTGAAAGCCCCTGACCCTTCCACCCTAGCACCTTGGAACCAACCCTTTCTCTTATGTGCTTCAAACACCAGTCCTTGGACCGGGCTACCATAGTTGGCACACCTAAATACCTCTCAGACAAAGCTTCTTCAGAGATGCCCATGGATGAAGGAAATATGCCCTAGAGGCAATAATAAAGTTGTTATTTTATATTTCCTTATTCATGATAAAGATTTATTATTCATGCTAGAATTGTATTGATCGGAAACCTAAATACATGTGTGAATACATAAACAAACACCGTGTCCCTAGTGAGCCTCTACTTGACTAGCTCGTTGATCAAAGATGGTTATGGTTTCCTAACCATGGACATGAGTTGTCATTTGATAACGGGATCACATCATTAGGAGAATGATGTGATGGACAAGACCCATCCGTTAGCTTAGCATAATGATCGTTCAGTTTTATTGCTATTGCTTTCTTCATGTCAAATACATATTCCTTCGACTATGAGATTATGCAACTCCCGGATACCAGAGGAATGCCTTGTGTGCTATCAAACATCACAACGTAACTGGGTGATTATAAAGATGCTCTGCAGGTATCTCCGAAGGTATCTGTTGAGTTGGCATAGATCGAGATTAGGATTTGTCACTCCGAGTATCGGAGAGGTATCTCTGGGCCCTCTCGGTAATACACATCATAAGCTTGCAAGCAAACGACTAAGGAGTTAGTCATGAGGAGATGTATTATGGAACAAGTAAAGAGACTTGCCGGTAACGAGATTGAACTAGGTATGAAGATGCCGACGATCGAATCTCGGGCAAGTAACATACCGATGGACAAAGGGAATTACGTATGTTGTCATAACGGTTCGACCGATAAAGATATTCGTAGAATATGTAGGAGCCAATATGGGCATCCAGGTTCTGCTATTGGTTATTGACCGGAGAAGTGTCTCGGTCATGTCTACATCGTTCTCGAACCCGTAGGGTCCGCACGCTTAACGTTCGATGACGATATAGTATTATATGAGTTATGTGATTTGGTGACCGAATGTTGTTTGGAGTCCCGGATGAGATCACGGACATGACGAGGAGTCTCGAAATGGTCGAGAGGTAAAGATTGATATATAGGACGATGGTATTCGGACACCGGAAGTGTTTCGGGGGTCACCGGGTACTTATCGGGACACCGGAAGGGGTTCCGGGCACCCCCGGCAAAAGATATGGGCCTTATGGGCCAAGAGGGGAAACGCACCAGCCACAAGGGGCTGGTGCGCCCCCCATATGGGCCGGCCTAGGAGGAGAAGGAAAGAGGGGAAGGGAAAGGAAAGAGTGGAATAGGATTCCCCCTTCCTTCCCTCTCCCCCCCCCCCCCCCTCGGATAAATATGGCAGGGGGCGCCACTTGGGAGGACCCCAAGTAGGATTCGGCCTACTTGGGGCGCCTCTTGGCAGCCTCCCCTCTCCCTCCTACCTATATATATGAGGAGGGGGCGCCTAGCACATACCAGACAATGGCCTAGCCGTGTGCGGCGCCCCCCTCCACCGTTTACACCCCCGGTCATATTTTCATAGTGCTTAGGCGAAGCCCTACGGAGATCACTTCACCATCACTATCACCACGCCATCGTGCTGACTGAACTCATCTACTACCTCGACGTCTTGCTGGATCAAGAAGGCGAGGGACGTCACCGAGCTGAACGTGTGCAGAACGCGGAGGTGCCGTGCGTTCGGTACTTGATCGGTTGAAGCGCGAAGAAGTTCGACTACATCAATCGCGTTGTGAAACGCTTCCGCTTACGGTCTATGAGGATACATAGACACACTCTTCCCCTCGTTGCTATGCATCTCCATGGATAGATCATTGCGTGTGCGTAGATTTTTGTTTTTGTTTTCCATGCAACGGTTCCCAACAATGGATTGCTTCAAGCTGTTCTTCAAGCCCTCTCCACACCCCCTTCCAAAAATGATGGATTATTTCTCGAGGTCTGCCTTCTGTAATGAATCAATTAGATACGTCTACAAAATCTCATGTAAGGTAGCCAAGTTCTCTTTTGAGACTTCAAGGAAGACAATGCTATCGTCGATAAAAAGAAGGCGAGTGACATGTAGCCCTCCCCGACTAAAATGTACACCCGTGATCTCACTGTCTTGTTGAGCTTTCTTTAACAATGTTGAAACCCCCTCCATATAAAACAAGAAGAGGTAGGGGAGATAGGATCACACTATCAAAGATCCCGAGATGGTGCAAACGTATCCAAAAAACCTCCATTGAGCTTAACTGGGAAACGCACATAAGAGATGCACCTCATGATCATAACAATCTAGACAACCGAGAAACCCAAGTGAGATATCATCTATTCCAGAAAAATCCACTCGACACCGTAGTAAGATTTCTTCATATCTAACTTGAGTGCAGAAATGGGCTCCCTTTTCTTTCTAGTCCCGATGGAGTGCACACAAATCATAAGCAATGAGAACATTGTCTGTGAAGAGTCTCCTCATCATGAACGCGCTCTTCTCTTCCAAGGTGAGAATAGGCAAGACTAACTTCTGGCGATTCACAAGCACCTTTGACGCAATCTCATAAAGCACGTTACACAGATTAATAGGACATAACTGAGTGAGAAGCTGTCAACAATTTACCTTCAGGATCAAGACTAAAACAATGTCACTAAAATCCACAGGGTCATCATTAACATTTTAAAGAAAAATCTCTAGCCGCCCTCCACACCTCGTTCTGGAAAAAGGGTGAGTGCTTTTGGTAGAATAGGGTAGGGAGTCCATATTGGCCTAGCGATTTGGCCTGCCCATTTACAAAAGGGCCCTCTCTATCTCTTCGTCGGTAAGGCCATTGTTAGCCTCGAGAGTCCTCCTACATGGCGATATGTGCCTCGTATTGTCGAGCACACACACATATCGATGGTGCACGTGCCTACTCATTTGTGTTGCCAACTGGGCTTCCTTGTTTTTAGTGTTGCACTTCTACTCAAGCTTGTAGCATGATAACTCTGAAAAGCAAGATTTCCTATCTTTTCTTTTAACTCAGGGGAAATACGATCGGGCGGCGCTAATTCGAATCCCTCGGGCAAAATAAGAACAGCACCTACATTCAACCCTCCCTTTTTTCCATTAGCAAGAACTTGTTTCAATTGCATATCATAAGGAATTCGAAGAACTGCTTCAAATACAGTATCGGGAAGCACAGCTTGGGGAACTTCAATATCGACGGGCTTGCTAGCTAAATGGCAATTGGCACATACAATTCGTCCAGTTGCTTCTCGTGTGTTTTCATAACCCTGCTGCGCAAAAATGGGATATGCATTTGAAATAGATGTCCGAGTTATTACGTATATCATGATCGATACAGAAATCGATCGAGTTATCTGTTCCTTTACCCAAGAAAAAGTATTTCTATTTTCCATGTCCAATCGCAGATCCCAGAATTTCTACAATAAATTAGATAGGTAGCTAAGCTAATCTAGTTCCCTATACACGAATATGTTGTCATTCTACTGCAATAGTTGTACTGCAATGATGAATACCTTAAAGTAGGTATAAATAGAAAGAATTTTGCTAAAATGGAAAAGGGCTTTCTTTCTAAAAAAAAAGATGCTTGCTAATTTGATTAATATTAATATCGGGAGATCGAATGAATTTATGCTTCACTAATTGAATGATAAATGACTACAAGTGGGTTTTCTCTCAGTTTTACGGTTTTCAGTCGATTTTTTATTTTGTTTTCTACTTTTCCATAAACATGAATATTTATTTAATAAAAGGTGGTGCATAATCAATACTTTTTAAATGACACGACCATTTTGTAAAGCTGTAGACATTTTTTATTACATGCACATTTTTAATAGTTTGTCAATATTTTTTTAATTACATTATTTCTTTATAGGCCCGAACTTTGTTTTTCAAAAACTATATGATTTTAAAACATATTTTACATTTTTAAATTTCACAAACATTATGAAAACTCACAATTGACATTTAGAAAATTCACAATAGATTTGAAAATATATATAATTTTATAAATGTTCATGTATTTTTTTAAATTAAATATTTATCAAAAAGGTAAAAAACGGATAAAAGAATAGGAACCCAGAAAAGGAGAAGAAAAATCATAAAGAAAAAGAAAAGGAAATGAAAACTAAAACCGGAAGAGTAAAAAAAGAATAAAACCAATAGGATGATAAAAAGGAGAGAAAGGAAAAACGAAAAGAAAAACGTCAGCGAAACCTCTAATGGGCCTGGCCAACTGTCCCACGCCTGTGCGTTTGGACAACTATTTGCCGCATTGAGCGGCAAATAGGATTTTCCCAGCCGAATTCATCCCCTCTGCATCTTCTTTTTTTTTTTTTTTTTTTTGAGGGGCATCCCCTCTGCACCTAGACGCACCTATTTCCGATAGGCGGGCCGGCGCTGCGAACCCACGACAGATCTCCCTACTCTCGCCAACTCTCTCACGGTCCTCTTCCCCTCCGGCGACTCCAGCGCCGCGGCACGGCCGGCAAGGCGGCAAGCAAGGTAATACTCCGCACCCATCCTTCTTGTCCTCCTCTTCTCGCCCCTATAATCCTCCAAGAATTCCTGTTATGTCGACATGGATCCACGGAAACCACGTCCCGGCGCCCCAGATCCATCCACGATCCGCCCCTTTTCTTGCACCAATCAAACCACCTGACCCCGTCGTCTCCTTTCTTGGTGCGTAGATGGATTGGCAGGGGCAGAAGAGCGCGGAGATGCTGATGCAGGTGCTGCTGGTGGCGTCAGCGGTGGCGGCGTTCCTGGTCGGGTACGCGATGGCCGACTTCCAGCTCATGCTGCTCGTCTACGCCGGCGGGGTTGTCCTCACGGCGCTCGTCACCGTCCCCAACTGGCCCTTCTTCAACCGGCACCCGCTCAAGTGGCTCGACGCCGCCGAGGCTGATCGCCACCCCCGCCCGCAGATCAGCAGCGCAACGCCAGCGACCGGGGGTAAGAAGAAGACCGGGAAGAACAAGTAGTCATGCTACTTATTGGTCCATGTGTCGCAGACATGTTTTATGATATCAGTTGCAGAACTTCTGAGTATGGCATGCTAGATGTTGTGTTGCCTGAATGTGTTATGACAAAAAATTAGCTTCCTAATAGGTGTCTGGATGTCTGCTTTCATGGTGTTGAAAAGCCTGATCACCTATATGTGCTCAATATGGGCAGTGCCTATCAAAAGAAAGGAAATTATAGCATGTGCTCAGTTCAATCATGTGATTTTGAAACTAAATGCTTTGTTGCTGCTCTGGAGTATGGAAAGGATTGGTGAGTACAATTGCCAGGATATGAGTTGTGACTGTTGGTCATTGCAGAATTAAGATACCTTGAGAACTGCCTTGATTTGTCGTCCTAGTGGTTTCAGGTTCAGTTGTGCCTGCAAATTTTCTACTGTATCATTTTTTGCTCTCAATTTTGCTTTCAAGTGCTATCTATGCTTAGCTACTGTTTTACTTATATTTTTTTGCTCTCACAAGTGAGCTTTTGCTTTCTGCTCACTTGTGAGCCTTCTGTTCCCCTTAGCTTGCAACCTGTTTGTGGTTTGGAACTGCTGCCTGTTAGGTTAGTTGGTTTTATAGGTGTCACTGGGTTTTCGCCCCATGGTGAGCTGCTCGATGACGACTGGTTGCAGTGGGTTTCCCAGGGATGCCTCGAACTCGCTTTCCCCTTTCTAGTTTCCTTTGAACCTTGGTAAGACAGTTGTATTTCCGTTATGAGAGTAATGGAAAGGGTTTATGCCTGGTTAAAGAAAAAAGCTACTGTTTTACTGGTCGTTGGATGCGTGATAGACTGCGTTGTAGTATTTTCTTGGTATCTCTGGTGTTTGTTTGTTTCAGTCATCGTGATGTTCAAGAATCTCCGGTGTTTGGTAGTACTCAGTGATCTAAACGCTCTTATATTTCTTTACGGAGTGAGTATTTTCTTGGTATCTCTGGTGTTTGTTTGTTTCAGTCACCATGATGTTCAAGAATCCCATGCATGATGGAGCTTGGGCGTTCTGAGTTCATCATTAACCTGTTGTTAATGGTCAACGTTGCAACTGGAAAATATTGGTCATCCCTAGTTAGTTTCTTTGTCTAATACAGTATTTGATTGAGGTGGCATCTAACATGGTTGTCTGAAGGAAGAGATGGGGCAACTTGAACACCTTCAAGAGCCAAATTGAGTTCTTTTCAGACTTTCTCTCTGACCTTTCAGACCGCAGGCTACCAAACATGTATTCAGAGGTGCTTTTGTTGGGGTAAAATAAACTTCCGGTTATGCTCCCGTAGTTATACGGCCATATCTTAGTCATGTTGTCATATTTTTTTAACAAAGAGAGAACCTTCAACTGCTATGTCTCAACATTTGGGCTGTTTTATTGCCCATACTTTTGTCCCACCATTGTTTGTCATATCAAAATCATAATATCATCCACACTTGAGCCACCACAGAAACTGGATGATTTTTGTATTTCAATGTACATGTTTTATTACTTCTTGGTTAAAGAAAAACAGGAACTGGATGATTAAATAATCTGAGCCTCTCTCATAGTTATCATCAAACCAGATGTTGTGCTTATGTTTTGCTCTGTACCATGTAGTTTTTTTTTTTTTTGGTAACTCTTCCATGCAGTTATAATGCTATCCTAATTTGAGTTGTGTGCATCAGGATCAGCCCATGTAGGTCTCTGCCCCTGGGAAGAGGCCATGTTCTAGCGGACCTCCATATTTTATCACCTTGCATAAGTTTTGTCTTACGATTCCCTTGACGGGTAATTTGAAGAAAGAGGTGCGCGTAGTCATGCATCTCCTACTGATTTTTCATATGCAAAAGATTAAGAGAGATGCTAAGAGCAACTCTAGCAGACCCCGCAAAATGCCGACCCGCATAACGCGTTTACAGTTCAACGAAGAACTGTTTTGCGGGTCGATATCGTGCGCGGCAGATTAGACCCCGTATATGAAACTGTATAATTCGAAAAAAAACTTTCGCGGGAGAAATTGTAACCAGACTAGTTCATCATATACTACATGATCATTCATAGTTCATCATCACATACTACATTATCATACATACTACATTCTACTACTACTAGAGGGGGTGGGGGATCTCGCGGCGGCGAGGCCGAGGTCGATGTACCAAAATGACGAGCTCGCGGCCGAGGACGACGCGGTGGAGGAGCTCAGTCCTCGTCGGAGCCGACGAGATCGATGAACTTGTGCCTCTGCTCCTCACGGATGCGCCGCCACTCGTCGTCCTTGTCCTTCGCGGCAAGGTTGGTCGCGACCGTCTGCTTGAGCATCAGGTCTTCGAGCTCCTCTTCGTGGCGTCGGCGCTCCGCCTCCTCGCGCAAGCTCCGTTCGGCAATGGCGGCCGTGACCGCGTCGACATCGGCCACGAAATCTTCGGGACTGACGACGCCTCGGCGCTCGATCTCCTCCGGCTCCTGTTTGACGGCGACAAGCTCGCGGTCCTCCGGCTCCTCCGACCACTCCCTCTTCACGAGGAGCAGCGCCGCGCCGGAAGGGCCCCCCGCGGAGGAGGAAGAGCCCGCGGCCGAGGAGGGCGACCGCCCATGCATGCGGTCGTACTCCTCCGTCTCGCGACGGAGGAGCCTCGATGACGGCTCGTGTAACACCCCCATGTAATAGCCACTGTGATCATCTGCTAATAATGACAAGTCACTTCATTTGCAGTGCCTAGTCATAGTGGTTAATCAAAGCAATTCAAATTCTATTCTGAAAAATCAACTCAAATTCAAAAGTGAAATATGAAGTTGTTCAAATCCTATTGGAAAAATGTTCATTAAATAGCACATAATTCAAAAGCAATTATAAAAACATCATCAATATTGAATGAGTTAGCTAAATGACTCAAACCACATGAAACAGCACCAAAACAGCATTATTTAATTCATTTATGATAATATCAAATCTCAAATAAAATCCTACTTTGCCCAAACCAGTTTTTGGTGAAAGTTAACATTGCACTGTAATATTTGGGCCAAGTCTCACATTTTACAAAAGTGCAAATGTGGTCTAACAATTAACAAAACAGAAAAGAAATTAAAAAAAAGCAAAACAGAAATAAGAAAATAAAACGAGGCACTGTGCACTGGGCCTAAGTGCACAGTGCCCCGATCCAGCCCACCAGGCCCAACTCCCCTTCTCTCTCCCCTGCGTGTCGGCACGCCCATGGCCGCGCCGGCGAGCGCCGGTGAAACGGCGACAGCGCGACGCCACCGACGCCCACCGACGCGAGGGGATAAGGCCCCGGCTTCGTTCACTCCCCCTGGACCTCCCTCGTCACTTCTTCCCTCTCCCCTCGCTCTCCCCCATCCATTTTCATCGGCGACCGAGTGCCATCGCCGCCGCACCTCGCTGTTTGCCGCGGCCACCGTCGACGCATCGCCTCGCTGTTCTATCTGTCGCCTTCACCGACCTCGACTTCCTCGTCCTCGACCACAAGCGCGAGCAGGAGAGCCCTGCTACGCCGGGATCTAGCCGTTCCCTTTGCTTCGGGCGCCGGTGATCTTCCTCCTCTTCGGCAACATCTGCAGCTACTAAACCCCCAAGGGCCCTCGTGCGTGCCGCGCGGTGAGCTTCTCCGTCACCTGCTCCCCTCCTTTTGCTTCTCCTCGCGCCGTAGCTAGCTGCTGTCGTGCCCGAGCTCCGTTCGCCGCCGACGAGCTCGTGGTCGTGGCCATGGCCATTGTCGCGATCGCCCGAGGCCTCCGCCGTGCTCCTGGTGCTCCCAGGATCCCAATGAGCCCGCGCCCAAGCCTCCCCGTGCCTCCTAACGTAGTACCCGTCGAGGTCCCGAATGCACTGCCGCCAAAGCTCGTCGCCGGCCACTTTTCCGGCGACCATTTGGTCCGGCACCACCACCACGCGATGCGGCGTCGACTCCGCGTTCGTACGCAACAAATCGCGCGCAAAACGGAGCCCCCTAGCGCGAATCCGACATGCTCCGGCGAGCTCGCCGCCATGGGAGGCCACCGGAGCAACTCCGGCGCCGGCCACCTACGTGGCAGGCCGGGCCTCACCTCTGGGCGGCTGACAGTGGGCCCCGCGTGCCCCAGTTGACTGGGTTGACCCAGTCAACTGCTGACTAGGCTGCCCAGTGAGACTGACATGTGGGCCCCTTCAGTTAATTAGCCTAATTAACGATTTATTAGATAAAATAATTAGTTTAGTGTAATATCTCACTAACATATGGGGCCCACACCCCTAATTAACCCAGTTAGTTAGTTTAATCCACTGTTAAACTAACAGAGACTGACATGTGGGTCCTACTACACCCACAGGTCAGGTTTGACTGGTCAACCGACCAGTTGACCTGCTGATGTCATGCTGACAACTTGCTAACGTCATAATTCCATTTCTGTTAATTAAAATAAATCAAAAAAAAACTAAAATCTTTAGAAATTCGTAGAAAATAAACCGTAGCTCTGATTGAAAAACTTAATACATGAAAGTTGATCAGAACAACGAGACGAATCTAATCGTGTCATCTGTTTCGATGCTGGAACCCCCTACGTAGGAGAACCCGTAACCTTTCGTCTGTTTCCGGTATATGAATAGTGCATATACACCGGATAATAAATCCCACGTTAATCCTAAAATAACTAAAATGACCTAGATGCATCTTTAAGCAACCCTGCACTGCATCCTAGGCATGGCACGCTCTGTGTTGCAATATTGCTGTGTATTTATATGTTTCTTCCCCCTCTTCTCTCTCGGTAGACCCCGACGTCGACGTAGCTCCCGAGACCGACGCAGCTCCGGAGGTCGACTACGCTCCTGACGATCAGACCCTTGCCGCCGAGCTTCCAGGCAAGCACCCCCCTTTTGAGCATTCCGATATCACCCACTCTCTTCTCTCTTATGCTTGCATTAGATGTTACTACTGCTGCTGTTATCCTATTTATGCTGCATAGCCTGTTTATTGTAACCTGCTATTGTTACCTACCTGCTTATCCTAAACTGTTTAGTATAGGTTGGGTAGAGACCCAGCAGAGACCCCACTTTATCCCGACTGCCCCGCTGGATCATTAGAAGACCCGATCAGCGGGATCGAAGAACAGGCCCCGGCACCGCACATCACTTTTTCCTTAGTTGCTCGACACTACTGGGTTACTATCGAGTGCCGAGGGTGATACCTCGTCAGCACTTCTGATGATATCCTTGTAGGTTAGATATTCGGTCGTGGTCAGCGAGGGTGATTCCTCCTACACCACCCCCGATAACGACATCGTCGTGCAACTGCTCAAGTGTGGACCTCGAGGGTGATTCCTCCTTCGTTCACCTTGACGTTTACGTCAGGTAGGAATCCAACGAGAGTGATGCCTCGGATTCCTTCTTGATATGGTAGCCACACGGATGCCTTTACATTACTGTTGATACTGTTTATTTTGGATAAAGACGGGTCGGCCCTGAGGGGTACCCGCACGAGATTATGATGAGAGTGATATGGAGTCGGGTGGACCTGGATGGTGCCCGAGAGCTGAACACGAGGCGTGGCCGGGCATTCTTAGCCCTTGCCGCAAGTCCTCGAGACGAGGCGACGGGGTCACATCTTTCATGAGTCTCTGCTCGTTACCGCACTACCAACACACTAACGGTTTGGATATTTGATCCGAGGGGCCTCTGGCCTGATAGCACTAACCATCACGTGGGCATAGTATGGGCGTTCTGCGTCATATACATCAGCCGAAGCTCTATAGACGTCAGTGAGGACCGGCCCGCTTTGGATTGGACTGGTTAAGCCCGCGCTTGTATTAAGGGGGCTAGGTCTGCTTCCGGAGCGTCCTCGCAACGTGCAGGGTTCCCAGGGCGAAGGCCCAAGACCCCTGGGGGCATAGGTTAGTCCGGCGTGCTGACCTCTCTTTAGAGCCTAGGTCGGGTTGCGGCGTGTTGCTTAGCCGAGGCCGGGCATGACCCAGTAAAGTGTGTCCGGCCGGAGTTAAGCGAGCGTGGTGGGTAAGTTGGTGCACCCCTGCAGGGAAGAAACAATCTATCGATAGCCTGTCCTACGGTAACGGACACTCGGAGTTGTATCCCGATCGGTACAACTAGAACTAAACACTTGAGATGATATTGGATAGTATGGCTCTGGGATTGCTTTCTCGCAGGGAGTCGAGGAAGGATCTCTGGGCGAGGTTGATGACATTACTACTACTTTACATTATGTTAATCTGCACTCTTCTAATGCTGCAAGACCGTTGAAGATGCTTGAAGATGCTAGTCTTCGATAGGACTAGGCTCTCCCCTCTATTCTGGCATTTCTGCAGCCCAGTCCACATATACAGCCCTCCTTTGAAAATGTTGCATATGTAATGTAGATCCTTGCTTGCTGAGTACTTCGGATGAGTACTCACGTGTGCTTTGCTTTCTTTTTCTCCCATTTTCCTTTTGTCGCAACCAGACGACGGAGCCCCGGAGCCAGCTGCCCCCGCCGACGGCTACTACAACTACCCTCCCGGCGAGTACTACTACGAGGAGCCGTCCGACGACCAGGAGTAGATTCGGAGGGTCCTAGGCAGGAGGCCTACGCCTTTCGATCGTAGTGTTTTATTTTGCCCCGCCTTTATAAAGGCCTATCTGTAACTCTGTTATATCTATACCCAGATATCGGATGCTTCCGCTGACACTTGTATGCCATCGAGCTATGTATTCGAGCTGTCGAGGCCCTGGCTTCTAATATAAAGCTTGTATGACTTTATTTATGTTTTAGAGTTGTGTTGTGATATCTTCAAGTGAGTCCTTAGGCTTGATCGTGTGCATTTGCATGTATGATTAGTGCACGATTAAGCCGGGGTCGTCACAGCTCGAGGCCCTGGTTCGTCCACTTCCTCACCGCGCGCTTCCTCGTGCCGTCCGAGCGGACACGCCGCTCGCGCTCGGGGTCGCCGCCCCCGCCGGAGCTGCGGCCGGAGCTCCACATGCGGCCCCACATGGCGGCTGGAGGCGGAAGGGGGCTCACCGGCGGCGAGAAATGTGCGGGAGGGAGTGGGGAATTGCGGCGAAACACGGCGGCGGAGGGATAGGGTTTCGACCCGTATCTGTCCCGCAAACCCGTAGATATACCGCTTCAGGGGGCGGTTTGCGGGCCGTGGTAAAAAAATTTACGGACCGGACGAGTATACGGGCTCTGTTATGGCCAGAAAATTGGGCCGAGCTTGTATACTCACCGGAATTATGCGGGTTCGCGACATATGCGGGGTCTGCTAGAGTTGCTCTAACAACGTGGACCATGAAATTGAGAATTTTGTCTTAAAGATGAGAATGATGGTCTGTTTGTGATTGCCGTACTGACCTACATTACGGGTTGTGTTAACGATGGTCATATGCACATTGCTTTTTTGGGGATTGCATGAACTTTGATGTCTGTGTGTGTGTTTTTTTTAAATGCCACCTTGATTTTTTGTCAACACAGTACAGTTTTTTTTTAAATGCCACCTTGATTTTTTTAACATAATACAGACGCAAGCGTTGAGCCGGCATATCATCTTGAGATTTACGAAATCACCGTAGGCGTCTCGTCGTCGACGGAAACGGCTCCTCCCACTGAAAGCGCATCGCCGAAAATCCTGAAATAAATCAAGAAATAATACGAGCATCAAGACTTAAACCCTGATGGCCTGACGATAATGTCCCTCTAACCATCCAATCACAGATTGATTCGCAAATGCCACCTTGATGATTAATTCACTTTGATGAATCCAAATTATAGAGTTGCCGTAATCTTTGTATGCGGGAAGTGGGATTTGCCTTAACAACCAACTAATTCATAGGTCTGGCCTGATCTCCTTTCTATCGGCCAATCCTATATGACGCCTGCGTGCGTCATGTAGGGGAAGCTTCGCCGAAGGGACCTCAGATGGGTCGGCCCAATTAACGAGCTACTTCTGTTTCGTTTTTTACCTTCATTTTTTATTTTCTTTTTATTTTTATTTTTTGAGATCGTGGGTTTTCTTCTGCTTTTTTGGTACTTTATTTTTGCACTTATTTTTTTTAATATGTTCGCAATATACAATGAACTTTCCTCAAATGCACACTGAACTTTTTAATGCGGTCAAGATTTTTCGAATGCACACTAACTTTTTTAAAGGTTTGGTGAACATTTTTTTTTGAGAATACGCAAAGCTTGCGTATCATTGCATTGATAGAAGAAGTTAGAATGAGTACAACATGTGGTACAACACATGACACGGAGGCAAAGGGCGTGAACATGATGCCCGAAGCGGAGAGACATAAGATGCTCGACCCTGGAAAGAAGAACACAACTAAACTCAATGACCAGAGAAGCAATCCAACCAACAACTAGATGACCAAAAGCTCTGAATCTAGCACCGAGGACGTCGCGAGCAACCAAGACAGCGCCTTCATGAAGAAGAACGATACCGAGACATCGTCGTCGCCCGATTTGGAAATCCGAACCTAGGGTTTCCCCTGATGCTCGAAGAGGGGCACAGAAAACGGCCATGGCAGTCCCTCCAAGAAGGGCACGACACCCGCGGGTGTCGCCGCTACCAGCATAAGATGCAGGGATTTCTCCCTCGCCAATTCCGATCAATCCCAAGCCGTCAGAACATGAATCAGAGAGGAGGTCGTCGGGCGTTGGCCGGAGCTGCGACTGCGGGAAGGTGAGCCGTGCTCGACGCCGGAGGAGGCACCGGGCGCTATTGGACGTGCGAACTCCGGAGGAGGGCGAGGTTGTGTGGCTGCGCAGAATGAGAGGTTGCGGGTATCTGACGGTCGCCGTAGCACTGGACGAGCAATGATCTAGAAGGGAGCGCAGATTCGGGCCACCCGGGACCGGAGTAGCAGGGCGCCGACGGGCCCAAGGAGCTGGAAGAGGACGCAACTCCTGGAGCAGTGTCGGAGATGAAGATGCACCGGGATGGACGGCCAACCAAGGAACCGGCAGGGTGGTGGTGGTGCAGAGATGCTGAGGAGCTAGTGAGCCAAAGGAGCCGGAAAGAGCACGGCTCCCGAGGCTCGCTGGGTCCAAGGTCGCGCGCGGCCGACCATGAACACAGAAAAGGGATGAGGTCCATTGCCGCCGGGCCGTAGCCGCCCCTGCAGGGTGGTGGTGTAGGTGGTGGTGGTGTTGAAGGGGTCTCGCGCGCAGCCACACTCCTGACGGGCGAGCTGCAAGGGAGAGGCACCGTCGGGCAGGAGAAGCCGCCTCCATGGCTGCCTCCCGAAGAGGCCGGCCTGAAGCTCGAGCAGGGGGTGGGTCGGGAGAGGGGACAGCTGCAGCAAGCAGGGCACACCCGGCCGGCCGGAGATCACCACAACCGGCTGGGAGGAGCCCCAAATCGCGTCTGGGGCGAACGGGAGCCAATGTAGGGGGCGCGGCCGCGGCAAGCCACCCACGTAGCCATCGAGCAGGGGAAGCCGGGGGAGGCCGCTGTAGTCGCTAGTGGAGGTCGTCGGAGCAGTCGAACCAGATCTGGGCAGGGGGTGGCGAGGGGGGGGGGATTGGGGCTCGGGGGAAGGAAAAACGGCCCCGCCGCCACCATCCCAGGGCCTGGCGCGGCTTTGCGGTCGGCCCTCCGTCGGCGGCGATGCGGAAGGGGGGGGCGGGGAGGCGGAGGGGGGTGCCCGGCCGGCGGCGGCTAGGGTTTCCCCCGAGGCGCCCGGCTCAGGGCGATGCGGGGGTCGGGAGGGGTGTTCTCGGGGGCCTCCCTTCTTCTTTAGAACACTGGTGAACATTTTTTTTAAAATTACACCCCGGACATTTTTTGTATATATGATGAATATTTTTGGCATATGCATTGAACATTTTAAATATATGCTGAATATTTTTTTAATACACACCAAATATTTTTTAATACACACCGAACATATTTTAAATTACGGTTAAGTTTTTTAATGTACAATTGACTTTTATAAAACATATATTGAACAATTTTTGGAAATATATTTTCTAATTTTTAATATGGTATAGAAATTTCTAGCTTCTAAAAGCAACAATTAGGTTTTTTGGGGTTCCAACGGAAAACCTAAAGAGGAAAGATAAAAGGAGAAAACCGCTTCATTGGCAAAGTGGGCCGGCCGATTCGCATAGGCTTCAGTGAAGCCACTCCTAGTTGACGCACACGAGAGTCAATTAGGAGTTATCCTCACCCTAAAAAAATAGGAGTTCTCCTTTTAATCCACCGTTTGTCAGAAAATAATAACAAATCAAGCCTGTCATACTAAATTGAACATTTAAGCCTATCAAGTAAGTTTTTTTTTTTAGCCAATCCTATCAAGTAAGTGGATTGATTTTGCTTCAACCCTCTCTCTTTGGCCCATCTTAGCTTCCACTCGTTGCCGTGTCCCACAACCCATTTTCCCTTGAATGACGGGTACCCCTTGTGGTCAGCGCTGTCAGCACATTTCTTTAATTTTCCGGATGCGTTTTTTGGGTTTGTTTTAGTTTTTTCGGGTTTATTGATTTTGCTTGTTTTTTTTCTAGATTTTCATAATTTTTTTACTTTCTTTCTCTTACGTGAAGCACACCATGTGGAAAAATATAGTTGTGATTCACGGTGAACCATATATGTGTTTTTTTTTCGTGAAGCCTGACTGTGATTCTCGAAAGTGAAAAAACACAGTTGTGCTTCATGGAAAAAGCACAGTTGTGCTTGTGTGTATATGTGCTTTCCACAACTGTGCTTCTTGGAAAGTGAAAATCATAGGTGTACGTCCTAAAAGTGAAAAAGCACAACTTTCGAAAAGAAGTGAAAAGCACATATCTGCTTCTGGTTTCCTTTTTTCGGTTTATTTTTGTTTTCCTTTTTTGGCTTCAGTTTTTTCCTCTTTTCTGGTGCTTTTCGATTTTTTTCCCCATTTTTTAAATTTCTGTTTTCTCACCGGATTTTTTTCTTTGAAAAATGGATTGTCCAAACCTATTAACATGGGATCTAAATTCGAAGATCTCAACACGAGAAGCACAATGATGAAAATGTTTCAAGATTTGGACCCACGATTAATGAGATTAAACGTTTAAAAAACCTAAATAAATGAACAAAAAACACACACTCAGGTTACGACAAATATTAGAGTGATCTTTGTAAGGAGTACCCTCTAACTAATGATTTTGATCTTCACTGGGAGATGTGTACGCGGACGCTTCAACGGCACTTTGGTCGCCGAGTGCACTTACGATCAGGGACGCTCGTACACGTGAGCAACACTAAGGAGAATCATCCAAACGCAAGGTAACACCCCTTTTTTTCAAGAGTATGATAAGACGTAGTGTGCTTTTATAGAAGACAGAAGACGAATACAACAGACTAACTCTGTGTAGTTTAAACATACACCCGAGCTAATGTAAAGATTAGCAACCACAATCATTACAAACACAATGAAAAGGGCCTGCCCTAAACAGAAACTCAACACATGACATGAACAAGGACGATTTATTCAGCTTCTGAAGTTCTTGGGCCAGCTGCCGAAGAACAGTGACTTGCAAGAAGAATGGGAGGAAAAGTGCCGAGGCTTGTGTTTGGATGGCAGGTTGGCAGCCCAGTCTCGACATTTTGCTTCTGCCAGGCCAGGCGACCAGCGAACTGAACCATTCAAAATCACAGCATGTTGGCTGGACTACTCGACGATCAATCTAGCAGTCTGGATGTAGATCTGCACAAACAAGGTTGAGTTACACATGAAAGGGCATACGGGCTGCTGCTCCCCATCTTCCGCTCGCTCCGGATCTTCCGGGCGGCCTCCGATGGCCGGCCGCGCGCCAGGATCCGCGGCCACGCACGCGGCCGCCACGCCCACCAACGCGCCCAATTTCTCATCGGGAGACACGCGATGGCGAGTCACGTTCGCTCCGGATCTCATGGCGGCGCGCTCCATCACCTTCGCCACCGGCGAACTCCTCCTCCGACAGGATGCGCTGCGCATGGTGCTTCTCGATGATCGCGGCAGCACGGTGGATACCCGATCCTGCGCATCGACGAGGTGATTGACATCGGGTACATCATTCCCTTTCCTTGTCATTTTGCTAGGGTTTGGGATCGTCTTCCTCCCCCCGTTCCTATGGTCCGGCCACCGGAGCGTCGTGGCGCCGGCGCGGCCGCGCGCGGCGAGCCGTCGTGCTCACATGAGGGAGCTGGGGTGTTGGGGGCGGTTCATGGGAAACGACTCGGTACCCCCCTCCTGGCCGGTCCGGGGATCCTGGGGCGTCGACCGGCAGAAAACCGCCCCACCTTTCCGGATCTGAGACACGTGGGTGCTGGTGAATCCGACCGCCATGATCGGGCCGCGACTAGGGTTTCGTCCCCTCCCCTTGATATAAGTCGACGCGCCGCAACCTCGCGTCCCCCCATTTTAGATCTAGAAGACTGCCTCATCCATTTTTGGGAGAAGCCAGAGAGAGAAACCTAGGGTTCGTCCTTCCTTCGCTTGGTGGGAGGGAAAAATCCGTGGAGATCTTAGATCGTTTGCTCAAGTTGTCTCTTCTCCCCCACCTAGATCTACTGCTGCTTCTCCTCGCGAAACACCTAAGATGAGAGAAGAGGGTTTCGGTGCGGGTCGCCATGGGCGCGGTGCGGGCCGGTTCAACCGTGGTGAGGGGCGAGGCCGTGGCGATGATGGCGGCCGCGGCCGCTTTGGAGGTGGCGGCGGGGGACGGGGGCGTGGTCGTGACAGCCACGTCTGGACCCGCAAGATGGCGACGGGGGCCTCCTCCTCCAACGCTCAGTATGGATTAGGCGAGACTGGCTTCGATCGATGGGAGAAGGCTGCTGTAACGCAGCATGAAGTTCTGGCCCGTCAAGATCGCTGGGGAGCCGAGGGGGACGGCTCGAATCCTCGCAACGACAAAATTCCTCCTCTTGAGAAGATGCGTGAGCCTCCTGTTATCCCTGACCACCTAGTCACTTCCTCTGAGTTTTGTCAAATCTGTAGTCATACGGGGCATTCCACTGCTAAATGTCCCCAAGCTTTATGTGTTAGATGCAAAAAGAAAGGCCATCTATCTGTGATCTGCACTGATTTCCTTCCCTGGGAATGCATACCTGCGATGTGCGCTTTCCAAGCCAAAGGGCAAGGGTTTCACTATATCCATGATTATTTTGTTAGTAGCCAGACTAGTGAGAGGATAGTCAAGGTCATTATCACCATTGTTGAAGGGGAGATTACCACCAAGCAGTTAGTAGATGAATTTGAATAGTACATTGGTCAGGGGTGGAGGTGCTCGGCTCACTTGATTGCTCCTAATCAATATGTGATGCGTTTCCCTAACCAAAGGGAGGTGGATAAGGCTCTTTTTGTTGAATATATATCTCTTAAATCTTTGGGGGTGGTTGTCCGTATTACTCCTTGGTCTGAAGATGTAGAATCTGAGGGTTTGCTTGAAGTTGCTTGGGTGAAAATCAGTAAAATCCCACCTAACAAAAGATGTGACAAAAACGTGGCTTATGTTGGGGGGCTGGTTGGGGTGACCCTGGACATTGATATGTCGACCCTCAACCGTCCATCTTCTGTGCGTGTTAAGCTGGGTTGTCGTGAGGTTGATAAGCTGCCTACCTCAGCTGAGGGATGTTTAGGGGGCCGTTTCTATCGCTTTCACTATGAGGTGGAAGTGGTCCTGGTGAGAAATACTATAAGGGAGGAAGAACCTGTTCAGATACCACACTACGCTGTTCAAAAAAATGGTACTCCCAAACGCAAACGAAATGACACACCCCCTGGTGAGGATAACAAGTCTTCAGAGAGGACTGAAAAAACTAAAACCTCCTCTTATCGTGGCGGCAAAGCCTGTCGCTTGCCATCACCTAAGGATGAGGATCAGACTCCTGGTGACAGTTTATCTTTTGAAAGTGAGAATGGTGGTGCTAATAGCCCACTGCTGATTGAGAAATTGGCCTTGGAAATGGCTGCTGACGCAAAACATCAGGTGGATGGGTGCTTGCTATCTCAGAGCGACATCTGCAAGCATGATCCTGTTGATCATGTGGTTGCTAGTGATCACTCTTTGCAGGTGAATGATTTACCTGTTAGTACCTTTCCTGCTATTGCATCTTCTCCAGTTACTGACTTAGCTCAGATTTCTGAGGTGGTTGGAGACGTAGGACCAGACCTGAAGGTTTCCATGGATTACACGGTACAGCTCCCTCAACCTGACTGCGAGGAGATTATTCCTACTCCTCCTCTTGCACCTGAGTTACACCTTCGATTCAGTCAGCGCAATCCTCATCTTCAGCATGTGAATGTGGAAGCAAGAGCTGCGAACCTGATCAATGCCAAAGATCTGAAAGGTAAAATCAATCTCAATAATAATAATGCCTTTGCTGCTTTAGGTGATTCTGAACTTATGAGTCGAGCTTCTAAAATGGGGGTCCTAATTCCTGATAATGATTTTGCTTGTGTTAACAATGTGAGGGAATTAGAGAGAGTTAGGGCCAATCTGATTGACAAAAGTACAAACTCCCAGGAAAACATTGATGAGGTGTTTGTTACTAATGGGCTTGGTAAAGATACCCCCCTGAATTTAGCCTGGCTGGATGAAGATGATACTGTCAATGATAAGTTAGTTAAATCCAAATCTGCTAGGAAAAGCAAGAAAAAGTAGACATCAAACTTCCTAGGCCTGTGACTAGGAGTCAAAAAAAGAAGAATGATGGTGCTGGTATGTCAGGTGACTCTACCCTGCCTTCTGGTAGGGTCACCAGAACCAGAAAACAAACTAATCGTTCCAAATGGGTGGTCTCATTTGGAACTGTAGAGGGGTGGGCAAGAAGGGAATGGCCACCTGCCTCTCTGACATCATTAGTGACCATTCCATTGATTTCCTTGGGTTACAGGAAACCTTGAAGAAAGATTTTACACCTAAGCTTCTTAGAAAACTTGATCCCTTCAACTCATTCCATTGGGAATGGATTCCTGCTATTGGGAAGTCTGGGGGCATCCTTTGTGGTATTCGCATTAGCAACCTGGAGTTGTTGAAATGCACTAAGGGGAATTATATTCTGCAAATGCATGTTAGAGATCTCAGGACCAAGAATATCTGGAGTTTTCTAGTGGTATATGGATCTGCTCATGAGGAGCATAGGGAGGAGTTCTTGATGGAACTGGCCTCCTTTTGCCATAACACTGATGTTCCCTATATTGTTGGGGGTGACTTCAATATTTTGAGACATAATGGAGAGAAAAATAAAAAGATGCACAGATCTAAGTCTGTTGATCTTTTTAATTCTATCATTAATACTCTTGGCCTTAGAGAGATTTATATGAGCGGTGGTAAATACACCTGGTCCAACAACCAATCCCACCCCACGCTCGAAAAGCTTGATAGGGTGTTAATGTCTGACTCCTGGGAGGAGTTGTTTCCCTTAGTCTCTTTGAGAAAATTGGTTAGAGAGTTGTCTGACCACAATCCTCTCCTGCTTTATACTGGAGGGGAGAAGAGGGCACCTACTAAGGCCCGAGAATTTCGTTTTGATCTATCCTGGCTAAAAGATGATAGATTCCTCGGCCTAGTAACTAAAATTTGGAATAGAAAGGTTGCTGCCTCGGACCCCATCGATATCCTAAACATCAAGCTAAAAAGATTTAAATCATATTTCAAGGGGTGGGGCTCGGATAAGTTTGGGCATGCTAAGAGACGCAAAGAGGATCTACGGCTCGAGCTAGAGCTGCTGGAAGAGGCAGAGGAGGACGGCCCCCTCTCGCCCGAACTATACTGTAGGAAAACTGATATTTGTTTTGAGCTTCATGAGCTGCTTGTTGCTGAAGAAATCTACTGGCTTCAGCAGTCTCACGAACGCTGGCTGCTTAGAGGTGATCGTAATACGGACTATTTTCATAAAATAGCCAATGGCCGCAAACGAAAAAATACAATCCATGCTCTCAAGTGTGGGGAGGTGGAGATTGAGGGCACTGATAACCTGTTAGCCCATGCCACAAACTTTTATAAAGACCTCTTTGGCCCTGCCCCAGGTAACATGTTTCACCTGGATCCTGATACTTGGGGGGATGATGAAAAACTCTCGGCCAGAGATAATGTCGACTTAATTAGAGAGTTTTCTGAGGAAGAGGTCAAAGATGCTTTGTTTGACATGGATATCAACAGAGCTCCAGGGCCTGATAATATTCCTGCTGAATTTTATCAGTGCTGCTGGGATATAGTCAAAAGTGATATCATGAGACTCTTTGACAACTTTCATAAAGGCACACTTGATGTGCAGCGCCTTAACTATGGCATCATCACCTTACTCCCTAAAATCTCGGGGGCTGACCGTATACAGCAATTTCGGCCAATCTGTTTACTTCGTTGCCCCTACAAGTTGATCACCAAGGTCATGGATAGGAGAGTATCTAGGTACGCTGATATTCTTATTAGTCCCACTCAGAATGCCTTCGTGAAAGGCAGAAGTATTATGGATGGGGTGCTGGCCCTCCATGAACTTCTCAATTACACTCATGTCAAAAAGAGGGTCGGGGTGATTCTCAAACTTGATTTCGAAAAAGCATACGACAAGGTCAATTGGGACTTCCTACTTGAGTGTCATAAGATGCGAGGCTTTGATCCCAAATGGTGTAGTTGGGTTGAGCAGATCCTTCGCAATGGCACAGTTAGTATCAAGTTAAATAACTGTGTTGGGCCTTATTTCCAAAGTGCCAAAGGGGTGCGCCAGGGGGACCCCTATTCACCTTTCTTGTTTAATATGGCTGTGGAGTGCCTCACTAAAATGATAAAGAATGCCCAGAAAAACAATCTTATTGTTGGGTTAGCCTCGGATCTTATTCCACATGGAGTTGCGGTGTTGCAATACGCAGATGACACGATCATCTGCCTAGAGCACGATATTGATAGGGTTGTTAACCTTAAACTCCTGTTGTACGTTTTTGAGATGATGTCTGGCCTCAAGGTTAATTTTCACAAAAGCGAGATCTTAACCGTTTGGGGGGATGCCCACATTACTAAAGCTTATGCTGATCTATTCAATTGTGATATAGGTCAATTCCCTCTTAAATATCTGGGCATGCCGGTGAGTTACACGGCTCTTAGAAATTCTGACTGGGATTTCATAGTAGATAAGTATCTCCTTAGATTCGATGCTTGGGTTGGTAATGCTGCTTCTATGGGAGGGAGACACACCCTTCTAGACTCGGTAGTTACACAACTCTCTCTGTACCACATGTCTATGTGGTTGATGAACAAAACTTTTGTGGAAAAGTTGGATAAACACAGAAGGAGATTTTTCTGGCAGGGGTGTAATAAGAAACGGAGATATCACTTGATCAGATGGAATAGGATCTGTAGATCTAAGGAGAAAGGGGGGCTCGGCATTAAAGACTTACGCAAACAAAATATTAGTCTGATGCTTAAGTGGTGGTAGAAGCTAGACACCCAGAAAGGAATCTGGCAAGATATTGTTCGGGCTAGGTATCTTCGTAACCAAACTGTTGCGACTGTGGGTCCTTGTTTCTCTGATTCACCTTGTTGGAAAAACTTGTTGAAAATCAAAAACCTGTACATGATAGGCAGGAAGATTCACGTGGGGACAGGCAATCTGACCAGGTTATGGAAAGATTCTATCAATGGGTTAATTCCTTTCCAGGAACAATTCCCATGCTTGTTTGATATTTGTGTTGATCAAGATTGTACCCTGGATAAGCTAAACTCCATAACTTGTTCTAGTTTCTTTCGCAGAAGATTGAACGCTGGCCTGACGGAACAGTGGTCTAATCTTCGAGGTCAGGTTCGCAATTTGAACCTGTCGGATGCCCCTGACTCGGTGTACTGGAACCTGAAAAAATCTGGCAAATACACTACTAAATCCATGTATAAATGGCTCGAAAAACCCCTTAGTGGGTGCAACTATAGGTGGATTTGGAAAGCCAAAGTCCCTCTCAAGATCCAAATTTTTCTTTGGCAACTTTCACAAGATGCTGTTCTAACTAGGCAGGTGATGCGGCATCGAAAGTGGCCTGGAAATCCTGTGTGTTCCTTCTGCCAACAAATTGAAACTTCCCAGCATTTGTTCTTTGAATGTCCTGTTGCCAGAGTGGTTTGGAGATCTATTGGAGTAACTCTGGGGACTGATCTTTGCCCCAGGAACTGCTGGCAGTTCTTTGTTTGGTGCTACTCTTTTATTCCTGGATATGAGCACTTCTATACTGTGGCTTTGGGCACAGTTACTTGGTCTATCTGGCTGGCACGGAACAGTGCTACCTTTGAGAAGAGGATGATTAAATCTCCTTTCGAGATTGTTTTTACGGTGGTTTCCTTTCTTCTTTATTGGGCATGGCTTCAGGTGGGAGACGACGTCAAGCAGCTTCGAGCAGGGGCGGAGATGATTCGCGACGGGACGATGATGCTGATGCGAGCCTGTGATGCGACTATCAAGATTGGAGACTGAACAAAAAGCACAGCAGATCCTCCCCCAGCACCCCATGCTTTTGTTGTTCCTCTTATGCCTGCTCGACTGATAGATGACTGCTATTCGAGCTACGACTCCTGGTGTTTTGCTATCTTACAAACTTGTGGTTTTTTGGCTGTCAGTTGTAATAGGTCTAGATGAATGGTGCTACTAGGTTTTCGCCCCATAGCGCCCGTTTCGACGGCGGGCGGGTGCCGTGGGTTTCCTAGTAGTGCGTTGAACTCGCTCTTCCTTTCTCCCTGTTCTTAGACTCATCTATGTTTCGGACTGTTGTATTTCCGTTCTAAGTAATGGAAAGGGGGTTAGCCCGGTTCAAAAAAAAAAAAAGCTGGACTACTCGACGTCCCAACCTGGCGGGCCGAGCGGCCGCACAGGTGACACCCAAGACGCCAGAAGCCCACAGGGAAATGGACAAATGCTCTGTCACCTCACGATGCCTTAAAGGAAAAATCCTTCCGGTGGCGGCCCACGCGCGCCAGGCGCCCATGCGCCACCGCCGTTCTCGTGGAGGCGACCCGGCCACGCCGAACGTGGCGTCGAGCCAGAGCAAAAAAAAAGTAGAAGAAAGTAGGATGTCACCCGCAAAAAAGAAAAAGAAAAAAAAAGTAGTATGTCACTTTCACCACCACTCTGGCTGCTTCTTCGCAAAAATTAAATGGCAGCACCCACTCTGGCTAGTAGTGCACCTTTTCCTAACATGTATTTTTCGGCGAATATTTCCATTCTGGCGGTTAACAACTTTTCTGCTTCTGCGCGTCAATCAAGTGCGTCGATCAGCGCGTCGCTCTGCGTATTTAGCCCCTCGACGACGGCGGCGACGACGACGACGACCGTGGAGAACTTGCTTGACCCGGCGAGACTTTTCTTCTCCAATTCAGTTCCACTAGTGATTTTTTGTTTTGCTTCAGCCAGACTTTTCTTCTCCTTTCTCCTGTTCCTGACAATCTCCCCTGTTACAAAGACTTCGTCTGTCACGGGGCTGCGTCTGCGTCTACGCGCTCGACACATTGCACCCGTCCGTTCGATGAGAATCCAACGCTCCAGCCAAACCGCAAAACCTCCCCATGTTACCTCCCGGCTAAGGTCGCCGGTCAAAGTCTTCCCCACGGCGGCCTCACCAATCTCGAAGCAAATCCAACGGCCCGCCTGCCCTCTATCGTCTCCATAAGCTAAGTCCGAGCGGCCAAGTCTCCCCGACGCGCCTGGCCAATACGCGCACCTCCACGACCCGGCCTGCTCCCCCCCTCCCCCCAACCAGATCTCGCCGCGATGGCGCCCGCCGATGCCGCGCGCCGCCTGCTCCTCCTCCTCGCTGTGGCCGGGGCCGTGCTCCGCCCGGCTGCGGCGGAGATCAAGCAGGAGTCCTTCAAGGACGACTCCCGCGGGACCATCCTCTTCGAGAAGTTCGGCTTCTCGCACCGCGGGTCCGTCTCCATCGCGCTCACCGGCGCCAGGGCCGCCTCCAAGCTCGCCAAGCCCGACCCCTCGCAGCTCGGCTTCTTCCTCCTCTCCGACGAGGCCCTCTTCGAGGCCATCTACGAGCAGCCGCCGCCCACGGATCTGAACCCCAACCCCGACCCCAACACGGGCTGCGTCCTCGCCAGCCGCTACGTCATCCCGCTCTTCACCTTCGCCGACCTCGACGCCAGCGGCAACTACAAAAAGACCTTCCCGGTCTCCCACCCCGACGAGTACAGCCTCTTCTTCGCCAACTGCGCGCCCGAGACCGCCGTCACCATGGAGGTACGCACCGACATGTACAACACCAACCCGGACGGCACCAAGGACTACCTCTCCGTCGGCCAGGCCCCCGTCCCGACGATCTACGCCTTCTTCGCGCTCGGCTACGTCGCCTTCCTGGCCGGCTGGCTCTACCTCACCCTCTACCACAACCGCCTCTCGGCGCACCGCATCCACCACCTCATGTCCTGCCTGCTCCTCGCCCGTATGCTCTACTGCATCTCGGCCGCCGAGGACCAGCACTACGTCCGCGTCGCCGGATCTTCGCATGGGTGGGACGTGATGTTCTATCTGTTCCAGCTTGTTAAGGGTGTGATCTTGTTCGCCGTGATCGCGCTGATTGGTACCGGGTGGTCGTTCCTCAAGCCCTTCCTGCAGGACAAGGAGAAGAAGGTGCTCATGGTGGTGATCCCGTTGCAGGTTGCAGCTAACATTGCTGCAGCCGTCGTTGGTGAGACCGGGCAATACTTGCAAGAATGGGTGACATGGAACCAGATCTTCTTGTTTGTTGATGTAGCCTGCTGCTGCGCCGTGCTCTTCCCAGTTGTGTGGTCGATGCGTTCGCTGCGAGAGTCATCCAAGACAGATGGCAAGGCTGCCAGAACCCTCGCCAAGCTCACGCTCTTCCGCCAGTTCTACGTCGTTGTCATTGGATACTTGTACTTCACAAGGATCATTGTTTATGCGCTCAAGACAATCACCAACTACAAGTACAGATGGGTGAGTGTTGCGGCAGAGGAGGTGGCCACCATGGCATTCTACATGTTCATGTTCTACATGTTCAAGCCGGCTGAGAGGAACCAGTACTTTGCTCTGGATGACGATGAGGAGGAGGCTGCGGAGATGGCTCTCCGCGAGGAGGAGTTCGAGCTTTAGAGTGTTGCGAGGGGATACATGATGACAGGAAATGCAGCCCTACCTGTTCAATTTCTCCTCCTTGTGATGTTGATCATACTATACAGATGCAGGATTTAACCTTATATTTGTCTATGTACTGTGGTAAATCTTCACTTCTGCTTATTTCTTTTAGCTTCAAATGTTGCCGGTGAGACCAGGGGTAATTTGGATTGCTTGTGTTGCAAACTAGGCGAATTCAATCACTGCTGTCATTTTGCCGAGTCTCAGTTTTGCTTCGTGCCCAGTTGTTATATTTCCTTTATGTGCAAACAATTTCATTTGTACAGTGAGAAGAGAACATTGATTAACATCTTGGTGCCTCATAATATGACAGCAAGATCTGTTAGTGTATTTCGATGAAGAAACTTGATGAGGATCTGGGAATTTGCATAGAACCGGTGTGTGATTGTTCGTGCATTGCCATGTAGCTGCAAAGATTTGTATGCTTGCCTGAGTAGCAAATATGCACCTAGAGACCTACATGGTTTGTGAACTTGGAATCAACAGTAAGACCCAGTGTTCCAGATTAGCATCATGATATTGATCGTGTGTTACTGAGCTATCTGCCTTTATTAGTGTGTTTGTTCTCTGAACTATGTTTTTTCTCCCGCAGTAAGTTATTATTACCTGATTACCAGATGCATTTCTAGCACAAGTACAGGCTTTCAGGGAAATTGACTTATTGATATGCCAATATTATTGATATACTTAGTATAGTTTGGAAGCTGCCGGATTGCAATCGTTTGTTAGCTGATCTAACTGAGAGTGAAATTTTGATGCTTTTGACACTCCAGTCTGAACTGTATTTGAGTTGGCCAATGCGTAGCAGATTGACAATGGAGCCACAGAGTATTCAGGGCCGGCAGAATATGCTCTCTGATGATTTCTATGTTCCACGGCAATCTTCATCAACATTTTTCTAAAGGGAAAATGTAAGGGTTAATTTGATAAATGTCACTCCAAATTTGGTGATTCCGAGAAATGCCACTGCAATTTCCAAACTTTGAAAAATGCCATTTCCAGTGGCATTTTTCGAAGTCTGCAGTGGCGTTTTTCAAAGTTTGCAAAAATTGCAGTGGCATTTTTTCAAGTTTGGAAATTGCAGTGGCATTTTTATGAATCGCCATAATTGGAGTGGCATTTATCTAATTAACCCTATTTAGTTATACAACCGAACGACTCCTACGACGCACAATTTGCTCGTTTGGGTCTTTAGTTTGCACGATGCCATGTTGTACCCAGCATGCTAAAAAGTTGGCAATCATCCAAACAAACACTGATTTTTTGGTCAGCCAAAAATTGTGTAGGGTACACTTTGCTCACAATCCCAACATATCTGAGTGATAACAGAACCGCATATAAAAAACAAATTTCCGTGCTGAATTTGTGTCATCTTGGCTCCATGATAAACTTCCCCAAACTCGCGAGAAATTCTAAGTTGATTGCCGACATCTTGGCAAAACAGGCTCCAAGATGAACTTCCCCAAACTCGCGAGAAATTCTAAGCTGATTGCCTGAAGCATTTAGTGGCTACTCTGCCAAAACAAACAAGTATATATGCCTTTTGACAGGGACAAAGCATATCTGGCATGCACCGAAAACCATCCAGTGAAACTGAAAGGAATTGCAAAAATTAAGCAAGGCAACCGGCATCATCTCGTTTCTCCTCAGCCTATCCTGCCAGTGGTCCACAGAAAAAAGGGGCAGAAATTTACGAACATCAGTTCAGTTCAACAAAGAAGGAACGACGCTGTCGAACTGACCGACCGATACAACCCTCGGTAACTTCCACATGGGAAACTGCATCCACGTCTACAAGTTTCACCAGAAATTTATATGCCTAGCATCATCTCAATAACGTAGCCTATATAATCCTACGTATGCATGGTATACATATAACCATGCTATATATATACTGTATATATCACCAGATCCCTGATCCTACCAACTACTGGAAACAGAGTTCTCCGCCTTCACCTACCGTCAGCGACATCTTCCAACCTCTGCCCAATAATGACAATAGGCTCATGCACAACATACTTATCAAGGTCATAGACGCAGAAGTCCCAAGCCAGCTCCGGTAGATGGCAAGCGCGCGGAAGCCCCTGGCGAGTCTCGGGAAGACGCCCCTGGCAAATATATTAGAAAGAAAAAAGGTTTCTATCATGTAAACCATAATTTGGAAGAAGACACATATCTTGGAAATAAAGTGAAAATTAGACTATATTAGAAAATGAAACAAAACTACAGGGTTTACCCAGTAGTATGAAGAAGCCAAGCGAAAGTGGCACCCAGCGCCAGCGAGAAGATAAACCCATATCCGACTAGGAGGACAGAGGGTGTTGCAGCAAAGGAGTCGAATTCACCTGTGCACAATAGGATTATCCTTCCAAGTGTGAAAGGGATAAATGCAGATGTACAGGCCAGAACCATGTCAACCATTCTCACCTGATTAGATAGGCATATGTTAGAATTTTGTAGAGACATGTAAAATGACAAGCAGAAAAAGAAATGTAAAGCATCCATTCCAAAAGCATGGAACTAAGCCAAAACCTTGTAAAAGCCCGGTTAGGATTAGCCTAAAAAACACTGCATTAGCACAATGGGAAAGCACCAAAAAGAACAAGTTAAGACACTATCAGTTGTGCAGACAAACTTTCAGACTCTGCTGAGCGTGCTGGCCCTTTTATCTCTTGGCTAAACTCCCTTGTTTAGGTCCCTACCATGCTGCACATTACCCCAGCCCACCTTCTATCTTTTTCTACTGTATATACAGTTTTGTCTAACATTTACTGTCGGGGGCACCCCTACGGCTTCCCTGTCAAAATAACCAGAAGATTATACTGCACCTAAATTTGGGAATGCTCCTCTTATCAATGTATTTATCAGTACCGATTAATTGGCAGTAGGCACAATTGCAGGGCAGAACACAGAGCAAGGAAATGAGTATCATCTTACTTATACAACAACTCATACAGGTTTCTTCAATATGGACATCATTTACCTTTGGCAATCTCCTAGCCATAACATGTAACCTTAAACCAATGTGGGAAACCATGGCAACAAGATGTGCTAAATGCTACTCCCTCCGTTCACTATTTCTGTTATGACCGGCATATTAGGGGCTTAGCCCAGTGGGTTGTGGCCCAAGTTATCTTATCGTTATTAGGGGCTTAGCCCAATTATCTTATCGTTACTAGGATCGTTTGCTTAGGAGTCAAGTAAACCTCTCTATATAAGGAGAGGAGATGTATCAATCTAATCAAGCAAGAAGCAATCATTATTTGCTCGGCTTCCCTTAGGGAGCCAGGAGACCTAACCCTAGCCGCCTCTTGCGCCGCCGCCGCCTCTTCTCCACCACGCAAGGACGGCGCCCAGCCGCCGGCCGCCGCGCCCTCGTCCTCGTCTTCCTCCATCTTTTCCCTACAATCTCCGCCCTAGAACCGGCAGAACCCTAGCTCCTAACACCTTGGTATCAGGTAGCTCGGTTCCGATCATGTCTGCACCACCACCAAACCCACCGCTGCCCGTCACCACCGCGCCGCTGGCTCTCTCCACCGCGCCGCTGGCTCTCCCCACCGCGCCGCTGGACTCCACCGCCGGCGCCTCCACCGGCCAGACGCCGCCGCCCTCTACCGCGCCGCCCGTCGCCATCTACTCGCCGGCGGAGATGACCAGGGTCCTCAACGACCTCGTCACCGCCGTCCAGGGCATACGCCTCTACCTGGCCGGGCCCTACGGGCAGCCGCCGCCCTGGTAGCCGGCCGCCGCGACCGGGCCAGCCGCCCTGCCCTGGTACGCGGCCACCAGGGCGCCGATCGGGCCTCTACACCATCACTGGCCCGGTCAGCCGCCGCCCGCCGTCGCCCCCCACTGGCCGCAGTGGCCGGCTCCGGCGATCGCCGCGCCCCCGACGCCTCCCGGGTCCGGGCAGCCGCAGCCCCAGCTGCCGGCCCCACCGCCGCCCGCTGCCGCGCCTCAATGGCCACAGTGGCCGGCCCCGGCCCTCGCTGCGCCCCCCACGCCACCCGGGTCCGTGCCGCCGCAGCCGCAGCTGCCGGCCCCGCCACCGCCCAGCACGGGGCCCGGGTCACCCTCGCAGGGAGGCGTACCGATCCAGCACGTGCGCTTCCCGCCGTCGCCGTCCCCAATACCGGCCTGGCTGACCGGATCATCGCTGCCACCCGTCTACACGTCGGCTGGAGACCCGCCGGCACCCACTCTGCAGTTCGGCGATCCCTCCGGCTCGGCGGGGCACTCCACGGGTCGCGGCCATACTGACCGGGCGCCCCAATCCTCGCTGCTTCGCACCTCCGAGCCAGTCGGCCACGACGCTCCGACTCAGACACCGCCGCGGTTTGCCAAACTGGACTTCGCCACCTATGACGGCATGGAGGACCCCCTCAACTGGCTCAACCAGTGTGAGCAGTTCTTTCGCGGGCAGCGCACCCTCGCCTCAGAGCGTACCTGGCTCGCCTCTTACCACCTCCGCGGCGCGGCACAGACCTGGTACTACGCCCTCGAGCAGGACGAGGGCAGCATGCCCCCTTGGGAGCGCTTCCGCGAGCTCTGCCTCCTTCGTTTTGGGCCACCGATCCATGGGAGCCGCCTGGCAGAGCTAGGCCGCCTTCCCTTCACCTCCACGGTTCAGGACTTCGCTGACCGTTTCCAGGCCCTGGCATGCCACGCGTCGGGCGTGACGGCGCAACAGCGGGCCGACCTCTTCGTCGGTGGACTTCCGGATCACATCCGCGTGGACGTGGAGCTTCGGGGACCCCAGGATCTCCAGACGGCCATGTACTACGGCCGCGCGTTCGAGCGCCGCGCGGTGGCCATCCAGCAGGCATCACCGTCCCAGGCCGCTGGGCCGCTACCCTGGCCGGATGTTCCCGCGCAGGGTCGGCCTGCTCAGGCTTCCGCGGCACCCCTCGCCGCGACCGCGGCGCGTCCGTTCCGCCGGCTCACCTCGGCCGAGCTACTCGAGCGTCGCCGCCAAGGGTTGTGCTTCAACTGCGACGAGCCCTACACGCCCGGCCACGTCTGCCCGCGACTCTTCTACCTGGAGGCTACAGACTACATTGAGGAGGACGCCGTCGCCGCCGACCTGGCCGCCCCAGCTGTCGCGAAGGTGTTTGACGCTGGTTGATCACCTCGAGGAGTTCAGCAAGCGCTTCCCCACCTGACAGCTCGAGGACTAGCTGTTTGTGCAGGCGGGGAGAAGTGTTATGACCGGCATATTAGGGGCTTAGCCCAGTGGGTTGTGGCCCAAGTTATCTTATCGTTATTAGGGGCTTAGCCCAATTATCTTATCGTTACTAGGATCGTTTGCTTAGGAGTCAAGTAAACCTCTCTATATAAGGAGAGGAGATGTATCAATCTAATCAAGCAAGAAGCAATCATTATTTGCTCGGCTTCCCTTAGGGAGCCAGGAGACCTAACCCTAGCCGCCTCTTGCGCCGCCGCCGCCTCTTCTCCACCACGCAAGGACGGCGCCCAGCCGCCGGCCGCCGCGCCCTCGTCCTCGTCTTCCTCCATCTTTTCCCTACAATCTCCGCCCTAGAACCGGCAGAACCCTAGCTCCTAACACCTTGGTATCAGGTAGCTCGGTTCCGATCATGTCTGCACCACCACCCAACCCACCGCTGCCCGTCACCACCGCGCCGCTGGCTCTCTCCACCGCGCCGCTGGCTCTCCCCACCGCGCCGCTGGACTCCACCGCCGGCGCCTCCACCGGCCAGACGCCGCCGCCCTCTACCGCGCCGCCCGTCGCCATCTACTCGCCGGCGGAGATGACCGGGGTCCTCAACGACCTCGTCACCGCCGTCCAGGGCATACGCCTCTACCTGGCCGGGCCCTACGGGCAGCCGCCGCCCTGGTAGCCGGCCGCCGCGACCGGGCCAGCCGCCCTGCCCTGGTACGCGGCCACCAGGGCGCCGATCGGGCCTCTACACCATCACTGGCCCGGTCAGCCGCCGCCCGCCGTCGCCCCCCACTGGCCGCAGTGGCCGGCTCCGGCGATCGCCGCGCCCCCGACGCCTCCCGGGTCCGGGCAGCCGCAGCCCCAGCTGCCGGCCCCACCGCCGCCCGCTGCCGCGCCTCAATGGCCACAGTGGCCGGCCCCGGCCCTCGCTGCGCCCCCCACGCCACCCGGGTCCGTGCCGCCGCAGCCGCAGCTGCCGGCCCCGCCACCGCCCAGCACGGGGCCCGGGTCACCCTCGCAGGGAGGCGTACCGATCCAGCACGTGCGCTTCCCGCCGTCGCCGTCCCCAATACCGGCCTGGCTGACCGGATCATCGCCGCCACCCGTCTACACGTCGGCTGGAGACCCGCCGGCACCCACTCTGCAGTTCGGCGATCCCTCCGGCTCGGCGGGGCACTCCACGGGTCGCGGCCATACTGACCGGGCGCCCCAATCCTCGCTGCTTCGCACCTCCGAGCCAGTCGGCCACGACGCTCCGACTCAGACACCGCCGCGGTTTGCCAAACTGGACTTCGCCACCTATGACGGCATGGAGGACCCCCTCAACTGGCTCAACCAGTGTGAGCAGTTCTTTCGCGGGCAGCGCACCCTCGCCTCAGAGCGTACCTGGCTCGCCTCTTAACACCTCCGCGGCGCGGCACAGACCTGGTACTACGCCCTCGAGCAGGACGAGGGCAGCATGCCCCCTTGGGAGCGCTTCCGCGAGCTCTGCCTCCTTCGTTTTGGGCCACCGATCCATGGGAGCCGCCTGGCAGAGCTAGGCCGCCTTCCCTTCACCTCCACGGTTCAGGACTTCGCTGACCGTTTCCAGGCCCTGGCATGCCACGCGTCGGGCGTGACGGCGCAACAGCGGGCCGACCTCTTCGTCGGTGGACTTCCGGATCACATCCGCGTGGACGTGGAGCTTCAGGGACCCCAGGATCTCCAGACGGCCATGTACTACGGCCGCGCGTTCGAGCGCCGCGCGGTGGCCATCCAGCAGGCATCACCGTCCCAGGCCGCTGGGCCGCTACCCTGGCCGGATGTTCCCGCGCAGGGTCGGCCTGCTCAGGCTTCCGCGGCACCCCTCGCCGCGACCGCGGCGCGTCCGTTCCGCCGGCTCACCTCGGCCGAGCTACTCGAGCGTCGCCGCCAAGGGTTGTGCTTCAACTGCGACGAGCCCTACACGCCCGGCCACGTCTGCCCGCGACTCTTCTACCTGGAGGCTGCAGACTACATTGAGGAGGACGCCGTCGCCGCCGACCTGGCCGCCCCAGCTGTCGCGAAGGTGTTTGACGCTGGTTGATCACCTCGAGGAGTTCAGCAAGCGCTTCCCCACCTGACAGCTCGAGGACTAGCTGTTTGTGCAGGCGGGGAGAAGTGTTATGACCGGCATATTAGGGGCTTAGCCCAGTGGGTTGTGGCCCAAGTTATCTTATCGTTATTAGGGGCTTAGCCCAATTATCTTATCGTTACTAGGATCGTTTGCTTAGGAGTCAAGTAAACCTCTCTATATAAGGAGAGGAGATGTATCAATCTAATCAAGCAAGAAGCAATCATTATTTGCTCGGCTTCCCTTAGGGAGCCGGGAGACCTAACCCTAGCCGCCTCTTGCGCCGCCGCCGCCTCTTCTCCACCACGCAAGGACGGCGCCCAGCCGCCGGCCGCCGCGCCCTCGTCCTCGTCTTCCTCCATCTTTTCCCTACAATCTCCGCCCTAGAACCGGCAGAACCCTAGCTCCTAACAATTTCAATATAGACTAGCGGGCTGTTTGGATCGCTTCCACAAAAAGCAGCCTGAGTCAGGCATGATTCTCAGGCGTCCGATTTTGAAGCCTGAGGCTTAGATCTCTGCCTGAGTGAATAGCTGCCTGATAGGCCTCAATCCAAACACCCCCTAGACACGAACTGAAATGAGTGAACAAACACAGTAAAACGATTCAGAAAAAAGTTAAAACATCTTATAACAGTGAACGGAGGGAGTAGTAGAGAACACAGGCACGTTAATTGGTGCTTTACTAGTATGGGAAGAATGTAGGACCACGTCATTGTAGTATCAAAACCACAATATTAATAAAGTATCAGCAGATATACTAGACTGGTTGAGGAGCAAGGAGAGTAAGCATACCGCCACGGAAAACTGAAGGCGGCGCAGCACGACGACCTGGCAGCGGCTCCGACGTCCCCCGTACTTTGCATGAAACACGCGTTCAACCCGGAGCGCCAGTTGAGCAAGGACGGGGGGTTCAAAGGGGCGGACGGAGAGCAGACGGAAGGCCTCGGCGCGGCTCCTGGCGAGCGTGAGGCGCCATAGGTACAGGCTGGTGAGCTCCCAGGCAACCTTGACTGTCAGGATGAGGCACACCAGTGATACGATGAGACTCGCAAGCCTTGCCAGGGCCGAGGCATCCGCGCCGTGGATGGGGCGGATGGAGATCTCCTGTCCACACACCTGATCAGTCAAAGTTCAGCACTTGTCAGTTGGCCCCATTTACATAAAGGTAAGAGGATCTGCCGGGTCAAGAAAGAAAAGAGGATCTAAAGGGGCAAATTCTTCGCAGTGCTTCAGCCTCAGGATGCAGGCGGACGCGGACGTCTGCAAGCCCGCTTAGAGTAATTATTCATAGTAAAATCTGGATGTGTGTAGCAGCTAGTATGCAAAGTTGATCATGGTGCTATATTCTTCAGGCATTTGCAGTTTTCTCTTTTGTTTGTTCAGGAACTCACTCACATATGAGGTAGGCACCTGTAGTTTTTTTGTTCTACGTTGATCATATCAACTTGTAAAATCGATACAGTACAAACTAAGCAGTATTGTATATTGGCCTTTTCTTACATGTGTTTGCTGTTCAGCTTAAAAAATGTTTGCCAACAAAATTATTCAGTGGCAAGCCTACTCATATGTTGCTGTTGCTGGAACTCTCGCCTAGCTAGAGCATAGCAGCTGGCAGCTAGTTGCATAGCAACAGTCATTCTAAACAAAGCAGTCCGCGTGTGTCCGCCGAGCATAGCGGGCAGCTGAACTTGCGGACGCAGGCATTGACGGGTGGTGGAGAGGGTGGAAAGCCTAGGCAGGGGAGGAGGAGAGGGTGATAGGTACCTCGCAGTGGCGCTGGCGGGTGGTGGAGAGCCACTGGAGCTGGCAGTCGTCGTGCACGAAGCGGATGCTGCCGCGGCAGGCGCAGGGGGCGCTCCGGCTCGGCGGGGTGGCGGCAGATGCGGCACTGCTTCTCCTCTCCCTCCTCGTCCCCGGAGCCGTCCGACGCCGTCTTCCGCAGAGCTCCTGCGGCGGCGCCCATCCGTAGAGCCAGGACTGGCTGACGCCCTGGGCGAGAAACTAAGGGAAAAAAACCCCAGTTTCAAGGTAACAAAAGTCAAGCTTTGTTGCATAACTCATAAGAAATCATAACAAAAATGGTAGTTGAATCAGAATAAGCTGGTAAAGGAAAAGGAGTGGGAAAAACTTAACTTTGTTAGCTTTGCAATGTAACGGTATACAAGTACAGTGCAATGTTCGGTTCAGAACACAGTTAGGAAAAATCTTTTCTGACCAACAACTCTGCATTACCTTGAAAATTGGAAGTAATGGATCCAAATCCAAAACAAATGGATGAAAAAGATCAAAATTGCACATGTAAATTGCCAGGCATCCAGGATCTGCGTGGGAGAACCTAAATAACGGTTTTCGATTCAGCTGGGGAGTGCGCTGTATCGACGATGAGCTGTGATGTAAACGGATTACATGGGACCTAATTACAGGCCATGTGTGAAACAAACACATGTCGAACCAAACATATCCATGGAACTGAAGATCATGTTTCAATCCAGGCAAATGGCTATATGTTTGAGGTCAGTAGCAACAGAAAAGAGATAAATGCATTTCTTTGTATTTCAGCATTTGATAAGCACATAAGAGGCATCTCTTTTCAGCATTAACAAGATGAAAATTGGGATTTGGGAATTGGGAGAGTCTGAGATGTGCGATACCTTTGTTGCTGCTGCTGCTGAGGCGGAATGCCGAAGGGCGCAGGCCGCCGGGGTTGCTCCTCCTCGAGATCTGACTGGAGGAACGTCGAACGGGGTCGACGCCTCGCCGGGGCAATTGCTTGGGGAAGCAACGAAGAAGGAGGTGGAAGGGGAAGATTGCCGGCCTGCTGGGTAGAGCGAACGCGGAATGCGCGAGCGGGACGGCCGGACGGGGCACGGCGTGGGTGGCGGCCGCCCGGCGGCAGCGACGGGGTAGGGTTTCCTTTCTTTAGAGCGAGACGGAGAGCAGTGGGGTTTTCCGGACAGTGAAAGGAGGAAGACGCGGCTTCCCTCCAAATCCATCCAAAAAGAAAAGGAGCGAAGTGCACTGTGCCCTCGAACTATTTCAGAGATGTCACATAGGCCCTCGAACTATGAAAATCGTTATTCAGGTCCTCGAAATACAGTAAGTGTGCCTATTCAGGTCCAAAATCTCCCTGACCCTCCCTAACCTGCCAGCTGGCAGCGTTAAACGCGAACAGTGAAACATGAACAGTAAACCAGCATCCAGTTCCAGGCATCATTTCTGTACGTGATGAACAGTGCACGATGATCAGTAATAAAAATATAAAAATTCTGAAATTCTTTGGCATCGAAGATACCCTGGTGCGTGAACAGTAAAAACGTTCATTAATTCAAAAATGTTCGCGAACGATGAATTTGAAAAAATCATTGGCGAGTTTAATAAAATGTTCGCGAACGATGAGTTTGGAAAAATATTCGCGACTTAAAAAATTGTTCGCGAACGATGAATTTGAAAAAAATATTCGTGACTTTAATCAAATGTTCGCGACTTTTAAAAAATGTTCGTGAACGATGAATTTGGAAAAAATATTCGCGTCTTTAAAAAAATATTCGCAACTTTATAAAAACGTTCGCGAATGAAGAATTCGGAAAAAATATTCGTGACTTTAAAATAATGTTCACTAACATTTTTTTTAAGTCGTGAATATTTGCCGTTCGCGAACATTTATTCCATACCCGCAAACAATATTTGTGGTTCACGAACATATTTTCAAATCTATTGTTTGTGAACATTTTTCTAAAGTCACGGATAACTTTTTCATATTCACGAACATTTTTTTAATTAATGAACATTTCACTGTTCACACATCAGGGTATCTTCGATACCAAAGAATTTCAGATTATTTTTGATATTTACTGTTCATCGTGCACTGTTCGCCACGTACAGAAATGATGTTGGAACTGGAACGTTGTTTTACCTTCATGGTTTACTGTTCACGGTTAACGGCGCCAGCTGGCCAGTAGGGTCAGGGAGATTTTGGACCTGAACGACACACTTACTGCACTTCAAGAACCTGGATGACGATTTTCATAATTCAAGGACCTACGTGATTCCTTTGAAATAGTTCGAGGAGCTACAGTGCGCTTCACTCTGAGAAAGGGGAATGAAGCCCAAAGCGGCAGGGCAGCCCACCCGTCAGTCTCTGCGTCCACATGTCCATTCCACGCCACACTCGACACGAACGAGCAGGTCGCACTCCCTGCCAGTCGGCCAGTCCGCCGATTCCCAACCCTAGCTGACTCCTGACGGCGGCGCCGGCCAACGACGGCAGCCACGCGCCCACGCCGGGCAGCGGCGGCGGCCCTCTCCCTCCGTCGCTCCCAGGAGCCAGGTTTCTGCGGCGGCAAGCCTCCCGTAGCGCAGTCCCGTTCCTCCGATTGACGGCTCTCCTAGTTGGCTGCCTCCCCGAAGCCCCCAAAAGATCCATCCACGGCCAGTACCGCTGCCACAACAAGTTTCTTCAGGTAATTTCTGCTCTGATTTTTAACAAATCACAAGCTTTTCTATAAGTCCATGCCACTGATTGCTACTTTGTTCTTGTGATTTAGATGTAATTGTTCTTGTGATGTAGATGTAGTGATGTAGTGATGTATCTTTTTGTCAAAATCTGTTGAAAGGGTACTTTCCTCTATGAACTATGTGAAGAATCAACTAAGGAATAAAATGGGTGACGAATATTTGAAAAATTGCTTGGTCACATTTGTTGAGTGAAAATTCTTCAAACAAGTTAAAGATTCAAAAAGGGGATCGTAGAGTTACATTGTAATTTCTTTTGTTGTTTTGTAATCTTTCTTAATTGTTTGTCATAATACTTTTTGTTACTATTATCGATATATGGTCATTGACTCATTGATGTTGCTATCTTACGGCACATTTGTTGTCCTATTATATTGCATTGCAAAAAAAAAATACAAGAATACCCAGGAGCAAATTCCTGGCTCCGCCATTGCTTGCAGGTCATCACTTCTAAAAATGAAACTTGCTCTAGCTGGAATAAACTCAAAAGGTTTTGAAAATCTGCATCAGCCGTCCACCTCAACCCGCTCCATTCGATATCTAGCAGAAGTAATATGCCGGGAATGGGAAGGAAAGGTCGTGCGGTCTTTATTTTGAGGACTAAGTGTGCAGTGTCTTTTGCAAGCATGAATAAGTCTGTAGTATTTACTATTTCATTTTTAACTCTCAGTCACCTGACAATCTTAGTTTGTAGATGTCAAGATTTGTCAATTTAACATTGAGATCCAAGAAAGGTTAATACTTTTTAAAATTGAGAATAAATACTAAAAAATATTCACAAGATGAACAAGTTCTTGCTACAATGTAGACATATCTTTTTGAGTTTGCAAAAAAGACAACAACTTAATTTACTTTCAGTCTAATACTTGTTTGTTTACACAAGATGAACAAAGTATTGCAAGTCGGTGAATATTTTTGTATACATCTGAACGGTTTCACTAGTGCAGAGTGGTGTAGATATATCTGAACGATTTTAAAGTACGTTTAGGATGGGGTATTTTGTGCGTGTGGGATAGGTGTATGTGCACTACTGTTAATAGAATTGCCTAATAATTAATTAGTTATTAGTCCTTTTTAAGGGAAAATTGCTTCTTTACTAAACTAAGTTTCGGCCAAATCTGAGATCAGCGTGTCCACAATACTGTGTGATTATTCTCAAAACATTATACACCACTACTTATGGAAATCTATATCGATGCTCTTAATTATGGGACGCAATTACAACTAAGTATCAGTTCTCTTAATTCCAATTAATTTGGTATTGATCTGATTCACGGTTAAAAAAGGCATGTATTGATATCCGAGTCACTAATAAAAGGCCTTCCATTGATCTGTAGCTCACAACTTAGAGCCAGAGAAACAAGATAAGTGTTCCTTCCAACACCACATCTAGCTAAGATGAAGACTACACAGACGCTGCTCCTTATTCTCGCCTTCCTCGTGCTATCACCAGGTATTATTGGTTTTTGTTTCATCAACTCGACCAAGAAACTACGGCCATGATGTGTGACTTGTTTAATTTATTTGTGTGAGAACCCGGAATTAACTTTCAGACCCTTCTGTGTTTAATTGTCAACCCCAGGATCATTGTTGACAACGCAGTGAAATGATATCATTGCATAATACGTAAAAGTATTACAAGTAGTATATTTTGCCACAAAGCATACCTAGTAAAATGTCTCATGACATTCATTACATTTAGAAACCAGCGGAAAGTAAAATGCGTAGCGACTTCATCTTAGCCACAGGCAGTCGATGTAGTCCACGTGACCTCACTCCTACGGATTGCCATACCAGCATCATAGTCATCACCTTCATCTTCATGGAACTCTGTTGTCAACAAAATTATTGCCATGAGTACATTACGTACTCAACATGCCTCCCTCGGGGAAGGACCTAATAGCTACATGTGGCTTCGAAGGAAGGTTGTATGGCTCATTTGCATAAAGTTAATTTTGTTTGAAACATAGTAGTTGGATAAAAGCAGTTTTAGATGAAAACATGTTTTATCTCTAGAATAACTTTCATCAAATTGAGGATTCACGATCAACTCACACTCTTCATAGGTTTCAAAAATAGGGGCAAGAGGGAATAAGCAAGACAGGTCCTGTATGTTAAGAAAGATTCATGTGTCGTCTATGACCGTGGACACGGCTATTCGAATAGTTTTACACTCTGCAGAGGTCGTACACTTTACCCACACGACACAATCCCGTCTTGATGCCACCAATGGTCGCTGATATAGTACATCATTTGGTATACCGGCAGGGAGATTGTGACGAGGTCTTTCGACTAGATCCCCCAAAGATGTGACATGCCCACCGGGTCTGGTGCATGGAACTGAGAGAACGTCCTCAAACCGGTCCCCCCATCTGTGCCGAGGATACTCCCTGCAGGGCAGCTATCCCATCTGTGGTACGGCGACATCAACAACTAAGGCTGACTAGCTTACTTGACCAAGCCAGTGCCCATATAGCATGTGGTTTGTACTATTATCACAATCTTCAAATCCAAGACTTATTAGGCCTCATGCGGCACGGACGACTGATTGCCCCCTTCAGCTTACGAAGGGCAGCCAATCGCTCCTTCAATCCTTGATTCAGCTGTCGCTCGCGTCAGTATTCAGATGGTAAGTTTCATCCAGAGTAGAAGAGGATAGAGAAGGTCAACAAGGCCAACTGGTCTAGCTCAGCGATAAGTTTCAACTGTCAATGACTCAGAGGTCATTCAACAAAGCACCTATAGGGTGATAAGCATGACTAAGCATTTCTACTCTACCGGAAATATATACTTCTACTCAGGTGTCAAGTAAATAGGCGACAAGCGGATCAAGGTAATGTGTCAATCGACATGCTAGCTACGAGAATTAAAACATCATGCATATCGTAACCATAAAACACAATGCAATTTTGTAAAACATAGGATAAGTATGATCAATAAGGAGGCATGCCTTCGTTGTTGAGTCCTTCTTCAGTAACCTATTCTGTCCTTGTCTAGCATCGTCACTTCCTACTCGTCGTAACGATAGCAAAAGGAAAACAAATAAATACCAAAACAATAGTAAATCCAAATAACATCCAAAACAAATTAAGAGTGGATGGATAACAAGATATCGATCAAGATGGAGATTCCGAAATGCGGTAGCATTATAAGGAGGTAAGGGATAGGATTCAACGAAGTGACAGGGTTTAGATTGAAATGGCTAAGGAAGGCTTGGTGACCAAGACTAACGTTCCGATTCGAACTATACGATTAAACATAGTAGTGCTCACTACACATCTCGACAAACTATATAGAAAACTACTATATAACAAACACAATGGCATCAACACATATGAAATGGAACCAGCGTATGCATTTTAACAACGCAATCACAACATGGCATCATAAAGGTAAAAGATAACCATAAATAAATATTTAGATGGAATTCAAATGTTTATAATGGTCAATAGAATCCAAACATATACATTAAGTCTATAATAACTCAAAACAAGTGTTCTATACGACAACCAAACCAACATTATAAACCATACTAGTTAAACAACCAAACATCATTCAAAAACATGTGAATTGATCTAGGTCTAGCCCTAAAACAAGAATAGAATAGGATCAATTCTATTATAACAAACCAATTCATTTGTCAAACAATTAACAAGAAACTATAGAACGGATGGAACAAATGGATGTACAACTATCTAGACATGATATGATTTAAGATTAGTATTCAACCACAAGTAAATATTTGGATGAATCTAAATATTTATAATGGTTAACAACAAGCAAAGACTAAACATCAATCATAACAACTATTAGCAAGCATTTCTATAACGAAAGACAAACCAGTGCTATCACAAAACTAATTGGACAATTAAATAGTCAGACACGTCATACAAGGCATGTGAGTATAGAACCATGAAGAGGTCTTATCTAATAATACCACCACATGCTTGAATTAACAAAGCAAGCTATTCACATTAAGCATATGATCGAAGCACAACACTACTATCATGAAGGACGAATTGACAATATCATGTGAAGAACTATTTTAAAATGTATCCAACACTTCTAATGCTAACATTAGACAAGCACAATCGTCTATAAGAAGCACAAGGGACTAAGTACTCAACTATAGCACATGGAACATAATAAAACGTGAAAGATCACTATCACGACATGACTAGACAGAAAACAATGCAACAGCTAGATATATTATATATGACAAAGGATATGCACACAACAAATGCAATAGTAAGATAAACCCGATATGATGCTAAGCATGGGTGATCACCACACGAGATGCCAAAATATGCTACTAATAGAATATAACTCATAACTATGAAATAACTTAGTTGATATCAACTAACACGACTATCAAGTATGGCAATAGCACACCACCGTACATTCTAGTTGTGACATATAAGCACATCGAGGAAGCATACTAAGCCTGCAGGCAAGTAAACAACTAGATCATGGCATCAACCAAATCAAGCAATGATATATCATAGCATGACTAAGAGAGACAACATGCATTTCTATCAAGTACAACTTACACTTGTAAAGACATAGGCATGACTGTTCTATAACATGAATTGATACACGCACTATCATCTAGTTACATTGTCACAACATCATGGAATGGTATTGATCAAGCAAGCTGGAATCATACACCACTAGCATGCATCTCTACCAAGCAAAGTCTAACAATATACACCATCATATCATACATCCTAGCAATGTTATAACACATCGAAATCATACAATAAAACATGCATTCAACCTTTGAACAAGTTCTAGCATGGAAAGGTAATAAACTAAGGTAAATGATCACACGTGATAATTACCAGAATGTAATAAACTAAGTTCTATGTCACAAGAATAAATTCTATATAGCAATAACATACGACCATAGCATAAAGCAACTAACCATGTGATCTAGCATGACAACATCTACACAATAAGTTAAACATCTAGGAAATTATATTCTACACAACGAACTATAATGCACCCACTTCCAAACAACACAGCATTTCATTTGACCTCGCATAAAGAAACTATGCAACAATACGTACTAAAGAAATTATAAACGTCTATTATAGGAATGAGATGATTCCAAACCAATAAAATAAACATGCGACATGGATGAACATGAATGTGTAAACTATATCTAAGATATCTTCATGCTAAACAAATATGAAAATAATCATAACATGAAATATTCCACGACTCGATAAAGAAAGCAAAGCTTAGAATAATTCTATGGAATTATAAGCTTGGCTAACATTCAACAAAAATGGTACGCATGCAAAGAGAGGACTACACAATACAACAAATTGTCAAGTCAAAACAACATGCTAAAATTATTTCAAATAACTCTATTTCATAAACAAATAAATCTAACAACTCACATGTCACACCAAAAATTATGAGAGACATAGCACGGACATATGGAAATATCATATTACAAACAAGATCATCAAACTAGAAAGCCCCTTGTATTCTACCGCAAAAATGACTACGAAAACATATATTGTAGCGCTTGCAAGATCAAACCACAACATGGTTACTACAACCACAAGAAACATTTCATATGTTGACCACAAGATTATTCGATGGACAGAAAATAAAAAGACAAGCCGACGCCATCAAATCGAATTCGGTTTTGGACACACGCGGTCAACGACATAGATATGTTGAATCATGATGTCTACGGGATACATTAGGTGATGACAAGTACGCGTGCAAAAGGAATTTGATAGAAGCTCACCAAGTTTGATGGAACGGTGCGATGAACTGGACGAACAGTGTAGACGGACATGTGAAATTCTTTGTGTGTGATCGACGGAACGCGATCCTTCTTCCCTGAATGGATTCGAGGCATGGAGGGGAATCTTCTGACGCAAGGGTTCGTTAGGAGATGGTCCGAGTCATCGGGATCGAGACCTCGCGTCCATGGAGCTTCAAAAGTTCAGGGAGATTTCTTGAGGAGAGGAGGTAGCGAGAGGGCTTGAGGAATGATGGAATGAGAGAGGAGATAGGGAGGCACATCTAAGTACTCACGAAATTGTAAACCGTGCAGAATTAAAGGGATTAGAGGAGGGGCTGTTTCTCTCCTCTATGTTTCCTCTCCTCTTTAAGTTGTGCGCCTGTATGTGTGTGTGTGCGTAGGTGGAGGAAGGAGATGAAGCGCTAGGGACCGGGGCTATGTTGGGCCAAGTCCATAGGGAATCACTAGTAGAAAACAGGGCATCAGTCCCGGAACCGGGACTAAAGCCCAAAACCTTTGGTCCCGGTTCGCTTACGAACCGGGACAGAATGGGCTCCACGTGGCCGCGGCGGGGCGCCCAGGCAGGAGGACCTTTAGTCCCGGTTGGTAATACCAACCGGGACCAAAAGGCTGCCATGCGTTAGCAGCTCGCAGGCGCTGGAGTTTTTTTTTAAAGGGGGTTTATTAGGGGTTTTGGATGGTTTAATTAGGGGTTTCATATTGTGTTAGCTATAGCTACTACATATAGAGAGAAGTGACCTCTCTTTCTCCGTGCTCGGTCGATGCTAGCTACAACATATAGAGAGAACTCGACGCTACTAAGCAAATGAAGGAACCATTAATTACACAAGATCGTCATGAACATATATAAAGAGAAGTGACCTCTCTTTCTCCGAGATCGGTCGAACAACAAGTTTTCGTATTTCTATCCGACGCTACTACATATATACAATATAACATATCTTACGATCTCTGACATCATCTAACGATAGTCAGCTTCAATTTTCACATGGTATTCTTCGTCTTTATGTATGACGTGGTCAAGAAAGAATCCCACCAATTCCTCTTGAATTGCTCGTATGCGATCATGTGGTAGGAGTTCATTCCGCATCTGACACATCTAATTTAAAGAAGGGGGTCAATATATATATATATATATGAATGAAACTCAACATAATTGATGGTAATAAAATAAAATTGTGAATATTATTGTTTACGTATTTCATATTGTTTGTCAGAGTAGCCCCGCTGAGAGGTCGCGCTGTGGATGAACTCGCAAACGTAGTATCCACATAAATTATTCCCATCTTCCTGCCACAAGCACTTTACGAGAATAGAGTTCAATCAAACTGACAATCAAGCATGATAAATGGTATTGATGAAACTAGAATCAATGGGAGATGAGCGGAACTAGCTAGTACTACTTACTTTCGGGTGTGTAAATTGCAGCTCCCTCGGCAGTCCCGGAACGATTCCGGTGAACTCTTTCCAAACCCTGCCAGACAAAGAAAATAATTACTTATATCCGGAAATGAACAAAGTTGCCGATATGATATGGTGCGCATCAATAAGCGATAATGATCGATTGAACTTACTTCTGGAGCATTGCAGTCATGTCTGCATACGTATTGGGATCTTTTCGTCTCGAGTCGAAGACAGTTACTACTCCCCGGTCAAGCTTAATCTCTAGCAGAATAAAGTGAAAGCTGCGCACACATGCATAACTCATCAATTACATTACTATAACCTCGAGTAAGCGAAACCGAATATGCACAAGACAGTAACATTCACTTGAAATTGCAAGGAAAGAGTATTTTCCCTTTGTTTTGATTTCGAAGCAACGATTGTAGCAAGTTGTCCTTGGTATCTTCGACTCTGTTTTTAACCGACCATTCATTTATGGTATTTGGGTTAACGAACCCAATGTCATAGATTTGTGCTTTTTTGCATTCGATGATTTTCAGTCTGCATAATATAGTGAGGATAATTATATATACATGCAATGAAAGAGTTGAGCTATAGAGACTTAATTACAGAAGTAATACTTACAGACAGTAGCAAGTCATGAGTTGTTTGTCGAGGGCGTCTTGATTGAATAACTGGAATAACTCTACAAATTCAACAGGCATCACCTCAGTTCCAACGAGGTCGTGCTCCTCTTTAATTGTCAGCATCAAACTATTCTTTTCAGACTTCCTGCAGGTATCCATGTACCATTCATGCAATCTTCGCATCATCGTTGTTAGAGGAGGATGATCAGGTTTGACGAGAGGCTTCCCGTACTCGTATCTGAAGATATCTACTACCTCTAACATTTCAAACTGTACATCATCGGCCAGGTAATCAGCAGGATTGGTACCGGGCACTAGCCCCGGATGATTAGCGACGATATCGCTAGACACCTTGAGCGGGGGGCATGATTGCTTCGTCTGTTCGCCGAGCTGGGGAATTGTTTTCCCACTTCTTCGTTTTGCTTCTCTTGCAGCACTGCAAGTACTTCCCGACTGCTCCGCTTCCTTATATGTCCTTTCAATAATGCGCTCATAGTTGGATTGCGGCGGAGACGGTGGTGGTCGCTTAAGGGCACGCAGAGTGCGCTTCACTTTCACCTGATCTATTGTTTCCTTAGGAGGTGGAGGTTTTCGTGCAAAATGGGTCTCCACTTCGGCAGCACTGATTTCCGCGGTTTCCTCGTCGGTCCTCTCATATGGTAACTTTTTCAGAGGCTTGAGGCTTGGACCGTATTTGAAATTCTTCCCGCCTCTTGTACTGCTAGCCGCCGGAGCGGCGCCGTCTCTCTTCCGAAGTTGCTGACGCGGCGGAGTCCGCTGACACGCTGGAGGAGGCGGAGGAGGCGGAGTGCTCCGACGCGCCGGAGGAGGCGGAGTGCCCTCATGCGCTGGAGGAGGCGGAGGAGGAGGCGGAGTGCCCTGATCACTCGCCGGAGGAGGAGGCGGAGTGCCCTGACTCGCCGGAGGAGGAGGAGGAGGAGGCGTCTAGTTTGGAAGCTTGATGTACTCCTTCCTCCATAGACAGGTACTCCTCAAAGCATAAACTAGATGATTCTCCCCTTCACCTGTAGGGTGGTCAAGCTCCAGCTCCTGAAATCCCTCCATTATTTCATCCACCGTCACAACAGCATAGCCATGTGGAATCGGACCGCAATGAAAAGTTCCGTCAGCTTGAGGAGGTGCAACAGAGCCGACAGCCGCCTTCAAAGTGAGGTTCTGCCATTTCGTCATTAGCTCGCAATGTTAAGCCTCCGTGATAGTATCCACGGGATGGCGAGGAGCCGTGAAATCAGGCTGAACGAGCTTCGTGGAAGCCACGCTGCTTTTCCGCTGAGATGGTGGGGTAGCTTCTGGGGCAGCGTCGAAGGAAGGATCTTCGTGCCGCTGAGATGGTTGGCCGGCAGCTGCAAGTTTCTCTAGCTTTGCTATTCTTGCATTGAGTTTCTCCATTTCGCTCACTTCCGCTTTCCTCTTTCTCTCTCGGCTTCTGTAACCACCGCTGCCGGGAAACCCAACCACCCACGGAACGGAGCCTGGTGTGCCTCGTGTTCGTCCAGGGTGCTCAGGATTCCCGAGGGCCTCAGTCAGCTCGTCCTTCTCTCTGTCGGGAATGAACGTCCCTTCCTGCGCTGCACTGATATATTGCTGAAGCTTCTTGAAGGGTATTGCAAGTTGTTCGTCCGTCCAACGACACTCCCCTGTTTCTGGGTCCAAAGTTCCTCCAACCCCGAAGAACCAGGTCCTACACCGATCTGGCCAGTTCAATGTCGCTGGTTGGACCCCTTTAGCAAGTAGGTCTTGCTCAGCTTTGTCCCACAATGGCCGGGCTTTGTAGTAGCCACCTGACCCCGTGTGATGGTGATACTTCTTCTTTGCAGCATTTTTCTTGTTTCTCTCTGACCTTTTCTTACCCTTATCCGATTTCTTGTAGGCCACAAATGCGGGCCAGTGATCTCTTATCTTCTCATATCGGCCGGTGAATTCCGGAGTCTTTCCTTTGTCGACAAACTTTGTGTTCAACTCTTTCTTCCAGTTCCTGAATAGATCTGCCATTTTCTTAAGAGCAAACGCCTTGACCTTTGGCTCTATAACTGGGTTATTCGGATCCTCCTCTGTGGTAGGCTGAAATTTGCCATCAGCGAGGTCCAAAGCTCACCTTTCAGTCTATCGTGGACATAAGAAACTTCAGGGTCGTCCTTACTCTTATTCCATTGCTGGACGCTGATCGGGACGCTGTCCCTAACAATAGCTCCGCACTGATGTACAAATCCGTCCTTGGTCCGCTTGGGTTCAATCGGTTGGCCATCATCCGCGATTGCTGTGATCGTGAACCTTTCATCTTGGTGCAACCTTTTCTTCGGGCCTCGTCTCCTTACGGAAGTTTGGCTCGATCCGGAGGGCTATAAAAGAAGAAAGAAGCGTTAATATATGTACGTACCAAAACAATTAATGTATCAATTAGTCAGCACAGGCTTAATTAATATATATACCTCGCCGGACTTTGCAACAACTCCCTCCTCCGTTCGGTTACCGGAGCCGTCATCATGGTCTTCTTCCTCCGCCATTCGGTCACCGGAGCCGTCATCATCTCCTTCCTCCTCCATTGTTGGATTACCGGAGCCGTCATCCTCTCCTTCCAGACCATCGGTGTCGTTGAGAAACGACAAGGGATCACCTCCGTCGCGGATTATATCCCCCAACAACTCTTCTTGTTCCAAGTCTCTGTCCATAGTTTCTGCAAATATTACAACATGGCAATATACAAACATGAGAGATGGATATATTAGTGGCAAATATAGACCTAGCTAATTAATCACAACAAGGAATCATATGCATATATGAGCAATGGATTAGTTGCGAACCGCCTCTCCCATGCATGTCCGACGTCCCCCCTCATGTCAAAGTTATCGGGGTTATACTTTCAGGAGATGACACTTTGCAAAAAATAATCGCTATGCATCGACAACGCTCTTTAAACTTGGTAAGTTTGGGTGGCCTCGACGCTTCTATGGTTTGGGATGGCCTCGACAACGCTTCTAGGGTTTGGGGTGGCCTCGACAACGCTTTTTCAGTCCCGGTTTGGCGAGAGGGGGTTGATCGACGTCCCCCCTCATGTTGAAGAGTTACCGGAGTTTTCTATGAACAAAAAAAATACTACCTATCACATCTCAGTCCCGGTTTGGGTGGACTCGAGATTTTGGTCGGGCGAGCGGGGGTTGATCGATGTCCCCCCTCATGTTGAAGAGTTACCGGAGTTTTCTATGAACAAAAAAAATACTACCTATCACATCTCAGTCCCGGTTTGGGTGGAGTCGAGAGTGTGGTCGGGCGAGAGGGGGTTGATCGACGTCTCCCCTCATGTTGAAGAGTTACCGGAGTTTTCTATGAACACAAAAAATACTACCTACTCCACACATCTCATTCCCGGTTTGGGGTGGACTCGAGAGTTTGGTCGGCAGAGGGGGTTTGATCGAGTCCCCCCTCATGTTGAAGAGTTACCGTAGTTTTCTATGAACAAAAATACTACCTATCACATCTCAGTCCCGGTTTGGGTGGACTCGAGATTTTGGTCGGGCGAGCGGGGGTTGATCGAGTCCCCCCTCATGTTGAAGAGTTACCGAGTTTTCTATGAACAAAAAAAATACTACCTATCACATCTCAGTCCCGGTTTGGGGTGAGTCGAGAGTGTGGGTCGGCGAGAGGGGGTTGATCGACGTCTCCCCTCATGTTGAAGAGTTACCGTAGTTTTCTATGAAACAAAAAAATACTACCTACTATCACATCTCAGTCCCGGTTTGGGTGGACTCGAGAGTTTGGTCGGGCGAGAGGGGGTTATCGACGTCCCCCCTCATGTTGAAGAGTTACCGTGTTTTCTATGAACAAAAAAAAACTACCTATCACATCTCAGTCCTGGTTTGGGTGGACTCGAGAGTTTGGTCGGGCGAGAGGGGGTTAATCGACGTACCGCCTCATGTTGAAGAGTTACCGGAGTTTTCTATGAATAAAAAAAAATACTACCTATCACATCTCAGTCCCGGTTTGGGTGGACTCGAGAGTTTGGTCGGGCGAGCGGGGGTTGATCGACGTCCCCCTCATGATGAAGAGTTACCGGAGTTTCTATGAACAAAAAGAAATACTACCTATCACATCTCAGTCCCGGTTTGGGTGGACTCGAGAGTTTGGTCGGCGAGTGGGGGTTGTCGACGTCCCCCCTCATGTTGAAGAGTTACCGTAGTTTTTCTACTATGAACAAAAAAAAATACTACGTATCACATCTCAGTCTCGGTTTGGGTGGACTCGAGAGTTTGGTCGGGCGAGAGGGGGTTGATCGACGTCCCCCCTCATGTCGAAGTGCTAGGAGTTTTCTATGAACAAAAAAAAATTCCACATGACATGTCCGACGACCGGACCGCCTCTCATGAATGTCCGACGTCCCCGCCTCTCTCATGAACAAAAAAAAATATTCTATGAATAAAAAAACATCATATTCTATGAACAAAAAAACATCATATTCCATCCACATCCATGCATACATATGAACAAAAAAAACATCATATATATATGATCATCTATGAACAAAAAAAACATCATATTCTATGAAAAAAAATCATCATATATATGAACAAAAAAAATTATGAAAAATCAGGACATATCATCATATATACACATACATATCATCATATACACTACATATCATCTATGAACAAAAAAATCATCATATATATGAAAAAAAAACAGGACAGAGAGGAGGACAGGGAGGAAGGGGGCGCCGGCCGGACCGAACGGGGAGGAGAGGTGCGGCGTGGTCGGGGCAGGCCGGGGGCGCGGGGCGGCGTCGAGGCAGGGGCACGGGACGGCTGGCGTCGAGGCAGGGGGCACGGGACGGCCGGCGTCGAGGCAGGGGGCACGGGGCGGCGCGTCGGGGCAGGGCAGGGGCGCGGGGCGGCGCGTCGACGTCGGGGCAGGGACGGTGACGACGACGAGGAGCGGGAGGCGACGGCGACCTCGGGGCGACTCGGGGAGGCGATGGCGTCAAGGGCAGCAGCAGCAGCCTGGCGGCGTCATCGAGAGAAGAATGGCGGGTGGGGGGAAATTTCCTAAGTCTTGGGTTATATAGCAACCATCTTTGGTCCCGGTTCGTGGCACCAACCGGGACCAATGCCCCCTTTAGTCCCGGTTGGTGCCACAAACCGGGACCAAAGGTCTCTTTTCGTCAGCCCAAAGGGCGGGAAGCAGAGACCTTTGGTCCCGGTTGGTGGCACGAACCGGGACGAAAGGTGGGTATTGGTCCCGCTTCGTTCCACCAACCGGGACCAAAGGTGGGTATTGGTCCCGGTTGGTGCCACCAACCGGGACGAAAGGGGGGTGCTGCCCGGGGCCAAAAGTTTAGTCCCACCTCACTAGCTGAGAGGGCTCGAGAGTGGTTTATAAGCGCTGCTGCGCCAACCCTCTCGAGCTCCTCTCAACTGCAGACTTACGGGCCTAATCTCACACTCCTCTGCCTGTGGGCCTACTGGGCTTGCTTCGGGCCTGAATCCTGGCCCAACTAGCTGGTTGGGTTTCTAGTCGTATTCAGGCCGTGGTGGCCCAGTAGGTGGCATTTTTTTATTTTATTTTTCAGTTTTTTGTTTTCTTTTTTGCTTTATTTATTTTCTTTTGTTTCTACTTACAGCTAAATACTTACAGTTTTTCAGTGATTCTTTTTGCTTTTAGGTCAAAAAAATTATAAACTTTCTGTTAGTGCCATTAGTTTTCAAGTTTGAATAGTTTAAATTTGAATTCTTTTAAATTGGTGTGAATCACTAGTTTGTGAATAACTTTACTATAAAAATAGATATTTGAGTGATTCTTTTTCCTGCTATTTAATATTACTGTGTTTTATCATTATATTCAATTTGGTAATTTTTAGGTTATTTTAAATGTCTGTTTTAATCAAAAACAGATTTTGTTATTTTAGTTTGCTATTAAAGTTTCTAACAAAAAAAAATTCTTTATGAAAATTTTCTTTGCTATTAATGTTTTGAACAAAAAATACTTTGATAATTTTAGTTGCATAAATTTTATATAATTTTAGTTTCAAAAATACTAGAGGTTTATAAAATCTTTTTAGTTGATTCCTTTTGCTATTAGAATTTTATAAAAGCTTTTTAGTTGATTCTTTTTGCTATTAAATAATATTATAGTTTTCTTTTAGTTGATCATAACAGAATATTTTAATTGATTATTTTTAGCTCATTCTTTTTGCTATTAGAGTTCATAAAAGTTTTCTAGTTCATTCTTTTTGCTATTAGTTCATTCTTTGAGCTAAATGACCCTGAAATTGAAAACTACTTCAAATGAACTCTAAAAAGGTTGAAAGTTGGCATGGTATCATCATTTCACCCACATAGCATGTTCAAAAAAGTTGAGAGGGTTACGACAAAAATTGGATGCACTTCGTGTACAAAATGGACAATCTCTTTCGAAGTATCAGGGTTTCGAACGAAAACTCATCTGTTACAAAGGGATTTCATTTTTTTGAACTTATTTGAACTCCAGACTTCTTGTGTGCTCAAAATGCACCATTCAAAGTCACATCATCAATTTTCAACCATTTCTGACTTCATTTGGTATTTTTCATGCATTTACTGATTTTTTTAGCTAAATGACCCTGAAATTGAAAAGCACTACAAATGAAGTCTGAAAAGGTTGAAAGTTGGCATGGTATCATCATTTCACCCACATAGCATGTGCTAAAAAGTTGAGAGGGTTACGGCAAAAACTGGATGCACTTTGTGTACAAAATGGACAATCTCTTTCGAAGTATCAGGGTTTCGGACGAAAACTCATATGTTACAAAAGGCATCATCATAATAGTTGTGGAGAGAAAGTCTTCATTTTTTCTTCGCTTGTGTCCTTTGCTTATTGCGCCGTAACCATGGATAATCTTCATCGTTTAACAGGGTGATTGGGTCAGCCTTGACTTTGAATGGAGGAATTTTATGAAACTTTTCATAATCTTCACACATGTCTGTCTTGCCCTCCACTCCCACGATGTCTCTTTTTCCTGAAAGAACTATGTGGCGCTTTGGCTCATCGTATGATGTATTCGCTTCATTATCTTTTCTTTTTCTCGGTTTGGTAGACATGTCCTTCACATAGAAAACCTGCGCCACATCATTGGCTAGGACGAATGGTTCGTCTGTGTACCCAAGATTGTTCAGATCCACTGTTGTCATTCCGTACTGTGGGTCTACCTGTACCCCGCCTCCTGACAGATTGACCCATTTGCACTGAAACAAAGAGACCTTAAAATCATGTCCATAGTCAAGTTCTCATATGTCCACTATGTAACCATAATATGTGTCATTTCCCCTCTTGGTTGCTGCATCAAAGCGGACACCATTGTTTTGGTTGGTGCTCTTTTGATCTTGGGCGATCGTGTAAAATGTATTCCCATTTATCTCGTACCCTTTGTAAGTCAATATAGTCGAAGATGGTCCCCTGGCCAACGAGTACAACTCATCAGAAACAGTGTTGTCACCCATGAGACGTGTTTGCAACCAACTGCCGAAAGTCCTGATGTGTTCACATGTAATCCAGTCGTCACACTGCTCCGGGTGTTTGGAGCGCATAATATTCTTGTGTTCATTGACATACGGGGTCACCAAGGTAGAATTCTGTAGAATTGTGTAGTGTGCTTGAGACCAAGAATGCCCGTCCCTACATATTATTGAGTCCGCTCCTAGCGTGCCTTTTCCAGTCAGTCTCCCCTCATACCGCGATTGAGGAAGACCAATCTTCTTAAGGTTAGGAATGAAGTCAACACAAAACCCAAGACCTCCTCTATTTGATGGCCCGTGGAGATGCTTCCTTTTGGCCTAGCACGGTTACGAATATATTTCTTTAAGACTCCGATGAACCTCTCAAAGGGGAACATATTGTGTAGAAATACAGTGCCCAGAATGGCAATCTCGTCGACTAGATGCACTAGGACATGCGTCATTGTAACATCCCCAGCATCACACTACAGTGATCACCCTCTGATAATGCCATGTCATCATGATCATCTCCATGAAATTGCATTAGGAAATAATTCAACTTCAAATCAAGAATTCAAAAAGCAAGTCAAATAATTATTTCTTCAAACAACCAAACTAAAATGTACATAATGTTGCAAATATTTTAGATGCAGTTATAAAATTGTAATCCACATTAATAAAATTAGTTGAGTAACTCTAACAACCTCAAACAGTAACAAACAACCCTCTTAAATGCCATATTCATTTTTGAGAAATTCAAATCAGTACTAAAAATCCTCAAACTTTTTGTGGCACTGTCTAAAATCACCAGGGATTTATTGGGACACTCCCCATATTTTTCCTAAGTGAAACAGTTGCCCTAATAATCCCCTTTCCTTTTCTGTTAATCAATAAAATAAGAAAGAGAAAAGAAAAACAGAAAAAGGAAAAGGCCCAAGCGCTTACCTGGCTCCGGCCCGAACCAGCCCAACCCACCTACCTCGTCGCGCTGTCGTCCTCCCCATGGTCGACCGCGCTCGCGCCGGCCATCGCTCGACACCGCGACGCAGCGGGCGCCGCGAGGGGATAAGGCCGCCCCGTTCTCCACCCTTGGACCCCCTGCTCACTCTCCCCCACTCCTCCTCGCTCCCCATCGCCTTGTCCCTCGCCTCGCCCCCTTCCCTTTTCTGCGAGGCCGAACGAGCCATCGCCGCCGATCGACATTACCGCGGTCACCGACCACCTCGAGCCTCTCCAGGTTGTCTGGGAGCGCCGCCGACGTCTACCTCAACTTCATCGACCACCGGACCGAGCCGGGACCCCCTACATCACCAGCATCGGCCCTTCTTCAACCTCTCTCTCGCCGGCGATCTCCGGCGACTACGGCTTCCCTCTGCGCTACCGTTCACCGAGGGGCCTCCATGAGCTCGTGCGGTGAGCTCCGCTTCCCCCCACACCATTTTCCCCTTTGTTCCCGCGCCCAGCCGAGCTCCTGCTGCTGCCGTACTTCGATTGCCGCCAGCGAGCTCGTCGCCGTGAACCTCCTCACCGTCATGCTCAAACGAGTACTGATTCGTGCTCAGTGCGTCTGCGCGAGTCCAACGCGCCTGCTCGCTCGCCTTCTAGTGACCTACCACGCCCGATCCGTCCTCGCCCGAACTCCAGCGAGGTTCCCGAGTTCGCCGCCGTCGCCATAGTGCCTCTTCGTCCACGAGACCGTCGCAGATCGACGCGGCTCGGTCTCCGCTTTCAAACGCGCCCAAAAACGCTGGAAACGGAGCCCCGTACGCAAAATCCGACGCCGGCCGAGGCCTCTCCGCCGCATTTGAGGTCGCCGGGGTAATTTCGGCGCCGGCGCCGATGAGTCGCCGACGTGGCCCGACAGGTGGGGCCCCCTGAGTCACTGGCAGCTGGGCCCCGCGGGCCCAGTTGACCAGGTCAACTGCTGACTGGGCCGGGCCCAGCAGCTGACATGTGGGACCCACGCGCATAATTATTGTTTATGATTAATTAAGTTAATTTAATAGGTTAGTTAGTCACTGACCAGTGAGTCCCTGTTAGCTAATTAGGAATTAGATTAGTTTAAACTCAGTTAGCTAGCCCACTGTCTATGACAGGTGGGTTCCGCAGGTCAAGTCTGACCTGGACCAGCGGGTTTGACTCGCTGACATCATAGTGACATCAGGCTGACGCAGTATCTCTTTTTCTGATAAATTTAAATAATTCCAAAAAATCATTTAAACTTTGAAAACTAATAACTTTTAAACCGTAGCTCAGATCGAAAAACTTAAAAAATGAAAGTTGCTCAGAACGACGAGACGAATCAGAATACGCTCTTCGTTTGTCTGTCACACACCCCTAACTATATGAACATGTAACCGTCCCCTCCGGTTCGTCTGACTGACAGATGTCCGGAACCGGGAAAACTTTCCCGGTAAATTCCCGCTTCGTCCGTAGCACTTAGCATAGCATTAGGGCACCCCCTGCACTGCGTACTACCGTGCCTTGCTATGTGATTGTTTTGCTGCCATGTATTTATATTGTTTCTTCTCCCCCTTTCTTCCCGATAGATTGCGAGAGCGCTGATGATCCGGTGGACAACTACCTCACCGTAGAAGATCCACTTTTGTCTGCAAAGATTCCAGGCAAGCACCCCCTTTTTGAGCATTCCGATATCGCCCATTCTCTTCTCTCTTATGCTTGCATTAGAATCTGCTGCTGTTACTGTATCCTATATCTGCTGCATAGCTTGTTTACTTGTAACCTGCTGCTGATACTTATCTGTTATCCTAAACTGCTTAGAATAGGTTGGGTAGAGACCATCAGAGACCCCACATTATCCCGACTGCCCCGCTGGATGATCAGAAGACCCGTGCAACGGGATTGAAGATCAGGCCCCGACACCGCACGTCACTTCCCCCTTAGTTGCCGACACTACTGGGTTACTATCGAGTGCCGAGGGTGATACCTCGTCAGCACTTCTGATGATAACCTTGTAGGTTAGTTAATCAGTCGTGGTAAGCGAGGGTGATTCCTCCTACACCAACCCCGATAACGACGTCGTCGTGCAACGCTTCAAGTGTGGACCTCGAGGGTGATTCCTCCTTCGTTCACCTTGACGAAAACATCAAGTGGGATTCCATCGAGGGTGACTCCTCAGGGTTCCCCTTGGTGTCAGACACACAGATACTTTGGTTACTATGACTGAACACTGAACCATGATACTAAAGACGGGTCGGCCCTAAGGGGTACCCGCGCGAGCTTATTAGCGAAGTGATGTGGGATCGGGTGGACCTGGATGGTGCTCGAGGGTTGAACACGAGGCGTGGCAGGGCATTCCTCGCCCTTGCCGCAAGTCTTCGAGACGGGGCGACGGGGTCACATCTTTCGTGAGTCTCTGCTCGTTACCGCACTACCAACACACTAACGGTTTGGATATTTGATCCGAGGGGCCCCTAGCCTGATAGCACTAACCATCACGTGGGCATAGTATGGGCGTTCTGCGTCGTATACTTCAGTCGGAGCTTAGTGGACGTCAGCGATTGAGCGGCGCGCGCCGAGTTGGACTGGTTACGCAACTGCGCTTGTATTAAGGGGTGGCTAGGTCTGCTCTCGGCCGCGTTCGCAACGTGCAGGAGTTCCCGGGGCGATGGCCCAAGACCCCTGGGGGCATAGGTTTAGTCCGGCGTGCTGACCTCTCTGTTAAGTATTCGGTCGGGTTGCGGCGTATCATTTGGCCGAGGCCGGGCATGACCCAGAAAAGTGTGTCCGGCCGGAGTTAATCGAGCGTGGTGGGTAACTTGGTGCACCCCTGCAGGGAAGAAAACATCTATCGATAGCCTGTCCTACGGTAACAGACACTCGGAGTTGTATCCCGATCGGTACAACTAGAACTTGAGATGAATTGGATAGTATGGCTCTGGGATTGCTTTCTCGCAGGGAGTCGAGGAAGAATCTCTGGCCGAGGTTGATGATACTACTACTACTTTACATTATGTTAATCTGCACTCTTCTAATGCTGCAAGACCGATGAAGATGATTGAATATGCTAGTCTTCGATAGGACTAGGCTTTTCCCCTCTATTCTGGCATTTCTGCAGCCCAGTCCACCTATACAGCCCCCTTTGAAAATGTTGCATATGTAGTGTAGATCCTTGCTTGCTGAGTACTTCGGATGAGTACTCACGTTTGCTTTATTTTCTTTTTCTCCCCATATCCTTTTGTCGCCGCCAAATGATGGAGTCCCTGAGATAGCAGCCCCCGTCGACGACTACGGTTACTACTACTACCCTCCAGGCGAGTACTTCTACGAGGAGCCGACAGACGACCAGGAGTAGGATTCGAAGGGTCCTAGGCAGGAGGCCTACACCTTTCGATCGTAGTATTTTAATTTTGCCCCGCCTTCATAAAGGCTTATCTCTATTTCTGTAATATATCTGTACCCAGATATCTAATGCTTCCGCTGACACTTGTATGCCATCGAGCTATGTATTCGAGCCCTCGAGGCCCTGGCTTGTAATATTAAGCTTGTATGACTTTATTTATGTTTTAGAGTTGTGTTGTGATATCTTCAAGTAAGTCCTTAGGCTTAATCGTGTGCATTTGCGTGTATGGTTAGTGCACGATTAAGCCGGGGTCGTCACAGTCATGATATTGAAGAAGGATGGTGGGAACACCAGCTCAAAACTGATAAGACATTGCGCCAAATCACTCCTTAACCCTGGTAGGATTTCTGGATCGATCACCTTCTGAGAGATTGCATTGAGGAATGCACATAGCTTCACAATGGCTAGTCGAACGTTTTCCGATAGAAGCCCCCTCAATGCAACCGGAAGCAGTTGCGTCATAATCACGTGGCAGTCATGAGACTTTAGGTTCTGAAACTTTTTCTTTGGCATATTTATTATTCCCTTTATATTCGACGAGAAGTCAGACGGGACCTTCATACTGGGCAGGCATTCAAAAAAGATTTTCTTCTCTTCTTTGGTAAGAGCGTAGCTGGCAGGACCTTCATACTGCTTTGGAGGCATGCCGTCTTTTTCGTGCACACGTTGCTGGTCCTCCCGTGCCTCCAGTGTATCTTTTGTCTTCCCATACACGCCCAAGAAGCCTAGCAGGTTCACACAAAGATTCTTCGTCACGTGCATCACGTCGATTGCAGAACAGACCTTTGGGTCTTTCCAATAGGGTAGGTCCCAAAATATAGATTTCTTCTTCCACATGGGTGCGCGTCCCTCAGCGTCATTCGGAACAAATAGTCCGCCAGGACCCTTTTCAAAGATTACTTGTAAATCATTGACCATAGCAAGTATGTGATCACCAGTACGGACGGCGGGCTTCTTTCGGTGATCTGCCTCGCCTTTGAAATGCTTGCCTTTCTTTCGACATTGATGGTTGGTCGGAAGAAATCGACGATGCCCCAGGTACACATTCTTCCTGCATTTGTCCAAATATATACTTTCGGTGTCATCTAAACAGTGCATGCATGCGTGGTATCCCTTATTTGTCTGTCCTGAAAGGTTACTGAGAGCAGACCAATCGTTGATGGTTACAAACAGCAACGCATGTAGGTCAAATTCCTGCTGGTCGTGCTCATCCCACACACGTACATCTTTTCCATTCCACAGTTGTAAAAGTTCTTCAACTAATGGCCTTAGGTACACATCAATGTCGTTGCCGGGTTGCTTAGGGCCTTGGATGAGAACTGGCATCATAATAAACTTTCGCTTCATGCACAACCAAGGAGGAAGGTTATAGATACATAGAGTCACGGGCCAGGTGCTATGATTGCTGCTCTGCTCCCCAAAAGGATTAATGCCATCTGCGCTTAAACCAAACCATACGTTCCTTGCGTCACCTGCAAAGTCCCCCCATTTTCTCTCGATTTTTCTCCACTGCGACCCGTCAGCGGGTGCTCTCAACTTCTCGTCTTTCTTACGGTTCTCTTTGTGCCATCGCATAAACTTGGCATGCTCTTTGTTTCTAAACAGACGTTTCAACCGTGGTATTATAGGAGCATACCACATCACCTTGGCAGGAACCCTCTTCCTGGGGCGCTCGCCGTCAACATCACCAGGGCCATCTCGTCTGATCTTATATCGCAATGCACCGCATACCGGACATGCGTTCAAATCCTCGTACGCACCGCGGTAGAGGATGCAGTCATTAGGGCATGCATGTATCTTTTGCACCTCCAATCCTAGAGGGCATAGAACCTTCTTTGCTCCGTACGTACTGTCGGGCAATTCGTTATCCTTTGGAAGCTTCTTCTTCAATATTTTCAGTAGCTTCTCAAATCCATTGTCAGATACACCATTGTCTGCCTTCCATTGCAGCAATTCCAGTGTGGTACCGAGCTTTGTGTTGCCATCTTCGCAATTGGGGTGCAACCCTTTTTTGTGATCCTCTAACATGCGATCGAACTTCAACTTCTTCTTTTCACTTTCGCATTGTCTCTTTGCATCAACAATGACCCGGCGAAGATCATCATCGGGCACATCGTCTGGTTTCTTTTGATCTTCAGCTTCCCCCGTTGCAGCATCACCGTATTCAGGGGCACATAGTTGCCATCATCCTCTTCTTCTTCGTTGTCTTCCATCATAACCCCTCTTTCTCCGTGCTTGGTCCAAACATTATAGTGTGGCATGAAACCCTTCTCAAGCAGGTGTATGTGAAGGGTTTTCGAGTCAGAGTAAGCCTTCGTATTCTCACAGATAGGGCATGGACAACACATAAAACCATTCTGCTTGTTTGCCTCAGCCACTTCGAGAAAATTATGCACGCCCTTAATGTACTCGGAGGTGCGTCTGTCACCGTACATCCATTACCGGTTCATCTGCGTGCATTATATATAATTATGTGTGTCAAAAATCATTACAGAACATCATGAATAGAGAAGTGACCAAATTAATAGAAGTTCATCATCACATTAAAACCAAAGTACAGTAGTGATCAAATGTTATTACTGAAAAAATAAATAAATAAAGTTCATACATAGTTCTCATTGAACAACATATAGCTCTCTAGAGCATCTAATTAAACATACATTGAAACTATGTAAACCATTTCAATGCAACAACAAATGCGATCATAATCGCAACTAAGGTAACCATTGATCCAACGGCATAATGATACCAAGCCTCAGTATGAATGGCATATTTTTTAATCTTTCTATTCTTCAAGCGCATTTTATCCATCTTGATCTTGTGATTATCGACGATATCCGCAACATGCAGCTCCAATTCCATCTTCTCGTCCTCAATTCTTTTCAATTTTTTCTTCAAGTAATTGTTTTCTTTTTCAACTAAATTTAACCTCTCGACAAGAGGGTCGGTTGGAATTTCCGGTTCACATACCTCCTAGATAAAAACATCTATGTCACGTTGGTCGGCATAATTGTCATAAACACTAAATGAAACAAATAGTTATAAAAGATAATATATACCACATCCGAATCATAGACAGGACGAGGGCCGACGGGGGCGGATACCAAAACCATCGCACTATATCATAACAAACAATAATAAAAGTAAGAAAATTACCTAAATCATACAAGTAAGAATTTTTTTCTTTTAGAAAGAAAATAAGAACAAGAGACTCACCACGGTGGTGCCGGCGACGAGATCGGCGCGGGCGATCGATGACGGTGAGGACGGGGACGGGACAGGACGGACCGCCAAACCTAGACAAATTTTGAGGAAAATGGAGTTTGGACAAGGAGCTTCGAGAGGAGAAAGCTCAAGTGTGGCTCGGGCATTTCATCGAACACCTCATGTGCATAGGAGGTGAGCTAGAGCACCACAAAGCTCTCCCACGGCCGGCCAAAAAAACAGAGCAGTGGCTCTGCTCGCGGGCAGGGGCGGGGGGATATATAAGCCTCTCTTTAGTCCCGGTTGATGGCTAAAACCGGGACTAAAGGACTACATTTGGTCCCGGTTCCAGCCACCAACCGGGACCAAAGGTTGTGGGCCAGGAGCGAGGCCCATTGGTCTCGGTTCTTGTCTGGAACCGGAACCAAAGGGTCAGACGAACCGGGACCAATGGCCCCCGAGGCCTGGCCGGCACCCTGGCCTCACGAACCGGGACCGATGCCCTTTTGGTCCCGGTTCGTGAGTGAACCGAGATAAGCCTACTAGTGAGTGAATCAGTACAGTTACTAGGAGCGTTGTGGTTAATCGTGGCTGGGGGTCCACCTGTCACCCGGTTTTTCAGGCGGTAATTCGCTAGGTGGGCTGCTCGGTGCTCCCCAAAGCCCGTATCTACCCTCCCGTCATCCAATCTCTCTTCTTCTTCTCCTTCCGAGCGCCTCCACGCTAGGGTTTGAGGCCGCCGCCAGCTAGCTCCGCCGGCACCTCCACCTTCTTCTCTCGCGTCCGGGCATCCCTGCCTTGCGCGGACTGCATCTTGACTCAATCGCTCCCCTCTCTGCTCTCGCCCTTGACATTGTGGGCGAACAGGGAGATCGTGTGCCGATGACCGAAGAGGAGGGTTGGCCTCATCCATACATCTGCAAGCCCAGACGCCTCACTTCCTCCTTCCTCCTCCCCCTCCTCCACCTCCCCCCTCTTGCACCTCACCTGGGCCACCGGATTCCTGCACGCACAAACCTAGCTGCAGCTGCTGCACGGTGGGGAATGGCGGAGGCTGAAGGCGAGCAAGCCATGGTGCTGGTGCAGGTTGAGCCTCCCCTTCCATATAGGGATTCCTCTCCCTCCATGGATGACCATGTAGGGTTCTTTCCACCCTTTTTTCTCTCCCTTCCTAATCTCTCTACTTGCTCCATAGTTTTCCTTTTTCCCCACCTATGAGATTGATTTCTTAGTTTTGATTCAGATTTTCAGGAATTACTGGTGCAACCAATGGACACGAAACACCCAAGAAGGTGACATTAGATGGATCAGGAACTTACAATTAATTTTGTACTATGTTTGTATTCTGTTTAATTCTGACCTTTCCTTTTCTTTTCTTAATAGATGATGCTCAAGGGAAGCGCAGTGTATTATATTATGTGAGAAAAGGTGCCATAACAGTGCAAGGTTAAATTCTCCTTGTTATGTGGTTGATTATGGATTTATGGTAGATTGGGAATGCATAAGTATGAACTAAATAACTTTACTTCTTTCGTTTTTACATAGAAGAATTAGTGCTAGCAAATTCAAAATTAATTTGCAGTGGCTTGATGAAGGTGTAGGGATAACATAAAATTGATTGTGTGAGTGCCAGATATAGTGTCCTACATTTTTTATTGGAAACCGTGTAGGTGTTCTTCTCTGGTCCCACTATTATGGAGTACATGTTTGCTTTCCCTTGGTTTTTCTGCATTGCCTCTATCTTATCTATGAATATATACTACAGTCCAGAAAAGAAATGAACAGAGAAATCAATTAGTAGCATGTAACATTAAAGCATACTCTTTTTAATAAATTAGCACCATCATTCAGAATGGTTTCATGTTAAACTTTTGTTCAATTACTTTTTTTTTTCTTTTTAGCGTAAACTGTGGTTCTCAAAGGCCTATAAAACTTCAGTTGAGTGAAAGTCATGCATTGTCCAGAAAGTTACCAAGTTCAGTCTAGAGAAAATGAATTTTGTTTCTGCTGTGTTGACTCAATGAAGGCTTAACATGTGTGATATGCGCAAAAGAAGCAGATTAGCCGACACTAATTGGGTTTTGGGTCTGTGTGCCCAAGTGGAGCAGCATGATTAGTTTTATGATAAAGTTATATCACAAGCTCCTCATATATGTACAGGTATGGCACCAATAATAATAGGTTATGTTCTGGGATTTTAAACATTATAAAATTGATAGTTAGGCACAAAGTTATTGCTCTTGCAAAAGTTTTCTTGCACTCAAATTGTCACGCGGAAAAACTCATGGGTGTAGCACTTCTTACCTTTCTCCGTTGTTTATGTAATCTATTGCTACCCATAGTAGTCCCTCTAGACATGCCGTCGTTTAGTTACCAAGTGCCGATTGATTAATTTCGTTGTCTTCTTTCTGCTGTAAATTGTTCTGTGGACTAAGTGGCGACTTACAACATATCAGTGTAAGGCTCCTCAACGAGCATACATCAAATTTCCCTTGGTTGATTTGGATGTAGATAATCTCTAATGGATGATTTTATTTCAATAGATAATCTATATTGGATGATTTTATCGGAAGGGTCTATTTTTCTATATTTTCTACAAGGGAGTAAACTGTGTGGAAAAGCGCGCGTTCCCTTCTATTCTTAGTCGTCTCATTGGAATGGTGCGCTACGGCGGCTGGTCGAGGGGCTGCCTGGAACGTGTCGAACTCTGGTGGCACCACGGGCTTGATGTTGGCGCTGATCTACCCCTCGGACGTGCCGTACTCGGCGGTGACCATGCAAGATTGCGGAGCAGCATGGGTGGCGGCATGAGGGGGCACGGGGGTTAGAGGGCGCGGGTGGTTGGGGTCTTATCTCTGTTTGAGGGCCTGTTATTTCTAGCAGATATGCATCTCTGAATTTGGTTCCTCAACGGCATATAGCAGCCATAGTAGACTTAATACCTCGCTTCCCCCAAATCAGTAATGTTGCAGTATAGCGCACAAACAATGTGTAGCTAGGAATGCATTTGTGGTGTAAACAGGAATGGGTCTCACGAACAAAGACTGCAATTAAGATGTTTTCTTTATTTTGCATCCTTTGGTAGTCACCTATTTTATAAATGAATTTATACTTCACCAGGTGGTTAGTACTGCAGATCATTAATCATAAGACTACACTATTTTGTATCTATCAACCTGTTACTGAAATCACTGCAGCTCTCTTATCTCTCTCCGAGCCCAATGGTTAATTGTCGTCCATCAATGGAAAAATCGAGGATGACTTGTTACATAGCTTATGAGGGCATTGGTAATATGATGACATGTTCAAAATAAAGCTATTTTTTCTAGATTCCACATCGTACCTTACCCGAGTCTCTTGTCTCTCTCAGAGTCCAATGGTCAATTGTCGTCCATCATTGAAAAAACCGAAGACGACATATTACATAGCTTAAGGAGGGCATTGGTAATATGATGACATGTTGGAAATAAATGTATTTTTTCTAGATTCCATATTGTACCTTACATGAATGATATCAAATGTTTTTTCTGTATTGTATATTGTACCATACACGAATGATATCAAATGTTACATGTGGAAGTTGTCTTTTGTATCTCATTTTAAATAGATACATGAGAAAATGACATTAAACTTCACGTCAATCCATCAGATGCTCAGACAATACCTTACATTAGGTGTAATGCCTTTACGTCATATTGGTCTACACTAAAGGATTTGTTCCATTTTATATATTCAGTTTGCACTATCATATCATAATTGCTATCATACTCTGCAGTGTGTTCATCTATGCGCATTTAACAAAATTAAACCGTGTTCTTTCTAAATGTGTTCATAGTTTGACTTAGTTGAGTACCTAATGACAGATATGTTCATGCAGGATCTTGCATTTGTTTTGGATGGTTGGGCACTCGAAATAATTTTGAAGTGTTCGTTGGAACCTTCAATAGGATGGCCATGCTGTCAAGAACAATAATATGTTGTCGAATGACACATTTGAAGAAAGCACAGGTTTCTCTTTGGCTATTTCTACCAACAACTTTCTTACCTTTTGACATGTAAATTGATGTTTAAGAAAACTTAGCAGGATGAGCATATTTGTCTTTGGCACTGAATGTTGAATGTCCTTTTTCCTGAAAATAATAATGTTGGGATATCACTGGATGTAGTCTTGCAGTTGATGAACTATATTGTGTTGTGCTTATTTTTATGCTGATAAAAATAAGAATTCACGAGACGTCTATTTGTTGTTCTTCATGAATAAAATTAAGTTGTTGTAAATCTGGTTGACTAATGGTTCCCCTTCCACACTTCACCTTATATGTTATATGCAACAAAAATATATGTCCATTTGCAGATTGATTAAGAAATACGCAGGTGGTGGAGTGCTCAGTTTTTTCAAAGCAGTTGAACTTATAGGCTCATCAAGTAGACTTTAGGTTAATATAAATGACTTAATGAGTTAGAATGTAGATGCACTTTTGGTATCGACGAGTCCTTTGGCTCTTTAACTCTAGCAATCGGTGATGATGGTAATGATGTAAGAATGATTCAAGAGGCTACCGTTGGAGTAGGGATTAGTGGTAAAGAGGGACTACAAGCTGCAAGAGCTGCTGATCATAGCATTGGAAGTATGGATCTTCTATTAATTTTATATCGGTTCCTCATTGTGCAGTTATCGTGTATAATGTATATGTCCATGTAGTTTTTGTATTGTTGAGCAGAGGGGTGTTCTTCTTACGCTTGCATTACGTTAAGCTAGAAAAATGATAAAATTATGAATATTGCATATTGTAGATGTCGTTAAAACAGAGGAAACTCTCCTAAAATTTTGTTTCTGTAAGGATTCAAATCTTTCAGAGAGTTGATAAAAATCGTCTGAATCAGTAAGTAAACTCTCAAAAATATATTCTTTAAGGTCGGATAAAAAGGCACCCGGTCGAACTCCTTCGTGTGCCCCTATCCTTCCAACCACAAGTTGAGGAGGTGCCACGGACAACATCAGTGCGCTTCTTCACTCCTACGCCCCATGGTACAAACAACCAAAATTCTAAATGATCCAACTAGACCAAAATGAAGACTCGACTTGGACTAAATTGTACCTATCAGTGAATTAACAACTAACATAGATATAATAGAGAAAACGACGCTTGAATTAATGACAAACATAAATATGATAGAGAAAAATGGCGCAGCAAAGCGCGCGTATGCATCTAGTTAAAGGATGATGCGGCAGTTTCCTATGTTGGTGTAGGTGGTGTTGTGGTGGCTGTCGAGGTTTCCTCTTCCTGTAACGTGAAGGAGGAGAGGAAGGGTTCGCTTGGTTGGGAGAGTTGGGCCAGATTGGCCAGGCCCATGAGAGAGGAAGTGGAGCAGAGAAAAAAAAAGAGTGAGAGGGAGAAGTTGGGCTCTAGCCCAGAAAAAAATTTAGAAAATGGAAATAAAAGACAGAGAGGTGGGATTGGCCCATTCGGTGGAAAAATAATAGAGAGAAAAGAGACACGCGCATTGAGCCTAGGGAATTCCCTCCATAGTGACAGAGAAAGAAATTATTTTCTTTCTAGGAAAGTCTAGAAAATGAATAATGCTCAATAAAAACCAAATGAACTTCAACAAAATATTCCAAGAAAAAGCATAGGCACATAACTTACTATGTTGAAGACAAGAAAAATAAAACCAACTAAAAGAGAAGAAGAAATCTAAAATTTTAATTTAGGTTGGTATTAGTTCAAATTAAATCCTCCCAATTTATAAAACTCAATTTGAGTTGTTTTAACAAATAAAGCAAAACGAAATTTTCTCGCCCTGATTTTTGGACAAAAAATTCTTAAACATTTCGAAAATCGTGATGTTACAGATCTAACCCCCTTAAAAGAAATCTTGTCCCCGAGATTCTTGCTGACTAAAGAGAATGGGTTTGGATTAGCTACGTCTTCGACACTATTCTTCTCAAAAGCTTATGGAATCACGGTTCATTCTGATCTTGGTGGCAAGCAACTTCGGGGTCTTGGTTGGAGATATTTTGATTGTCGGCTCAAGGCTTGGAAGCAGTCCTTCGGCCTTGGCGATGGTAATCTGATAGCTCCTCTGAGTGGTTGGACATTCTTCGGTCTTGCCCTTCTTTTGCAGATCAAAGCTTTAGTGCGGATAGACTCATTGATCCTTCCTTCATGTTGAACTTATGGTAGGTGTAGTGAAGGTATTCATATCTTCTTCTTCTTCTTCTTTGTGAATGAAGGTCTTCAAATCTTCAATCTTGACAAAAACCATCATCTACTACCCCCCTCGAAAGAGGTTTTCCATAGGGTTCACTTTGATATTGGACCTCTAAGCGGGTTGTTGCAACTTAATTCATCTGATGGTGACCTCCAGGGTTTATAGAGAAGAGGGAAAGAACATAAGAAGAGTAAATGGATCCTACACAAGGCGAAGATACCCTAGAAGATAAACAAAAGATAACACCGAGATAGCCATGAAGCTATCCAAATAAAACTCAAAAGCAACTCATTTTGGCAAGTAGGGTTTTAGTATGTCTGCATAGGAAAATGCCAGAAGAAAAATATGTAGACGATACTCACACAAAAAGGTTTTGCGTCTACAAGCTACGAGTTCTACCACTACAAGGGTGTTAACCAACCTAATCCTATATTGCTGGTCACAATAATCTTGGGGCAAATCTTCGACGTTGATGATTGGAGCATGATCGACGGTTGTTGCCTTCTTGAGGTCTCGAAGTGTCTTCTCTTGGAAAAATGTTGCTACCCAAAGCTTCAGGGGTTGGAGTTATCTTGAAATTCTTGGCACGTCTTGTGATGCTTCTGACTTTTCAACAACATGGGTGGAAAAAGGGTTTCACATGCTATTACGAAGATGGTAGAGAAGTAGAGTTTAAATTTCAATTGAATAAGATGAGATAAGAAGAGCAATAGTGAAGGAGAAGACTACGAGAATGTTTCTTAAAAAAATAGTTTTATTATGAAAATAGTCCTAAGGCTTTCCATTTCTAACTAAGGCCACGCGACTAGGTCGACATCGGCTCTGATACCACTTCTGTGAGAACCCGAAATTAACTTCCAGACCCTCCTGTGTTTAATTGTCAACCCCAGGATCATTGTTGACAACACAGTGAAATGATATCATTGCACAATACGTAAAAGTATTACAAGTAGTATATTTTGCCACAAGGCATACCTAGTAAAATGTCTCATGACATTCATTACATTCAGAAACCAGCGGAAAGTAAAATGTGTAGCGACTTCATCTTAGCCACAGGCAGTCGATGTAGTCCGCGTGACCTCACTCCTACGGATTGCCATACCAGCATCATAGTCATCACCTTCATCTTCATGGAACTCTGTTATCAACAAAATTATTGCCATGAGTACATTACGTACTCAACATGCCTCCCTCGGGGAAGGACCTAATAGCTACATGTGGCTTCAAAGGAAGACTGTATGGCTCATTTGCATAAAGCTAATTTTGTTTGAAACATGGTAGTTGGATAAAAGCAGTTTTAGATGAAAACATGTTTTATCTCCAGAATAACTTTCATCAAAGTGAGGATCCACGATCAACTCACACTCTTCATAGGTTCCAAGAATAGGGGCAAGAGGGAATAAGCAAGACATGTCCTGTATGTCAAGAAAGATTCATGTGTCGTTCATGACCGTGGACATGGCTATTCGAATAGTTTTACACTCTGTAGAGGTCGTACACTTTACCCACACGACACAATCCTTGCATGGGACATGGTACACGCGAGGATGAAATCTGGGCAGTCCATGCATGCTGTGAGATTAGCACTTAATATAGCGAGTAAATGAATACAGAATACCTGAACACTATGATAGGTTAATTCAACAAATACTTGTAGTATACGAGTTGGTTGCTGGGCATTTTAAATGAAGCTGGATACCTTTCTTCATTAACTTCTTTATGATTACTTAAGAGATTCTTATATCAATGCTTGGTGGATCTAGCCAGTAAATGTTGCCGATGGACTTGATGTTGAGCATTTTAAGGCTAGTCATAGTGGGGAGTAACTTAGACTAGTAACATGCGCATGTTACTAGTCTATGTTACTACCTTCATAGTGGGTGGTAACATAAGTGTGATAACATATTAATCTTCATTTATTGCTTTGTAGACTCATTTTGCATTGGGAAGCGCTATATGATGGTAACATATTATGTTACTCTATTTGTCTCTCTCTTCATTAATTACCTGGCACATCATCTTTTTTGCTTATGTGGCATGTATGTTATTACTTATGTTACTCCCACTATGACCAGCCTAAATAGTTGGCTCGGGGCTGGGGTGGGCAGCAGCTCGATTAGACCATTTAAGATGGTTGGTGTAAAATGTCCGTGGGGTCTAGCTTAATTATGTTGAAAATTGACTTCTGTTATGTTAGAGCATTTTTATTTGATGCACGTTTTTCTATTGCACCTATTGTTGCCGCTCAACTACAATAATCACTTATCACTGCTTGGGAACTTGGGGTTATGCAGCTTAAACACGGGCACATGTTTTGTCCCACTCTCAAATACTTCCTCAGTCCCAAAATGTAAGACTTTTTTTTACACTATAATGGTGTAAAAAAATGTCTTACATTTCGGGACGGAGGGAGTAGGTTGTAACCAACACATCAAGCATGTGACCATGCAAATGTTCGGCTTGTGAGACAACTAACTACATACTGATGAGATTTTTTGTGAATGTGCATTGAAATATGAATTTGTTGATCCTTCAAGATTTGTAAGAAAAATGATTTCATTTTTCTAATATTTGTTGATCCTTCAAGATTTGTAAGAAAATGAACTTTGAAGAACATTAACCAAGAGATGCGTTTAAAAATGTTTTCTTGAAGATGTTTTAAAATAACTCGAACGTGATACATCTGCACGGGTGGGCTCTGATAATGAGCCATAATCAACATCATTATGGTGGAATCAATGGCAAATGTAAATTCAGGTGGATGAGCACCATGCAGAGGGCAACGAGGTAGGCCAGACACATGAAAAATAACTAGAACGAAGCATGGCATCCAGTTCGTCGAACAACGCAAGGTTCGTGCATCGACTGTGTTAATGCAACTGCCACTCCTACCCATCTCCTCCTCTCGCTTGAAGCCGGTAGCACCTGGTATTTGGCTTAGACACAGTAACAGAAACGAAAGAAACAACTGCTCCACATAAATGGAGAGTAACTCGATGTATTCTGATCCTCGCAATGTCGCTGGTACAGTTCAGACTGACAAAAACTCAATGCGTTATACTGTATGGATACGGTGAAGAGAAGTTAGGATTCACGTTGTGTGTGTTAAAACTTCATGAATCACGTGGTAGCTGACGGGCATGATTACATCCTCGCGTGGCACCATATTCACTCGTGATTTATCGTTTAGTTCTCCCTTATGAACGTAGGATGGTGCATGTTATAATAATTAAAATAATATTGTAATGGTTTTTACGCATGTACTAGTATAATTGACTATGCGTTGCAACGAAAGATACATTGCTAAATTATACGCCTTCTACTTGTGTTGCTAACAATTTAATAACTATCTTTGTAGCTCCAGAATGTTTTAGTTTATGTTCCTACCTATTGTCTGGATATACCAAGAGAGATCTACAGTCTAATGATGCTACTATGAAATATTTACTCATGGATGAGGCAAGCTCTTCTAGACCACAACTCGTCCAAACACATCTGCCTCGACTATGACAAGGCCTCACTTCTGACCAACCTACAGAAGCTGGTATTAATCAATAAATGAAAAGCTCAATGGAGCAAACATCTGTCGTCATGATACGGCTAAGGAAACCAACTAAGTTCCCTGAATATTCCAATTGTCATGAAACAACTAATGCAATAACTGATGTCATGTTACAAGCTATACCCTGAATTCTAATACTGGATGAAAGTAAACCTCTAATGTATATTTCATGGTGGAAAGCTCCAATGTTAGACAATCACACACGTGTTGAAATGGTGGTAATTTTAACAATGAAAATGAGGAGCTTCTGAATGAGTTAATTACCCTATTAGTACATAAACTTGCAGCGTTGGTACAATTTGACAACTCGCAAAATGACTCAACCTAGCTCCTAAACTTGCTTCTCGGGTTCACTGATGCATAATTAGTGTCCATATTAGCCACACACACCACTGCGGTATGCTGAAAATGGATGGCTAGCCCAGCCAAATCACATAGCTCTTTTTTCCTTATCTATTCGCTTCGCCAAATCCCTAGATACCTCTCCTCTGTTCACGGCGGCATTGGTGGTAACGCTCGCGGCGGTGGCCGTGGCGGCGACTGCAACGAAGAGGTGTGATACGTCCATTTTGCATCATGTTTTCCTACTGTTATTTATAGTGTTTTCAATCAATATAACACCTTTGGAGCAATTCTAATGCCTTTTCTCTCATAATATGCAAGGTTTACGTGAAGATGGAGATTACCAGCAGCTGGAATTCTGGACCTGAAAAAGCTATGTCAGAGATACCTATTCTGCACATCTCCAAATGAGATGAAATTTTACGGAGGTTTATTTTGGAATAAATAAAAAAATACTGAAGCAAAGAAGTACCAGAGGGGGCCACCCAGGTGCCCACAAGGCACCAGGGCGCGCCTGCCCCCTAGGTGCGCCCTGGTAGGTGGTGGGGCCCCTGGCTAGCCTCCGGTGCCCATCTTCTGGTATATAAGCCCATTTGCCCTAGAAAAAAAATAAGGGGAGGACTTTCGGGACGGAGCGCCGCCTTCTCGAGGCAGAACTTGGACAGGAGCACTTTTGCACTCGGGCGGAGTGATTCCGCCGAGGATACTTCCCTCCGGGAGGGGGAAATCGAAGCCGTCATCATCACCAACAACCCTCTCATCGTGGGAAGGCCAATCTTCATCAACATCTTCAACATCACCATCTCATCTCAAACCCTAGTTCATCTCTTGTATTCAATCTTTGTATCAAAACCTCGGATTGGTACCTGTGGGTTGCTAGTAGTGTTCATTACATCTTGTAGTTGATGCTAGTTGGTTTATTTGGTGGAAGATCATATGTTCAGATCTATTATGCTATTCAATACCCCTCTGATCTTGAGCATGAACATGTTTTGTGAGTAGTTACTTTTGTTCTTGAGGAAATGGGAGAAGTCTTGTCATAAGTAATCATGTGAATTTGGTACTCGTTCGATATTTTGATGATATGTATGTTGTTGATTCCCTTAGTGGTGTTATGTGAACATCGACTACATGACACTTCACCATCTTTGGGCCTAAGGGAATGCATTGTTGAGTAGTAATTAGATTATGGGTTTCTAGAGTGACAGAAGTTTAAACCCTAGTTTATGCGCTATTCCGTAAGGGGCTGATTTGGATCCATATGTTTAATGCTATGGTTAGATTTATCTTAATTCTTCTTTCATAGTTGCGGATGCTTGCGAGAGGGGTTAATCATAAGTGGGAGGCTTGTTCAAGTAAGAACAACACCCAAGCACCGGTCCACCCGCATATCAAATTATCAAAGTAGCGAACACGAATCAAACAAACATGATGAAAGTGACTAGATGAAATTCCCGTGTGTCCTCAAGAACGTTTTGATTCCTATAAGAGGCCGTTCCGGCCTGTCCTTTGCTACAAAAAGGATTGGGCTACATTGCTGCACTTTTGTTACCGTTACTATTATTTTCTCGTTACAAATTATCTTGCTATCAAACTATCTGTTACCTATAATTTTAGTGCTTGCAGACAATACCTTGCTGAAAACCGCTTGTCATTTCCTTCTGCTCCTCGTTGGGTTCGACACTCTTACTTATCAAAAGGACTACGATTGATATCCTATACTTGTGGGTCATCAAGACTCTTTTCTGGCGCCATTGCCGGGGAGTGAAGCGCTTCTGGTAAGTGGAATTTGGTAAGAAAACAATTATATTACATGCTGAAATTTACTGTCACTTGTTACTATGGAAAACCATCCTTTGAGGGGTTTGTTCGGGGTATCTTCACCTCGACCGGAAGCACAAAGAGTTGCTCCTCAACCTACTGCACCTACTGAAAATATTTATTATGAGATTCCTTAGGGTATGATAGAGAAACTGCTAGCTAATCCTTATGCAGGAGATGGAACATTACATCCTGATATGCACCTAATCTATGTGGATGAAGTTTGTGGATTATTTAAGCTTGCAGGTTTACCCAGAGATGAAGTTAATAAGAAGGTCTTCCCTTTATCTTTGAAGGGAAAGACATTGACATGGTATAGGCTATGTGATAATATCGGAATGTGGGATTGGAATCGGTTGAAATTGGAATTTCATCAAAAGTTTAATTTTATGCATCTGGTTCATCGTGATCGGAATTATATATATAATTTTTGGCCTCGTGAAGAAGAAAGCATCACTCAAGCTTGGGGGAGGCTTAAGTACATGATGTACACAAGCCCCGATCATGAGCTCCCAAAGGAAATTATCTTATAGTATTTTTATGCTCGGCTTTCTCATGATGATCAAACCATACCCGATTCTTCTTCTACTGGCTCCTTTATGATGAAGACTATTGAATTCAGATGGGGCCTTCTTGAAAGAATTAAATGCAAATATGAAGATTGGGAACTCGACAAAGGTAATGAGTTAGGTATAATACTTGAGTTCAATTGTGTTAAATCTTTTATGGATACCGAAGCTTTTCATAAGTTTAGCACCAAATATGGACTTGACTCTGAGATAGTAGCTTCATTCTGTGAATCATTTGCTACTCATGTTGATCTCCCTAAGGAGAAGTGGTTTAAATATAATCCCCCTGTTAAAGAAAAGATTAAGGAACCTGTTATAGTTAAAGAAGAAACTATCATTTATAATGTTGATTCAGTTGTTCCTACTGCTTATATTGAGAAACCACCTTTCCCTGTTAGGATAGAGAAACATGCTAAGGTTTCAACCATGGTGAACAAAAGTAATATTATAGCACCTAGACCCTATGAACAAATTAAAGTAGAACCTAATATTGCTATGGTTAAAGATCTCTTGGTTGATAATATAGATGGGCATGCTATTTATTTCTGTGATGAAGCTACTAGAATTGCCAAATCCGATACTAAAGATAAGAATAAGCCCGTTGTTGGCATGTTTGTTGTCTCAAGTAAGATAGGAGATCATTGTTATCATGGCTTATGTGATTTGGGTGCTAGTGTGAGTGCTATCCCGTTTACCTTATATCAAGAAATTATGAATGATATTGCTCTTGCTGAAATAGAAGACATTGATGTTACTATTAAGCTTGCAAACAGAGATACTATTACACCACTTGGGATTGTTAGAGATGTCAAAGTCTTATGTGAAAAAATAAAATACCCTACTGATTTTCTAGTCCTTGGTTCTCCACAAGATGATTTTTGTCTCATAATTTTTGGTAGACCTTTCTTGAATACTGTTAATGCTAAGATTGATTGCGCTAAACAAATTGTCAGTGTTAATTTTGGTGATATATCTCATGATTTTAATTTCTCCAAGTTTCGTAGACAACCTCATGATAAAGAACTGCCTAGTAAAGATGAAATTATTGGTGTTGCTTCTATTGGTGTACCTCCTACTGATCTATTATAACAATATTTACTAGACCATGAAAATGATATGCACTTGAATGAAAGAAATGACATAGGTAAGATGTTCTTTGATCAACCACCTATTCTTAAACACAATTTGCCTGATGAAACTCTTGGAGGCCCTCCTCCACCTAAAGGTGATCCTGTGTTTGAATTAAAACAATTGCCTGATACATTGAATATGCTGATCTCGATGAAAAGAAGATATATCCTATTATTATTAGTGCTAACCTTTCAGAGCATGAAAAAAAGAGATTATTAAAAACACTGAGGAAGCACCGTGCTGCTATTGGATATACTCCTGATGATCTTGAGGGCATTAGTCCCACTCTATGTCAGCACAAAATTAATATGGAGCCGGATGCTAAACCAGTTGTTGATCATCAACGACGATCAAATCCTAAGATGAAGGAGGTGGTAAGAACTGAAATATTAGAACTCCTAGAAGCAGGTATAATCTATCCCATAGCTGATAGTAGATGGGCAAGTCCTGTTCATTGTGCCCCTAAAAAAGGAGGCATTATAGTTGTTCCTAATGATAAAAATGAACTTATTCCACAAAGAATTGTGACTGGTTATAGGATGGTAATTGATTTTAGAAAACTAAATAAAGCTACTAGAAAAGATCATTACCCCTTACCTTTTATCGATCGAATGTTAGAAAGCTTGTCTAATCATAAACACTTTTGCTTTCTTGATGGAAATTCCGGTTTCTCTCAAATATCTGTATCACAATCCGACCAAGAGAAAACTACCTTTACTTGCCCTTTTGGAACTTATGCTTATAGATGTATGCCTTTTGGTTTATGTAATGCACCTACTACCTTTCAAAGATGTATGACTGTTATATTCTCTGACTTTTGTGAAAAGATTGTTGAGGTTTTCATGGATGTTTTTTCCGTTTACAGAACTTCTTTTGATGACTGCTTAAGCAACCTTGATCGAGTCTTGCAGAGATGTGAACAAACTAATCTTGTCTTGAATTGGGAGAAGTTCCACTTTATGGTGAATGAATGTATTGTCTTGGGGCATAAAATTTCGGAATGAGGTATTGAGGTAGATAAAGCTAAAGTTGATGCAATTGAGAAAATGTCATGTCCTAAATATATTAAAGGTATAAGAAGTTTTATTGGTCATGCTGGTTTCTATAGGAGGTTCATTAAAGACTTCTCTAAAATTTCTAGGTCTCTTACTAATCTCTTGCAAAAAGATGTTCCGTTTGTTTTTGATGATGATTGTGTAGAAGCCTTCGAAACACTTAAGAAAGCCTTAACTTCTGCACCTATTGTTCAACCACCTGATTGGAACTTACCTTTTGAAATTATGTGTGATGCTAGTGATTATGTTGTTGGTGCTGTTTTAGGACAAAGAATTGATAAGAAATTAAATGTTATACACTATGCTAGCAAAACTCTAGACAGTGCCCAAAGAAATTATGCTACTACTGAAAAGGAATTTCTAGCAGTTGTGCTTGCTTATGATAAGTTCAGGTCTTACATTGTTGATTCTAAAGTAATTGTTCACACCGATCATGCTGCTATTAAATACCTTATGGAAAAGAAAGATGCTAAACCTAGACTCATTAGGTGGGTTCTATTGCTACAAGAATTTGACTTGCATATTACTGATAGGAAGGGAGCTGAGAACCCCGTAGCTGATAATTTGTCTAGGTTGGAAAATATTCTTGATGACCCACTACCTATTGATGATAGCTTTCCCGATGAACAACTAGCGGTCATAAATGCTTCTCGTAATACTCCTTGGTATGCAGACTATGCTAATTACATTGTTGCTAAATTTATACCACCTAGTTTTACATACCAACAAAAGAAAAATTCTCCTTTGATTTAAGACATTACTTCTGGGATGACTCACACCTTTATAATGGAGTACATGGTATTATTAGACATTGTATACCTAAGCATGAACAGGAACAAATCCTACGGAAATGTCACTCCGAGGCTTACGGAAGACACCATGCTGGAGACAGAACTGCACACAAGGTATTACAATCTGGTTTTTATTGGCCTACTCTTTTCAAGGATGCTCGAAAGTTTGTCTTATCTTGTGATGAATGTCAAAGAATTGGAAATATTGGTAGACGTCAGGAGATGCCTATGAATTATTCACTTGTTATTGAACCATTTAATGTTTGGGGTTTTGATTATATGGGACCTTTTCCTTCCTCTAATGGGTATACACATATTTTGGTTGCTGTTGATTATGTTACTAAGTGGGCAGAAGCTATTCCAACTACTAGTGCTGATCACAACACTTCCATCAAAATGCTTAAGTAAGTTATTTTCCCAAGGTCCGGAGTCCCTAGATATTTAATGACTGATGGTGGTTCACATTTTATCCATGGTGCATTCCGTAAACCGCTTGCTAAATACGATGTCAACCATAGAATTGCATCCCCCTATCACTCTCAATCTAGTGGTCAAGTTGAGTTGAGCAATAGAGAAATAAAATTAATTTTGCAAAAGACAGTCAATAGATCTAGAAAGAACTTGTCTAAGAAACTTGATGATGCATTATGGGCTTACATAACTACTTATAAAAATCCTATGGGTATGTCTCCATATAAAATGGTTTATGGAAAAGCATGTCATTTACCTCTTGAGTTCGAACATAAAGCATATTGGGCAATTAAAGAACTCAATTATGATTTCGAACTTGCCGGTGAAAAGAGGTTATTTGACATTAGCTCACTAGATGAATGGAGAACCCGAGCTTATGAAAATGCCAAATTGTTTAAAGAAAAATTTAAAAGATGGCATGACAAAAGAATCCAAAAACGGGAATTCAAAGTGGGTGAGTATGTTCTATTTTACAATTCTCATTTTAGTTTTTTTGCAGGAAAACTTCTCTCCAAATGGGAAGGACCATATATCATCGAAGAAGTTTATCGCTGTGAGCTATTAAGATCAATAATGCCGAAGGCAGTAATCCGAAGGTGGTTAATGGACAAAGAATTAAGCATTATATTTCAGGTACGCCTATTAATGTCGAAACTAACATTATTCAAACTATGACACCGGAGGAATACATAAAAGAGGCCTTCCAAAACACTCCAGAACCATGAAAAGGAAGAGGTACGTGATAACTGATAACCCACAAGTATAGGGGATCAATCATAGTCCTTTCGATAAGTAAGTGTGTCGAACCCAACGAGGAGTAGAAGGAAATGACAAGCGGTTTTCAGCAAGGTATTCTCTGCAAGCACTGAAATTATTGGTAACAAATAGTTTGGTAGCAAGGTAATTCGTAACGGGTAACAAGTAACAAGTGTAACAAAGGTGCATCAAGGTGGCCCAATCCTTTTTATAGCAAAGGACAAGCCTGTAGGAACTCTTATATAAAGCAAAGCGCTCCCGAGGACACATGGGAATTATCATCAAGTTAGTTTTCATCATGCTCATATGATTCGCGTTCGTTACTTTGATAATTTGATATGTGGGTGGACAGGTGCTTGGGTGCTATCCTTACTTGGACAAGCCTCCCACTTATGATTAACCCCTCTCGCAACCATCCGCAACTACGAAAGAAGAATTAAGACAAATCTAACCATATCATTAAACATATGGATCCAAATCAGCCCCTTACGAAGCAACGCATAAACTAGGGTTTAAGCTTCTGTCACTCTAGCAACCCATCATCTACTTGCTACTTCCCAATGCATTTCCCTAGGCCCAAATCATGGTAAAGTTTCATATCCACGTCGGATGTGAAGGGGGGGGGGTGTTAAGTATATTATATCTCCTCTTCCTATCAAATCGGTCTTTTGGGATAGTTGGTTGATAGGAATATCTTAACATGGTATCAGACCTGAGGTCTTGGGTTCAAGTCTCAGTCCTCGCATTTTCCCCAATCATTTATACACGCCCACGTCGGGTGTGGAGGGAGGTGTTGATCATTCCATATCCACGTCGGATGTGAAGGGGGGGTGTTAAGTATATTATATCTCCTCTTCCTATCAGATCGGTCTTTTGGGATAGTTGGTTACATCTCATCAAAATATCGAACGAATACCAAAATTCACATGATTACTTATAACGAGACTTCTCCCATGTCCTCAGGAACAAAAGTAACTACTCACAAAGCATATTCATGTTCAAGATCAGAGGGGTATTAAATAGCATTAAGGATCTGAACATATGCTCTTCCACCAATTAAACCAACTAGCATCAACTACAAGGAGTAATCAGCACTAGTAGCAACCCATAGGTACCAATCTGAGGTTTTGAGACAAAGATTGAATACAAGAGATGAACTAGGGTTTGAGATGAGATGGTGCTGGTGAAGAAGTTGATGAAGATTGGTCCTCCCACGATGAGAGAATCGTTGGTGATGATGATGGCTTTGATTTCCCCCTCCCGGAGGGAAGTTTCCCCGGCAGAATCGCTCCGCCGGAGCCCTAGATTACTTCTGCCCAGGTTCGCCTTGAGACGGCGGCGCTTCATCCCGAAAGTCTCCTCCTTATTTTTTCTAGGTCAAAACCCTTTATATAGCAGAAGATGGGCACCGGAGGCTGTCCAGGGGGCCCACAAGCTCAGGGGGCGTGCCTTGGGGGGTAGGGCACGCCCCCAGGCTTGTGGCCACTGGTGGGTCCCCTCCTAGTATTTCTTCGCCCAATATTTTTTATATATTCCAAAATAATTCTCCGTAAAGTTTCAGGACATTTGGAGTTGTGCAGAATAGGGATCTCAGATTTGCTCCTTTCCAGTCCAGAATTCCAGCTACTGGCATTCTCCCTCTTCATGTGAATCTTGTAAAATAAGAGAGAAAAGGTATGAGAATTGCGCCATAAAGTGTAATAACAGTCCATAATGCAATAAATATCAACATAAAAACATGATGCAAAATGGACGTATCAACTCCCCCAAGCTTAGACCTCGCTTGTCCTCAAGCGAAAGCCGAAATTGATAATCATGACCACATGTTTAGAGATAGAGGTGTCGATAAAACGAAATACGGACATGAAGGCATCATGATCATCATTAGAACAACAATATATTTTGTCATATAACTTCTCATGCTAAAGTGATAGTTTGTTCACAAGGTAAAGTATGAACCATAAACTTCATTGAAAACTAAAAAACTATGATCTTGGTCATTGATGCGATTGCAATTTGTTATAATGTCAGAAAGAGTCCATGTAAGAACTTTTATTTAGCAAGTTCACATACTCAACCATCATGTAGTCTTTCACAATTGCTAACACTCACGCGATACTTATGAGATGAAAGCTTCAGTCAGACACATAGAAAGATAGGGGCTTATAATTTCGCCTCCCAACCATTTACCTCAAGGGTAATGTCAACAGTAATAACTCATGATCACCTACATCCGAGTGGATATGTGTGTCTAGATCTTTCCCCAACACATAGTGCTTGCCAAAAAGAGAAAAATAAAAGGAATGGTGAAGATCACCATGACTCTTGCATAAAGGTAGGTACTTTAAAAGTAAAAGATAGTCCCTTCACAGAGGGAAGCAGAGGTTGTCATGCGCTTTTTATCTGGATCAAAATCTTAGTGCAAAGGAACGTCACTTTATATTGCCACTTGTGATAGCGAACTTTATTATGCAGTTCGTCACTTTTATTTATTCCCCATCACAAGTTCGTACAAATCTTATTTTCCTCACACTAAAAGATCATACATATTTAGAGAGCAATTTTTATTGCTTTGCACCGATGACAACTTACTTGAAGGATCTTACTCAATCCATAGGTAGGTATAGTGGACTCTCATGACATGAAACTGGGTTAACGGTTTTTGGATGCACAAGTAGTATCTCCACTTGGGACGGAATTTTGGCTAGCATGGGATGAAAAGCAAGCTCAACATGTTGGAGGATCCATGACAATATAACCTCTATTCGGATATAAGAAAACATAACCCATTACATTGTCTTCCTTGTCTAACATCAACTTATTAGCATATAATATTTTAATGAGTGCCCACAATCATAAAAGATGACCAAGATAGTGTATTTATATGTGAAACCTCTCTTTCCTTATCATTTCTCATTAATTGCAACAATGACCAATACTATGTTTGTCAACCTTCAATAAATTTCATGCATTATACTTCTTATACGTGAAGTCATCACTCTCCATAAGATTATTATATAATCTTTTATTTCCCTTATTCTTTTTCATCTCTAATATCCAAGCAAGAAAGCAAAACACTCAGCTCAAAACTAAGCTTTATTATATAACTCTCATACTCGATTACATAGATAGATCATGAAGCAAAAACTTGAATACTAGATCATACTAAAACTTTTATTCTACTAGATCATGATTTAACCAAAAGGATCGAACTAAAGTAGATGATAAAGATAAAGATATGATGGTGATACGATACCGGGGCACCTCCCCCAAGCTTGGCACAAGCCAAGGGGAGTGCCCATACACGTGTACTCAAGTCTCCTTCTTTGGAGGTGATGGTGCAATATTCTTGGCGATGATGCCTCTCAGAATGCGATTTTCCTCTTTGAGCTTATTAATTTGCTGCCTGAGATCCATAATTTCCTTGTGGAGCTTTCCTATGACGGTTAAAGCACCGTCCACCCACGGGTGCATCCTGGCTGCAGAGGAAGAAGCAACTCTCTTTTTCAATTTATTGTAAAAGATAAATTTGGTATTGGGAGGTTTGACCAAATTCGACAGTCTTGATTTCTTGAATTCCACATGCATGTCACCAGGTTGAGGCAGAGAAGTGACTTCTTGATCCTCCTCCATGGAGTCCACTCTTTTCAGGTCGGCCTCTATTTCTTCCTTCGCTGACCACCCATAGGGATCAACTTCACCGTGCGCTCTTGGACCCGCCGTGAGGTGGGAGACATGACTCTCCCCGACTGATTCTTGTGAAGACATATTGCTCTAAATCTGCCACAGAAATAGCTCGAAACAAGAACAGAGAATATTGTTGCAATACGGTGGTCAAAACCTCCAGGAGTTTATATAATGAATTTTTATCATGCAAAACAACTAATCTAGGAGAAAACGGAGTCCGGACGGCGCACGAGGGCACCACAAGCTCGGGAGGCGTGCCCAGGGGGGTAGGGCGCGCCCCCAGGCTTGTCGCCTACTCGTGCACTTCCCGGACTACTTATTATTTTCCTAATTTTTTAAATATTCTAAAACAGAGTAAAATTGCTTTTATGGAACTTTTGGAGTCGGTTTACTTACCGTATCACATACCTATTCCTTTTCAGGGTTCTGGAACGTTCCAAAAAGTTTCCTTTATGTACTCCTCCGGTGTTATGGAATGAATAATGTTAGTCTCCATATTTATAGGCGTACCTGAGATATAGTGCTTGATTCTTTGCCCGTTCACCACCTTCGGGTTGGTACCTTCGACGTTGTTGATCTTGATAGCACCGGAACGATAAACTTCTTCGATAATGTAAGGCCCCTCCCATTTGGAGAGAAGTTTTCCTACAAAGAATCTTAAATGAGAGTTGTATAGCAAGACTTGGTCACCAACGTTAAATTCCCGCTTTTGTATTCTTTTGTCGTGCCATCTTTTAACCTTTTCTTTAAACAGTTTAACATTTTCATAGGCTTGGATTCTCCATTCATCAAGTGAGCTAATGTCAAATAACCTCTTTTCACCGGCAAGTTTAAAATCATAATTGAACTCTTTAATTGCCCAAGAAGCTTTATGTTCTAATTCAAGAGGTAAGTGGCATGCTTTTCCATAAACCATTTTATATGGAGATATACCCATAGGATTTTTATAAGCAGTTCTATAAGCCCATAGTGCATCATCAAGTTTCTTAGACCAATTCTTCCTAGATCTGTTGATAGTCTTTTGCAAGATCAACTTTATTTCCCTATTACTTAATTCTACTTGACCACTAGACTGAGGATGATAAGGAGATGCAATTCTATGGTTAACATCATATTTAGCAAGAAGTTTACGGAAAGCACCATGAATGAAATGTGAACCATCGTCTGTCATTAAATATATAGGGACCCCAAACCTAGGGGAAATAACTTCTTTAAGCATTTTAATAGAAGTATTGTGATCAGCACTACTAGTTGGAATAGCTTCTACCCACTTAGTAACATAATCAACAGCAACTAAAATATGAGTATATCCATTGGAGGAAGGAAAAGGTCCCATATAATCAAATCCCAAACATCAAATGCTTCAATAACAAGTGAATAGTTCATAGGCATTTCCTGACGTCTACCAATATTACCAATTCTTTAACATTCATCGCAAGATAGAACAAACTTACGTGCATCTTTAAAAAGAGTAGGCCAATAGAAACCAGATTATAATACCTTGTGTGCAGTTCTGTCTCCCGCATGGTGTCCTCCGTAAGCATCGGAGTGACACTTCCGTAGGATTGTTCCTATTCATGCTCAGGTATATAACGTCTAATAATACCATCTACTCCTTTATATAGATGCGGGTCATCCCAAAAGTAATGTCTTAAATGAAAGGAAAACTTTTTCTTTTGTTGGTATGTGAAACTAGGTGGTATAAATTTAGCAACAATATAATTAGCATAGTCTGCATACCAAGGGGTATTACGAGAAGCATTTATGACAGCTAGTTGTTCATCGGGAAAGCTATCATCAATAGGTAGTGGTTCATCAAGAATATTTTCTAATCTAGACAGGTTGTCAGCTACTAGATTCTCAGCTCCCTTCCTATCAGTAATATGCAAATCAAATTCTTGTAGCAAAAGAACCCACCTAATAAATCTAGGTTTAGCATCTTTCGTTTCCATAAGGTATTTGATAGCAGCATGATCGGTGTGAACAATTACTTTAGAATCAACTATGTAAGACCTGAACTTATCACAAGCAAACACAACAACTAAAAATTCCTTTTCAGTGGTATCATAATTTCTTTGAGCACTGTCCAGATTGCTAGCATAATGAATGATATTTAATTTCTTATCAACTCTTTGTCCTATAACAGCACCAACAGCATAATCACTAGCATCACACATAATTTCAAAGGGTAAGTTCCAATCAGGTGGTTGAACAATAGGTGCAGAGATTAAGGCTTTCTTAAGTATTTCAAATGCTTCTACACAATCATCATCAAAACCGAATGGAACATCTTTTTGCAAGAGATTAGTAAGAGGCATAGAAATTTTAGAGAAGTCTTTAATAAATCTCCTATAGAAACCATCATGACCAAGGAAACTTCTTATACCTTTGGTATCTTTAGGATATGGCATTTTCTCAATTGCATCAACTTTAGCTTTATAAACTTTAATACCTCTTTCGGAAATTTTATGCCCCAAGACAATACCTTCATTCACCATAAAGTGGCACTTCTCCCAATTCAAGACAAGATTAGTTTCTTCACATCTCTGCAAAACTCGATCAAGGTTGCTTAAGCAATCATCAAAAGAAGTTCCGTAAACGGAAAAGTCGTCCATGAAAACCTCAACAATCTTTTCACAAAAGTTAGAGAATATAGCAGTCATACATCTTTGAAAGGTAGCGGGTGCATTGCATAAACCAAAAGGCCTACGTCTATAAGCAAAAGTACCAAAAGGGCATGTAAAAGTAGTTTTTTCTTGATCCTCTTGTGACACAGGTATTTGGGAAAAACCAGAGTATCCATCTAGAAAACAGAAGTGTATATGTTTTGATAACCTCTCTAGCATTTGATCAATAAATGGTATAGGGTAATGATCTTTCCTAGTAGCTTTGTTTAGTTTTCTAAAATCAATTACCATCCTATAGCCCATTATAAATCTTTGTGGGATAAGTTCATTTTTATCATTAGGGACAACAGTAATACTTCCCTTCTTAGGAACACAATGAACATGACTTACCCATCTACTATCAGCTATAGGATAGATTATACCTGCCTCCAGAAGCTTTAATATTTCATTTCTTACCACTTCCCTCATCTTAGGATTTAATCGTCGCTGGTGATCAACAACTGGCTTAGCATCAGGCTCCATATTAATCTTGTGCTGACATAGAGTGGGACTAATGCCTTTAAGATCATCAATAGTATATCCAATAGCGGCACGGTGCTTCCTTATAGTTTTCAATAATCTCTTTTCTTCATGCTCTGAAAGGTTAGCGCTAATAATAATAAGATATATTTTGTTTTCATCAAGTTAAGCATATTTCAATGTATCAGGCAATTGCTTAAGCTCAAACACAGGATCACTCTTGGGTGGAAGAGGATCTCCAAGAGTCTCAACAGGAAAATTGTGTTTCAAAATAGGCATTTGTTTGAAGAATATCTCATCTATTTCGTTTCTTTCATTCATATGCATATCATTTTTGTGGTCTAGCAAATATTGTTCTAACGGATCAGTAGGAGGCACGACAATAGAAGCAAGACCAATAATTTCATTCTTAATAGATAATTATTTATCATGAGGTTGTCTACGAAATTTGGAGAAATTAAACTCATGAGACACATCACCAAAGTTAACACTAATAGTTTCCTTAGTGCAATCAATCTTAGCATTAACCATATTCAGGAAAGGTCTACCAAATATAATGGGACAAAAATCATCTTGTGGGGAACCAAGGACTAGAAAATTAGTAGGGTATTTTATTTTCCCACACAAGACTTCAACATCTCTAACAATCCCAAGAGGTGTGATAGTATCTCTATTAGCAAGTTTAATAGTAACATCAATGTCTTCTATCTCAGCAGGTTCAATATCATTCATAATTTCTTGATATAAGGTAAAAGGGATAGCACTCACACTAGCACCCAAATCACATAAGCCATGGTAACAATGATCTCCTATTTTAACAGAGACAACATGCATGCCAACAACGTGTCTATTTTTATATTTATCATCGGGTTTAGCAATTCTAGCAGCTTCACCACAGAAATAAATAACATGCCCATCGATATTATCAACCAAGAGATATTTAACCATAGCAACATTAGGTTCAACTTTAATTTGTTCAGAGGGTGTAAGTGTTCTTATATAACTTTTGTGGACCAGAGTTGAAACCTTAGCATGTTCTTTTATCCTTACAGGAAAGGGGGGGGGGGGGGGTTTCTCAATATAAGCAGTAGGAATAACTGGATTAACACTATAAGTAATAATTTATTCTTTAGCTTTAGTAGATTATTCTAATTCTACTTCAATAGGTGGATGGTATTTAAACCAGTTCTCCTTGGGGAGATCAACATGAGTAGCAAATGATTCACAGAAAGAAGCTACTATCTCAGAGTCAAGTCCATACTTAGTGCTAAATTTATGAAAAGCATCGGTATCCATAAAAGTTTTAACACAATCAAACTCAAGCTTTATACCTGACTCTTTACCTTTGTCGAGTTCCCAATCTTCAGAGTTGCATTTAATTCTTTCCAAAAGATCCCATCTAAATTCAATAGTCTTATTCATAAAAGAACCATTGCAAGAAGTATCGAGCATGGATTGATCATTACGAGAAAGCCGAGCATAAAAATTATGTATAATAATTTATCTTGAGAGCTCATGATTGGGGCATGAATACATCATTGACTTAAGCCTCCCCCAAGCTTGAGAAATACTTCCTCCTTCACGATGCCAAAAATTATATATATAATTCCGATCACGATGAACCAGATGCATAGGATAAAACTTCAGATGAAATTCCAATTTCAGTCGGTTCTAGTCCCATATTCCAGTATCATCACATAGCCTATACCATGTCAATGCTTTTCCCCCCAAAGATAAGTGGAAAACCTTCTTCTTAACTTCATCTCCGGGTAAACCTGCAAGCTTAAACAATCCACAGATTTCATCCACATATATCAGGTGCATATCAGGATGCAATGTTCCTTCTCCTGCATAGGGACTTTCTCTATCATACCAGAAGGAATTTCATAATAAATATTTTCAGTAGGTGTAGTAGGTTGAGGGGCAACTCTTTGTGCTTCCGGTCAAGGTGAAGATACCCCGAACAAACCCCTCAAAGGATGGTTTTCCATAGTGACAAGTAATAGTAAATTTCAGCACGTAATATAAATGTTTCCTTACCAAATTCCACTCACCAAAGGCGCTTCACTCCCCGGCAACGGCGCCAGAAAAGAGTCTTTATGACCCACAAGTATATGGGATCAATCATTGTCCTTTCGATAAGTAAGAGTGTCAAACCCAACAAGGAGCAGAAGGAAATGACAAGCGGTTTTCAGCAAGGTATTCTCTGCAAGCACTGAAATTATCGGTAACAAATAGTTTGGTAGCAGGGTAATTCGTAACGGGTAACAAGTAACAAGTGTAAAAAAGGTGCAGAAAGGTGGCCCAATCCTTTTTATAGCAAAGGACAAGCCTGTACGAACTCTTATATAAAGCAAAGTGCTCCCGATGACACATGGGAATTATCATCAAGTTAGTTTTCATCATGCTCATACGATTCGCGTTCGTTACTTTGATAATTTGATATGTGGGTGGACCAGTGCTTGGGTGCTATACTTACTTGGACAAGCCTCCCACTTATGATTAACCCCTCCCGCAAGCATCCGCAACTACGAAAGAAGAATTAAGGTAAATCTAACCATAGCATTAAACATATGGATCCAAATCAGCCCCTTACGAAGCAACACATAAACTAGGGTTTAAGCTTCTATCACTCTAGCAACCCATCATCTACTTGATACTTCCCAATGCATTTCCCTAGGCCCAAATCATGGTGAAGTGTCATGTAATCGACGTTCACATAACACCACTAGAGGAAAGACAACATACATCTCATCAAAATATCGAACGAATACCAAATTCACATGATTACTTATAACGAGACTTCTCCCATGTCCTCAGGAACAAAAGTAACTACTCATAAAGCATATTCATGTTCAAGATCATAGGGGTATTGAATAGCATTAAGGATCTAAACATATGATCTTCCACCAAATAAACCAACTAGCATCAACTACAAGGAGTAATCAACACTACTAGCAACCCACATGTACCAATCTGAGGTTTTGAGACAAAGATTGAATACAAGAGATGAACTAGTGTTTGAGATGAGATGGTGCTGGTGAAGATGTTGATGAAGATTGGTCCTCCCACGATGAGAGGATCGTTGGTGATGATGATGGCTTCGATTTCCCCCTCCCGAAGGAAAGTTTCCCCGGTGGAATCGCTCCGCCGGAGCCCTAGATTGCTTCTGCCCAGGTTCTGCCTCGAGACGGCGGCGCTTCGTCTCGAAAGTCTCCTCCTTATTTTTTTTCTAGGTCAAAACCCTTCATATAGCAGAAGATGGGCACCGGAGGCTGGCCAGGGGGCCCACAAGCTCAGGTGGCGCGCCCTGGGGGTAGGGCGCGCCCCCCGGCTTGTGGCCACCTGGTGGGTCCCCTCCTAGTGTTTCTTCGCCCAGTATTTTTTATATATTCCAAAATAATTCTTCATAAAGTTTCAGGACATTTGGAGTTGTGCAGAATAGGGATCTCAGATTTGCTCCTTTCCGGTCCAGAATTCCAGCTGTCGACATTCTCCCTCTTCATGTGAATATTGTAAAATAAGAGAGAAAAGGTATGAGAATTGCACCATAAAGTGTAATAACAGTCCATAATGCAATAAATATCAACATAAAAACATGATGCAAAATGGACGTATCAATATGGTAAGTAAACTGACTAACCTATTAACCTAGAGCCCAGTGCCAGTGCCAGTTTCTGTTTTTTCCTTGTTATTATAATTTTTGATTGTTCCATGCTATTATATTATCTATTTTGGATATTTTATATGCATTAATATGCTATTTTATATTATTTTTGGGAATAACCTATTAACCTAGAGCCCAGTGCGAGTTTCTGTTTTTTCCTTGTTTTTGAGTTTCGTAGAAAATGAATACCAATCGGAATAAAACTTTCACGATGATTTTTCTTGGAACAGAAGGAAACCAGGAGACTTGGAGATGAAGTCGGAGGAGCCACGAGGCGGCCACAAGGATGGAGGGTGTGCCCCCCACCCTTGTGGGCCCCTCGTGCACTTCCTGACCTAATTCTTTCGCCTATATATACTTATATATCCCCAAACCAACAGAGGCATCCACGAAAAGACTTTTCCACCGCCGCAACCTTCTGTACCCGTGAGATCCCATCTAGGGACCTTTTTCGGCACCCTGTCGAAGGGGGATTAGATCACGGAGGGCTTCTACATCAACACCATTGCCCTTCCGATGAAGCATGAGTAGTTTACCACAGACCTACGGGTCCATAGCTAGTAGCTAGATGGCTTGTTCTCTCTCTTTGATTCTCAATACCATGTTCTCCTCGATGTTCTTGGAGATCTATTCGATGTAATACTTTTTTGCGGTGTGTTTGCCAAGATCCAATGAATTGTGGATTTATGATCAGCTTATCTATGAATATTATTTGAATCTTCTCTGAATTCTTATACGCATGATTTGATATCTTTGTAATTCTCTTCGAACTATCAGTTTGGTTTGGCCAACTAGATTGGTTTTTCTTGCAATGGGAGAAGTGCTTAGCTTTGGGTTCAATCTTGCGGTGTCCTTTCCCAGTGACAGTAGGGGCAGCAAGGCACGTATTGTATTGTTGCCATCGAGGATAAAAAGATGGGGTTTTCATCATATTGCTTGAGTTAATTCCTCTGCATCATGTCATCTTGCTTAATGCATTACTCCGTTCTTTATGAACTTAATACTCTAGATGCATGCTGGATAGCGGTCGATGTGTGGAGTAATAGTAGTAGATACAGAATCGTTTCGGTCTACTTGACACGGACATGATGCCTATATTCATGATCATTGCCTTAGATATCGTCATAACTTTGCGCTTTTCTATAAATTGCTCGGAAGTAATTTGTTCACCCACCGTATTATTTTTGAGAGAAGCCTCTAGTGAAACCTATGGCCCCTGGGTCTATTTTCTATCATATAACTTTCTATTTTCCATCATATAATCTTCTACTTTTCATCATACAAGTTTCCGATCTACTATTTTGCAATATTTTACTTTTCGATCTATAAAGTAAAAATACCAAAAATATTTACTTTATCATTTATCTATCTCTATTAGATCTCACTTTTGCAAATAACCGTGAAGGGATTGACAACCCCTTTATCGCGCTGGGTGCAAGTTGTTTGATTGTTTGTGCAGGTATTCGGTGATTTGTGCGTTGTCTCCTACTGGATTGATACCTTGGTTCTCAAACTGAGGGAAATACTTATCTCTACTTTGCTGCATCACCCTTTCCTCTTCAAGGGAAAAACCAACGCAAGCTCAAGAAGTAGCAGGAATAATTTCTGGCACCGTTGCCGGGGAGATCTACGCCAAGTCAAGATATACCAAGTACCCATCATAAAACTCTCATCTCTTGCATTACATTATTTTCCATTTGCCTCTCGTTTTCCTCTCCCCCACTTCTAAAATGATTTGCAAAAAAATTGCCTTTTTGTTTGCCTTCTTTCCGTTCGATCTTTTGTTTGCTTGTGTTACCATGTGCCTTCTTTTTTGCTTGCATCTTCGCTTGCTAAAAGTTTATGGATCCTCATCCACTTGCTAATCTCTTTAAGAGATCCAATTATGATGAACCAATTTCTCGTGATTTGAGTGCACTAGATTATCTTTATGAAGTTTTGCTTGAAATCCGTGAATCTAAAAATTGTGATGAAGTGCTTTATGAAGTGATTTATGATAGATCTTTGAATGAAAAGCATGATTGCAATGATGTTATTATAAATTGTATTAATGTCAATTATGTTAATGATATGCAAAACCCCAAGCTTGGGGATGCTAATTTTGCTATGTCCACTACTTGTTGCAATGATCATGATTGGGGTGATTCTTCTTATGATCTTGAAAATTTATTTAGGCCCCATGATGAATATGAGATTGATAATAATGTTTGCTATAATATTGAAAGTGGGTTTGGAAGAGTGTCAACTTTAGATCCCACATATTTGGAGAATGTTCAATCTTATGATTTTTTTTTGATAAAAGTGGGTTTGGAGAGGTCATGACTTTAGTTAATGTTAATCCCACTATTTTGGAAGAGTGTCAACTTCGCATGCATGTGGATCGTGTTGAGAATATGTTATGTGATAGCTATATTGTTGAATTTGCTTATGATCCTACATGTAATTATTATGAGAGAGGAAAATATGGTTGTAGAAATTTTCATGTTACTAAATTACCTCTCTTCATGTTGAGATTGCTATCGTCTCTTTCTTCTTCCTTGCATATGCTAGTTTTTGCTTGTCTTGATAATTTGTTTGCTTATAAAATGCCTATGCATAGGAAGTATGTTAGACTTAGATGTGTTTGTCACGTGTTTTATGATGCTCTCTTTGTGCTTCAATTCTTCTCTTTTATGTGAGCATCATTGAAATTATCAATGCCTAACTAAAAGGCTTTAAAGAAAAGCGCTTGTTGGGAGACAACCCAATATTTTTCTTTCCTGTTTTTCAATAAATAATTCATCTAGCCTCTGGTTAGATGTGGTTTTATGTTTTAATTAGTGTTTGTGCCAAGTAAGACATTTGGGATGGCTTACGGTGATAGTTGATTTGATCTTGCTGAAAAACAGAAACTTTTGCGTCCAGTCTCAGAATTTTAATAATTCACTGGAGCGTTGAAAAACCCTGAATTTTTTATACAAGATTTATATACAAATTTAATATTTTTCCTAATTTTTCAGAAATTTTGGAGTTATAGAAGTATTAGAACAATTTGGATCTTCGCAGACTGTTCTGTTTTTGACAGATTCTGTTTTCTTTGTGTTGTTTGCTTATTTTGATGAATCTATGGGTAGTATCGGGGGGGTATGAACCATGGAAAAGTTGAAATACAGTAGATATTACACCAATATAAATAAATAATGAGTTCACAACAGTACCAAAATGGTGATTTATTTTCTTATACTAACGGAGCTTATGAGATTTTCTGTTGAGTTTTATGTTGTGAAGTTTTCAAGTTTTTGGGTAAGGATTTGATGGACTATGGAATAAGGAGTGGCAAGAGCCTAGGCTTGGGGATGCCCAAGGCACCCCAAGGTAATATTCAAGGACAACCAAGAGCCTAAGCTTGGGGATGCCCCGGAAGGCATCCCCTCTTTCGTCTTCGTCTATCGGTAACTTTACTTGAGGCTATATTTTTATTCACCCCATGATATGTGTTTTGCTTGGAGCGTCTTGTATAATTTGAGTCTTTGATTTTTAGTTTGCCACAATCATCCTTGCTGTACACACCTTTTGAGAGGGACACGCATGAATCGTGATTTATTAGAATACTCTATGTGCTTCACTTATATCTTTTGAGCTAGGCAATTTTGCCCTAGTGCTTCACTTATATCTTTTTAGAGCACGGCGGTGGCTTTATTTTATAGAAAGTATTGAACTCTCATGCTTCACTTATATTATTTTGAGAGTCTTTAAATAGCATGGTAATTTTCTTTGGTTATAAATTTAGTCCTAATATGATAGGCATCCAATATAATAAAAACTTTCATATAAAGTGCATTGAATACTATGAGAAGTTTGATTCCTTATGATTGTTTTGAGATATAAAGATGGTGATATTAGAGTCATGCTAGCGAGTAATTATGGATTTGAGAAATACTTGTGTTAAGGTTTGTGATTCCCGTAGCATGCACGTATGGTGAACCGTTATGTGATGAAGTCGGAGCATGATTTATTTATTGATTGTCTTCCTTAGGAGTGGCGGTCGGGGACGAGCGATGGTCTTTTCCTACCAATCTATCCCCCTAGGAGCATGCGTGTAGTACTTTGTTTCGATAACTAATAGATTTTTGCTATAAGTATGTGAGTTCTTTATGACTAATGTTGAGTCCATGGATTATACGCACTCTCACCCTTCCACCATTGCTAGCCTCTCTAGTGCCGCGCAACTTTCGCCGGTACTATACACCCACCATATACCTTCCTCAAAACAGCCACCATACCTACCTATTATGGCATTTCCATAGCCATTCCGTGATATATTGCCATGCAACTTTCCACCATTCCGTTTTATTATGACATGCTTCATCATTGTCATATTGCTTTGCATGATCATGTAGTTGACATCGTATTTGTGGCAAAGCCACTGTTCATAATTCTTTCATACATGTCACTCTTGATTCATTGCACATCCCGGTACACCGCCGGAGGCATTCATATAGAGTCATATTTTGGTCTAAGAATCGAGTTGTAATTCTTGAGTTGTAAGTAAATAAAAGTGTGATGATCTTCATTATTAGAGCATTGTCCCATGTGAGGAAATGATGATGGAGACTATGATTCCCCCACAAGTCGGGATGAGACTCCAGACGAAAAAAAAGAGGCCAAAAAAAAGAGAAGGCCCAAATAAAAAAAAGAGAGAAAAGAGAGAAGGGGCAATGTTACTATCCTTTTACCACACTTGTGCTTCAAAGTAGCACCGTGATCTTCATGATAGAGAGTCTCCTTTGTTGTCACTTTCATTTACTAGTGGGAATTTTTCATTATAGAACTTGGCTTGTATATTCCAATGATGGGCTTCCTCAAATTGCCCTAGGTCTTCGTGAGCAAGCAAGTTGGATGCACACCCACTTAGTTTCTTTTTTGAGCTTTCATAAACTTATAGCTCTAGTGCATCCGTTGCATGGCAATCCCTACTCACTCACATTGATATCTATTGATGGGCATCTCCATAGCCCGTTGATACACCTAGTTGATGTGAGACTATCTCCCTCTTTTTGTCTTCTCCACAACCACCTTCTATTCCACCCATAGTGCTATGTCCATGGCTCACGCTCATGTATTGCGTGAAAGTTGAAAAAGTTTGAGAACATCAAAAGTATGAAACAACTGCTTGACTTGTCATCGGGGTTGTGCATGATTTGAATATTTTGTGTGATGAAGATGGAGCATAGCCAGACTATATGATTTTGTAGGGATAAGCTTTCTTTGGCCATGTTATTTTGAGAAGACATAATTGCCTTGTTAGTATGCTTGAAGTATTATTGTTTTTATGTCAATATTAAACTTTTGTTTTGAATCTTACGGATCTGAACATTCATGCCACAATAAAGAAAATTACATGGATAAATATGTTAGGTAGCATTCCACATCAAAAATTCTGTTTTGATCATTTACGTACTCGAGGACGAGCAGGAATTAAGCTTGGGGATGCTTGATACGTCTCCAATGTATCTATAATTTTTTATTGTTCCATGCTATTATATTATCTGTTTTGGATGTTTTATATGCATTAATATGCTATTTTATATTATTTTTGGGACTAACCTATTAACCTAGAGCCCAGTGCCAGTTTCTGTTTTTTCCTTGTTTTTGAGTTTCGCAGAAAAGGAATACCAAACGGAGTCCAAACAGAATAAAACTTTTGCGATGATTTTTCTTGGACTGGAAGGAAACCAGGAGACTTGGAGATGAAGTCGGAGGAGCCACGAGGCGGCCACAAGGACGGAGGGCGTGCCCAGGGGGGTAGGGCGCGCCCCCCACCCTTGTGGGCCCCTTGTGCACTTCCTGACCTAATTCGTTCGCCTATATATACTCATATATCCCCAAACAAACAAAGGCATCCACGAAAAGACTTTTCCACCGCCGCAACCTTCTGTACCCGTGAGATCCCATCTAGGGACCTTTTCTGGCACCCTGCCGGAGGGGGATTCAATCACGGAGGGCTTCTACATCAACACCATTGCCCTTCCGATGAAGAGTGAGTAGTTTACCACAGACCTACGGGTCCATAGCTAGTAGCTAGATGGCTTCTTCTCTCTCTTTGATTCTCAATACCATGTTCTCCTCGATGTTCTTGGAGATCTATTCGATGTAATACTTTTTTGCGGTGTGTTTGCCGAGATCCGATGAATTGTGGATTTATGATAAGCTTATCTATGAATATTATTTGAATCTTCTTTGAATTCTTATATGCATGATTTGATATCTTTGTAATTCTCTTCGAACTATCGGTTTGGTTTGGCCAACTAGATTGGTTTTTCTTGCAATGGGAGAAGTGCTTAGCTTTGGGTTCAATCTTGCGGTGTCCTTTCCCAGTGACAGTAGGGGCAGCAAGGCATGTATTGTATTGTTGCCATCGAGAATAAAAAGATGGGGTTTTCATCATATTGCTTGAGTTAATTCCTCTACATCATGTCATCTTACTTAATGTATTACTCCGTTCTTTATGAACTTAATACTCTAGATGCATGCTGGATAGTGGTCGATGTGTGGAGTAATAGTAGTAGATGCAGAATCGTTTTGGTCTACTTGACACGGACGTGATGCCTATATTCATGATCATTGCCTTAGATATCATCATAACTTTGCACTTTTCTATCAACTGCTCGGCAGTAATTTGTTCACCCACCGTATTATTTTTGAGAGAAGCCTCTAGTGAAACCTATGGCCCCCGGGTCTATTTTCTATCATATAACTTTCTATTTTGCATCATATAATCTTCTACTTTTCATCATAAAAGTTTCCGATCTACTATTTTGCAATCTTTTACTTTCCGATCTATAAAACAAAAGTACCAAAAATATTTACTTTATCGTTTATCTATCTCTATCAGATCTCACTTTTGCAAATAACCGTGAAGGGATTGACAACCCCTTTATCGCATTGGGTGCAAGTTGTTTGATTGTTTGTGCAGGTATTCGGTGATTTGTGCGTTGTCTCCTACTAGATTGATACCTTGGTTCTCAAACTGAGGGAAATACTTATCTCTACTTTGCTGCATCACCCTTTCCTCTTCAAGGGAAAAACCAACGCAAGCTCAAGAAGTAGCACACCACTTCATCATCACCATCATCACCAACAAAAGAAACTTGAGCACACGGGTATGGACCCTCCCCTTGGCTTGTGCCAAGCTTGGGGGAGGTGCCCCGGTATCGTATCACCATCACTTTTATTATCTTTACCTATTTTAGTACGATCCTTAGTTATTTCGTGATTTAGTTGAATAAAAGTTAGTATGCTCTATTTTTGAGTGCTAGTTTCGTGATCTATCTATCTATGTAATCGAGTTGAGAGTTATATAATAAAGAGTAGTTTAAGTTTTTGCTTCTTTACTTTTATGTTTCAATCTTAGCAATAAAAATATTGAAAAAGATCATATGCTAATCTTATGGAAAGTAATGACATTACTAAGGAAAAGTATAGGTGGTAAAATTTATTGAAAGTTGACAAACATAGCATTGGTCAATGATGCAATTCATGAAAAAATTAATAAGGGAAGAGAAGATTCACATGCAAATATACTATCTTGGACATCTTTTATGATTGTGAGCCCCCATTAAGTATTTTATGCCAAATTGTCGACGTTGGACAAGGAAGACAACGTAATTAATTATGTTTGCTTATATTCACATATAAGTTATATTGTCATAGATCCTCCAACATGTGGTGCTTGCCCAATATCTTTGCTAGCCAAAAATCCGCACCAAGTAGAGATACTACTTGTGCATCCAAAAACCTTAAACCCAGTTTCATATCATGAGAGTACACTATACCTACCTATGGATTGAATAAGATGCTTCAAGTAAGTTGTCATTGGTGCATAAAGCAATAAAAATTGCTCCTAAATATATTTGATCTTTTATTGTAAGGAAAAATAAGCGTTGTACAAACTTGTGATGGCAAAGTAATAAAAGCGACGGACTGCATAATAAAGGTTGCTATCATAAGGGGCAATATAACGTGGCGTTCCTTTGCATTAAGAACTTGCACAACCAAAAAATAAAAAGCGCATGACAACCTCTGCTTCCCTCTGCGAAGGGCCTATCTTTTACTTTTTGTGTATTTAATTTTCATGCAAGAGTCAATAGTGTTCTCCTCTATTCCTTTTTATTTTTCTCTTTTGTAAGCATCATGTGGTGGGGAAAGATCTAGGCATATACATCCAGTTGGATATGGGTGATCATGAGTTATTATTGTTGACATCACCCCTGAGGTGAATAAGTTGGGAGGCGAAATTCTAAGCCCCTACCTTTCTATGTATCTGGCTGAAACTCTTTGCTCCATATATATGTTGTGAGTGTTAGCAATCATAGAAGACTAAATGATGGTTGAGTATGTGAACTTGCTAAAAAGCTCCTACATGAGACCCTTCCTTAAAATATGATGAATTGCAATTGTATTGTTGACTGAGAACATAGTTTGTTAGTTTTCAAGAAAGTTTATGCCTTATACTTCATTGTTGTGATGAATTATTACTTGCTCATGAGAAGTTTTGTGATAATGAACATTGCTGGTATAATAATGATCATGATGCTACTATGTCCGTATTTTGTTTTTATCGATACCTCTCTCTCTCTCTCTCTAAACATGTGGACATGATTATCGATATTGGCTTTCGTTTGAGGGCAAGCGAGGTCTAAGCTTGGGGGAGTTGATACGTCCATTTTGCATCATGTTTTCCTACTGTTATTTATAGTGTTTTCAATCAATATAACACCTTGTGGAGCAATTCTAATGCCTTTTCTCTCATAAGATGCAAGGTTTACGCAAAGAGGGAGATTACCGGCAGCTGGAATTCTGGACCTAAAAAAGCTATGTCCGAGATACCTATTCTGCACATCTCCAAATGAGCTGAATTTTTATGGAGATTTATTTTGGAATAAATAAAAAATACTGGAGCAAAGAAGTACCATAGGGGGCCACCCAGGTGCCCACAAGGCACCAGGGCGCGCCCTGGTGGGTGGTGGGGCCCTTGGCCAGCCCCCGGTGCCCATCTTCTGGTATATAAGCCCATTTGCCCTTAAAAAATAAGGGGAGGACTTTCGGGATAGAGCGCCACCGTCTTGAGGCGGAACTTGGGCAGGAGCACTTTTGCACTCCGGCGGAATGATCCCGCCGGGGATACTTCCCTTCGGGAGGGGGAAATCGAAGCCATCATCATCACCAACAATCCTCTCATCGTGGGAGGGCCAATCTTCATCAACATCTTCAACATCACCATCTCATCTCAAACCCTAGTTCATCTCTTGTATTCAATCTTTGTATCAAAACCTCAGATTTGTACCTGTCGGTTGCTAGTAGTGTTGATTACATCTTGTAGTTGATGCTAGTTGGTTTATTTGGTGGAAGATCATATGTTCAGATCTATTATGCTATTCAATACCCCTCAGATCTTGAGCATGAATATGTTTTGTGAGTAGTTACTTTTGTTCTTGAGGACATGGGGGAAGTCTTGTCATAAGTAATCATGTGAATTTGGTATTCGTTCGATATTTTGATGATATGTATGTTGTTGATTCCCTTAGTGGTGTTATGTGAACCTCGACTAATGAAACTTCACCATATTTGGGCCTAAGGGAATGCATTGTGGAGTAGTAATTAGATGATGGGTTGCTAGAGTGACAGAAGCTTAAACCCTAGTTTATGTGCTATTCTGTAAGGGGCTGATTTGGATCCATATGTTTAAGGGATTTCTATTTTTGTGCCCATGGTTCCTTAGTTGTGCTCAGTTTTGCCTACGCTCTAAACTTTTGCTCACTTTTCCCCACTCCCTTGTCTGAAACCCTCACAAATGCTCAAACTAGACGGTGTCGTCGGGTCAATGTTTGACCGTTAACTGCTGACAAGTGGGGCCGCGTTGGACTTTTTTTCTTCCTTTTTTAGGGTCATTGTTGGAGTCGGGCCGCGTAGGACAGGTGGGCTGTGGGTTCGATGATTCAGTCTGCTATGCATGCGGGCATCTTTGACCTTGACCTGCATGCATGCGCGCCGCCTGGATTCAATGCAGCTGGCCATGGCCCATGGCGCCGACGCAGACAGCTGCTGGCCACGTGACGCCGCAGAGAACTGGTGGCTGCAGCACCGCCGAAGACAGCTGCTGGCCACGCCGCCGCCGCGGACAGTTGCTGGCCATGCCGCCGCCACACACAGCTCCGTCGCATTAACTCAGGGGAGCAACTCGCTGGCCACGACCGTGCATATAGGTCAAAGTGCCTCGTTTCGATGCGTGGCCTCTTTTTCAGTGTGAACCCCTAAAGCAAGGGCATTACTGACGAAGCGCCCCCCCCCCCACACACGCATTACATGCAGGTCAAGGGCAAGGGCATGCATGCATACAGATCATCGCGCCTCGTTTCAGTGTAGCAACATGGCTATTTAAACCACCCCCCGTGTACCTCTTCTAACACACTCTTCCATCTGTGCTGCCCTTCTCTTCTCTTCACCAAATTAGCCAGAGCAAGATCCAATCGAAGATGCAGTACTACGGGCCCACTTTCCTCCTGCAACCCGCCGTGCCGGAGCGGCGTTACCCCGTCGGCGTCGTGGTGGAGACCACACTTCGTGTGTGAGCGAACTCAAGGTGGCAGGGTGCTAGGGAGTTGGTCGAGCGGTTCCTCCGTACTGGTTTTGCCCACCTCCCACAGGGCTTGCCGATCATGTTCTGCCTCGAGGAGATGCATCCCAACGCCAGCTTGCCGCCGACTGTGCTCCTCGCCCACTTCACTAATCGCTTTGATGCCTACTACCTCCTCGGCAAGGTGTTTTGGTGTGGCTGCAAGTTCATCGCATTCATGACCTACAACACCTTCACCAACGTCGAGAGCATCTTCCCCGCCGAAGACCGCATGCACACTCTCCCCTATTATCTAGGCGAGGAGGAGCATGCGGAGTGAAGATGCCGGCCGGCAGTGAAGGCCCAGGTGTGGAAGACGATGGTGAAGATGGTGAAGCTGGTGAAGACGTGTGATGACCCACAAGTATAGGGGATCAATCGTAGTCCTTTCGATAAGTAAGAGTGTCGAACCCAACGAGGAGCAGAAGGAAATGACAAGTGGTTCTCAGCAAGGTATTTTCTGCAAGCACTGAAATAGTCGGTAACAAGTAGTTTGATAGCAAGATAATTTGTAACGGACAAGTAACGGTAACAGTAAATAAAGTGCAACAAGGTAGCCCAATCCTTTTGTGATAAAGGACAGGCCAAAACGGTCTCTTATGATAAGCAAAGCGTTCTTGAGGGTACACGGGAATTTCACCATGTCACTTTCATCATGTTGGTTTGATTTGTGTTCGCTACTTTGATAATTTGATATGTGGGTGGACCAGTGCTTAGGTGTTGTTCTTACTTGAACAAACCTCCTACTTATGATTAACCCCCTCTGAAGCATCCGCAACTACGAGAAAAGTATTAAGATAAAATCTAACCATAGCATTAAACTTTTGGATCCAAATCGGTCCCTTACGAAGTAGCGCATAAACTAGGGTTTAAGCTTCTGTCACTCTAGCAACCCATCATCTAATAACTACTCCACAATGTATTCCCTTAGGCCCAAATATGGTGAAGTGCCATGTAGTCGACGTTCACATGACACCACTAAGGGAATCACAACATACATATCATCAAAATATCGAACACATATCAAGTTCACATGATTACTTGCAACATGACTTCTCCCGTGACCTCAAGAACAAAAGTAACTACTCACAAATGATAATCATTCTCAAGATCAGAGGGTTATTAAATAGCATAATGGATATGAACATATAATATTCCACCAAATAAACCATATAGTAATCAACTACAAGATGTAATCAACACTACTAGTCACCCACAAGTACCAATCTGAGGTTCTGGTACAAAGATTGAACACAAGAGATGAACTAGGGTTTGAGAGGACTTGGTGCTGTTGAAGATGTTGATGGAGATTGCCCTCCCCAAGATGAGAGGGTTGTTGGTGATGACGATGGCTTCGATTTCCCCCTCCGAGAGGGAAGTTCCCCCGGCGGAATTGCTCCGCCAGAGGGCAAATGTGCTCCTACCCAAGTTCCGCCTCGAGACGGTGTCGCTTTGTCCCGAAAGTCCCCTCCTAATTTTTTCTAGGTCAAAATGACCTATATACTAGAAGATGGGCACCCGAGGTGGGCCGGGCTGAGCACAACCCACCAGGGCGCGCCTGGGGGGCCTGGCGCGCCCTGGTGTCTTGTGCTCACCAGGTGTCCCCCCTCCGGTAGTTATTTTCTCCAGTATTTTTTATATATTCCGAAATAATTCTCCGTAAATTTTCAGCTCATTTGGAGATGTGCAGAATAGGTAACTCTGACGTAGCTTTTTCAGGCCCAGAATTCCAGCTGCCAGCATTCTCCCTCTTTGTGTAAACCTTGCATGTTATGAGAGAAAAGGCATTAGAATTACTCCATAAAGCATTATTATGCATAAAAACATTATAAATAACAGTAGGAAAACATGATGCAAAATGGACGTATCAACTCCCCCAAGCTTAGACCTCGCTTGTCCTCAAGCGAAAAACCGAAATCGAAAAACATGCCCACATGCTTAGAGAGGGAGGTGTCGATAAAAAATTATGGACATAGAAGCATCATGCTTATTATTATAACAACAAAGAACTTTATCATAAACTTTATCACAAAACTTTTATCATATAACTTCTCATGAACAAGTAACAATTCATCACAACATTGAAGTATAAAGCATAAACTTTATTGAAAACCAACAAACTATGTTCTCAGTCAACTTTGCAACTACAATTCATCATATTTTGAGGAAGGGTCATGTATCGGAGCCTTTAGGCAAGTCCACATACTCAACAATCATTTAACCTTCTATGATTGCTAACACCCACAGTATACCCATGAACAAAAAGTTTCAACCGGACACATAGAAAGATAGGGGATTATAGTTTCGCCTCCCAACGTATTCACCTCAGGGGTGATGTCAATAATAATAACTCATGCTCACTCATATCCAACTGGATATATGTGCCTAGATATTTCCTCACCACATGATGCTTGCAAAAGGAGAAAAATAAAAGGTATAGGGAAGAATACTTTGACTCTTGCATAAAAGTAAATACGTAAAAGTAAAAGATAGGCCCTTCGCAGAGGGAAGCAGAGGTTGCCATGCGCTTTTTGTTTGTATGCCAAATCCCTTAATGCAAAAGAACGTCATGTTGTATTGCCCCTTATGATAGCAACCTTTATTATGCAGTATATCGCTTTTATTATTTTGCCATCACAAGTTCGTACAACACTCAATTTTCTCTTACACTAAATGATCCAACACATTTAGAAGCAATTTTTATTGCCTTATTGCACCGATGAAAACTTACTTGAAGGATCTTACTCAATACATAGGTAGGTATGGTGGACTCTCGAAATAAGATTTTGGGTTTAAAGGTTTTTTGGATGCACAAGTAGTATCTCTACTTAGTGCGGAGTTTTTGGGTAGCAAAGATATTGAGCAAGCACCACATGTTGAAGGATCTATGACAATATAACTTCTATGTGAATATGAACAAACATAAATCATTACGTTGTCTTCCTTGTCCAACGTCAACAATTTTGACACATAATATTTAATGGGGGCTCACAATCATAAAAGATGTCCATGATAGTGTATTTGCATGTGAATCTTCTCTTCCGTTATTAATTCTTTCATGAATTGCATTATTGACCAATGCTATGTTTGTCAATCTCCAATAAATTTTACCACTTATACTTTTCCTTATGTGATGTCATTACTTACCATAAGATTAGCATATGATCTTTTTCATTTATTTTCCTTTCTTTTTATTGAAACAGAAGAGTAAAGAAACAAAACTCAAACTACTCTTTATTATATATATCGCATATGATTACATAGATAGATATATCACTAAGCATGCACTCGAAAAGAAAGGATCGAACTAAACTTTTATTTAACTAAATCATAGGATAACTAAAGATTGAACTAAAATAGATAAAGGCAAAGATAGTGGTGGTGATACGATACCAGGCCACCTCCCCCAAGCTTGGCACAAGCCAAGGGGAGTGCCCATACCATGAACTCAAGTCTCCTTTGTTGGGGAAGATGATGATGGTGGTGGTGATGAGGTAGTAGTGAGCTTATCCTCCGGCTTCCATGGCAGCGGATCACCATCATAAGAAGAAGCGCGAGTCTCACGAGTCCTGCAACTGGCAGCCAAACTCATACCTTTAAATCTCGCCTCATATTCAAAGACTTGGTTTTGGAGATCATAGATTGGCTTTCCAGAATATTGATTTGTTCGTTGATGGTGAAGACGATGTCGTTCATGGACCGGCCATCCACCTTGTGATCATGGGTGAATTCCGTAATCATAAGGTGATTGGCACTGAGCCCACGTTCCACCATCCCCTTGCACTTGAAGACCTCCTGCTCCATGGCTTCAAGCCTAGCCTCCACGGTTCCTGTCCTCTTGGGCCCCTGGACGTCCTGGATGTGGAGCACCCCCTCACGCATCTCAATGGCTTGAGGGTGTTGCATCACCTCCCGCAAATACGGGTTGATGACATTCTCGAAGAACTTGTCCTTGGAGGAGCTCCAAGCGGCCATGGCGATCTAGATCTGTCAGAAAACAGCAAGAAAGAAGAACAGAAGATTTCTCCGCGATATGGGGGTCAATACGTTCGGGGGGTATATAAAGATTTTTTAATCTTGGGAAACAAGCAAACGAGGGGAAAATGGAGTCGGGAAGGTTCCCGAGGTGGGCACAACCCACCTGGGCACGCCAGGCAAGGCAGGCGCGCCCTGGTGTCTTGTGCCCTCCTCGATTGCCTTCCTGGTTGTTTCTTATTTTCCTAATTTTTAAAATATTCCAAAACTGACAAAAAATATTTTTGCGGATTTTCCGGAGTCCGTTTACTTACTGTATCGCGTACCTCCTCTTTTTCAGGATTCTGGAGTGTTCCGGAAGGTTTCTTTTATGTGTTCCTCCGGTGTCATGGTTTTAATAATATTGCTTTCAACATTAATAGGCGTACCTGAGATATAGTGTTTAATTCTTTGTCCATTGACCACCTTCGGGTTAGTACCTTAGACATTATTAATCTTAATAGCTCCAGAGCAATAAACTTCCTCGATAATATATGGTCCTTCCCATTTGGAGAGAAGTTTACCTGCAAAGAATCTAAAACGAGAGTTGTACAAAAGAACATATTCTCCAACTTTAAATTCCCACTTTTGGATTCTTTTGTCATGCCATCTTTTAACTTTTTCTTTAAATAATTTGGCATTTTCATAAGCTTGGGTTCTCCATTCATCTAAAGAGCTAATATCAAATAACCTCTTTTCACCGGCAAGTTTGAAATCATAGTTGAGTTCTTTAATTTGCCAATAAGCTTTATGTTCTAACTCTAGAGGCAAATGACAAGCTTTTCCATAAACCATTTTATAGGGAGACATACCCATAGGATTTCTATATGCTGTTCTGTAGGCCCAAAGTGCATCATCTAATTTCTTAGACCAATTCTTTCGTGACCTATTGACAATTTTTTGTAATATTAGTTTTATTTCTCTGTTGTTAAGTTCAACTTGACTACTAGATTGAGGATGATAGGGTGATGCAATTCTATGGTTAACATCATATTTAGCAAGTGTAGGATCGAAAGTAGGTCTAGAGGGGGGGGGGGTGATTAGACTACTTGACCAAATAAAAATCTAGCCTTTTCCCAATTTTAAGTCTTGGCAGATTTTAACAACTTAGCACAAGTCAAGCAATCAACCTACACATGCAATTCTAAGAGTGTAGCAGCGGAAAGTAAAACCTTGCATATGAAGGTAAAGGGAAGGGTTTGGAGAAGGCAAACACAATGTAGACACGAAGATTTTTGGCGTGGTTCCGATAGGTGGTGCTATCGTACATCCACGTTGATGGAGACTTCAACCCACGAAGGGTAACGGTTGCGCAAGTCCACGGAGGGCTCCACCCACGAAGGGTCCACGAAGAAGCAACCTTGTCTATCCCACCATGGCCATCGCCCACGAAGGACTTGCCTCACTCGGGTAGATCTTCATGAAGTAGGCGATCTCCTTGCCCTTACAAACTCCTTGGTTCAACTCCACAATCTTGACGGAGGCTCCCAAGTGACACCTAACCAATCTAGGGGACACCACTCTCCAAAAGGTAATAGACGGTGTGATGATGATGAACTCCTTGCTCTTGTGCTTCAAATGATAGTCTCCCCAACACTCAACTCTCTCTCACAGATTTGGATATGGTGGAAAGATGATTTGAGTGGAAAGCAACTTGGGGAAGGCTAGAGATCAAGATTCTTGTGGTAGGAATGAAATGTCTTGATCTCAACACATGAGTAGGTGGTTCTCTCTCAAAAAATGAGTAGTGGAAGTGTAGGCATGTTCTGATGGCTCTCTCTCTCTGATGGAGAGGAGGGTGGAGGGGTATATATAGCCTCCACAAAAAATCTAACCGTTACACACAAATGAGCCAACTCGGTCAGACCGAATAGGTAAACTCGGTGAGACCGATCCAGTCAAAAATGTGAACGTTAGGCTTTTCGGTAGGACCGACATGATCAAATCGGTGGGACCGATGAGCTAGGGTTAGGGCAAAACTTGATCTCGGTTTGACTGATTACTTCAACTCGGTGAGACCGATTTCAGTAATAAGCAAACAGAGAGTTGGTCAGGCAAACTCGGTGGGACCGATCGCTCCTTTCGGTAAGACCGAAATATTACGAAAGGGAAACAGAGAGTTTGCATTGTGAACTCGGTGGGACCGATCGCTCATCTCGGTGAGACCGAAATGTTACGAAGGGAAACAGAGAGTTTGCAATCCTATCTCGGTGAGACCGAGATCCCTATCGGTTAGACCGAACTGATTAGGGTTTCTGGCTATGGCTATGTCAAGTGAACTCGGTGGCACCAGATAGATCAAATCGGTGGGGCCGAGTTTGACTTTAGTTTTAGGACATATTTGGATATGAGAAGATGGTTGAGGGCTGTGGAGCATATCACTAAGCATTTTGAGCAAGTAGACCATTAAGCAACACCTCATCCCCTTTTAATAGTATTGGCTTTTCCTATGGACTCAATGTGATCTTGGATCACTAAAATAGAAATGTAGAGTCTTGAGCTTTTTCCAATATTTGTCCTTAGCATTTTGAGGGGTCCACATCTCTAGTCCATGCCATGCCAATCATTGAACTATCTGAAATAATCAACTTGAAAAGTTATTAGTTCAATGAGCTATATGTTGTTATGAATTACCAAAACCACCAAGGGATTAGTTGCACTTTCAATCTCCCCTTTTTGGTAATTGATGACAACATATAGATCAAAGCTTCGACAAATGATAATAAGAATGAAATATATCATCGCTTTGAGAAGTATGTGATAAGCAAGATCTCCCCCTAAATTTGTGCATTATTTATGATTTGCTTTTGAATGCAAATGCACAATCGATTAGGATCATGGGTTACTCTTCCATGTCACATACATCTTGGTGGAGCGCTCAAAATGATAAAGTATAGATAGCATGCACTTATCACCAAGACAAATATGATTGATCATACACAAATGATAAGATAACATCATTCAAGCACACATATTTAAGCAAAATATGATCAATCACATGATCATCTAATAAGTAGCAAACAAACGACCAAATAAGTAGCAAGAGAGACAAATAAAGCAAAACACTCTCTCTCTTGAAGCCTATGATCTATACACTTTCTCCCCCTTTGGCAACAAGTTACCAAAAAGCTTGAAAATGCATAGTGCTATACGGCACTCTAAGCACGATCTCCAGGAGCTCCGGAGTGCGAAGATGGCGTGGAGAGAACAGCATCTGCAAAGACTTCAGCTAATGTCTGAGGAACTGGAGGGGTTGCCATTGGAGGGGCAACTGAGGCTGTGGCTGCAGGTGCAGAAGTTGTGGCCCTGGTGTCAGTGACTGGCACAGCTGCAGACCTTTGTGCTCTAGGCACCCTCTGATAAGCATCTGTGGTAGATCTTCCTCTCCTCTCCTCTGCTTCTTCCTGTAGTTGCTCAACTGCAGTCTGAATCTCTGTGACCTTAGGTGGAGGTGCAGCAGCCTCTTCTTCCTTTCCAGCACCACTTGCTGAAGTGGCAGCACCTTGAGTTGAGGCTCTGACTTTGGACATTAGAACTCTTCTAGCTGGAGCCTTTACTTTCATACCAGGCTTGATGCCAGCAGCAGCAGCAGCAACTTGCTCTTTCTTGATCAACTTCTTCTTGGAAGTGACCTCCTCATCAGCAATGTAGTCCTCATCTTCAGAGTCTGAGGTTTTCTTCTTCCTCTGCCTAGTAGCAGCCTTAGGCAGATTGCTCGGTGTGCTCCTGCTTCCATCATCATAGCTGCTTGAGGGACTAGTGCCCTCACTGAGATTCTGGTGCTCTTCTGACTTGTTCTGGCTGTCACTCTGGTCTGACATAGCTGAAACTGACCCTGTGAACAGATGGATTGAGATAGAGTAGATGAGCATCACAAAGTGCAGCTATTTTGGAAAAAGGAATGACTCAAAAACTTAATTTTAGTTTTCTACAGAAAGCATTTCGGAGCTACCGATATGACAAACTCGGTGACACCGAAGCAACTTTAGAGTCTAAACATGTGAAATCGGTCAGACCGAGACACAGTTCGGTGACTCCGAGATGCTAGGGTTTCACTGAGAAACTAAACTCGGTCACACCGATTTGTACACTTCGGTCAGACCGAGTAGTACATGTGCAATGGCCTGGGCCAAATCGGTGAGACCGAATCTTTCAAATCGGTCGGTCCGAGATGAGTTCGGCGGAAACCTAACCCTAAGTTTTTGGATCAAAACTAATCTAGAGGAAGTTTTGACTGGATAGAACTATTTCAATCGTGGCAAGAATCATGGCATTGAACTTTGTGCTAAGAATCGGAGTGAGGAAAGCACAAAGGGTCGAGTTCATACCCTAACTTGGTGATGAACCCGCTACGGCGACGACGGCGGTGAGGATTCCCGTCGACGATGGCGAAGACCAGCGGCAGGAGGTCGCGGGCGATGAGGAGACGATCCAGAGACCACGAGTCGGCAGAGCTGGACAGGCGCGGGCGAAGAGGTTTGGAGGAATTTCCAAATTTTCAACCCGGGTATATATATCCAGACCCTGTCGGTGTGACCGAGTGGAACAACTCGGTGGCACCGAGATGCAGCATCTCAAGCGGTTGCTGCAACTCGGTGTGACCGAATGGTTCAAATCGGTTGCACCGAGATTAAAACCTAGATCAACTTAATGAACTCGGTATGACCGAAAGGGATGGATCGGTCAGACCGAAATACACTAAGAGGTTTTGGAAGTTTAAGTCTATGATGAATCGGTGGCTCCGAGTGCTCCTCATCCGGAGGGTCGGAATATGACTTGATCAAACTTTGTGATGTAGCATGAATAGAGTTTGAGATGAGAAAAGTATAGATAGCTAGTGGGAGTACTTAGGCATTCTTGTCCATCCATTTGGCAAAATAAAAGCCAATCAATCGAAGCAACAAATGGATGTCCTTGAATGAGAAAAATATGCAACGAACATGCTCACACAATAAGATAGCAAATGAAATATGTGGTAAAGCATGCACAAACACTCTAGCATCTATCAAGCAATTTTGCGATGACTAGGTCATCTATATATGAGTATATTGACTTAGGAGTCAAATGAGAACATTTGATCATAGGTCATACTCATCGTTTAAGCACAAGTGGGGTTACCACTTTTACATAAAGCATTGTTGTGTTCACACCATTAGAGTTGCTTTAGCTCAATTCTTAGAGTAAAGCTCCCCCTAGATGTGATATCCCCCCTATGAGGGATGAACTAACCTTGGGTTTTGTCGATGATGACTTCATGTAGGTGTTGAAGATGTGGATGCTCAATGTCGATGTAGATCATTTGGACCAATCCTTTAGAGTGAGTTGCACTTTCAATACCTACATGGGTTAGTCCCACAAGGAACATGCAAGAATATCCATAGACATAGAGTGAAGTTCACACATATGATGATGTCCATGAAAGCATTAGGTTACCTTGTCCCTTGTCTTACCAACAAGAGGGTTTGTGACTCCTTGAACTAGTGCAAGATGTGGAAGTTGTTTGCACTTGTTCTTGCCAAAATGAATATGAGTGAAGTATGTTGGCGGAGTCACCCTCAAGAACTCTCTAGTTCTTCTTCTTCGGGATCCACATCATCTTGATGGGAATCCTTGGAGTTGTAGTCGTACTTGATGAAGTAGAACTTAATGTAGTCTTGGGAACCCACTTGACCAAGGCCTTAGGAGCTTCTCCAAATGCATCAATCTCCTCTTGAAGCTTGTCCTTGCCTTTTAGCTTGTGGTCTTGTGGTGGAAGATCTTCTTGAGCTTGTGTTCCCTCGAAAGAAGTGGGGTCATACTTCTATTGTTGAGGAACAAACTTTGTCTTGGGGTATTGATCTTCTTCCCACTCAACTCCATTGGCACTGAACTTGCGTTCAAAACCAACACCTTGATTCTTCCGGCACCTTCCTTGCTTGCGTACAATTTCCTCAAATTGCTTACTTCCGGCAAGGCTCTTGTAAACACCTTTCTCTACAATTCCCTTCAATAAGCTATTTTCTTGCTCAAGTGTAACTTGGCTAATAGAATCATTAGTGGAATCAAGAGAACTACTAGAAGCAACAATATTGGATTTAACATGATTATTGTTACTACTAGACGAAGAATCTTTCTTACTCTTGTTGCTAAATTTTACTTGAGGCATGTAAGTAGACAAGAGTAAATGCTTGGCAATGTAAGAAGAACTTTTCTTACGAAGATCATCAATGATTGCTTTTAAGAACTCATGCTCTTGCTCTAGATTAAGCTTTTCAAAGCGTAGCTTCTCATGAGTCTTTAAAAGCTCTCGATGATCTTCTAAGGTAGTTTCATGAGCTAACTTAAGAGTGTTTAGTTCTTTAGTTAGACGCTCAATCTCCTTCTTAACATTGTCATTCGTTTCATCTTGATTAGCATGATTAAGAGCAATTTCATCATAGTTTTCATCACTAGAATTGTCAACAAGTAAATCATCATCACCTAGCAAGTCATCCTCATCACTATTGAAATCAACATACTCGGGGTGTGATACCTTGGGGCCTTTAGCCATGAAGCATCTTCCAATCCCTTCATTTGGTGAATCAAATATGTCGTAGGAGTTGGATGACACAAGTGCAAGACCGGCAACACCTTCATCTTGAGTATATTCGGAGTCAGAGTGATAACTTCTCTCGGAGTAGTTGTCGGAGTCGGAACTGGATACCCATTCACCAACATGAGCTTGATGTCTTCGTCTTGTGTAGCTCTTTGATGACTTGTCCTTCCTTTCTGAATCCTTGCTTCTGCGAGAGGGTCTTCATTCATAACGATCATCTCTACTCCTTCTCTCTCTCGGAGGTGATTCTTCTCTTTTCCTTCTCCTTTTAGGTGAGTATTCTCTTCTCTTGTAGGGAGCTGTACATTCACTAGAGTAATGTCCGGGTCTTCCACAATTGTAGCAATTGCGATCACGACTAGAAGATCTTTTGTCATTGTAGGACCTTGACTTGTGACTTCTTTCTTTGCTTCTACTCTTACAGAACTTGTTGAAGTTCTTCACCATTAGGCTCAATTCTTCATTGAAGACTTGTTTCTCACTTGATGATGTAGGAGCATCACATGAAGCTTTGTAAGCACCACTAGACTTGTTGTGAAGCTCTTCTTTATCCTTGAGTGACATCTCATGAGCAACAATTCTACCAATGACTTTCATTGGCTTGAGATCTTTGTAATTGGGCATCATTTGGATCAATGTGCACACGGTATCATACTTTCCATCCAAGGCTCTTAGGATCTTCTTGATGATGAATTTGTCGGTCATCTCTTCACTTCCTAAGCCGGCAATCTCATTTGTGATGAGAGCAAGCCTAGAGTACATTTTAGCGACACCTTCGCCATCCTTCATTTTGAACTTGTCAAGTTGACTTTGAAGCACATCCAATTTGGATTCCTTGACGGACTCGGTACCTTCGTGCATATCAATCGAAGTATCCCAAATTTCCTTTGCATTCTCAAGGCGGCTGGTTTTGTTCAATTCTTCGGGGCACAATCCGTTGAAGAGGATATCACAAGCTTGAGCATTGTATTGCAACATCTTCAATTCTTCCGCGGTTGCTTCACGATTCGGTTCTCTTCCATCAAAGAATTCACCTTGCAAGCCAATACACACAATAGCCAAAACGGCGGGGTTTTGTCTAAGAATATGCATTTTCATCTTATGCTTCCAACTAGCAAAATTAGTACCATCAAAGTAAGGACCTCTACGGTGGTAATTTCCCTCGCTAGACGCCATACTCTCCTAGGTTGTGAAACCAAGGCTATGATCACCAAAGCTATGGAAATCAAGGCAAATGGAGACCAAAGCTCTGATACCACTTGTAGGATCGAAAGTAGGTCTAGAGGGGGGGGGGTGATTAGACTACTTGACCAAATAAAAATCTAGCCTTTTCCCAATTTTAAGTCTTGGCAGATTTTAACAACGTAGCACAAGTCAAGCAATCAACCTACACATGCAATTCTAAGAGTGTAGCAGCGGAAAGTAAAACATTGCATATGAAGGTAAAGAGAAGGGTTTGGATAAGGCAAATGCATTGTAGACACGAAGATTTTTGGCGTGGTTCCGATAGGTGGTGCTATCATACATCCACGTTGATGGAGACTTCAACCCACGAAGGGTAACGGTTGCGCGAGTCCACGGAGGGCTCCACCCGCGAAGGATCCACGAAGAAGCAACCTTGTCTATCCCACCATGGCCATCGCCCATGAAGGACTTGCCTCACTCGGGTAGATCTTCATGAAGTAGGCGATCTCCTTGCCCTTACAAACTCCTTGGTTCAACTCCACAATGTTGACGGAGGCTCCCAAGTGACACCTAACCAATCTAGGAGACACCACTCTCCAAAAGGTAATAGACGGTGTGATGATGATGAACTCCTTGCTCTTGTGCTTCAAATGATAGTCTCCCCAACACTCAACTCTCTCTCGCAGATTTGGATATGGTGGAAAGATGATTTGAGTGGAAAGCAACTTGGGGAAGGCTAGAGATCAAGATTCTTGTGGTAGGAATGAAATGTCTTGATCTCAACACATGAGTAGGTGGTTCTCTCTCAAAAAATGAGTAGTGGAAGTGTAGGCATGTTCTGATGGCTCTCTCTCTCTCTCTGATGGAGAGGAGGGTGGAGGGGTATATATAGCCTCCACACAAAATCTAACCGTTACACACAAATGAGCCAACTCGGTCAGACCGAATAGGTAAACTCGGTGAGACCGATCCAGTCAAAAATGTGAACGTTAGGCTTTTCGGTAGGATCGACATGATCAAATCGGTGGGACCGATGAGCTAGGGTTAGGGCAAAACTTGATCTCGGTTTGACTGATTACTTCAACTCGGTGAGACCAATTTCAGTAATAAGCAAACAGAGATTTGGTCAGGCAAACTCGGTGGGACCGATCGCTCCTTTCGGTAAGACCGAAATGTTACGAAAGGGAAACAGAGAGTTTGCATTGTGAACTCGGTGGGACCGATCGCTCATCTCGGTGAGACCGAAATGTTACGAAGGGAAACAGAGAGTTTGCAATCCTATCTCGGTGAGACCGAGATCCCTATCGGTTAGACCGAACTAATTAGGGTTTCTGGCTATGGCTATGTCAAGTGAACTCGGTGGCACCGGATAGATCAAATCGGTGGGGCCGAGTTTGACTTTAGTTTTAGGACATATTTGGATATGAGAAGATGGTTGAGGGCTGTGGAGCATATCACTAAGCATTTTGAGCAAGTAGACCATTAAGCAACACCTCATCCCCTTTTAATAGTATTGGCTTTTCCTATGGACTCAATGTGATCTTGGATCACTAAAATAGAAATGTAGAGTCTTGAGCTTTTTCCAATATTTGTCCTTAGCATTTTGAGGGGTCCACATCTCTAGTCCATGCCATGCCAATCATTGAACTATCTGAAATAATCAACTTGAAAAGTTATTAGTTCAGTGAGCTATATGTTGTTATGAATTACCAAAACCACCCAGGGATTAGTTGCACTTTCAATCTCCCCCTTTTTGGTAATTGATGACAACATATAGATCAAAGCTTCGACAAATGATAATAAGAATGAAATATATCATCGCTTTGAGAAGTATGTGATAAGCAAGATCTCCCCCTAAATTTGTGCATTATTTATGATTTGCTTTTGAATGCAAATGCACAATCGATTAGGATCATGGGTTACTCTTCCATGTCACATACATCTTGGTGGAGCGCTCAAAATGATAAAGTATAGATAGCATGCACTTATCACCAAGACAAATATGATTGATCATACACAAATGATAAGATAACATCATTCAAGCACACATATTTAAGCAAAATATGATCAATCACATGGTCATCTAATAAGTAGCAAACAAACGACCAAATAAGTAGCAAGAGAGACAAATAAAGCAAAACACACTCTCTCTCTCTCTCGAAGCCTATGATCTATACACTTTCTCCCCCTTTGGCAACAAGTTACCAAAAAGCTTGAAAATGCATAGTGCTATACGACACTCTAAGCACGATCTCCAGGAGCTCCGGAGTGCGAAGATGGCGTGGAGAGAACAGCATCTGCAAAGACTTCAGCTGATGTCTGAGGAACTGGAGGGGTTGCCACTGGAGGGGCAACTGAGGCTGTGGCTGCAGGTGCAGAAGTTGTGGCCCTGGTGTCAGTGACTGGCACAGCTATAGACCTTTGTGCTCTAGGCACCCTCTGATAAGCATCTGTGGTAGATCTTCCTCTCCTCTCCTCTGCTTCTTCCTGTAGTTGCTCAACTGCAGTCTGAATCTCTGTGACCTTAGGTGGAGGTGCAGCAGCCTCTTCTTCCTTTCCAGCACCACTTGCTGAAGTGGCAGCAGCTTGAGTTGAGGCTCTGACTTTAGACATTGGAACTCTTCTGGCTGGAGCCATTACTTTCATACCAGGCTTGATGCCAGCAGCAGCAGCAGCAACTTGCTCTTTCTTGATCAACTTCTTCTTGGAAGTGACCTCCTCATCAGCAATGTAGTCCGCATCTTCAGAGTCTGAGGTTTTCTTCTTCCTCTGCCTAGTAGCAGCCTTCGGCAAATTGCTGGGTGTGCTCCTGCTTCCATCATCATAGCTGCTTGAGGGACTAGTGCCCTCACTGAGATTCTGGTGCTCTTCTGACTTGTTCTGGCTGTCACTCTGGTCTGACATAGCTGAAACTGACCGTGTGAACAGATGGATTGAGATAGAGTAGATGAGCATCACAAAGTGCAGCTATTTTGGCAAAAGGAATGACTCAAGAACTTAATTTTAGTTTTCTACAGAAAGCATTTCGGAGCTATCGATATGACAAACTCGGTGACACCGAAGCAACTTTAGAGTCTAAACATGTGAAATCTGTCAGACCGAGACACAGTTCGATGACTCTGAGATGCTAGGGTTTCACTGAGAAAGTAAACTTGGTCACACCGATTTGTACACTTCGGTCAGACCGAGTAGTACATGTGCAATGGCCTGGGCCAAATCGGTGAGACCGAATCTTTCAAATCGGTCGGTCCGAGATGAGTTCGGCGGAAACCTAACCCTAAGTTTTTGGATCAAAACTAATCTAGAGGAAGTTTTGACTGGATAGAACTATTTCAATCATGGCAAGAATCATGGCATTGAACTTTGTGCTAAGAATCGGAGTGAGGAAAGCACAAAGGGTCGAGTTCATACCCTAACTTGGTGATGAACCTGCTACGGCGACGACGGCGTGAGGAGGTCCCGGGCGATGAGGAGACGATCCGGAGACCACGAGTCGGCAGAGCTGGACAGGCGCGGGCGAAGAGGTTTGGAGGAATTTCCAAATTTTCAACCCGGGAATATATATCCAGACCCTGTCAGTGTGACCGAGTGGAACAACTTGGTGGCACCGAGATGCAGCATCGCAAGCAGTTGCTGCAACTCGGTGTGACCGAATGGTTCAAATCGGTTGCACTGAGATTAAAACCTAGATCAACTTAATGAACTCGGTACGACCGAAAGGGATGGATCGGTCAGACTGAGATACACTAAGAGGTTTTTGAAGTTTAAGTCTATGACGAATTGGTGGCTTCGAGTGCTCCTCACCCGGAGGGTCCGAATATGACTTGATCAAACTTTGTGATGTAGCATGAATAGAGTTCGAGACGAGAAAAGCATAGATAGCTAGAGGGAGTACTTAGGCATTCTTGTCCATCCATTTGGCAAAAGAAAAGCCAATCAATCAAAGCAACAAATGGATGTCCTTGAATGAGAAAAATATGCAACCAACATGCTCACACAATAAGATAGCAAATGAAATATGTGGCAAAGCATGCACAAACACTCTAGCATCTATCAAGCAATTTTGCGATGACTAGGTCATCTATATATGAGTATATTGACTTAGGAGTCAAATGAGAACATTTGATCATAGGTCATACTCATCGTTTAAGCACAAGTGGGGTTACCACTTTTACATAAAGCATTGTTGTGTTCACACCATTAGAGTTGCTTTAGCTCAATTCTTAGAGTAAAGCTCCCCCTAGATGTGATATCCCCCCTATGAGGGATGAACTAACCTTGGGTTTTGTCGATGATGACTTCATGTAGGTGTTGAAGATGTGGATGCTCAATGTCGATGTAGATCATTTGGAGCAATCCTTTGGAGTGAGTTGCACTTTCAATACCTACATGGGTTAGTCCCACAAGGAACATGCAATAATATCCATAGACATGGAGTGAAGTTCACACATATGATGATGTCCATGAAAGCATTAGGTTACCTTGTCCCTTGTCTTACCAACAAGAGGGTTTGTGACTCCTTGAACTAGTGCAAGATGTGGAAGTTGTTTGCACTTGTTCTTGCCAAAATGAATATGAGTGAAGTATGTTGACGGAGTCACCCTCAAGAACTCTCTAGTTCTTCTTCTTCAGGATCCACATCATCTTGATGGGAATCCTTGGAGTTGTAGTCATACTTGATGAAGTAGAACTTAATGTAGTCTTGGGAACCCACTTGACCAAGGCCTTAGGAGCTTCTTCAAATGCATCAATCTCCTCTTGAAGCTTGTCCATGCCTTTTAGCTTGTGGTCTTGTGGTGGAAGATCTTCTTGAGCTTGTGTTCCCTCGAAAGAAGTGGGGTCATACTTCTCTTGTTGAGGAACAAACTTCGTCTTGGGGTATTGATCTTCTTCCCACTCAACTCCATTGGCATTGAACTTGCGTTCAAAACCAACACCTTGATTCTTCCGGCGCCTTCCTTGCTTGCGTACAATTTCCTCAAATTGCTTACTTCCGGCAAGGCTCTTGTAAACACCTTTCTCTACAATTCCCTTCAATAAGCTATTTTCTTGCTCAAGTGTAACTTGGCTAATAGAATCATTAGTGGAATCAAGAGAACTACTAGAAGCAACAATATTGGATTTAACATGATTATTGTTACTACTAGACGAAGAATCTTTCTTACTCTTGTTGCTAAACTTTACTTGAGGCATGTAAGTAGACAAGAGTAAACTCTTGGCAATGTAAGAAGAACTTTTCTTATGAAGATCATCATTGATTGCTTTTAAGAACTCATGCTCTTGATCTAGATTGAGCCTTTCAAAATATGTGTATATCCATTAGAGGAAGGAAAAGGTCCTATATAATCAAAACCCCAAACATCAAATGGTTCAATAACAAGTGAATAATTCATAGGCATTTCCTAACGTCTACTAATATTACCAATTCTTTGACATTCATCACAAGACAAAACAAACTTACGGGCATCCTTGAAGAGAGTAGGCCAATAAAAACCAGACTGTAATACGTTGTGTGCAGTTCTATCTCCAGCATGGTGTCCTCCGTAGGTCTTGGAGTGACACTTGCGTAGGATCTGTTCCTGTTCATGCTCAGGTACACAACATCTAATAACACCATCTACTCCTTCTTTATAAAGATGTGGGTCATCCCAAAAGTAATGTCTTAAATCATAGAAGAATTTTTTCTTTTGTTGATATGTGAAACTAGGCGGTATGTATTTAGCAACAATATAATTAGCATAGTCAGCATATCAAGGAGTATTATGAGAAACATTTATTGCAGCTAGTTGTTCATCAGGAAAGCTATCATCAATAGGTAGTGCGTCATCAAGAATATTCTCTAAGCTAGACAAGTTATCAGCTACGGGGTTCTCGGCTCCTTTTCTACCAGTAATACGTAAATCAAATTCTTGTAGCAAAAGAACCCACCTAATGAGTCTAGGTTTAGCATCTTTCTTTTCCATAAGGTATTTAATAGCAGCATGATCAGTGTGAACAATTACTTTGGAATCAACAAATATAATATCTGAATTTGTCACAAGCAAACACAACTGCTAAAAATTCTTTTTCAGTAGTAGCATAATTTCTTTGGGCATTGTCTAGAGTTTTGCTAGCATAATGAATAACATTTAATTTCTTATCAACTCTTTGTCCTAGAACAACACCAACAACATAATCACTAGCATCAGACATAATTTCAAAAAGCAAGTTGCAATCAGGTGGTTGAACAATAGGTGCAGAAGTTAAGTCTTTCTTAAGTGTTTCAAAGGCTTCTACTCAATCATCATCAAAAACAAATGGAACATCCTTTTGTAAAAGATTTGTAAGAGGCCTAGAAATTTTAAAGAAGTCTTTAATAAACCTCCTATAGAAACCAGCATGACCAAGGAAACTACGAATACCTTTAATATCTTTCGGACATGGCATTTTCTCAATTGCATCAACTTTAGCTTTATCCACCTCAATACCTCGTTCAGAAATTTTATGCGCCAAGACAATACCTTCATTAACCATAAAGTGTCACTTCTCCCAATTCAAGACAAGATTAGTTTGCTCACATCTCTGCAAAACTCGATCAAGGTTGCTCAAGCAATCATCAAAAGAAGTTCCATAAACAGAAAAATCATCCATGGAAACCTCAACAATCTTTTCACGAAAATCAAATAATATAGTAGTCATACATCTTTGAAAGGTAGCTGGTGCATTCCATAAACCAAAAGGCATACATCTATAAGCATAAGTTCCAAATGGGCAAGTAAAGGTAGTTTTCTCTTGATCAGGTTGTGAAACAGGTATTTGAGAAAAACCAGAATATCCATCCAGAAAACAAAAGTGTGTGTGCTTAGATAATCTTTCCAACATTTGATCAATAAAAGGCAAAGGATAATGAACTTTTCTAGTTGCTTTATTTAATTTTCTAAAATGAATTACCATTCTATAGCCAGTAACAATTCTTTGTGGAATAAGTTCATTTTTATCATTAGGAACAACAGTAATACCTCCCTTCTTAGGGACACAATGAACGGGACTTACCCATCGACTATTAGCTATGGGATAGATTATACCTGCTTCCAGAAGCTTTAATATTTCAGTTCTTACCACTTCTTTCATCTTAGGATTCAAACATCGTTGATGATCAACAACAGGTTTAGCATCAGGTTCCATATTAATCTTGTGCCGACAGAGAGTGGGGCTAATGCCCTTAAGATCATCAAGAGTATATCCAAGGGCTGCACGGTGCTTCTTCAGAATTTTCAATAATCTTTCTTCTTCATGTTCTGAATGATTAGCACTAATAATAACAGGATATATCTTTTTCTCATCAAGATAAGCATATTTCAAAGTGTCAGGCAATTGTTTTAATTCAAACACAGGATCATCTTTAGGTGGAGGAGGACCTCCTAGTGTTTCAATTGGCAAATTGTGTTTGAGCAGAGGTCGTTGTTCAAAGAAAATTTTATATATTTCATTTCTTTCATGCATATGCATATCATTTTCATGGCCTAGCAAATATTGTTCTAGTGGATCAGTAGGAAGCACGACAATAGAAGCAAGACCAACTATTTCATCCTTACTAGATAATTCTTTCTTATGAGCTTGTCTACTAAACTTGGAGAAATTAAACTCATGAGACTGATCACCAAAGCTAACACCGACAGTTTGTTTTTCACAATCTATTTTAGCATTAATGGTGTTCAAGAAAGGTCTACCAAAGATAATGGGACAAAAATCATCTTGTGGGGAACCAAGAACTAGAAAATCAGTAGGGTATTTTATTTTCCCACACAAGACTTCAACATCTCTAACAATCCCAAGTGGTGTGATGGTGTCTCTATTAGCAAGTTTAATAGTAACATCTATGTCTTCTATTTCAACGGGTGCTATGTCATTCATAATTTCTTGGTATAAGGTAAAAGGAATAGCACTCACGCTAGCACCTAAATCACATAAACCATGATAACAATGATCTCCTATTTTAACTGAGACAACAGGCATGCCTACAACAGGTCTATGTTTATCTTTTTCATCAGGTTTAGCAATTCTAGCAGCTTCATCGCAGAAGTAAATAACATACCTATCAATATTTTCTACCAGGAGATTATTAACCATAGCAACACTATGTTCTACTTTAATTCGTTCAGCAGGTTTAGGTGCTTTAATATTACTTTTATGAACCACGGTTGAAACCTTACCATGCTCCTTTATCTTAACAGGGAAAGGTGGTTTTTCAATATAAGTAGTAGGCACAACTGGATCAACATTGTAAATAATAGTTTCAAATTTAACTATGACCAGTTCTTTATTTTCTTCTTTAATAGGGGGATGATATTTAAACCACTTCTCCTTAGGGAGATCAACATGAGTAGCAAATGATTCACAAAAAGAGGCTACTATCTCAGAGTCAAGTCCATATTTAGTGCTAACCTTGTGAAATGCATCGGTATTCATAAAAGATTTAACACAATCAAATTCCAGCTTAATACTTGACTCTTTACCTTCATTGAGTACCCAGTCAGAGTTGCGTTTAATTCTTTCTAAAAGATCCCACCTAAATTCAATAGTCTTCTTCACAAAAGAACCAGCACAAGAAGTGTCGAGCATGGATCGATCATCATGAGAAAGCCGAGCATAAAAATTCTGAATAATAATTTCTCTCGAGAGCTCATGATTGGGGCATGAATATAACATTGACTTAAGCCTCCCCAAAGCTAGAGCGATACTTTCTCCTTCACGAGGCCAAAAATTATATATATATATATATATATATATATATATATATATAAAATTCTGATCACGATGAACTAGATGCATAGGATAATTTTTTTGGTGAAATTCCAATTTCAATCGATTCCAGTTCCAAGATCCAATATCATCGCATAGCCTATACCATGTCAATGCTTTTCCCTTCAAAGATAAAGGGAAAACCTTCTTCTTAGCTTCATCTCTGGATAGACCTGCAAGCTTAAATAATCCACAAATTTCATCCACATATATCAAGTGCATATCAGGATGTTCGGTTCCATCTCCTGCATAAGGATTAGCTAGCAGTTGTTCTATCATACCCGAAGGAATTTCATAACCAATATTTTAAGTAGGGCAGTAGGTTGAGGAGCAACTAATTGTGCTTCCGGTCGAGGTGAACATACCCCGAACAAACCCCTCAAAGGATGGTTCTCCATAGTAACAAGTGACAATAAATTTCAGCAGGTAGTAATAATTTTTCCTTACCAATTTCCTCTTACCAAGAGCGCTTCACTCCCCGGAAACGGCGCCAGAAAAGAGTCTTGATGACCCACAAGTATAGGGGATCAATCGTATTCCTTTTGATAAGTAAGAGTGTTGAACCCAACGAGGAGCAGAAGGAAATGACAAGTGGTTTTCAGCAAGGTATTTTCTACAAGCACTGAAATAGTCGGTAACAAGTAGTTTGATAACAAGATAATTTGTAACGGACAAGTAACGGTAACAGTAAATAAAGTGCAGCGAGGTAGCCCAATCCTTTTGTGACAAATGACAGGCCAAAACAGTCTCTTATGATAAGCAAAACGTTCTTGAGGGTACACGGGAATTTAACCATGTCACTTTCATCATGTTGGTTTGATTTGTGTTCGCTAATTTGATAATTTGATATGTGGGTGGGCTGGTGCTTAGGTGCTGTTCTTACTTGAACAAACCTCCTACTTATGATTAACCCCCTCGCAAGCATCCGCAACTACGAGAAAAGTATTAAGATAAAATCTAACCATAGCATTAAACTTTTGGATCCAAATCGGTCCCTTACGAAGTAGCGCATAAACTAGGGTTTAAACTTCTGTCACTCTAGAAACCCATCATCTAATAACTACTCCAAAATGTATTCCCTTAGGCCCAAATATGGTGAAGTGCCATGTAGTCGACGTTCACATGACACCACTAAGGGAATCACAACACACATATCATCAAAATATCAAACACATATCAAGTTCACATGATTACTTGCAACATGACTTCTCCCGTGACCTCATGAACAAAAGTAACTACTCACAAATGATAATCATGCTCAAGATCAGAGGGGTATTAAATAGCATAATGGATCTGAACATATAATCTTCCACCAAATAAACCATATAGTAATCAACTACAAGATGTAATCAACACTACTAGTCACCCACAGGTACCAATCTGAGGTTCCGGTACAAAGATTGAACACAAGAGATGAATTAGGGTTTGAGAGGAGTTGGTGCTGTTGAAGATGTTGATGGAGATTGCCCTCCCCAAGATGAGAGGGTTGTTGGTGATGACGATGACTTCGATTTCCCCCTCCGGGAGGGAAGTTCCCCCGGCGGAATCACTCTGTCGGAGGGCAAAAGTGCTCCTGCCCAAGTTCTGCCTCGAGACGGCGGCGCTTCATCCCGAAAGTCCCCTCCTGATTTTTTCTAGGTCAAAATGGCCTATATACCAGAAGATGGGCACCGGAGGTGGGCCGGGCTGAGCACAACCCTTCTTTCTATTTCAGCAGATCTTCAATCATGTACTCCAGCCTCTTCTTATCTTCCTTTAACTGATCTTCAATCATGTGCATGTTGGTAGTTGATGCATCAAGCTTCTTCTTCTCCTCCAATTCAGCTCTTGCAATAGTCGGAGCTTCTTCATCTTTCGTCTTCAGGGCTAGTGTCATGTGATTTTCCTCAACCATTTGCTTAAGCTCATCTTGGGCATTCCTCAGGTCACGAGGAAGCTTCTCAATCTCATCTGTGAACTTAAACCTTGTTTCAACATTGTTGAAGGCATCATGAACCCTATCATCTCTCACTTCAGTGTACATTTCCCATAGCTTCGACAGGAATTTAATCAGTGGACTCGGCCACACAGGATCAACCCATTGCACAAAGTCACATTTGTCTCCAAACTACAATATATATGATAGAGCAGAATCTATTAGGAAATTACACAGCAAAAACTTAATTTGAATGATTGTAAATAAGTTCACAGACCTCCCCTGAACAGGCCAAGAAGCTCCTGCCAGTCCAACATCCTTCAAAAGAAACAAATTTGGAGGGCACATAATTGCATTTACAGCAGATAGGCTTATCTCCATCATCGGCTAATCCGCTATAACCAGAATAGTACATTGTATTTGGACCCTAACAATACAAATATCCATAGTAAATAGGGTTTCCCTAGTAAATAAATGGAAATCAATGCTGAAATAAAAAAAACAAATCGATATGAACCCTAACCGTAGATTGACGAGTATGCAACACTTACATCGGTGCCAAGGGAGTTCAGGTCGGTGGAGGATTCCTCGCCATCGCCCCACGAAACCATGCCATCCTTGAGTGGCTACAGGAGATCTACGAAGCAGAGGAGGATGGGGAGGCCGCTGTCTGAAACGTGCCCCACATGTCATTGTGATCGCTGGCCCCACACACGGCCCGGTCGTCAGCCTCTAGCGGATTTCCTAGTCATACGCGGCCAATCACGTCGCATAGACCAGCCTCTCGCAGATCGCCTCGCCAGTCCTTCTAGAAAACCATATCTGACGGCTCTAGTTCGGCGCTAGGGTATGATCGAACGGCTTTAGTTCGATGCTAGGGTTTGGAGGGTTTGGAGACGGTCAACGAGGTTTTGTAGGGTTTGACCAACATTCAAATGAGCATAACTAATTAAAAAAAATACAAAACTGGTGCACATAGTCATTTCAAGTGATATACTGTCAATAAAATATAAACTTGGTCTATGGTTAGTTTTATGAAAAAACCTTCACAAAACCTAGCTAACTGTAACACCCCAAAAATTTAATCATGTTTTACTAAATAAAAATTTGGCCAGAAATAAAATTTTGAATTATATTAAGTCTTTTGTTATTTTCAGGGTATTTTTCTGTTTCTGTTTTCCAAAAATTCTTCCCTCCATATAGATTGGTAATAATATTTTGGTTTTTTTAGTTTTCTCAAAACATTTCATTTATACTTTAATAATAGCAGGAATTAATTTCATAATAAAATTTGCCTCTAAATAATTATTTTAATAGCACTTTCAAATTCTGAAATGCCTCTGTTGCACTACAACTATTTTAAATAAATCTTTTAAAATTCCAAAAAAAATTATGGGAGGTCATGTGATGCCCATAAATCACTTTTATGTAAAAACCAAACTTGGTCTTTTGAAAATTTTGAGTGAAACAATCTCTTTTCAATTCTGCCCAGTATTTGAGTTTCTACTACAACCCCAATTTTCCTTGCTCCCAAAATCCTGAAATTTTTCCCACTTCTAGTACTTCCAAACAAACCCTTAAGTCCAAAATTTTAGCTCCATTGGAATCTTTTTAGTTCACCAAATATTCCCCTGTAGTTTCTGTCCAGAAACTAAATTCTTCAAAACTTGCACTATCAAGTTTCTCTTTTTGTCAAACCAACCCCACCATCATATCTAACATCAAAGGAGACATAATCCTGCCAATCTTCACTATCATCAAAGGCCCCTAGGTGGTCCTGGCATTTCACCAAACAGCTTTTGTGCATGACAGTATTCTGCTAACTCATAAGTCTATATTGGGCACTTGATCTTCTGATCCAACCACCATGTCTAGAATCCTTGCCATCTTAGCAAACACCACCCTGCCAAAAACCAGCTCCTCAGGACCATCCTAGAGCCCCTTGTCATTTTGTCGAGCACATGATGTGCATGCCAGAGCGTGGCCAGAGTGCCCGTTTGGCACTGTCGGTATCGCCGCCGCACCGCGGCTCTACTGCCGCTGCAGCACGGGAGCCACCCCATCTAGCTTCACGAGGAAGTAACGAAGCTCGCCGACACTCTTCCCCGTCCTCTAGCGCCGCCCCCTGCCGTCCAGCGCCGCCACCGACAGCCGCCCGTCGCTGTCACGCGCCGCCCAGGACACGTGGCTCACTTCCCCGCCAGCCAGCGCGCTCTGGAGTAACTCCGGACGGCCACCGCCCTCATCGAACTCCGCCAACCACCTCACCGACCCAACGACCTCGCCACCGTCCATGTTGCGCCATTAATGGCCTCCGCCACCGTAGCCATTCTCTGGAAGCTACGGGCCGGCGTCCCTCCCCTATATAAAGGCCACCCCGAGCTCCTTCCTCCACACAGCACCATCCCCTTCTCTCCAGTAGCACCCTGAGCCAACCACTGAGCTCGGAGACGACCTCTTCCCTATCTCCGGCCGAAACCACCGCCGCCAACACTCGGTTGTTTCCGACGCGAATGATGCCTCCCTCTTGCATTTTTCCCCACCACACACCCCCTGGAACACCCGCAAGACCATCCCATCCCTCAATTTCACCAAACGGAGCTCATGGATGGAATTCCTCTTCCGTCCGACACCGTCGTCCGTCGGGAAGCTCGCCGCCAATGACCCCGTGCTCCCCGGCAACCACAACGGGTACCCAGAGGACCGCCTCGGTCTCCTGGACCCAACGGTGGCCTCAGCTCACCGAGGGACCTCGTCGTTCACCGGCGCCGATCGCCGGAGCGCTGCCTCCGCTCAGCCAGGGGAGAAGGCGTGATGCTGACCGGTCAAACCTGACCGGTGGGGTCAAGGGACCCACTGTCAGTGACTCACTGCTCGTTGTGTAAGTGGACGCGGGTTCTGCAGAGCCCGCCTTCGCGTGAAGGAAACGTACTTCCCATATACGCCTTCGACGTCGGTGTCCTCCCACGTAGCCCAACGGATGGGCCAGGCCCAGTGGCTCCTCGCGGCTATACAGTGCGCAGGGCACACTTCTGCTCCTTTTTGTTTTTCTTTTCAGTAAACTTCCAATAATTCTACAGCCTCCATTTCAAATCCCAATCCAGTGATTCAAATTTCTAAACGCTGCTAAAATCATGTTCTATTATTTAAGCCTAGGTGAACATTTTTCCTAGGCTTTGTACCTGCTGAACACTACTCCCTCCGTCCCAAAATAAGTGTCTCAAGCTTAGTACAATTTTGTACTAAAGCTAGTACAAAGTTGAGACACTTATTTTGGGACGGAGGGAGTATTAAATAGTCCATTTCTTTATTCTTTTCAACTTAGAAATTCTCTAAGTAAATCATCTGGATTCCAAATGAATTGATTCTTTTTCTATTATTTTTGATTTTTTATCTAGTTTATTTTAGTATTTATTTGAAAAATATTTAAAACAACTTTTAGTACTGTTTTTGAATTATCTGGTAATTGCTATAATCTTTAAAATAGGAAAAATGGAGGGAAGAAACTTTTCAAACTTTTGGAGTGCACCCAATATTTCTGCATGCTCAAGGCAAGCATCTTGAACACTTGATATGGTGAATTGCATAGTTGTTTGTTTGCAAGAATAATTGCATCATGAATATGTTGAATTCAAATAAAACTGGCATATGGCTATATTTGCATGCATGTAGTGTTGGCATGTTTCATCGTACCGTGCATCGTGTACTCGTCATGACTAACCTGCAGGAGCAGGCATAAAAGAAATACAGTTACCAGCAGAAGGGTGATCACGTTGGAGCATGGTCAGGCCTTGTTTGGTTATGCATGTGGAGCATGCAAGGGCTGTGGCCCTGTCTTGGTGTTGCTACTGAAGGAATACTTTGTTGTGCTAACCACTGCAGGAAATAATTGAGCCTCCTGAGTCGGCCGTAGATCGAGTCTTGTTCCGGTAACCCCCATACTTGATTCGTGCTGCCACTTGTCCCTGCCTTAGGTGGGGTATGGTTTAGTAAGTTGTTAACCCCTTTCCATGCACACACCGTACAGAGGGCCACAATGAGGGTTTCCAGGGCCATGGACTAAATCCTGTCATCGGGTCAGGGGGCATGGGTGTTTCCGGTTGTGACCGAGAGGGGGTGCACCCTTGGAATCCGCGCGTATTAATAGTGATCCCATGCAGGATGTTGGTCTCTCCGTCTTAAAGTTTTTCTTGAACGATGCTTTGGGTGATTCCTGGCATCCAGAAAGTTAATCTGGTGTGTGCTGGTCAGGTGTGTTTTCAACCCAAAGACCGTAATGGGAATTAGTCAGTGTCACGGTACTGACTAAAGAAATCCTTTACTTGTGGGTAAAGAGTACACCCTCTGTAGAGTTTAAACCTATTCGAATAGCCGTGTCCATGGTTAAGGACTACAGTCTGGGTTGGTCAAGTGTCGGTCTTAGTGTCGGTCTCCGGAGGAAAATAATTATGACATACCTAAAATATTTTGCAAGATAATTATTGACACCCTGTTGCTTCCATGAATATTTTATGCTTGTTAAATATTATTATGGTTATGCATAATATTGAGAACTAACCCGTTTCTCTTATTTTGAATTTACCTGAGTGTCTCAGGGGCTGGCTAGACTACCCCGGGCACTCAATTTTATTTTCAAGACCTCTCGTGGCGTCTCTCGAGTTAACAGGCGGTTTATCCCGCCACTACTCTTGTGGACACCCGATTGGCATTTCTCTTCAAGTCCGACCGTGGCGTCACTTGACACCCGACTGGCATTTCTTTTCAAGACCTCTCGTGGTGTCGCCTGAGTTCTCGGATGGTCCTGTCTCGTCCGATTTCGCTTTTAGACACCCGTTTGGCATTTCTCTTCAAGACCTACCGTGGTGTCATTTTAGACATCCGACCGGCGTTTCCTTTATTTTATTTTTACTTTAACTTTCCTTGTTTATCACTAATATTTTTATATATCCAGTTATTTGCACATGCTAATATGTTATCATGCCATGATTTAATTACTGACAGCATGTCTTTAAGTCCAGCATGAGCATACGCATATAATTTTCAATTCAACTTGATCACATAATATCTGCTGCATTCGGTATATCATCTGTTCATGATGTTTGCGAGTACATTCAAACGTACTCACAGGCTTGTCCCTGGCTATTTACTTGGCCAGGTCAGGATTTCTTCGAGGAGTACCACCGCGACGTCCGTGCGGAGCCTAGGATTAGCGGCCACGCGGATAGGAGTTATCCGGGTTAGCTGTTCCTGTGGGAATGGAGCCCCATCGATGTTGGAGAACCATGAGTCACTTCCATCATCCACCACCGGAATCACTATTGTATCATTAGACCTTTATGGTCTTGTATCCAATTCTTGTAATAGCTTGGAAATCTGTCACAAGGACGTGTCCACCAGTAACAGAAATCCTGGGCTGGTGGTAACACAAGGGGTTAAATTTCTGGGATTTCGTGTCCCGACCCCGACACTAACTCGAACGATGTTGTAGAGAGTTCAAGGCGCAAGTGAGAGGGGTTTAGGGTTTTGAATTAAAAAAATCAATAAAACTAGAAATGATTCATTATGGAGTGACTAAGAAGGATCTGAACTTACTTTTTCATTTTCATATTTTAAGCGTGTTTTCTAATGGTTCTTTATAAAAGCGTAAACAATTTTAAAAAATCAAGAAATGGACATTAATTCAATAAATATTGAGACTTCAAATGGACATTATATAGATTGAATAGGTCTTAATAAAAATTATTTGGCTCATTTAGACAAGTTAAAAAAAACTTGATTACAAATGGGGCTGTTTACCCTAGCTTCGGAGCTCATTTTGAGCATTTGGAGCTTCGGAGCTCATTTGGAGCTTAGGATCTCATTTTGGAGCAAATGTATAATAGTTCAGAAAACATTGCAACATCACACAGAGCAATGGACTTCAAATGTTGGTTCAAATTCGAAATTTGCCTCAAATTTGAATTCTACCACAAATTTGACATCGAAGTACAAATATCATTTTGCAACTACACCTTACAAGTTTTCACACTAGTTCAAAGTTCACATTCAAATATTTGACTTCCTCCTTGTGTTCGTAGATGGCTTAACCGTCTTGCTCCTAGTTTCCCTAGCTCGCATATTCTGCAGCTTTGTCTTCTTCCTTTAGATCTTCACTTGGGATAGCTGCTCCTGGTTTCCCGAGCACTTGATTACCAGTTGACGGTCATCTGTTGGTTCCATAATCTTTGAAGGAATGACATGAACCATGTCTTGCTCCTCTCTTATAGCTTCAAAACCATCATAAGCCATGGCTTCAAATTCTGCATCAGATGATGGTCCAACGGAAGTTTCTTCCTCTCTAGGCCTTTTCTTTCCTTTGTATCCACCTATCCTAGAGCTGGGCCAAAGAGAAATAAGATTAGGGATAAGCCATAGATAAAAAAGAGAACAAATGCATACAAAAAAGGGAAGGCTGCACACATACCAAGATGCCAATGCTTCTACTGCACACATACCAAGATGCCGGTGCTTATGCTATCTAAATGATGCATCCACTGGATTGGTACAAAGCCTAGCAATGTGCCCTAGGGTTCCACATTTTTTGTACTTATGCTGTCTTTTTACACGACTGTCTGTAACACCCTGGATTTTGCCCATTTTTTTCCTTTTGATTTTGGTCTTGATTTGCCTTTCTGTGGCTTAGTAGTTTTGCAACCTGGAGGGATTACCCTTGATTCCTCTTCCCAAGTGGCTTGTCAACCTCAAAACCATCCCAAGACCATGTCATTTCCATCTTGGACCAACCCCAATATTCTTTTTCTTGGGAATATTCCTTTTTCTATTAAAGGAATAACCCTATTTGTCCTGGGTTGTGAAGCAACCCACATTTCCATCATTCCAAATATTCCCATATAATTCTCATAAATTGTTTGGGTCAGATCTTCCACAAATATGTCAAAACCCTTCCTTGACATGTTCAAAAATCTTTCACCAATATTCCTTTTCTGATTGTGCCCTAACTGCCAAGTTGAGAAGCAAGTACCCTTTATATTGGCTTGCTTACCCCCAAAATTTTTGGGAATTCTTTACTATCCATATCATTACCACATGCCAAAATTCAACTTCATTTAGCTATTAAATGTCCCTTGGCTAAATTCCAAAGTTTCTGGTCAACTGGAAGCTTTGTGAAGCAAGTACTAGCTAGGATGGTCCAAATGAGTTGAAATTTTGCAAGAATCTTCATATGCTCAAATCATGACTCTCCACCAAGTTTCAACCCTATCCAATCAACTATGTGAGCATAGCCTCAACTCTTGGTTTCTGGTCAGATTTTCACATTGTGAAGCAACTATATTTTATACTGCTCCATAATTGCTGAAAATTTACCAGAGCATTCTACTACCCATATAACCTATCTCCACAAAATTTGGGCTTATTTCATCTTCCCAATAATTCCATAGAATTTTTTTAAGATTCTGGTCAGAGAGGTTCATTGTGAAGGAAGTACCATTTTGGCTGGTCCAAATGGCATGAAATTTTTATGGCACTCTCATATGACCAAATCATCATGTTATACGAAATTTTAGCTCAAGTGGCTAGTCCATGTGAGTGCTCCATCCTAATCGAGTTTGTGGACCAGATTGGTCAGTTGCAAAGCAACTATATTAAATCTTGGTCAATTTCTCGCCAAACTTCACAGGATTATAATCCTGCCTACCCTCTTTCATTGTGACAAGGAACCAGCTCAACAACACTAGCCATTTTTTCCAGACAAGTCCATCTAAGTTTCTTGTCAGAATCTGTTTCTGCTCACCTCTCTCACCTCAGAGCACCCTAGATGGTTCCAGATACCTCTATCACCTATTTGAGCAGCGATACACCTGTTAGACAAACTTAGGCAGGCAGAAGCGCCATGCACGTGGTGACCACATAGAGAGCAGGCCAAATTGGTGCTCTGTGCGCTGGTAGCTTCGGGACTCGCCGGCCGGCTAGCTCTGGCTGTCCCTGGCTTGTCCGGGAGTGCCGTAGAGCTCCTCGCCGCACAGCTGGACCTCTGGAACCCTCTTCCCCCTCCGTCCTCTTCCTCGCTGCGCCGCGACGAGCACTCTGCTCCGCCACTGTGCCCGCACATGCATCGTTGTATCAAGCCGAAGCTCCTCGAGCACGCCAGCGCAGCCCTCGTCCTGTTCCTCGTCAGGTCGGCACCGCCCGCAGCTCGCCACCTTGCCTGGGAGCTCCAGGGCGACGATAAGGCCGCCACGGCGGCCATCCTCATCCGTCGCCCTCAGTCGGCTATAAATGGCCGTGGCCCGAGCCTCCTCGAGCATCACCAGCCTCTCAACCCCCTCCCCTCTTCCTCTAGCGCACGCTAGTGCCCGAGCCCGACCGATTCCCTTGCCGGAGCGCCTGGATTTCTGGCGAGCTCACCGCTCTGCTCCGTCGCCTACTCCCTTTCCCGAGCCCTCCCGCGCCCTGTGCGACCCAGGGATGGACGCGGCTCGTCTCCCTGCTCACGGCAATGGCCGGACCTCAGCCGGAGGTGGCCTGTGCCGCCGGGGGGTCGTCGCCGGCGCGCGTCGGCCTCGTCTCTGTTTCCGCGTGGTGCCACGGCCACGCCCCTCCCTGGCGCCCTCAGACCGCCCAGGTGGACGCGCCACCCCTTGCCGGTGCCGCTGGTGGTCCCGGCCCGGCCGAAGACCTCCGGAGTCGCCCGGCCCGTCGCCGGCGTCGAGCCCCTCCCCTGCCTCCTCGGTTCCACGCGGGGATAGGGAGAGGAAGAAGACGACCGAGGCCAGGCGGGCCCCGCGTCGCCCCGACCCCACCCGTCAGCCGGAGAAGCAAAGTCAACGCCGGCCCGCACGGGAGTAAGTGGAGGCGTATTCGCGTCAATACGCTTTCCAAAGAAAGCGTACTTCACTTTTACTCCTTCCAAAAATACGTTTTCTATATGCAGAAAGCGTATTTCAGCGGAAGGCGCCACCGGATTTTAGCCAGGGACCCAGAAGTAAACATTTTAATTGCAGAAAGGTCCCTAACAGAAAACCCCTATATCTTTTCATCCGATACTCCGATCGAGGTGATTCCAAAGCCCACTTCTTTGTCTCTTCGAGCCTGTCATGTTGGTATCATTTTCATAATGTTTTGACACTGTGAAAATGACCATTTTGCCCTTGCCCATAAACAGCCCCCTCCGAGCGAGAACTGTTTCCGGCAATCATTTCCGCGGACTCTCCACACTTCTTCCCGATGGTTCCTTCACCCCAGGCAAGCCACAACTCTCATTTGCATAATTGCATTGCAATATCATAGTCAAACTAATTACTTTAATAGCAAGTATGAAGTATTCGTAAAATGAATTGGATTATGCAATGCTTGAGTAAATTCTTGAATAGGTGACTACCATGTTGATGACTAGATTGTTAGTGGCTAGTAGTTTACCCACTCGTTGATGCCATGACGTTGAGATTACCGTCTATGATTATTTTGGATTTTGTCCGGCACTTTGTGGACACAAATTAGTAGCAGTAGCTTGGACATAGTGGCTATTGGATTACTAGTTGGTTAATGTTTTCACTTGGATTATTATGCTGTCGGAGTATCAGTTATGATGAAGAGATTATTCGGAGATAAGATACTTCATGGTTGATCCAGAGTCACCTGTTTGGACTTATCCGTGCAACCACATTTGCCGGTATGGGACGGCCTTGACTTGGTCTGATCGCGTGCTCTTTCACCGGTACCGCCCGATAGGGAAGGTTATGCGTGCGCGCTACCCTGGCCCGGTAGGCGGCGATAACCTTGTGAGCCCAGTTGAGTTATATGGTACCAGGTCCCCGTTTGGGATAGTTTGTTAGCCACGACAGTGGCAGGTGTCACGCGGTGACACAGGGGCCACCCAGGGCAGGACTCCGGGGGAGGATGATTGCCGGTGGTACGATGGGAGAGTCACGGGTTAGGCGGGTTTCGTTGGAGCAATGCTGGTCCACCCAAATGGGATCACGAGGTCAGGTGCTCCATGGTGTGGGTAAAGTGCGCAACCTCTGCAGAGTGTAAAATCTATTCGAATAGCCGCGTCCACGGTATTGGACAGTCCGTCCAGACCTCACTAGGTGGTCAACCATAGTAGTGATAATGATGGAAGAACTCGTCGTAAGATCGGAAGTACTCGGTGGATCGTGAGTATTCTGAGGGTTGTGAGGCAACCCGGAAGAGAGTAAGTTTGTCAGACTTGCAGTGCAGATGGTATCAGGAATATGATATGTTAGCCATGGGATGGCTATGAGATGAGTGGTCGAATGACCACATGATTTGGATTGGATTTGGAACAGATTCAGATTGGATCCTGAGATTATTCGGAGTATGGATTAAATATGCTTTACCTCACTGCATTTACCTCAGTAGTTATCTTGCTAGATAACCATGCTTGATAAGCACTGGCTAAAGCTAAACCTAGTCGGTTGATACAGAGTAGCCTATTACTGTCACCCTCAACTGTAAGTCTTGACCTAATCTTGACTGCTATGATGTTGTCTAGCCTTAATGCTGATGTTTGCTGTGAGCTTGCGAGTACATTCAAAGTACTCACCTGGCGTGTCATGCCAGTTTGCAGGTCATGCCACAATTGCTTGCTTGTCAAGGATCCCGAGTTTGCGAGCTAGGATACGCGTTCTAGCCAGAGTCCCTGCAGAGTGGAGTCCATCACCGCCTTCGTTGTTCCGCTGCCGAGAGTTACTCCGCTACCTCAGGCTGTTCCGCTGCTAGCATAGAGCTATCCCGGGCCGGCGTAGTGTCGCCGTGCCATTGTAAACCTTGTACCCTTGTAGCCATATCCATTGTAATAAAGAGCTGATTTGTTCTATGCCAACAGTGCCGTATTCCAGAAGACTTGTCCCTGGGCTGGAATACGGGGCGTCCCGGTCTTCTCTGAGCCGGGGTGCCACACTGTCTTCACCTGCTATTATCCTGTTCTTCCTTGGTCTTCCTGGTGGTCTAGTAAGTACAGGAGAACATAGTTTGAACCCTGGATCTACTCTGTTTCATTGGTCTTTTCCTAAGAGTACAGGTACATTGTCAGCATAAGCAGTCCGAAATTTAGCAACAGAGAAATATTCAGAGCAATACTGATCAACTTCACCATCTTCACCCCGATAACAGTCATGAGATGTAGGGCATGTATGCATGGCTTCCCACGGATCTGCCATTGCGTACAACTATATTCCCTAGTTGCTAGGTTCACTGGATACCTCCATTCCCTATTTTTAGTGTTAGTATATGTTACCTCAGCCTCGTATGTCGATTGTCGAATGCATTTCATGTTCAGTCCTCTTGCCTTGGCATGCAATGCCTTAATTAGAGATGGGAGCAGAAAATGGCCAACGTATTGTGTTTCTGCAATTCTTTTATGAAGAGCCATCTTTGTCATGATCATCTGCCTTATCTTATCAAATGCTTGCCACAACAATAGCTCTTTCACTGACTTGACCTTTGCATTGAAGCACTCTGCGAGGTTACTGGTCACATAGTCTACTTTGCAGATTTCATTGGATTTGCTTCTTGACCACACCATTCCATGATGTGCTTCCAAGTACTCCTTCACCTCAGGATTGTGAGCATACAACACTCTCAAATGGTGCTCATGCTTCCTCAAGCTGCATGTGTATGATGCTGGCCATAGGTTCTCATCGTAAACTTTACCTCTGAATTTCTTTTTAAAATTTTGCGCTAGGTGTCACATACATTCCCTATGCTCTGCTGCAAGGAATACAATTCCTACTGCAGTCTCTAAACCCTTGCAAGCATCTGTGTGTATAGCTAAACCTGGGGGTGTATCTATAATGTTGCGCAACTGCTACAAAAACCAGACCCAACTTTCCTCGGAGTCTGCCTCCAACACACCAAATGCAACTGGGAATAGACAGTTGTGTCCATCAACTGCAGAAGCTGCTACTAGCTGTCCTCTCCATCTTCCATTGAAAGCAGTTGCGTCGATAGCCAAATAGAGCCTCCAACCAGCCAGAAACCCCTGCCAGCAAGCCTTGAAACAAATAAAAGCCCTCCTGAAGCACTCCTTCTCAAATGACTTCCCTCTTATTTTGTATGAAACTGTATGCTTATCAATCTCTACAACACTCCCTGGACTAGCCATCTCCACTTCAGCTTTGTAAGTGTAAAGCAACTGAAAACTCTCATTCCATGGACCATTTATCCTGTCAAGAGCCACTTCCCTACCATAAAAAATCCTCATGTAAGGTATATCAATTTTGTACTTCTCAAAAAGCTTCCCATGGAGTGTTGTTGGACCAAGTGTTGGTGTTTCTCTCAGCCAATCCAAGATTTCATCTGCCACCCACCTAGTCTTTGCTAGCTTTGTTTTGGTCTTTCTCCCTCCCCCTCCAGGTGGACAAGTGTGCTGGTGTGGGTTTTGTTTTATCTGAATCAATTTGCTCTTTTGCATACGGGATGCATGCAGCCTCCACCCACACCTATCATATGGGCAATGAACAGTGAAACTTGTAGGCTCACTCCTATCAATCACATAATTATTTTTAGTGAGAATGCAATATGTAGTCACTGCATTACGACAGTCCACCATCGATTCGAATATGGTTCCTGGAGTAAGCTGAGGATCTTCCCTGTTCCACTCAATTGTTGGCATGTCGTCACCATCGTATTCATCTAAAACTAAGCTGTCAATGTTCTCATCCCTCTCTTCATCATCATTGTCATCAAATCTAGCACGACTGCTGGGCTCCTCTGGATATTCATCTTCCATTGCCTGTTGACTGACTGTATCTACCAGTTCAGGGTACATAATCTCATCCTCATCATCAAGTCGAGGCACTTCCTCGTCAGGCTCTACATCTACTTCTACAGCAGTTGCAGAAGGGACAGGAGAAGCGGCAACACTAGCAGCAACAGACATGTTGTGGCTTTCAGAACCACTAGGTTTACTTGGTCTCGACCTACAAGGAGTGCCGGGGCGCTCGCTATTATCAAAGACAGATGATGCATGAACACTCTTCCCCTTGTCTCGTTCTTTGCATTCTTGAAGCACCTTGATATAGATTTTACCGAAATGTCTGTCAACATTCAAACTAAATAGCAATTCCAGATGCTCATCGCAAGTTAGTGGGAGAAATCTTTGCTCGCTACTGTTGAAATATTTCAGTTAACAGCATCAGCAGAGCTCCAGCCATACACAGAACGGAGTGCATCGCAAAAATCTGTGAACGAAATGCTGGTTTCTACCACCTTCGGGTAGAAAAATCCAGAGATCATATGCGGTTTAGTACCATGCAGCATGCTAGTTTCCATTCTAACCGCCAGCCAAAAAGCAAGTGCAGGATCAATCCTATTCGATCGAAATAAAGGGTGAAAAATTAAGCAGCCCAAATTGGTACGATTCAAGCGAGTAGTGGTCAAATACTGCCTAATTGACAAGTTTTCTCATAAATTCGAGGGGAAATGATGCTTACCCAGATGGAATCCATGAATTATCCACCTTCGATTCGACCCAATCATCTCCACGGTCGATGGGCCGGAGGGCGTCTACCCCCGACATCGCTTCTTAATCCCAGATTGGGGGGAGGGGGTTGATGTGGCGGAGGCGCGGCGTCGCCGGCGGACAAAATAGGGTTAAAGGGTGGAGAGCACGACAGCGGCAGCGGAGGAGGAGGCACCACGGGAGTGGCTCGATCTGTTTCAGATAAGCTGCTCCGACATGTCTCCTTATGGCCCCACTTGTCAGGACATAACGGTCAAAGGAGGACCCGGCCCTAGCCCCACTCGTCAGCAGTTAACGGTCAAGCCATTGACCCGACGGCAAACGTCCAGTTTGACCATTTGTGAGAGTTTTAGACAAGAGTGTGGGGAAAAGTGAGCAAAAGTTTAGAGCGTGGGGACAACTGAGCACAACTAAGGAACTAGGGGCACTATCATAAAAAAAACCTATGTTTAATGCTATGGTTATATTTATCTTAATTCTTCTTTCATAGTTGCGGATGCTTGCGAGAGGGGCTAATCATAAGTGGGAGGCTTGTTCAAGTAAGAACAACATCCAAGCACCGGTCCACCCATATATCAAATTATTAAAGTAGCGAACGCGAATCAAACAAACGTGATGAAAATGACTAGATGAAATTCCCGTGTGTCCTCAAGAATGCTTTGCTTACTATAAGAGACCGTTCCGGCCTATCCTTTACTACAAAAAGGATTGGGCTACCTTGCTACACTTTTGTTACCGTTACTATTATTTTCTCGTTATAAATTATCTTGCTATCAAACTATCTGTTAGCTATAATTTCAGTGCTTGCAGACAATACCTTGCTGAAAACCACTTGTCATTTCCTTCTGCTCCTCATTGGGTTCGACACTCTTACTTATCAAAAGGACAACGATTGATCCCCTATACTTGTGGGTCATCAAGGTGGCACTCGTGATGGCAGCCAGGGCGGTGGCGGTAGGGGCAGCGGCATCAGTGGTGGCGCTCACGGTGGCGGCTGGGGCGGCGGCATCAGTGGTGGCTCTCGCAGTGGCGGTTAGGGCGACGGCTGCAACAAAGAGGTGGCGCTCGCGATAACGTCAATGGTAGCGGTCGCGGTGGCTGCCGGGGCGGCGGCTGCAGTGAAGAGGTGGTGCTCGCGGTGGTGGCTGGGGCAGTGGCTGCAACGAAGACTGGAGGTGCTTGTACTCTTTTCTATTCTTATGTTCTCTTGCTGTACTGCAATTTGTGATCTTTTAGCAGAACATAATTTTTTTGCAGAGGCAAATGCAAATGGCCACTTTGTACGGAAGGATTGCGGGCATTTTTGTAGCCCTATTCTTAGAGTGTGTTCTTATAGTGTGTACAGAAGGATTCGATGTTGGGCGTAGGTTTCTAATTTGTTCGTGAGAGGTGTGTTCTGAAAAGATTTAAATGGTCTAAGTTATGAAAGTTTGCACTGATATATATAGCGTTGTGCATTTTGTAGGGTTATATGAATCTTGTGGATATTGACATGGGTTGATGACGAATCAAAAGGAATATCTAGGACTGTGACTCACAAGGTTGCGGAAGAAAACATGAATTTGAAGAATGCATTATAGGAGAAGGATAAGAAAATTGTTGCTTTCAAAGAAGATAGCAAGGCCGCTGAAGGCACAACGAGGCATCAGATAAAAAGCACGGAGTGGAGGGAATTTGTTTTATTCTCTATAGTAGGCGCATTTGCCATTGTCTATGTGCTCAACAGGGTATTTGTTTGATGTAGTGCCATTGGAAAAAATTGTCTACTTGCTCTGTAGTTGTGATGAATTCTGTAGTAATCACAAATTTACCAGTAATCCAATGTGACAAGGTTTCAGATATGGGTTTTCTATTTTCATGCCCCTGGTTCCTTAGTTGTCCTCAGTTTTGCCCCAACTTCATAATGCTCCTCACTTTTCCCCTTCCGTCTCTCCAACATCCTCACAAATGCCCAAACATACCATTTTCGTCGGGTCAAAGTCCGTTGACTATTATCTGGATGTTGACAAGTTGGATGGGTTTATTAGTGGGCTCAGGGAAGTGTTATTGGTGGTGAGTTGACATCTACACGTGATGGTTGGAGGCGATGGTGACAGTGACGAAACATTATACTCAAGCCCTTGTTGCTTGAATCCTTACTCGGGGAGGGGTGATGTCTACTACACAACTTGTTCTTGTACACTCGTGTTGGGCCTCCAAGCGCAGAGTTTTGTAGGACAGTAGCAATTTTCCCTCAAGTGGATGACATAAGGTTTATAAATCCGTGGGAGGCGTAGGATGAAGATGGTCTCTCTCAAACAACCCAGCAACCAAATAACAAAGAGTCTCTTGTGTCCCCAACACACCAAATACAATGGTAAATTGTATAGGTGCACTAGTTTGGCGAAGAGATGGTGATACAAGTGTAGTAATGATAGTAGATATTGATTTTTGTAATAGGAACAATAAAAAAACACAGCAAGGTAGCAAGTAACAAAAGTGAGCACAAACGGTATTGCAATGCTTAGAAACAAGGCCTAGGGTCCGTACTTTTGCTAGTGCAATCTCTCAACAATCCTAATATAATTGGATCATATAACCATCCCTCAACGTGCGATAAAGAAGCACTCCAAAGTTCTTATCTAGCGGAGAACATAGGAAGAAATTGTTTGTAGGGTACGAAACCAGCTCAAAGTTATCCTTTCCGATTGATCTATCCAAGAGTTCATACTAAAATAACACCAAGTTATCCTTTCCGATCGATCTATCTAAGAGTTCTTATTAAAAGAACACCATATGATACACATCAACCAACTCTAATGTCACCTAGATACTCCAATGTCACCACGAGTATCCGTGAGTTGATTATACGATATGCATCAAACAATTTCAGATTCATAATACTCAATCCAACACAAAAAACCTCAAAGACTTCCCCAAGATTTCTACTGGAGAAACAAATATGAAAACGTGCATCAACCCCTATGCATAGATTACCCCAATGTCACCTCTGGAATCTGCGAGTTGAGTCCCAAAACATATATCAAGTGAATCAATATGATACCCCATTGTCACCACAGGTATTCATAGCAAGACATGCATCAAGTTCTCTCAAATCCATAAAAGTATTCAATCCGATAACTATGAAATATCAAAGGGAAAACTCAATTCATCACAACAAGATAGAGAGGGGAAAACACCATATGATCCAATTATATTAACAAAGCCCGCGATACATCAAGATCATGCCAAATCAAGAACACGAGAGAGAGAGAGAGAGATTAAACACATAGCTACTGGTACAAACCCTCAGCCCCGAGGGTCGACTACTCCCTCCTCATCATGGTGGCCGTGGGATGATGAACATTGCCTGCGGTGATGATTTCCCCCTCCGGCAGGGTGCCAAAACAGGGTCTAGATTGGTTTTTCGTGGCTATAGAGGCTTGCGGCGGTGGAACTTCTGATCTAGGGTTATTTCTAGGGGCTTATGTATTTATAGGATTTTTTGGCGTCGGTTTCATGCGAAGATGGGCTTCGAGGGGCCCACCACCCACCAGCACATGGGCAAGGCCCCTGGCGCGCCCTGGTGGGTGGTGGGGCCACTCCGTCACCTTTGCCCCCCCCCCCCCCCCCCCCCCCCCCCACAAAGCTTCTAGTGCCTCTTTTGTTCCAAAAAAAATCGTCAAAAAGTTTCAGCTCATTTGGAGAACTGCCATTTCTGCACAAAAAACAACACCACGGTAGTTCTGCTGAAAACAGCGTCAACTCGGGTTAGTTCCATTCAAATCATACCAAAAACATATAAAATTGTTGTAAACATGGCATGAATACTTCATAAATTATAGATACGTTGGAGACGTATCAGCATCCCCAAGCTTAATTCCTAGTCGTCCTCGAGTAGGTAAATGATAAAGAAATAATTTATCAAGTGTGAATGCTAGCATAGTGCATAAGTTTGATCAATGATAATTTCAATCACTTTTCCTAGCATCATAACAGAAACTCTTTCTCATAAAACCTCTCATGATAAAGTACCAATCAATTCACATGTTATGGTTCAAACAATGCATTCTCTTGAAACTTGACAACCTATGTTCTCAGTCACCAAACAATTGCAATTCAACTTATTCAACAAAGTCTAAGTAAGAGCTCCACATACTCAATTATCATATAGTCTTCTATGATTGCTAGTACTCAAAGCATATTTTTAGAACAAATGGCATCCATCGAACACAGAGAAAGATAGAGGCTTAATGTTTCGCCTCCCAACTCATTGATCATAGAGATAATTGTCAACAATAATAATTCATGATCAAATATATTTGACTGGTCATATGTGCCTAGATCTTTCCCCACCACATGATGCTTGCCAACAAGAGAATAATTGAGGTTGAAATGAGAATGCAAACTATTGACTCTTGCATAAAAGTAAATACTGAAAAGTAAAAGATAGGGGCTTATAATTTTGCTTCCCAACTTATTCACCTCAGGGGTGATGTCAACAATAATAACTCATGATCACCCATATCCAACTGGATATATATGCCTAGATCTTTCCCCACCACATGATGCTTACAAAAGAGAAAAATAAAAAAGGAATAGAGGAGAACACTATTGACTTTTGCATGAAAATTAAATACACAAAAAGTAAAAGATATGCCCTTCGCAGAGGGAAGCAGAGGTTGTCATGCGCTTTTAATTTTTGGATGCCCAAGCTCTTAGTGCAAAGGAACGTCACGTTATATTACCCCTTATGATAGCAACCTTTATTATGCAGTCCGTCGCTTTTATTACTTTGCCATCACAAGTTTGTACAACGCTTATTTTCCCTTACAATAAAAGATCAAACATGTTTAGGAGCAATTGTTATTGCTTTATGCACCAATGACAACTTACTTGAAGGATCTTATTCAATCCATAGGTAGGTATGGTGGACACTGATGGCAAGAAACTGGGTTTAAGGGTTTTTGGATGCACAAGTAGTATCTCTACTTAGTACGAATTTTTGGCTAGCGAAAGATCCGAGGCAAACACCACATGTTGGAGGATCCATAACAATATAACTTCTATGCAAATATACACAACCATAACTCATTACGTTGTCTTCCTTGTCCAACTTCAACTAATTTTCTCAAGTTTGAAAATAATTAATGGGTATTCACAATCATAGAAGATGTCCAAGATAATATATTTGTATGTGAAAGTTCTGTTCCTTATACTAATCATTCATGAATTGCTTGTATGACCAATATTGTGATTGTCAAGCTTCAAAATATTTCACTTTCTAAACCCAATGTGAGGCTACTACTGGGCATGATATGAACATATAATTTCAACTTCATGATATTCAATTCATTCAACAATTTACTCATAGGATATAAGTGAAGCACAAGAGTAAATGACAAACTACTCCAAAAAGATATAAGTGAAGATCAAGCGAGTAGTTAAGTAAAGGGGTAGCTAATTGAGGACACTCTCTTATTTAAAAACTTTCAGATCTAAGTATTTTATTAAAACAGCAAGAAAAACAAAATAAAATGACATTCCAAGAATAGCACAACTCATGTGAAGAAGCAAAAACTTAGGTTCAACCAATACTACCCGATAATTGTTGATGAACAAAGGTGGGATGCCTACCGGGGCATCCCCAAGCTTAGATGCTAGAGACTTCTTGAAATGTTATCTTGGGATGCCTTGGGCATCCCCAATCTTGAGCTTTTGTGTCTCCTTAATTCCTTTTATATCACGGTTTCCCTAAATCTTAAAAACTTCATCCACACAAAACTCAACAAGAACTCATGAGACAAGTTAGTCTAAATCAATGCAATAACCTAATCATTCTCTACTGTAGCAAATCACCAAAATTATTATTTAAAATTGCATACTAAATTCCTCTGCATATTTAATACTCCTATCCTCAAATAGAATCATTAAACAAGCAAACATATGCAAACAATGCAAACATAACAGCAATCTGTCTAAACAAGACAGTTTGTAAAGAGTGCAATTATACTCACACTTCCCTAACTCCAAAAATTCTGAAAATTTACCACACTGTAGAAAATTTTATAGCTTATTGTGAAAAACATTTCAACATTTTATGACATTCTTACTTTTCTCAAGAATTCATGCACTAGCGTGCAACTTGTTGTTTTCAAACAACCACATATAGACTTGCAAAATGAGCATAGCAAAGGCTATACTTGACATTTTTATTGAAGTAAAAGATACAAAACATTATTCTAAATAACAGCAAGAAAATCCTAATAAAATAAAATGATGCTCCAAGAAAAACACATATCATGTGACGAATAAAAATATAGCCCCAAGTAAGGTTACCGATAATGTTGGAGACGAAAGAGGGGATGCCTTCCGGGGCATCCCCAAGCTTAGTTGCTTGGATCTTCCTTGAATATTACCTTGGGGTGCCTTGGGCATCCCCAAGTCTAGGGTCTTGTCACTCCTTATTCTCCTCATATCGATATCTCACCCAAAACTTGAAAACTTTAATCACACAAAACTTAAGGGAACTTCGTGAGATGGGTTAGTATGATAAAACAAATCATTCACTTGGGTACTGTCAAAGACAAGATTCATAATTGTTCTAACACAATTCCTACTATACCCTACAATTTCTACAACTTATATTGACCAATATAAGCCATCGAAACTATAAAACAAGCAAACTATGCATTGAAAACAGAATCTGTCAAAAACAGAACAGTACGTAAAGATCTGAATTATGGTCATACTTATGTAACTCCAATTTTTTTTGAAAATTTAGGAAAACATAGGAAATTTGTATATCAATCATCTTTAAAATATTCAGAGTTTTTCCATGCTCCAGTGATTTTTAACAATTCTGTTACTGGGCGCAAAACTTTATGTTTTTGCACAGAATCAAGGCAACTATCATCCACACTATCCCAATGGCTTTACTTGGTACTTTATTGAAACAAAAGCTATAAAACATGATTACTACAGTATACTAATCATGTGAACACACAAAAACAGTAGGGGTAAATGTTGGGTTGCCTCCCAACAAGCGCTTTTCTTTAATGCCTTTTAAGCTAGGCATGATGATTTCAATGATGCTCACATAAAAGATAAGAATTGAAATATAAAGAGAGCATCATGAAGCATATGGTTAGCACATTTAAGCCTAAACCACTTCCTATGCATAGGCATTTTGTGAGCAAACAAGTTATGGGAACAAGAATCAACTAGCATAGGAAGGCAAAACAAGTGCAACTTCAAAACTTTCAACATAAAGAGAGGAAACTTGATATTACTGAAATATGTAGAAGCATATATTCCTCTCTCATAATAATTTTCAGTAGCAACATGAATGAATTCAACAATATAACTTTCACATAAAGCATTCTTTTCATGATCTACAAGCATGGAAATTTTATTACTCTCCACATAAGCAAATTTATTCTCATGAATAGTAGTGGGAGCAAACTCACCAAAATAACTATCATGTGATCCTTGATTGGCATAATCAATTTGAGCATTAAAATGATGATGACAAGATTCATGGCAATCATTATTCTTAATATCATAAGTGTCATCACAATAATCATCATAGATAGCAACTTTGTTACCATAGTCAATTGAAACCTCTTCCAAAATAGTGGATTCATCATTAAATAAAGTCATGACCTCTCCAAATCCACTTTCATAATTATCACAATAAGATTCAACACCCTCCAAAATAGTGGGATCATTATTACATAAAGTTTACACTCTTCCAAACCCACTTTCATCATTATAATCATCATAAATAGGAGGCATGCTATCATCATAATAAATATTCTCATCAAAACTTGGGGGACTAAAAATATCATATTCATCAAATATAGCATCCCCAAGCTTATGGCTTTGCATATCATTAGCATCATGGATATTCAAATAATTCATACTAGCAACACAATAATGCTCATTCAAAGATTTTATGTCAAACATTTTATTGAATTCTTCTTCTATCAATTGAGCACAATTTTCCTTTCCATCATTTTCCAGAAAGACATGATAAAGATGAATAATATGAGGCTTCCTCAATTCCATTTAGTTTTCTTTTATAAACCAAACTAGTGATAAAACAAGAAACTAAAAGATTCAATTGCAAGATCTAAAGATATACCTTCAAGCACTTGATACGTCTCCAACGTATCTATAATTTTTGATTGTTCCATGCTATTATATTATCCATCTTGGATATTTTATATGCATTTATATGCTATTTTATATGATTTTTGTGACTAACCTATTAACCTAGAACCCAGTGCCAGTTTCTGTTTTTTTCCCTTGTTTTTGAGTTTCGCAAAAAAGGAATATCAAACGGAGTCCAAATGAGCTGAAAATTTACGGAGATTTTTTTATGGACCAGAAGAAGCCCCCGAAGCAAAGGAGTTGGGCTAGAAGAGGCACGAGGCCTCCACAAGGGTGGAGGGCGCCCCCCACCTAGGGCGCGCCCTCCGGTCTTGTGGGCTCCTCATGGACCCCCCTGACTTGTTCTCGACGCCAAAAATTCCTATAAATACAGAAATCCCCAGAAATAAACCTAGATCGGGAGTTCCGCCGCCGCAAGCCTCCGTAGCCACAAAAAACCAATCGGGAGCCCGTTCCGGCACCCTGCCGGAGGGGGAAACCATCACCGGTGGCCATCTTCATCATCCCAGCGGTCTCCATGATGAGGAGGGAGTAGTTCACCCTCGGGGCTGAGGGTATATACCAGTAGCTATGTGTTTGATCTCTATCTCTCGTGTTCTTGATTTGGCACGATCTTGATGTACCGCGAGCTTTGTTATTATAGTTGGATCATATGGTGTTTCTTCCCTCTCTATCTCTTGTTGTGATGAATTGAGTCTTGCTCTTTGAGGTTTTGTTATGTTGGATTGAGTATTGGATTTGAGAACACTTGATGTATGTCTTGCGATGGGATGTCTGTGGTGACAATGGGATGTTCTATTGATGCACTTGATGTATGTTTTGGCACTCAACTCGTGGATTCCCGAGGTGACATTGGGGTAATCTATGCATAGTGGTTGATGCACGTTTTCATCCTACGTTCTCCGATAGAAACTTTGGAGTGATTCTTTGTTGCACGTTGAGGGATTGCCATATGATCTAATTATGTTACCATTGTTGAGAGAACTTGCACTAGTGAAAGTATGAACCCTAGGCGTTGTTTCCAAGCATTGGAATACCGTTTTTGCTCACTTTTGTTACTAGTTACCTTGCTGTTTTTATATTTTCAGATTACAAAAACCTATATCTACTATCCATATTACACTTGTATCACCATCTCTTAGCCGAACTAGTGCACCTATACAATTTTCCATTGTATTGGGTGTGTTGGGGACACAAGGGACTCTTTGTTATTTGTTTGCAGGGTTGTTTGAGAGAGACCATCTTCATCCTATGCCTCCCACGGATTGATAAACCTTAGGTCATCCACTTGAGGGAAATTTGCTATTGTCCTACAAAACTCTGCGCTTGGAGGCCCAACACGAGTCTACAAGAAGAAGGTTGCGTAGTAGATCTACGCCAAGTCAAGACATACCATGTACCCATCATAAAGTCTCATCTCTTGCATTACATTATTCGCCATTCGCCTCTCATTTTCCTCTACCCCACTTCTAAAATGATTTTCAAAAAGATTTGCCTTCTTCTTCGCCCCTCTCTTTGCTTTTTTTTTCGCCCTTCTTCCGTTCGATCTTTTGTTTGGTTGTGTTACCATGTGCCTTATTTTTGCTTGCATCTTCGCTTGCTAAAAGTTTATGGATCCTCATCCACTTGCTAATCTTTTTAAGAGATCCAATTATGATGAACCTATTGCTAGTGAGTTGAGTGCACTAGATTATCTTTATGAGGTTTTGCTTGAAATTCGTGAATCTGAAAATTGTGATGAAGTGTGGAAAGAAGAAAATTATAAAGTGATTCACGATAGCTCCTTGAATGAAAAGCATGATTGCAATGATGTTATTAATGTTAATTGTGTTAATGATATGCAAAACCCTAAGCTTGGGGATGCTAATTTTGCTGTGTCTACTACTTGTTGCAATGATCATGATTGGGGTGATTCTTCTTATGATCTTGAAATTTTATTTAAGCCCCATGATGAATATGAGATTGATAATAATGTTTGCAATAATATTGAAAGTGGATTTGGAAGAGTGCCAACTTTAGATCCCACATATTTGGAGAATATTCAATCTTATGAATTTTTTGATAAAAGTGGGTTTGGAGAGGTCATGACTTTAGTTAATGTTAATCCCACTATTTTGGAAGAGTGTCAACTTCGCATGCATGTGGATCATGTTGAGAATATGTTATGTGATAGCTATATTGTTGAATTTGCTTATGATCCTACATGTAATTATTATGAGAGAGGAAAGTATGGTTGTAGAAATTTTCATGTTACTAAATTACCTCTCTTCATGTTGAAATTGCTATCGTCTCTTTCTTCTTCCTTGCATATGCTAGTTTTTGCTTGCCTTGATAATTTGTTTGCTTATAAAATTCCTATGCATAGGAAGTATGTTAGACTTAGATGTGTTTGTCACGTGTTTTATGATGCTCTCTTTGTGCTTCAATCCTTTTCTTTCATATGAGCATCATCAAAATTATCAATGCCTAGCTAAAAGGCTTTAAAGAAAAGCGCTTGTTGGGAGACAACCCAATTTTTTTCCTTGCTGTTTTTCAATAAATAATTCATATAGCCTCTGGTTAGATGTGTTGTTGTGTTTTAATTAGTTTTTGTGCCAAGTAAAACCTTTGTGATGGCTTACGGTGATAGTTGATTTGATCTTGCTGAAAAACAGAAACTTTTTCGTCCAGTCTCAGAATTATAATAATTCACTGGAGCGTTGAAAACCCATGAATTTTTTATAAGATATTAAGATACAAATTTTCTACGTTTTACTATTTTTTCAGAATATTTGGAGTAACATAAGTATGACGTTAATTCAGATCTTTACGTACTGTGCTGTTTTTGACAGATTCTGTTTTCGATGCATAGTTTGCTTGTTTCTTAGTTTCTATGGCTTATATTGTTCAATATAAATTGTAGAAATGATACGGTACAGTAGGTATCATGTGATAAAAATTTTGAATCTTGTCTTGACAGTACCAAAGTGAATCATTTGTTTTATCATACTAACCCATCTCACGAAGTTCCGTTAAGTTTTGTGTGATTGAAATTTTCAAGTTTTGGGTGAGAAATAGATATGAGGAGAATAAGGAGTGACAAGACACTAAGCTTGGGGATTAACAAGGCACCCCAAGGTAATATTAAAGGAAGATCCAAGCAACTAAGCTTGGGGATGCCCCGGAAGGCATCCCCTCTTTCGTCTCCAATATTATCGGTAACCTTACTTGGAGCTATATTTTTATTCGTCACATGATATGTGTTTTGCTTGGAGCGTCATTTTATTTTATTAGGATTTTCTTGATGTTATTTATATTAATGTTTTTCATCTTTTATTTCAATAAAAGTGTCAAGTTTAGCCTTTACCATGCTTATTTTGCAAGTCTATAAGTTGCTGTTTCAAAACAGAAAGTTTATCGCTATTCCAAAAATTCCCTAGAAAAGTCAAAATGTGATAAAAGCTTGAATTTTGACACAACATGAAATGATAAATTATCTACAGTTTGGTAAATTTTCAGAATTTTTTGAGTTAAATAATTATGGATTCTCCTTAGTCCTTTACAGACTATCCTGTTTTGACAGATTGCTGTTATGTTTGCATTGTTTGCATATGTTTGCTTGTTTAATGATTCTATTTGAGGATAGGAGTATTAAATATACAGAGGCATTTAGTATGCAATGTTAAATAATAATTTTAGTTATTTGCTACAGTAGAGAATGATAAGGTTTTGCATTTGATTTATACTAACTTATCTCACGAGTTCTTGTTGAGTTTTGTGTGGATGAAGTTTTTAAGATTTAGGGAAACCGTGATATAAAAGGAATTAAGGAGACACAAGAGCTCAAGCTTGGGGATGCCCAAGGCATCCCTAGTTAATATTTCAAGAAGTCTCAAGCATCTAAGCTTGGGGATGCCTCGGTTGGCATCCCACCTTTCTTCTTCAACAATGATCGGTTAGTATCGGTTGAGCCTAAGTTTTTACTTCTTTGCATGATGTTTGCTATTTTTAAAAAGTCATTTTATTTTGTTTTGATTGCTGTTTGAATAGTATCCCAAGATCTGAAATTCTTAAATGTTAGAGAGTCTTCACATAGTTACATAATTATTCGACTACTCATTGATCTTCACTTATATCTTTTGGAGTAGTTTGTCAGTTGCTCTAGTGCTTCACTTATATCTTTTTAGAGCACGACGGTGGTTTTATTTTGAAGAAATTGATGAACTCTCATGCTTCACTTATATTATTTTAAGAGTCTTAAACAGCATGGTAATTTGCTTAGGTCATGAATTCAGTCCTAATATGATGGGCATCCAAGAGGGATATAATAAAAACTTTCATTTAAAGTGCATTGAATACTATGAGAAGTTTGATTCGTTATGATTGTTTTGAGAAATAAAGATGGTGATATCAGAGTCATGCTAGTGAGTAATTGTGGATTGTAGAAATACTTGTGTTAAAGTTTGTGATTCTCGTAGCATGCACGTATGGTGAACCGTTATGTGATGAAGTCGGAGCATGATTTATTGATTGATTGTCTTATGAGTGGCGGTCGGGGACGAGCGATGGTCTTTTCCTACCAATCTATCCCCCTAGGAGCATGCACGTAGTACTTTGTTTCGATGACTAATAGATTTTTGCAATAAGTATGTGAGTTCTTTATGACTAATGTTGAGTCCATGGATTATACGCACTCTCACCCTTCCACCGTTGCTAGCCTCTCTAGTACCGCGCAACTTTCGCCGGTACCATACACCCACCATATACCTTCCTCAAAACAGCCACCATACCTACCTATTATGGCATTTCCATAGCCATTCCGAGATATATTGCCATGCAATTTCCACCGTTCCGTCTATTATGACACGCTTCATCATTGTCATATTTCTTTGCATGATCATGTAGTTGACATAGTATTTGTGGCAAAGCCACCGTTCATAATTCTTTCATACATGTCACTCTTGAGTCATTGCACGTCCCGGTACACCACCGGAGGCATTCATATAGTCATATTTTGTTCTAAGTATCGAGTTGTAATTCTTGAGTTGTAAGTAAATAAAAGTGTGATGATCTTCATTATTAGAGCATTGTCCCAGTGAGGAAAGGATGATGGAGACTATGATTCCCCCACAAGTCGGGATGAGACTCTGGACAAAAATAAAAATAAAAAAATAAATAAATAAAGAGGCAAAAAAAAGAGAGAGAGCCCGAAAAGAGAGAGAGAGAGAAAAAGAGAGAAGGGGCAATGCTACTATCCTTTTACCACACTTTTGCTTCAAAGTAGCACCATGATCTTCATGATAGAGAGTCTCCTATGTTGTCATTTTCATATACTAGTGGGAATTTTTCATTATAGAACTTGGCTTGTATTTTCCAATGATGGGCTTCCTCAAACTGCCCTAGGTCTTCATGAGCAAGCGAGTTGGATGCACACCCACTTAGTTTCTTTTTGAGCTTTCATTCACTTATAGCTCTAGTGCATCCGTTGCATGGCAATCCCTACTCACTCACATTGATATCTATTGATGGGCATCTCCATAGCCCGTTGATACGCCTAGTTGATGTGAGACTATCTCCTTCTTTTTGTCTTCTCCACAACCACCATATTCGATTCCACCTATAGTGCTATGTCCATGGCTCACGCTCATGTATTGCGTGAAAGTTGAAAAGGTTTGAGAACATCAAAAGTATGAAACAATTGCTTGGCTTGTCATCGGGGTTGTGCATGATTTGAATATTTTGTGTGATGAAGATGGAGCATAGCCAGACTATATGATTTTGTAGGGATAACTTTCTTTGGCCATGTTATTTTGAGAAGACATGATTGCCTTATTAGTATGCTTGAAGTATTATTGTTTTTATGTCAATATTAAACTTTTGTTTTGAATCTTATGGATCTGAACATTCATGCCACAATAAAGAAAATTACATGGATAAATATGTTAGGTAGCATTCCACATCAAAAATTCTGTTTTTATCATTTACCTACTCGAGGACGAGCAGGAATTAAGCTTGGGGATGCTTGATACGTCTCCAACGTATCTATAATTTTTTTATTGTTCCATGCTATTATATTATCCATCTTGGATGTTCTATATGCATTTATATGCTATTTTATATGATTTTTGGCACTAACCTATTAACCTAGAGCCCAGTGCCAGTTTCTATTTTTTTCCTTGTTTCTGAGTTTCGCAGAAAAGGAATATCAAACGGAGTCCAAATGAGCTGAAAATTTACGGAGATTTTTTTATGGACCAGAAGAAGCCCCCGAAGCAAAGGAGTTGGGCCAGAAGACCCACGAGGCCTCCACAAGGGTGGAGGGCGCGCCCTCCGGTCTTGTGGGCTCCTCGTGGACCCCCCTGACTTGTTCTTGACACCAAAAATTCCTATAAGTACAGAAACCCCCAGAAATAAACCTAGATCGGGAGTTCCGTCGCCGCAAGCCTCTGTAGCCATGAAAAACCAATCGGGAGCCCGTTTTGGCACCCTTCCGGAGGGGGAAACCATCACCGGTGACCATCTTCATCATCCCGGTGGTCTCCATGACGAGGAGGGAGTAGTTCACCCTTGGGGCTGAGGGTATGTACCAGTAGCTATGTGTTTGATCTCTTTTCTCTCGTGTTCTTGATTTGGCACGATCTTGATGTACCGCGAGCTTTGTTATTATAGTTGGATCATATGGTGTTTCTTCCCTCTCTATCTCTTGTTGTGATGAATTGAGTCTTGCTCTTTGAGGTTTCGTTATGTTGGATTGAGTATTGGATTTGAGAACACTTGATGTATGTCTTGCGATGGGATATCTGTGGTGATAATGGGATGTTCTATTGATGCACTTGATGTATGTTTTGGCACTCAACTCGTGGATTCCCGAGGTGACATTGGGGGTAATCAATGCATAGGGGTTGATGCACGTTTTTGTCCTACGTTCTCCGATAGAAACTTTGGAGTGATTCTTTGCTGCACGTTGAGGGATTGCCATATGATCTAATTATGTTATCATTGTTGACAGAACTTGTACTAGTGAAAGTATGAACCCTAGGCCTTGTTTCCAAGCATTGCAATACCGTTTTTGCTCACTTTTGTTACTAGTTACCTTGCTGTTTTTATATTTTCAGATTACAAAAACCTATATCTACTATCCATATTACACTTGTATCACCATCTCTTCGCCGAACTAGTGCACCTATACAATTTGCCATTGTATTGGGTGTGTTTGGGACACAAGGGATTCTTTGTTATTTGGTTGCAGGGTTTTTTGAGAGAGACCATCTTCATCCTACGCCTCCCACGGATTGATAAACCTTAGGTCATCCACTTGAGGGAAATTTGCTACTGTCCTACAAAACTCTGCGCTTGGAGCCCCAACACAAGTTTACAAGAAGAAGGTTACGTAGTAGACATCAGCACTCACCTCCCCGACAACGGCGCCAGAAAAGAGCTTGATGTCTACTACACAACTCGTTCTTGTAGACTCGTGTTGGGCCTCCAACCGCGGAGTTTTGTAGAACAGTAGCAATTTTCCCTCAAGTGGATGACCTAAGGTTTATCAATCCGTGGGAGGCGTAGGATGAAGATGGTCTCTCTCAAACAACCCTGCAACCAAATAACAAAGAGTCTCTTGTGTCCACAACACACCAAATACAATGGTAAATTGTATAGGTGCACTAGTTCGGCGAAGAGATGGTGATACAAGTGTAGTAATGATAGTAGATATTGATTTTTGTAATAGGAACAATAAAAAAACACAGCAAGGTAGCAAGTAACAAAAGTGAGCACAAACGGTATTGCAATGCTTAGAAACAAGGCCTAGGGTCCATACTTTCGCTAGTGCAATCTCTCAACAATGCTAATATAATTAGATCATATAACCATCCCTCAACGTGTGATGAAGAATCACTCCAAAGTTCTTATCTAGCAGAGAACATAAGAAGAAATTGTTTGTAGGGTACGAAGCCACCTCAAAGTTATCTTTTCCGATCGATCTATCCAAGAGTTCGTACTAAAATAACACCAAGTTATCCTTTCCGATCGATCTATCTAAGAGTTTGTACTAAAATAACACCATATGATACATATCAACCAACTCTAATGTCACCTAGATACTCCAATGTCACCACGAGTATCCGTGAGTTGATTATACGATATGCATCAAACAATTTTAGATTCATAATACTCAATCCAACACAAATAACCTCAAAGAGTGCCCCAAGATTTCTACCAGAGAAACAAAGACGCAAACGTGCATCAACCCCTATGTCACCTCGGGAATCCGTGAGTGGAGTGCCAAAACATATATCAAGTGAATCAATATGATACCCCATTGTCACCACGGGTATTCATAGCAAGACATACATCAGGTGATCTCAAAGTATTCAATCTGATAACAACGAAATCTCAAAGGGAAAACTCAATTCATCACAACAAGATAGAGAGGGGAAAACACCATATGATCCAACTATATTAACAAAGCCCGCGATACATCAAGATCGTGCCAAATCAAGAACACGAGAGAGAGAGAGAGAGGTTAAACACATAGCTACTGGTACAAACCCTCAGCCCCGAGGGTGGACTACTCCCTCCTCATCATGGTGGCCCCCGGGATGATGAAGATGGCCTCCGGTGATGATTTCCCCCTCTAGCAGGGTGCCGGAACAGGGTCTAGATTGGTTTTTCGTGGCTACAGAGGCTTGGGGCGGCGGAACTTCTGATCTAGGGTTATTTCTAGGGGTTTCTTTATTTATAGGATTTTTTGGCGTCGGTTTCATGCGAAGATGGGCTTGGAGGGGCCCACCACCCACCAGCACATGGGCAAGGCCCCTGGCACGCCTTGGTGGGTGGTGGCCACCTCCTTCACCTTCTGCCCACCCCCCACGAAGCTTCTAATGCCTCTTTTGTTCCAAAAAAATCATCAAAAAGTTTCAGCTCATTTGGAGAACTTTCATTTCTGCACAAAAAACAACACCACGGTAGTTCTGCTAAAAACAGAGTCAGTCCGGGTTAGTTCCATTCAAATCATACCAAAACCATATAAAATTGTTGTAAACATGGCATGAATACTTCATAAATTATAGATACATTGGAGACGTATCAAGGGGCATAGACGATGCGGCGGATCTTTGAGACATGGTGGTGCAACATTTCTATGGCAGTGGCTGCACTAACAATTGACGGTGGCGACGGTGTTCTCTTGGGCACGGTCAAGAACGAGAGAGAGAGGGGAAGGGGAATAAAGGGGAGAGGGGAAAGGCTAGGGGATGCGTGCTGCACTTATCCCCTCCTCGACGAAGTGGTGGAAGCAGGAGGTGGCCATGGCGTGTGCGCATGCGCGTCGGCCACACGCTTTGTCCTTCTGTCTGGAGGAGTAAGACAATTGGCATCACTGCTGGGCTGGGCCATCTACTGGGCTGCCAGGTGTGTAGCTTGTTCTTTTCCTTTCTCCTTTTTTCAGTTTTCCAATATTTGTTGCAACATTAAATTTAATTTCTTGTTCAAATGAACGCCAAATATTCTTATTTTTTGTTTCTTCTTTTTAAAATCTTTCCATCTAAAGACTACCTTATATTTTTTTCAGTCCAATGTAAACCTTGGAATAGTTTGGGCTGAAAGCGTAGTTTTCATGTTTGGCTACTTTGGTTTGGTTTAAACGGACCGAGATCCTGCTATGGTTGGTGGGATTTAATGATTACTGCATTGGTTTGGTTTGACCAAAACAAATCGATCTCATACCCTTTTTGTTCACGGACAAAAATGGAGACGCTACACCAGCAGTAAGAAAGGGAAATACTAGTTCGTAGTACCAATTAGTTTGCTTTGCTTCCTGTACATCAATTGCTATCCTAATGTTTGCAATGGTCACCACTAATATCAATGAAATGAACGACTATTTGCAAGCAATAGACAACCATATTAATATAAAATTCAAATTTATGCAAATTGCACGAACAAAACATTGATATATTCCCTCAATACATTAGGAACACACACATTACATAGATAGATATTATATTAGGGCTTACTAGTAGCGCCCTTACAAATAACTTAGCCCGACATATTGGGAAATACCGAACACGACCTGGCCCCTACACCACCAAGTTCACTCCGGGCGCCCGTTCACTCCTAATCCTCGGTGTTGTAGGGGAGAGTGTGCACGCCGTTGGCGGTGGGGAAGATCTTGCCGAAGTTTGTGAATATGTTGTAGGTGGTGAAGGTGATGAACTCGCACCCACACCAGAATACTTTGCCGAGGAGGAAGAAGGCAGCGAAGCGGTTGGTGAAGCGAGCAAGGAGCCCAACCACAAGGCCTCCGTTGCCATGAACCTTTTCGACGCGGAACATCACCGGAGAGCCACATGGGAGGTGGTGGTAGCCGGCCGCGAGGAAGAAGTTCGGCAGCTCCGTCCGGGCCCTCCACCTTGATATAGCCCACACCCAGAGAGTGTCCTCCACAATGACCCCAGTGGGGTACTGCCTCTCCGGCGCGCTGGCTGGCCGACGGTAGGTTGGCCCGGTGAATTGTGATACGTCTCCAATGTATCTATAATTTTTTATTGTTTCATGTTATTACATTATCAATCTTGGATGCTTTATATGACTTTATATGCTATTTTATATCATTTTTTGGGACTAACCTATTAACTCAGGGCCCAGTGTCAGTTCCTGTTTTTTTAATTTGTTTTTTACTTTTCAGAAAATCAATACCAAACAAAGTCCAAACACGATGAAACTTTACGGTGAATTTTTCTGGACCGAAAGGGATCCTAGAAGGTTCGGGAGGAGGCCAGGAGACTTATGGGAGAGCCATGAGCTCACCCAGTGCACCCCCTGAGCTTGTGACTCCCACGCAACTTCGTTTGACCTAATTCCACATCTATAAATTCCCAAAGATTCCCAAACCAACAGAGAGACACCCGAAACACTTTTTTCGCCGCTGCAAGCCTCTATTCTTCCGCGATCCCATCTGGAGGCCTTTTCCAGTACTCTGTCGGAGGGGGAATCGATCACGGAGGGTCTCTACATCAACCTTGCTGCCCTACCAATGATCCGTGAGTAGTTCACCACAGACTTACCGGTCCATAGCTAGCAGCTAGATGGCTTCTTCTCTCTCTTTGATCTTCACTACCATGTTCTCCTCGATCTTCTTGGAGTTTTATCTAATGTAATCTTCTTTTGCGGTGTGTTTGTCGGAAACCGATGAATTGTGGGTTTATGGTCAGATTATTCATTGAAAGTAATTGAGTCTCTTCTGAACTTTATTATGCTTGATCATCATAGCTTTGTATTTCTCTCCGATCTATCCGTTTGGTTTGGCTAACTAGATTGATTTATGTTCCGTGGGAGAGGTGCTTTGTGATGGGTTCAATCTTGCGGTGTCCTCATCCAGTGACAGAAAGGGTAGCGAGGTACGTATTTGTATTGTTGCCACTAAGGGTAAAAAGATGAGGTTCATTCATATTGCTTGAGTTTACTTTGTCTACATCACGTCATCATACTTCAGGCATTACTTTGTTTGTTATGAACTTAATACCTAGAGAGGCAAGCATAGAAGCGCTCTCGAAGTGGAGTAATTGTACTAGATGCAGAATCGTTTCGGTCTACTTGTCACGGACGTGATGCCTATATACATGATCATTGCCATGAATAACATCATAACTATGCGCTTTTCTATCAATTGCCCAATAGTAATTTGTTTACCCACTGTATGTTATCTATTCGAGTGAGAAGCCTCTAGTGAAAACTATGGCCCTCGGGTCTACTTAATCATATTACTAAAACCAAAAATACCTTTCTACAATTTATTTACTTTTATTTTGTTTTGCAATTTATCTATCTACCACTACAAGATTTAATACTTGCAAGTAACGAGCTCAAGAGGATTGACAACCCTCTTGCCCGCGTTGGGTGCAAGTATTTGCTTTTGTGTGTGTAGGTGCTGTTCACTAGGGTTTGTGTGATTCTCCTATTGGTTCGATAACCTTGGTTCTCACTGAGGGAAATACTTATCAGCTACTATATTGCTTCACCCTTCCTCTTCGGGGAAAATCCCAACGCAGCTCACAAGTAGCAAACTGCATCTTGTCTTGGGCAGGATCTGGCTTTTACTTTGGCTTTTGGTGAAGAAGAAGGGGCGCATATGGATGTGAGATCGAGTTGAGAGGAAGATGTAAACATGAGATGTTCAAATAGCCGTGGTGCGACACACCTCTTTCATTGCGTTCATCGGGGCACTGCCTCCACTAATAAGGGCAATAATATCCCAACGGAGCCCTATGCGCTTTTCACACTTAATCAAGGTGTGTCGATCGGTAAAGTTGCATCCTGTTTCTGAATCGAGGCTGCACTAATTGTCATGTTGCGACAAAGCTACGTCGGGTGGCTGCACGCGCATGCATGACAATGGGGTGGTTGCGTGCATGCACGCCAGGCTGAGTCGGTGGCCTTTCTTCGACGGCCCATCGGTCCGACGAGCGTGCCACCCTGAATGAATGTGTCTGAAAAAGGTGTCCAGCCCGCGGCACATGGCCGTTGTCTCTAGTCCCTCTTCTGCCGCTGTCAGGTGGGCCACTCACATTCGCTCCTTCTCCAGGCCAAGCAGCCACAACACCCGACTGAATCCAGCCAATCAGATCACCCCTCGTGGATTGATCATGTCTAACCCTAATACCTGATCTAAATCATCCCCGCACAAAGATCGAACGGCCCAGATGGTGCGGGGTTTCAGGTTGTGTTTAAGGGGTTTTGGGAGGGGCTTAACGGGTTATGAGAGGGCTTTCAGTGGTTAGGGTTGAGCATAACTAATAAAAAAATAAAAATAAAAAGAAACTTGCGCACATCATCGTTTTATGTTACCAAGTTGCTAGGAAAAATAAGAAACCAAGTCTATGGATATTTTTATGAGATTCATTTCACATAACTTAGCTATCACGAACAAGGTTGCATGATATTTAAGGGAAATGAGCTAGGGTTTAGGGTAAACCATTGCACAGTTTGTCCAAACAATCCCATATAGGGCATGGACCCTATATTTGCACACTAGATGTCAATGATTTTTTTAGCTCATTTAGATTAGGTCAAAAAATGCTTAGAAATGGGGCTGCTTACCCTAGCTTTGGATCACATTTTTCATGACTATGAGTTTTACTTCACAAAAGTGCTCGGGTTGATCACCTAACGCGCATAAAAGTTGAGAATGCAAGCATTGGATTATCAATACACATCAAAGTACTAATTTCAAATGTGGCTCAAATTGAAAGTCGGCTCAAATTTGAAATCTGGCTCAAATTTGGAACATGGCACATAGTTTTCAAAGCAACACACATCAATATACAAGTAGCATTACATCACACAAAATGACACTCATAGACTAATAGTTTTCACTTCTTCTTCTTCTTCTTCTTACCACAGCCTGCTTTTGATTTCACAGCACAAAGCTCACTAATGCTCTTGGTTTTCTTCACTAGACTAGCTGTAATAGTTTTAGTTTCTAGCACAACAACTGGATTAGCTTTAGTTTGCAATGTTTCAACAACAAGGAGTTGGCATGCACGCTTCCTCTTGACAAACAAAGCATGCCATTTGGTTAGTAATTGAAAAAAGCAGTCAAACCAAAAACATCACAAACATGAACATACTTTCGCCTTTCAGGAGTGTAACGGCATTTTGGAGATCCTTTTCAGTGCCCAAGTTCCGCGCACAACTTGCATATATTTTTATTACCTTTTTGGGATATTTTAGGCTTTGCATCTTTCTCTCCCTTCTTACTACTCTCACCTTTCTCAAACGATGCCTTGAATGTACTCTCCTTAGGCCAGCCAACCTTTCTTTTCGTTAAAGGAGGACACATGGAAAATTCGATTTCCACTTCAGGCCACTGAGACTGGTCTGTAAGTGCTGGAATTGGAGCTACATACGCAGCCTTGAATCTTGCTACTAAGTAATATTCATGGAAATATTGGTGCATGTTTATCTTCAGCTGACATACTCACACGGTTTCCCAGTGTGTTGCCACTCGAGGCAAGTGCGGTCATGCATTTCAGTATTAACAACATGCCGCCTTCCAGTCTTAGTATCTCTAACTTCAGCATCCCACACTATAGATTTTTCAACAGAAAAATGTGTAACATTTCTGCTCAATTTGACCACCTGTTGTACCACTACAGGAAGCTTATCCCCTTGCAGGCAATCACCAATCCTTCTTCTTAATTCCCAAAAATGCATGATCATGATCCTTATTTGATCAACCATGTCATGCACATGCAAGTTTATAAAGTGTTTCACCTTGTTGTTAAAACTCTCTGCCAAGTTATCATTGATATAATCACACTTGATGGCAGTGTTAAATCCTGACCTATATCATAATAGAGAATGGTAGGTGTTCATCCATGGACCAAACTTAGTGCATGCTGCCATTATTTTACCAAGATGATATGAATGTGTCTGATTAGTGTAAGATCTTGCTGCTGAACACATGTGCCCAAATTATTCTACATTGATTTTTTTGATCAAATTCATCCACAAATGGCCGAAGAACTCCCTCTACTCAGCATGGGGAAAACATTCTTGACTGCATTTTCTAGCTCTTTACATGCATCTGTGTGGAATGCCAAAGGTGACACTGGCCCTATGCATTTTTTCAACTGCATTATGAACCATGTTCATGAAACCTCTGTCTCTAACTGAAACAAGCCAATAGCAACAGGAAACATCCAATGGTGGCCATCTAGAGTATTGCATGCTACCAATTGACCATTTCACTTGCCAGTCAAAGAAGAAGAGCATATGTTCAAATATGGACGACACCCTGCTTTAAAGGCATCGATACAAGGCTTTAAAGCCAAAAAGAACTTAGAGGAAACGACTTTGCCATCCTATGTTACCTTAGTATATATCTCAACAACACTACCATGTGACCTCTTATCCACCTCTGATTTGAAGTTATAAAGCATCCTAAAGGTATTTTCTCAATCACCATATAATTGTTTCATTGCCCTTTGTTTTGCCTTTCACACTGTGGTATATTTCAGCTTAATGGGGTACCAATTTTTTAAGTCTACTAAAAGTTTCTTTGCAGTAGTGTTTGGTTTCTTGGCTAAAATAGGAGTGATCTTTTCTGCAACCCAAATGTGTGATGTCATGGTTGATACTCTCTGTGAACTTGTAATACAAGTATGTTGATGTGGGATTTGATTAAGCCTGATGGTATTTTCATCAGGTTGGCGTCTAGCAGATATGTACCACTTGCAAGGCTTGACGTTTTCATCAAAACCTCTGCACATCGCATAAAACTACTTTTTATCAGTCTACTTAGTCTTGGCATCAAACTCATAATTGACTGGATAAGTCTTGAAACACCGCATAAGTCTTGAAACACATTCTAAGCTCATCCATGTTTGGCCACAACTTCCCCACTTCAATAACATGGTTTTCTTTGTCATAGACATTTACCAGCTCATCATCATGTGCATCATCAACACCATCTGCAACATCTTTCATCAACTGTCCATCCACATCTTCAGATGAATCTCTGTTAGCATCAGCAGGCAAACTAGATTCACCCCTCTCCTCCTTATCTCCATCATCTATTGGAATGTCAAAAAAATTGCCATCTCAGTGTCAGCCACTACTGGTGCAGTGAACGAATCTGTAGGGTCATGTAATTCTACTGAATTCGAATCAACGGAAGCAACCCTTGCAACACCAACCCCCTTGTTTATCAATGCCGGCTCCATCTCGTTCAGCCCACCCGCGCCCCCACAATCTTAATTCCAAATCGGCCTAAAAGAGAGATGACACGGTCAGATCTAAATCGACACGGAGTAGGGTTCCGAATTCACTCACCTCATCCGCCGCAGCCGAGAACGATAGCTCCGCCGCCAAGAACAAAGAGGGGAGCAGGGAGAGTTCAGTTGGGCACGGGGGGCAAGTTTCAGTCGATGCACTGCCAAATTAAGTTGGACCCACCTGCCTTAACATAAACTCATTCCGTTGACGAACCGTTTTTATCGCCCGGTCGGGCCTTGGTTATTTCTGCCTTAAGACATCGCACAAGAACTTTTTTTTATTACCAACTGCGTCGCTCTTCATCCATTACGCGTCAAAAAACATCGCGCGGGAGGTAAATTGCCACACCTGTCGGGATATCACGCCACCCCTCTGGTGAGGAGGTAACGGTCAAAGGCTTTGACTGGACGGCAGTGCTCCGTTTGGCCTTTTATGAGCAGATGGTGGAGTGGAAGGAAAAAGTGTACAAAATTAGCTGGCTTGGACAAAATTGAGCACAACTAAAAACCAGGGGCATGCAAATAAAAATCCCTAGCTCCAAATTCATGTCTTTCAGACGATACTATAACATTTGCAGTGGCAATTTCTATCGCAAATGCCCAAAAGATCACTCGATTGAGCACCTGCAGCTCAGCCCGGGAGCCCGAGAGATTCAGGAAGCAACCTGCTGATTTGCTCTCCGGTCGAAGACGATCCGGCGAGTAAGCGTTCGGGTATGGGGTCGCTGGCCTACACCAAGACCGGCACTGCCTCGCGTATGCATGCGCATTATTATACTGCTACGACTAGCACACAACGCACTGCACGCCATGCTACTCGCGAGAGAAGCAACTCCCAGGCGCAGGTCTACGGGAAAAGAACAGTTTTCAAACAGGAAGAATGCTTTGCCGTGCCCGTCTCTCCTCGTCTCGCCGGTTTAGCACGCTGCAGCTCATCGGCTCAGGCCATCCGGTCTAGTCCACCCCGGCTTGCATCGATCGCCCTGCCGGTCGCCGGCCGGGCAGATCAGCCTGTGCTCTGCTGCTCCTTTTTTTCCCCAATGAGGGTTCAGAGAGGGACGCCCTAGGTGCTGCACCTAGCCTCTGCCGGGAATCTCCTTGCCCAACGACCAGCCCCTCGGACGACCATGATCATGATGGTGCTTCCTCTGAAATGGCTCGGTTCCCGCTTTCGTCCGTTCCAAGCCGAAGAACGAGCCGCGACTAGCACATAGTAGTACCACTGACAGTAGGAGAGGTTGACCATTTTTTTGTTTCGGTACTGGATACATTGTCAGATGGGAGCGGCATGTTATGCGGTACTAGAAATGTTTCAAGGAGGTAGTATATTCTAGAGAAAACTGGTTGAGCTACCAATCGATGGTTGCGCTCAAGCGAAACCAAAAACCCTTTCTTGCTGCTTTCTCCACTGCAATACTGTTGTTAAATTCTCCTCTAGAACCAGAGGGATGTCTGATCAGTTGCACTTGCACAAGCAAAGCAGATCAGAGACTTTTACGGATGCAGTATCGGAGAAGCGAATGGAAGAGCACGTAAGCTGGTGCGTACCTTGTCTCGTGGTCATTCATTACGGCCCGCCAATGCAGGCATGACCCTTTGGTTATGATAAGTAAACCTAACCATCACCCAACCAAACCCATGTCTCCCTCCCGCACGCTTCTTATCTAACCCAGTCTCTGTTTATGCTACTAACATGAGATCTGCGATGACGTAAAAAAAAACATGAAAGCTGTGGTATTTTAATGTTAGTACTTGAAATGCACTATGTTCATATAACATCTGAAGTTCGGTTAAGAACATAATAAAGGAACATAATCACATGAGAACAGCACAGGTTTGTGCTCTGGTCTTAAAGATTTCAAAAGGGGTTCTGCTTTATCCGTTTCAGTGTCTATAAGAAGGAACCCTCGACTTTTTCGCACCAGTGAACAACACGGCGCATGCATTACGAATGAAGTTCCAAACCATACCTCACCAAATAAAGTGAAGCGGGAGAAACGGATAAGAGATCGACCACAACACAACAAATATCCATGTTACCTACGTAGCATTTCCCGTTCGTTTCTTCCTTGAGATTTGGACAAGCAGGGAACAGAACATTACTAGTAGGAGCACTTCACTTCATATGTCTACAAAGGCTACTAAACACTATGGAAAAAGGAACAAAAACGGCAGTGGACAGGAAAGCGTATGTATAAACCACTAAATTATTTGACTTGCAAAATCACAAGGAGAATAAAAGAAAACAAAAAAAAGTCATAAGCACATCTGTTTAACAATTGCAGAAACCAGATAGATGATAGTGTCTTCTGCTTAATCATGTCATCATCTTCTTCCTTGAACGGTTCAAACGTACGCATACGCGCGCGCTGCGCGCGATCACCACGGGATCACCTCCTCTTGTTCTTGCTGCCGAGCACGAGGCTGAAGTAGAAGAGGATCCGGAAGAAGAAGCCCCACGCCGCCGTTACCAGCAGGCACTCCCACTTGCCCAGCTGCGTCACGGCCGCCTGCCGCAGCACGCTCCGCCCCGTGGCCACGCAGGTGTCGGCGCCTATCCCGACCCCGAGCGCCGAGCTGATGGACGCCAGCACCCGCTCCTTCACCGCCTCCGGCAGCGCCCCCAGCGGCGAGTTGTCGAAGATCTGCGCGCCGCGCACGAAGCACTCGCCGCCGCGCGCGAACTCGTTCTGCAGCACCCCCTCGAACGGGTACTTGACCAGCGACAGGTAGTGGAACCACAGCCAGTAGGCCGGTATCCTGTCCCGGTTGATGAAGAAGCCGCTGAAGAGCAGGAAGTAGGCGAGGATGGCCACCACCACCGTGTACCCGATCATCACGTGCGGGATCACGCCGGAGAGGAAGGTCACGAACCCGCTCCCGGCCCAGAAGGAGGCCAGGATGGCCAGCGTGTAGAAGGCGAACCCGGACACGCCGCCGGCCAGGCCCACGGCGAAGAAGGTGGTGAGCGCGAAGGCCAGCGACAGGACCACCAGCGGCGGGAAGGAGACGATGGCGTTGGAGAGCACGTAGGAGACGTGGCGGTACGCGCCGTAGGCCGTCTCCCGGAGGAACACGTAGCGCTCCTGGAGGAACACCGGCAGCGCATCGGCGCAGGTGTAGAACATGGTGGACATGGCGAAGGCGAAGAAGCCCAGCCGCTCCTGCGCGCCCTTGGGCGACTGGTCCAGCTTGAAGAAGACGGTGGCCAGGATCGCGCCGGTCACCACCACGGCGCCGAGGCGGATGAGAAACAGCTCCGGCATGCGCCGCGTGTTGATTGCCGACCGCTTCGTCAACACCTTCATCTCCACCCAGAACGGGTTCGCGTACGTGTGCATCGACGCCGCCTCCCCGCTCGACACGTCCGCGCCGGACACCAGCTTCCCGCGCGAGATGCTCGCGCTGATGGCCTCCTTCAGCGACATCGTCGGTGCCCACGCGGCGGCGTCGTCGCTCGCCGCGTGCATGAGCTTCCACGTGCGGTGGAACTCGGCGAGAGGCTTCGTCCCCGTCGGCGACGCCTCGAGCTCGCGGATGAGATCGAGCGCGAACTCGGCACGGTTCTCGTCGTCGGGGACAGGGAACCCGAACTCGGCGAAGTAGGTCGGGAGCGCGGAGGGGGCTCCGCTGAAGACGGTGTGACCGCCGGAGAGGAGGATGAGGCGGTCGAGGAGGCCGAGGATGCGCTGGCTGGGCTGGTGAATGGAGGTGATGACAATGCTGCCACTCTCGGCGATGCGGCGGAGCACCTTGACGACCATGAACGCCGACGTGGAGTCGAGGCCCGAGGTGGGCTCGTCGAGGAACAGGAGGATGGGGTCATGGATGATGTCGGTGCCGATGGAGACCCTGCGGCGCTCGCCTCCGGAGACCCCGCGGTGGCCCTCATCGCCGATGATGGTGTTTGCCGCCGCGCGGAGGCCGAGCTGGTCGATGAGCGCGTGCACGCGCGCGCGCTTCTTGGCGGCGCAGAGTGAGCGCGGCAGGCGGAAGTCGGCGGCGAAGGAGAGCGTCTCGGTGACGGTGAGCATGGGGAACAGCAGGTCGTCCTGCATGACGTACGCGGACATGGACTTGAGGATGTTGCCCGTGAGCGGCTCGCCGTTGAGCGTGACGGAGCCCTTGAGCGCGTCGCGGGAGATGCGGTTGGCGAGCGCGTCGATGAGCGTGGACTTGCCGGAGCCGCTGGCGCCCATCACGGCGAGGATCTCGCCCTCCTTCGCCTCCCCGGAGACGCCAGCCAGCAGCGCCTTGGTCCGCGGCGCGTGCGCGTCGGGCGCCGCCGTGACGCGGTCGGAGCGGCGCTGCACGGGGAGGCAGAGCCCGCCGCCACCGCCGTCCCCGCCGTGGCGCGCGGGCCGGACGCTGTAGGTCAGGTCGGTGAACGCCAGCCGGAACTGGATGGTCCGTCCCGGCGCCTCGCCGCCCGCATTACTGTCGCCGACGCCGGCGGGCGCGGGCTGCGGCATCGGGAGGGAGAACACGGAGCCGTCGTCGTCCGTGCCCGCCGGGTCCACGGTGGCCGCGCTGACGAGGCTGAGCATCTCGGAGAGGGACGGGTTCCTCCGCCTCCCTGCTGGCGCCGGTGGCGCGAGCGCCGGCTCCGGCGAGGCGAGGAACGGGAGGCGGTCGTGCACGGCTCGCGCCATGGCATGCATGTGCGTACGACGCAGCACTCTTGCTGGCTAGCTACTGGCGTAAAGGTAAGAGTAAGACACGCAAAGGCGAGCTTAAGTAGGAGGATGAGGGGTCGGGAAGTGGGTTTGAAGAGGCGATGGCGCTTCTTCTCCAAGGCAGCCCGGGCGAGGTGTGGTTAAGACTTTGTCCGGGGCTGGGAGCTCGTGTTTTAAAGAACCCGGCGGTACGTGTGGTGGCGGTCGTGGTGGCGCGGTCGGGATGCGGTGGTGTAGGAGATGGGGTGGTGACCAACGCGCGCCATTGCGGAGCAGCGGAGGGGAGGAATTGGGGTGCGAGCGATGGCGGCGGGGGCGTGTTGCGTGCATGGTCTCCCCGAGCCGGGGAGAGGGTGGGGTTAGCTGACTGACACGTCTAATTCGTGTGTTGTAGGTTTGGGTGGGTGGTGAGGAAATGTTGACTTCGAGAACGGAGAGTTATTTTTCTGAGCTGAGAACGGAGAGTTGGAAAGACGAGCAAATGAGAGAGGGAGAGAATGGGAACGGTGCATTGCGTTTTGGCAGGATCTTTTGTGGGTTATTAAACATGGCATATTGACCAATGCAACCTGGGTGCATGTACCTGATTTTTTTAAATAAGAAAAGGTACTCCTAAACATTTTTATACTAGTATTTCGTATCAAATATAGTTTTGTGTTATATTCAAGTGTAAAGTTTCATGAAGGGATGAATTTCATGGTACTCTCGGCGAAAAAGCAAAATCGATACTATATAAAAGTTGCTATGATTGAAGTTTTATGTAGTTGCAAATTTTAGTTCAACCCACAATGAGTATAACACCAAACCATGTTTGCTAAAAAAAGTTTCAAAAATATTAGATTTTGTAATTATTATTTTTAGTTTAAATGCTTAATTGGGTGTGCGTACAACCAGGTTTTAAAAATCCGCACCGGTTCAACATACTCCTATTCTACATGTCATGTAAGTGGTTTCAACATTAAGGCAAAAAAAAGGCTCCCATTTTATTTTATTTGTGTGTGTGTGTGTGTGGGGGGGGGGGGGGGGGTGAGCTAATACAACCCAAAAACTATATTGTGCACATCGTTTGGTTGACTGCATGTAGGCCAGCTGCATCAGGGAACCAATTTTTACCTGTCGTTTGGTTGCATCCATTGCATTGGTGTCGGTACTAAAACCGGCAGACCTCGGGATAGGGGGTCCCAAGCTGTGGATATTGGATCTATGGGTAATAGGAGACGAAGGGGACAATATTTACCCAGGTTCGGGCCCTCTCGAAGAGCTAATACCCTATGTCCTGCTTTGATTGTATTGATGATGATGTATCGAGTACAAGCTTGATCTATCTCGAAATCGTAAGTTGTGTTCTAATTCTAAGGTTAGGTGGTTGTAATTGTGACCGTGGTCTCTATGGACTAAATCCCTCGGCTTATATAGACGCTGGGTGGTACCTAAGGTTACACATAGTCGGTAGAGTCCATCTTGATCACGTTGAAGTGTGAGGCTTCCGGAGTCCTTCTTTATGAGAACGATGGGTCGTAAGCTCGACCGATGGACTGTGGGCCAACTAGGTTGGTAGCCCCTAGTCCAGGACACCGTCAGTAGCCCTTGAACTGGTCTTCGACGTCGAGGACGACGATCTTCTTCGGACATATGTCTTCGGTCTTGGAGTCTTCGGCTTGACAGACGAGTTCCTATCAGTAACTTGAGTTCGGCCTTGGAGTCTTTAGCTTGACAGGCGAGCTCCCCCCTCAGATGATCCTTTCTATGATCTAGGATTTTTCCGTCCATTCGCAAGCTTCAGTCAGGTCTGTTCTTAAAGGAATCCACCCTTCGACCATGGCTTAACCAGATTTATTTGCATCTGAAGACACGAGATAACTTAGCTTCGAAGGCCAACCACATAGGTGTGAACAATGCCTATGGCCTGACAACTTTTCCGAAACGCCACCACCAATAACTAGGCGGGTCAGTTACTGTTGCTCGAATCACGACCCGTGACGGTTTTCTCATTGGCACGTCTTATCAAAGCAGAGATCGTGCCCGTATTTTGGGGGATATCATCAAGATTTTGTTTCACCCACGCACGTAATGGCATCTTTTGTGAAGTCATGGCGATTCTACGACACTGCAAAGGGGGGACTCTTGGCCTTTCACAGGTCTATAAGAGCAAAAGGGGAGCAGTATCAATCACCTACGCTCCCATTCCATTGCCTTTGCACCTCGCCTCTTGAGCTCCAGCACTCAGATCTAGCCCCAAACTCGTTCGCCACCTCCAACTCGCACACAGCTCTCGCCTCCAACAATGGCCAACGCCACCCTGAAGGGACACTGGGCCGGCTCATTCATCACAGAGGGCGTGATCCAGGAGCCGCGGGACGACGGATACATCCCCGCCAACATCGCCTGTCGGCCTCCAGAGCCAGACCAGCGAGTCCCTACTCCCCAGGCAGGGGAGAGGGTCATCTTCATCCCCCACCTCATCCGAGGTCCGAGTTTCCCACTGCACCCCTTCGTGCGGGGTCCTTTTCTACTACGGGCTAGATTTCCACCATCTAGCCCCGAATTCCATCATTCATCTCGCGATGTTCATCACCATCTGCGAGGCCTTCCTCCGCATCGAGCCACACTTCGGCCTGTGGCTGAAGACGTTCGGCATCAAGCCGAAGTCTAGCAGCTCCGAACTAGCAAAGTTGGGGGGGGGGCATGATCAGCAAGAACCAGAAGGTAGCCTGGTTCGAGGGCACCTTCATGGAAACAATCAAGGAATGGCAGCGGGAGTGGTTCTATATCACCGAACTCCTTGCCGGCGGCCAGGCCGAGGTTCCAGCCTTCTTGGCGGACCCTTCGAGGAGGCTCGTTTCCTGGAAGAGGAAAGGCTTGGACTGGGGCAACCCTGAGGAGGTGGCCGAGCTACAACAGAAAGTAGAGTTTCTGGCAGACAAGAAGAAGATCAAGCTGGTGGACGTGGTTGACGTCATGCTCCACTGCCGCATCTTGCCACTCCAGCTCCGGGCGGGCCCGATGTGGGTCTACAAGCCCGAAGATGTGCCTCCCTTGAAGAACTTCTTCCGCACCTCCCTGGCCGGGATGTGGACGACGCTGTTCAAGCCATCCCAGAACGAATTCCCCTCGGAGGGGATGGACTGCGGCTTTGACGCCGCGCACGATGCCACCGCGGTAACTACAACACACAACTTTATATTAGGTATATCTTTATCTTGTAGATCTCTCTTTATCAGAATATCTGAACCCTTTCTTTCTGTTCTTAGAAATGGACCCTCAAGGCACATCAGATGTTGTGCCCGACTCCGATGCCCGAGGAGGCGAGGTTACCTCAGCTCACGGCCTTTGGGCCGAGGAGTTGTAAATGGTTCCAATCAAGGAGACGAGGCGCCCCAAGGGGAAGGGCGTCCCTCGCATCCGGGAACCTTCAGAGGCCCAGTCCGAGGAGACCCATGCCTCCTCCACCCACGAGAAGGAAGAGGAGGAGGCCGAGGAGATCATGGGGGAAGGAGTGACTTCCCCAAAAGGGAAGAGGGCGACATTCGAAGACACCGAGGAGGAGGCACACCCCCGGCGCCGCAAGAGGTTGCGCAAGGCCTCGGCTGAACCCGCCGGCCAGCAAGCCGTGCCAGCCAAGGTCACGCTATCTGGCTTGTCGGATGACGACCTCTTCTAGCCGAAGCGTACGAAACCGGCACCCCAGAGGTATTTTTAACAATCTAATCATACTTGGTATTTCATATAGTTCATAAGCTGTGACAAGCTTCCTCTCTTCTCAGCCCACAGTGCGTCCATATCGGCGATGACATCTCGGACGGGCTCCTATCGGCGTAAGTAAAACTAGGGCATTACTAAGCCGGTGGGAAGAGCCTTGACAACAAAGGCGAAGATATTTTCCCCGTTCATGGGGTGCGCATGGAGACCCTGAAAAACCCGTCGGGTAATAGCCTGGGTTGTCAAGGGGCACTACGAAGGACAGATACTGGTCACCTCCGGGAGGTCTCTCCTGGGACCCCTTCGGGAGGGCGCTTGCGCAAACCACCAGCCCGCCAGGAGGACTGATTCAAAACTCTAAAGAACGTGCATGGACCCGTACCCGGAAACACTGCTACTCGCGTGAGGAAGTCTGCTAAGATGGAATGACAAGTCCTTGTGTATAAGGTCTTCGCAAAGACCCTTTGTTGGTGCAATAATTTGCCTCCTTATGTTTTGGAGTTTGTTGACATAAACAGTATGGGACTTATGTGTTTGCTAGTGCACACAGAGTAACAGGTCCCTGGAATCACGAGGAGTTTGATTCAAACGATAAAGATAATCCCCTGCGTTGTAGTGAAGCTTATCACCGAAGATTATGTTGACAAGAGTGACCCCTTAAAAATTGCTGACGTGAAGCAATTGGTTCGGTGCCTGTCCGAAGGAAGTGACTGCGACCGAGGAGTTTGAAGACAAACTGAAGTGGTAGTATTTATTTCGTTGTTTCTCTTCTCTTTATTGAGTCACAGGACCACCATACTATTAAGAGGGGTGTAGCATTCGGAACTTTGATTCTCTGATGCTAAACCCAAATCCTATGAAAGTTGTGAGAGAAATCTCTTTGTGTCACATCCCTAGTTCTGGCTAGGCCAGTTTCATGTGTGCATCATGTTTAATTTCAAATGAAGTTGAAATGGGGATGACAGAAACCCCCAGCACATCTTAAACCAACTAGGGTTTACTAAAATCCTTTTCAATGAACCTGAAATGCCCTTCTAAAATGTTCATCATCTTTGCCTTGGTCTAGAACCCCTGACAAAAATGGTGCACAATTTTCTAGGACATCATTGGGTCACTGAATTAAATCTTATGTTATTTGCATTTGGACATTTAAATGCTATTAAATATTTTAAATGTCCAAATAATCCCAAACTGAAATGTTCCATGTTGTTTATATCCTAAACAGTGGGCATGAGCAGTTTGGTGATTTTTGAAAGTGCCTAGCTATTTTTAATAAAGCCACAAAGTTGCAGAAAAATAGAAAACAGGAATTAAAAGAGAGAGAGAGACCCACCTAACTTACCTGGCAGCCTACCTGGCCCAGCTCCTCCAGCCGGCCCAGCCCACTGGCAACTGCCAGTCGTCTCCCACCTCTGCCAGAAGGCAGAGGCGTGTCGCCCGCGCGCGCACCGGACGCCACCTCCTGCTTCCTCCCCCGCCCTCGACCGAGCGCCTAGAGGCGCCACGCAGCCCCCGGTCCCTCTCGCTCACTCCCCCGAGCTCATCCCCTTCCTCTGCTCTCTTTCCTCTCACACACCCGAGCACCACCGTCACCGCCGCTCACCGCTGCCGCGCCCTGAGCCACCTCCTCGCCTCCCCGACGCATCCATCGGCCCCGCCGCATCGCCCTGAAGCTCTCCGCCAACGAACACGACGCCAGAAGCCCCGTATCGTCGTCCCCGACCTCGTCTTGAAGCTTCGGCCGCCGGAGATCGTCGCCGTCGATTCGCCGACCCCAGCGCATCCCCGAGCTCGCTGACCACCTCATCGCCCTCGCTGTGAGCTCCACTGCGTTTCCCCTCTCTCCTTTTGCTCGCCCCCGCACCGTAGCGCCAAACCCGACCCCGCCCGAACTCCGGCCGTCGCCACGAGCTCGGTCCACCCTAGCTGCTGCCGCTAGCCGTGTTGGATGCGCGCGAGTCCCAGCACCACGTAGAGCCTCTCCGCCGTCGTTTTGGTCGTCGGAGGACAAAACCCGCACCGCCCCGCCGCGTCTGGCCTCGCCGGCGGCTAAACGCCGGCGAGTTTGACCTCGCTGACCAGGGGGTTGACCTCCCCTGGGTCTATGACATGCGGGCCCTGCCCGGCTAATTAACCTAGCTTAGGTTTAAATCTAATTAGTTTAATCTAGGTTAGTGTTAACTAAGTTAGTTAGTTTAGTGTGTCACTGACGTGTGGACCCCACTGGTCAGGTTTGACCTGGACCGTCTCCGTTGACCTGCTGACGTCACACCGACGTCATGCTGACGCAGTAAATCATTTTTTGGTTTTTGATAATTCAGGAAATTCCAGAAAATGTCCAAAACTTCTAAAATTCATAGAAAATAAACTATAGCTCAGAATGAAATAATTTATATATGAAAAATGACCAGAAAAATCCAAGGAATCTGAATATGGCATTTTCATGCATGTTTGAACAAGTTAACCTCACTGAATAGGACAATTCATGATTATGGAATGAATAGTAATTAGTTTTGGAGTTGGAATTTGCTATAGGTTTGAATTCCACTTCAATGAATATGACTAACTGTTGCACTAGGTCAATTCAGTACCTTAATATGACATACCATTCATATAAATGTGCATTGCATTGATTTTGGTTCCTCTTGTGTTTGCCGGTGATTGCTCCCTCTCAGTAGACGTGGTTCCGACGACGTGTTCGATGACACTGATGAAGAACTATATTATCTTCAGAAGTGCCAGGCAAGCAAAACCCCCTTGTTCATTCCTATACAAACCCACTATCTCGCTTCTGCTCTCTTTTACTGCATTAGGACAACAACGATTCAACTGTTACATGCTGCGGTAGTTGAACCCCTTTCCTCTGCATGACCTGTCATTGCCACAGTAAATAGATGAAACCCACTAGCATGAGTAGGAGTTGTTTGAGCCCTGATGTGCCTACTCATTCATGCTTGTTTGTCATGCCTGCTATTGCTTAGAGTTGTGTCAGGTCTGATTCATCGGGGATGAATTGGAAAGTTGTGAACATATCCTACTGCTGAGAGCTAAGTGTGTGAACACGATTTGGTAAAGGTATCGATGAGAGGCCATGTAGGAGTACATGGTGGGTTGTTTCATTGAGGCCGTCCTTAAGAACTGAGATCTGTATGCGTGATTTAAGATTCAGCTACTACCACACATTGGGATCCTTAATTGACTCTCTCGACTTATTAGCCGCCCTTGTTCTCTGTCCAGGAGTTGCAACTAGTTTCTGGTGTTTGTAGGATATGTGTTGGGGGCCGTGCGTAGCGCTGACCCTAGGGGTGGGCTATGTTGCGGTAGATACACGTGGCACGGTGTACCGGGCGCCCGTTTGGTGTCTCGGGAACCCTGTACACATCGTTTGGGGCTGTGAGCGAAACTCCGGCCGGATCTCCTCGCGGATGGAACCCGAATAGGCGATAAACCTGGACTAGAGACTTGTGTGGTTAGTCAGGTCGTGGCCGACTCCCTCGCCAGGCTTCCGCTTGAAGGTTGCCGAGATACACGACGTGTACATGGTGGTAAGTGGCGAGAGCGTGTGTGAAGAAGTACACCCCTGCAGGGTTAATATGATCTATTCGAATAGCCGCGTCCGCGGTAAAGGACTACTTGGTTGCCTGTACAGTTCATAGACAAGTGAAAGTGGATACTCTAAAACTCGCAAGATAAGCGTGAGTGCTATGGATGGCGTTCTCGTAGGGAGACGGGAGCGGATCCATAGTGGTGTATTGATATGGTGAATATGTGGACTCGTGTGCGCCACCTCAAAAGAGTTACCAGCATTCGTAGTTCAGGATAGCCACTGAGTCAAAGCTGGCTTGCTGCAGTTAAACTCCACCACCCTCTTTGATGATACCGATGCATTTGTAGATAGTTCTGATGTAAGTCTTGCTGGGTACATTTGTACTCACGTTTGCCTATTTTATGTTTTGCAGAGAGACTTCAGTCTCGCTAGTAGTTCCACGTGGACTTCGACGTTTAGCTTGTTACCTCAGCTACGATCTTGTGCCCTCGGCAGGATCCGGTAGATAGTCAGGCTTCTCAGCCCTTTTCATTTATAGATGTCTGTACTCAGACATGTTAAGCTTCCGCATGTGTTTTGACTTGTATGCTCTGAATGTTGGGTCATGAGACCCATGTTTGTAATACTTGGCTCCTCGGAGCCTAATGAATAAATACTCTAAGTCGTAGAGTCTTGTTGTGATGCCATGTTGTATTTGCCCATATCCAGCATATTGTGTGTATGATTGAAATGCTTGGTATGTGTGGGATCCGACAACCTAGTTGTTTATCCTTGGTAGCCTCTCTTATGGGGAAATGTAGTCTTGTGCTTCCATGAGCCATAGTAGTCCGCTACAGCCCGGTTCACCGGAGTCCTGCTAGCCCAGCACTACTGCTCCGGAACACTTAGACTGGCCGGCATGTGTCCTTCCTCGATCCTGTGTCTGTCCCTTCGGGGAAACGTCACGCGGTGTCTTTCGGAGTCCTGTTAGCCTGCTACAGCCCGGATTCCCGGAGTCCTGCTAGCCCAGTTGCTACAGCCCGAATTCACTCGCTGATGACCGACACGTTCGTTGCTGGGTCATGTATGCCTGTCCCCGTAAGTTAGTGCCACTTTGGGTTCACGACTAGTCATGTCGGCCCGGGTTCTCTGTCATATGGATGCTAGCGACACTGTCATATACGTGAGCCAAAAGGCGCAAACGGTCCCGGGCCATGGTAAGGCGACACCCGTGGGAATACCGTGCGTGAGGCCGCAAAGTGATATGAGGTGTTACCGGCTAGATCGATGTGACTTGGAATCGGGGTCCTGACACTTTGTGTTCCGAACAAATACTTGCCAGCAAGAGACTGTGATCTTCTTTGCTACGAGAGATTTGTCTTAGACCGATGAGTTAGCATTACTTGTTCCTCAAGTAATGTTACCGTTGCTCTTTGAAATCTGACCGTTGAGAAATTGTCAGTTGGCCATTGGCTGGACCGCGTGTCCAAAATGGTCATTTCCCACCAGGGAAGGCTGCGGCTATAAATAGTCACCTCGCACCGGCTTTGTCCGGTCGCTGCTCCGCTTGATTCTGAGAAGATTGTTGAGCAACGCCCTCTTCGAGTGATTTGAGTTTAAAATCCACCGAGAGGAAACCCCTAGAGCCGAAGAATAAGATAGTCGTTCAGCATCACTCGAATCTAAGTCCAGTATGCTCCGCCTATTACTCTTGAGAGTTGCAAACTCTCTAGATGGTTAGGTGTCTATTTCTTCAGAGACCAAGAGTGATTGTGGTTCTCGAAGAAGAAGTCTGTAAAGGTTCAGAGATCGCCTCAAGTATCTACCACGAGTGATCGGCATTGGTTGACGAACCAATTATCGAGGAGAATAGGATGAAGAGAGTTTATCTTCCATGCTAAGTCACAACCCCTCCAACCAGACGTAGTCCTTGTGCAAAAGGATGAACTGGTCTACCAAATACCTTGTCGCCATTGAGCATAACTGGTTACATCAGTTCTCCCTCGTTACTTTCGAATGTTTTCAATTTTTTGATTTGTCTCGCTGCATGCTCTTAGTTTCCATTTGATAGCTTGTATTCGCTCGCTGTACTCTGTTTTCATTCGCTCCGCTGCTGGGTTCCGAGAGTTTTGAGATTTTTGAAAGAAATTTTAAAACTCCCATTCACCCCCCTTTGGTAGACATACTTTGTTCCTACAATTGGTATCAGAGCAAGGTACTCCTTGACTCTGCTCATTTTGGTCTAACCACCTTGGAGTTTAAGTATGTCTTCAGTGAGCTACAAGTCGCATCTCAAGATTCTCATCTTCGATGGGACGGACTAACCCTTCTGGAAGGGGAAGATGAAGATCCGTCTTCGAGCCATTAACGATGACATGTGGAACATGGTGCAGTTTGGATTCACGGTTGAAATACCTCAGGTCCCCATTGACACCGAGAAGAAACTCATTCAGATGGACGCTCAAGCTAAAGATGAAATTGGTGGTCATCTCTCTCGTGCTCAATTTCTTCGCTATCATTAGTGTGAAACTGCGAAGGAATTGTGGGACATTCTCGAGAAGATAAATGAGGGTGTTTCAACCCAGAAGGAAGCTCGCATTGATACTCTTCGGGCAAAATTTAATCGGTTCAAGCGCATTGGAAATGAAAGCTGTCAGCAAACTTTCGATCGTCTGAGTGACATCGCAAATGAGTTGCAAGGTCTCGGCGCCAAAGACATCACTGACCATGTAGTTGTGAAGAAACTGCTCTGGTCACTTGACAGTTCATTCGACACACTAGTTCTGATGATTAGGGAACGAGCTGACTTCAAAGATCTCGACTCTGCTGATATCATGGAAAGGCTAAACACCCACGAGGAACAAGAAGAAGAGAAGAGAGATCTCTATGGTTCAAGTCATCGCAAAAGCAATGCTCTCAAGGCTGTGGCTGATTCTTCCTCTGAAGGTAATGTCGAAGAAGATTCTGATGACCCAGAAAGGATCAGCAAAGATCTCGCATTGATCACGAAAAGATTCTAGCGCCTTCACAGGAAGAACCAGTTCCAGAAGAAAGGATCCAGCAACTCTGGCGGTTCAAAATCTTCATCAAAACCCACTGGAGATTACACTTGCTTCAAGTGCAAAAAGCCAGGACATTTCATCTCGGACTGCCCTCTCTGGGAAGCTGAAATACGTGCCAGTGGAAGATATGATTCAGAAAATTATCGAGGTAAAAGCAAGAGCAAGAACTACGATTCCGATGATGAGAAGAAAATGAAGAAGTTCTTCAAGAAGAAGGACAGCTCCACCTCCAAGTCTTCGTCAAGATCTTGCTCAAGTAACCCTTCCAAGTCCTCCTCCAACTGTAAGAATACCTCTCGCAAGGCCAAGGCATACATCGGCAAGGAGATGGATTCCGATGAAGAAGAATCATCTGACTCCGAAGAAGTTGATGAATTCGATGAGGATTCTGATTCCGGCATGGCTGGGATAGCATGTGCCTCCACCCCTGCGTTAAGCTTCTTCGAAAAACAATCAAGCGATGACAAAACTTCTGCCTACTGCTTCATGGCCAAGGCTTCGAAAGAAAAGGTATCCTCCAAACATCACAAGGTTCACTCTAGTGATCAATATTCTTCGGATGAGGATGACCATGCTAAACTGATCAAAATTGCTAATATTCAACAAAACTCTCTTGAGAAAATTGAGAAAACCCTCAGGAAATCTGAAGTGTTGTTGGTTGAGGAGATGGAGAAAAGTCAGTCGCTTACCCAAGAGCATTCCACTCTCAAGTCACGAATGGATGAACTATCAACTCATCATGACTTTCTCTCAGCTGATCACGAGAGATTAACCTATGATTACCTAAAAAGGAAACAGGAAATCGAGTCGCTAAGAGAGGCTCATGAGGATTTGATTTGAGAAAATTCTCTTCTCACCCGACAACTCAAAGAGAAACCTGAAGTGTTTATACCACCTTGCTTAAAATGCCTTGAACGTAACAATACTGAATCAAATGCTGAATCTTCTATGAATGCTAACCCCTCTGTCAAGGAAAATGGTTCTGTGTCTGATGAAAATGCTAGGTTGAAGGATCTTATTCAGACAGGAATGTTCAAATCTCTCAAAGGGCATCAAAACCTGTGTGATGTTCTGAAGAAATCCATTCTTCACAAAAATCCCAGGAAAGAAGGTATCGGTTTCGAAAGGAAACTGAATGAAAATGGCACCTACTGGGAACCTGATCAATATCCTTGCACTGTGTGGGTGCTTGCCAAGAGCAAAACGCTCGATCCAGCTTTGCTTTCGGGATATGATTCTCCTATCCCCGAATACTCTTATGATGATTCTCTGGACAACTATAAGCTGTTCAAAAACCAACGTGGTGAGGCTGTTGCTCGCTATGTTGGACCAAACAGCAGGAATGGCTCCCAAAGAAAGCTATCTGGGTGCCAAAGAAAACTATCGATGCATTGCCTATTACTCCAATGCTAACCATGCAGTCAGAAAATGCTCGTTATTTCGCTCGACAGAATGAGTACATGTGTACCTCATTCAACCATTATACTCATTCGTCTGGAAAGAATTTCAATGCCTATTCTTTCAATTATGCTCGTACTTCTTCGAGTAACAATTATGGTTATCTAAAGAAATCATATCCTGCTTGCTCATTTGTTTCGAAGCCACCTGCAAAGATGTGGGTGGTTAAGAAAGCCTAATTCTTCTGCAGGACTATGTCTCCGGGTGTATCGAATGGATAATGGATAGTGGATGCACTAGTCATATGACCGGAGACAAGACGTTGTTTGTCAACCCCAACTTTACTGCTTCTCCTCTGAAGTATATCACTTTTGGCGACAATAACAAAGGAAGGTAATTGGGTTAGGTAAAATTGCTATATCCAGAGACAAGACTATTGATGATGTTTTACTTGTTCAGTCTCTTGGATTTAATGTGATGTCAATTGGCAAGCTTTGTGATCTAGGCATGCTGGTTTTATTTTCCATATCCAAATGCATTGTCTTTATGGCCTCTGACAATTCCTTCGTGGTGATTTATATATTGTGGTTTCTCTAAGGGTCCCTTAGTCCAAACTTGTTTGCTTGCAAAAGCAACCGAAGGTTGGCTGTGGCATCGAAGACTTGGTCATGCAGGTATGAGAAATTTGCAGACTCTAGTGAAGAAAAATCATCTCTGTGGCATTCCTGATGTAAAATTCGACAATGATCGTCTCTGTGCTGCATGTGAGGCTGGTAAATTGGCCCAGAAGTATCATTCATCAAAGACTGTCATGACCACAACAAGACCTCTGGAAATTCTTCATATGGATTTATTCGAACCTCAAAACTATGCAAGTTTCGGTGGTAGTCATTATGGTATTGTTATTGTTGATGATTTCTCTCGCTATACTTGGGTATTCTTTCTTGAAGACAAAACCTGCACCTAAGATATCTTCAAAAGATTTGCCAAGAAGGCCCAGAATGAATATGATGTGCGAATTAAGCATGTCAGAAGCGACACTGGTACCGAGTTCAAAAATACTCATATCGAAGTTTTCTCGATGAGAGTGGTATTACTCATGAATTCTCAGCTGCATACACTCTCCAATAGAATGGAGTTGTTGAATGACAGAATAGAACTCTCATTGAAATGGCGAGAACAATGCTCAGTGAGTATAAAACTCCTATTCGTTTCTGGGCTGATGCTATTAACACTGCTTGTCATGTTATCAATCGTGTTTATCTTCACAAGTTCCATAAGAAAACCTCATATGAGCTCATCACTGGCAAGAAACCAAATGTTTCTTATTTACGTGTTTTTGGTGCACCTTGTTACATTCGTGACATGAATCACAATTCCAAATTTGCACCTAAAGCACATGAAGGTTTTCTTCTTGGTTATGGCTCGAACTCGCATACTTATCGTGTCTATAACTCTCACCACGAGAAAGTTATAGAAATGGTAAATGTGTGGTTTGATGAATCTAACGGCTCCCAAAAGGAGCACCTGCCCAATGTGATAGACGAACCACCGATTTTGGAGGCTATTCGGTAAATGGCCATTGGGAGTGTCAAGCCAGTCAAAGGAAATGCTCCCGACTCTTCCGATGATGATGATGCCCCCATGACTCGAAGCAGAACTCGCCAAGCCACTGCCGAAGAAAATGCTGCTCCGAACACAAATGGCAACCAGAATGCTAATGCCAATCCGAATGGCAATCCCGATGAAAATGGTGATACAAATGCCAATCCCGATGCTGATGCTGAGGAAAATGAAAATGATCATCAAGATGAAAATACTCTTCCTCGAGTGGCAAATCGAGTTGACCCTACATTAATTCTCAAAGATCTCGAGAATCCAGGTTATCGACCTACAACTCGTTCTCGCACTCGTTTGGCTAACTACTGTGGCAGTTTCTCCTTTGTCTCATTGGCAGAACCTACCAAGTATGAAGAAGCCATGAATGATCCTGATTGGATGAATGTTATGCAAGAAGAGTTGGTGCAATTCGAATTAAATGATGTGTGGGAGTTGGTTGACAAACCGAATCCTAAGAAGCACAATATCATCAGCACAAAATGGATATTCCGGAACAAGCAAGATGAAAATGGCATTGTTGTGAGAAACAAAGCATGTCTTGTCGCTCAAGGGTATACACAGGTAGAAGGTATTGATTTCGGTGAAACATATGCTCCTGTTGCTTGCCTTGAGGCAATTCGTATTCTTCTCGCTTATGCAAATTACAATGATATCCTGCTTTATCAAATGGATGTGAAAAGTGCTTTCCTCAATGGTGAACTTGATGAGGAAGTATATGTTAGGCAGCCACCTGGCTTTGAATATCACCAGTATCCTAACAAAGTTTTCAGGTTGAAGAAAACTCTTTATGGGTTGAAGCAAGCCCCTCGAGCTTGGTGTGACACCCTGAAGAAGTTTTTACTCGACAAAGGGTTCAAGCCAGGATCCATTGATTCCAATCTATTCACATGTGCTATTGATTGTGACGTCCCCGGCTCAATCATGCACTAATCATACACGCAAATGCACACGATCAAGCCTAAGGACTCACGGGAAGATATCACAACACAACTCTAAAACATAAATAAAGTCATACAAGCTTTATATTACAAGCCAGGGGCCTCGAGGGCTCGAATACATAAGGTTGCGTACAAGCATCAGTGGAAGCATCAGATATCTGAGTACAGATATAAAAGAAAACACTGAAAGGCCCTTAGAAGGCGGGGCAAAAGAAAAACACTACGATCGAAAGGCGCAGGCCTCCTGCCTGGGACCCTCCGAACCTACTCCTGGTCGTCGGCCAACTCGTAGAAGTATCCACCCTTGGGGTAGCAGTAGCAATCGTCGGCGGGGGTCGCTGTAACCGGGGCTCCGTCATCTGGTTGCATCATAAGGGATATGGGGGAAAAAGAAAGCAAAGCAACCGTGAGTACTCATCCGAAGTACTCAGCAAGCAAGGATCTACACTACATATGCAACATCATCAAAGGAAGGCTGTATATGTGGACTGGGCTACAGAAATGCCAGAATAGAGAGAAGGCCTAGTCCTATCGAAGACTAGCATCTTCAGAGGTCTTGCAGCATTAGAAGAGTGTAGATTAGTACCGTATAAAGTAGTAGTATCATAAGTCTCATCCTCACCCAGAGATCCTTTCTCGACTCCTTGCGAGAAAGCAATCCCAGAGCCATACAGTCATCAACCTCGTCTGGAGATCCCTTCTCGACTCCCCACGAGAAGCAATCCCAGAGCCATAGTATCCAATTCTAGTTGTATCGATCGGGATACAACTCCGAGTGTCCGTTACCGAGGATCCGGCTATGCATAGATTAGTTCTTCCCTGCAGGGGTGCACCAACTTACCCACCACGCTCGCTTAACTCCGGCCGAACACACTTTTTCGGGTCATGCCCGACCTCGGCCAAATGACACATCGCAACCCTACCTACAGCTCAGCAGAGAGGTCCCGTCGGTCTACTTCCTAAGCGCTCAGGGGTCTTGGGCCATCGCCCTGTGCACTCTGGGTCATTGCGAGCAGGGTGAATCCAGGCACCAGGAGGGCACCGATCCGTCCCGGCCGCAATGCTGAACTGGACGTCTGACAGAGCTTTCGGCTGATGCATACGATGCAGAACGCCCATACTATGCCCACGTGATGGTTAGTGCTATCGGGCCGGAGGCCCACTCGAATCAAATATCCAAATCGTTAGTACCTTGGGGGTGCGGTAATGAGCAGAGACTCACGATAGATGTGACCCCGTCGCCCCGTCTCGAGGACTTGCGGCAAGGGCCAAGAATGCCCAGCCACGCCTCGTATTCATCACTCGGGCACCATCCAGGCAACCCATCTTCACATCACACGCGGGTACCCCTCAGGGTCGACCCGCCTTTCCAAGTAACAATAGTACAGTCCAAATATCCGTGTGTCCATAACATCAGGGGGAATCCGAGGTATCACCCTCGTTGGATTCCTACCCGATATATCCGTCAAGGTGAACTCGGAGGAATCACCCTCGCTGGGTTCACACTTGAGGTGTTGTACGGCGGCGTCGTTATCGGAAGCGGTGAAGGAGGAATCACCCTTGATGACCATGACCGATTAGCTACTCTACAGGGTTAACATCAGAAGTGCTACACGAGGTATCACCCTGGGCACTCGATAGTAACGCTGCAGTGTCGTTACAACTAAGGGGGTGATGTGCGGTGCCGGGGCCTGTCTTCGATCTCGTCGATCGGGTCTTCTGATAATCCAGCGGGGCAATCGGAACAAGTGGGGTCACTAATAGGTCTCTACCCAGCCTATACTAGACAGTTTAGGATAAGCAGGTAAGGTTTCAAATGCAAGTTACAATAAACAGGCTATGCATCAGAATAGGTAAAGCAGTAGCAACAGCAATTCTAATGCAAGCATGAGAGAGAAAGAATAGGCGATATCGTTATGCTCAAAGAGGGGGGTGCTTGCCTGGTTGCACGGCGGCAAAGGCAAGGCCGTCAATGGTGGCGTCGGGCTCCGGAGCTGCGTCGGTACCGGGAACTGCGTCGGGGTCTAACGAGAGAGAAGAGGGGGAAGAAACAGTATAAATACACAACAAACATGAGCAACACAATGTACGACACGACAATATGCAGTGTCGGGTGTGTCCTAATGTATGGTTGCACGTCACCGAGGAAGGGGGAATCCATCCGGGAATGTTTTCCCGGTTTTGGGCATTTGTCAGACAGGTGACCGGAGGGGAATGGTTCCATGTTCGCTATGCTAGGGATGTGTGGCAGACGAACGAATCGCGTATTCGGATTCGTCTCGAAATTCTGAGCAACTTTCATGTACAAAGTATTTTCATTAGAGTTACAGATTATTTACTATGAATTTTTGAAGTTTTAATAACATTTTAGAATTTATTTATTTCGAATTATCCAAAACAGTAGCAGGGTGACATCATCATGATGTCACTGTGACGTCAGGACCAGTGGGTCCCACCTGTCATACACTGTTTAGTTAATTAACAGTTTAATTATACTAATTACAGATTAATTAGGCTAACTAATTGATTAACTTAATTAAATAGAATTAATTAGGTTATTTATTTATTATTATTTGTTTTTATTACATTTTCATTTCCTTTTTTTTCTGGGGGCTGGGCCCCACGTGTCATTGACTCAGGGGGGTTGGGCCCCACCTGGCAGTGGCACTAGGCCATTGCTGGGCATCAACACGCGCGCGCGTGCACAGCATGCGGCGACGCAGCTACGGGCGCGCGCCGACTCGGGGAGCGGCGAGGCGAGCGGCGCGGCGCGGGCAGCAGCAGGCGGTAGCCGCGACGGAGGCGGGCGAGCGGAGCAGGGCGGCGGCGTGGGCGGCAGCAACCGCAGCGGGCAGCAGTAGGCGAGCAGCGGCTGGCCGGGGCGAGGCCAGGGGAAGGCGGGCGTGAGCGCGTGAGAGCGCGGGCAGGGGCGCGCCAGGCGCAGCCTGGGCAAGGCGGGGCGCGGGCAGTGAGCGCGGGCGCCGAATGGTGGCGGACGCGGCGGGGCCAGTGCGGCGCGCGGGGAAGCAGCGGCGGTGGTGGCCGCAGGCCGCAGCGGGCGGCGGCGACGGCCGCAGGCGCGGACTAGCGTGGCGGGGCTGCGGGCGTGCGCAGCGGGCGGTGACCGCGTCGGGGACAGGGGGAGCAGTGCGCTCACCAGCGCAGGAGAGGAGGGGGGGCGGCAAGGCGCGATGGCGACCGTGGCGGAGGGGATGAGGACGAGGCGACGCGGGGCGGCTCCGGCGAGTGGCGTCGAGGTGGCGGGGGCGCGGTCGTCGGGGCGGCGCCAGGGGGCAGCGGCGTCCCGGCGGTGGGGCGCCGCTCGATCCCCCCCTGATCCAATCGGGGGGGAGCAGAGGAGGGGCGAGGGAGAGAGTGGGGATCGGGTGGGGGTTAGGGTTTACCCCGGGTGGGGTTGTAGGGGTAGAGGTGGGCCGGGGGAGGGAGCTGGGCCGGCCTGGTGGGCCGAGGCCAGCTGGGCTAGGCCCAGTTGGCCTAGGGGTTTTCTTTTTATTTTTGTTTTTGTTTTGTATTTTCTTTTCTTATTTCTGTTTTCTCTTTTCTTTTTAAACCAAATGACTTTTGTAAAATAGGTGAACTAGCCACATATTTATAGTGCTATTTTATTCACTGTTAGAAATTGGTCTGCAGGCAATTGAATTTTATTTGGATTTTAATTAAATGAAAATGGATGAAATACTCCTGTTTTGTTGCTGTTAGAGTCACTTCATTAATTTAGTAGATGTTGATTATAATTTTAGAATTGTCTCTGGTTTACTTGCTATCTAATGAACAATTTAGTTTCTGGATTTGAACAACTTTTATTTTCACCTTTAGTTTGAATTTCCATTTGAAATTGAATTAGAAAAGAGATATGTTACTAATGATGATTAAGCACTGTTGATCATGATGACTTGGCATAATCAAAAGGGTGATTACTGTAGCTTAATACATGGGGTGTTACATTGATGGTGTTCTTTTCATGTGTCAAGTTTACGTGGATGGTATTATTTTCGGCTGTACTAACAATGCTTGCAGCTTGGAGTTCGGGAAAATGATATCCGAGAAATATCAAATGTCTATGATGGGTGAACTTAAGTTCTTTCTCGGACTGCAAATACGTCAACATGACAATGGAATTTTCATATCTCAGGAGAAATACCTGAGAGATTGTCTGAAGAAGTTCAAAATGCAAGATTGCAAACTTAAGGGCTACAAAACTCCAATGCCCACAAATGCTAAGCTTGACGCAGATGTGTATGGTAAGGACTACGATCAAAAGGCTTATCGATCGATGATTGGTTCTTTGCTCTACTTATGTGCATCCAGACCTGACATTATGTTGAGTGTTTGTATGTGTGCCCGCTATCAAGCTGCACCAAAAGAATCGCATCATCAAGCGGTCAAGCGTATTCTGAGATATTTGGCTCACACCCGGGAGCATAGTTTGATCTCGTTGGCTATTCAGACTTAGATTACGCAGGTGACTTGGTTGACAAGAAATCTACTTCGGGGACATGCCATTTCCTCGTAGATCTTTGGTATGCTGGTCGTCAAGGAAGCATAATTGTGTATCTCTCTCTACGGCTGAGGCCGAATATATTGCTGCTGGCGCTTGTTGTACTCAGTTACTGTGGATGAAGCAGACTCTAAAGGATTATGGCATCAAGGTCAATAATATTGCTCTATACTGCGACAATGAGAGTGTAATCAAAATTGCACACAATCCAGTGCAGCATTCTTGCACCAAGCATATTGCCATCAGACATCATTCGCTATCATGTTGCTCGAGGAGATGTTATTATTGATCACGTCAGTACCGAAGACAATCTCGCTGATATCTTCACCAAGCCTCTCGATGAGAAAATATTCTGTGTGTTATGTGTGAGCTAAATATCCTAGATTCCGCAAACGTACTGTAAGCTGGACTCGGCACCCGTGCCAACACTTCCACATCTTAGAAGGAATGGGTGCATAACACTCGAAGAGTTTGAAAATTTCGACAAAGTGAAATTTTCTTTTTGAGAGTGAGTACATTAATGAAGAACTAGACTAACCGGGTGCCACGATAATTGTGCGATGCTCGGGGTCATACAGTTCTTATACGGCGGGTAACGCCACCACAATTTTCTTCCGTTATGTTGTCTTTTCATTAGAAGGATTTTGTGTTAGTCCGAATGTATTTCACTCATAGCTTTTCGTTCGGGTGCTTGTGTTTCTTTGTCTGAGTGAAATGCCTAGGACCCTGTTTTCCCTCTGTTCTATCTCTTCTAGTCTAGGCTATTCCGTTATGAATGCTCAATTTCATTTGGTACCGAATCTTTATCTGGTGACCTTGACCATGTTAAAGGATCGTGCCGAACTTAAATCATTTTGGCGAAAGCCGTCCAAAATTTGGGGTTTCCCGCCCAAGTAAGGACCACGATATTTTATGACGGTTTCCACGTGCTATCCATCAACTGCCACCTTATCCCTTCCGTTGAATCGCAATAGTCATTCGACGGTGGCCGTTCGATCGGATTCACTCGATGCAGATATTTCCCCTCACATATAAATACCGCATCGCCGCCGCTCCCTCATTCACTTCTTCTCCTCTTCGCCACCGTCTCCTGATGTCTACTATGCAACTTTATTCTTGTAGACTCGTGTTGGGCCTCCAAGCGCAGAGTTTTGTAGGACAGTAGCAATTTTCCCTCAAGTGGATGACCTAAGGTTTATCAATCCGTGGGAGGTGTAGGATGAAGATGGTCTCTCTCAAAAAACCCTGCAAACAAATAATAAAAAGTCTCTTGTGTCCCCAACACACTAAATACAATGGTAAATTGTATAGGTGCACTAGTTCGGCGAAGAGATGGTGATACAAGTGTAATATGGATAGTAGATATTGATTTTTGTATTAGTAACAATAAAAAAACAGCAAGGTAGCAATTGATAAAACGGAGCACAAACGGTATTGCAATGCTTGAAAATGAGGCCTAGGGTCCGTACTTTCGTTAGTGCAATCTCTCAACAAAGCTAATATAATTGGATCATATAACCATTCCTCAACGTGTGATGAAGAATCACTCCAAAGTTCTTATCTAGCGGAGAACATAAGAAGAAATTGTTTGTAGGGTACGAAGCCACCTCAAAGTTATCCTTTCCGATTGATCTATCCAAGAGTTCGTACTAAAATAACACCAAGTTATCCTTTTCGATCGATCTATCTAAGAGTTCGTACTAAAATAACACCATATGATACACATCAACCAACTCTAATGTCACCTAGATACTCCAATGTCACCACGAGTATCTATGAGTTGATTATACGATATGCATCAAACAATTTCAGATTCATAATACTCAATCTAACAGAAAGAACCTCAAAGAGTGCCCCAAGATTCCTACCGGAGAAACAAGGACAGAAACGTGCATCAACCCCTATGCATAGATTACCCCAATGTCACCTCGGGAATCCGCGAGTTGAGTGCCAAAACATATATCAAGTGAATCAATATGATACCCCATTGTCACCACGGGTATTCATAGCAAGACATACATCAAGTGCTCTCAACTCCATAAAAGTATTCAATCTGATAAGAACAAAATCTCAAAGGGAAAACTCAATTCATCACAACATGATAGAGAGGGGAAAACACCATATGATCCAACTATATTAACAAAGCCCGCGATACATCAAGATTGTGCCAAATAGAGAACACGAGAGAGAGAGAGAGAGAGAGAGAGAGAGATTAAGCACATAGCTTCTGGTACAAACCCTCTGCCCTGAGTGTCGGCGTTCTGGGATCGGGGGTACCCAGACTTGCCTACCTATGGCCCAGCGTGTGGCCCCTTCGACGGCCCAGCACGGCCTAGTTACAAGACTGTGAGCAAGACCCTCGCGAGGGCTTCCCGGACCCGTGAGGCGAACGACACCAAGACCTCCCGAGGGGCAGCTCCCCAAGCCTGCCTCTCGAGGAGCGGAGATCTCTATGCAGGTACCCCGCCTCGCGAGGCCCGCGATGACGTGAGCCATGACGACCAAGGCCAGGCGGGCGCCAGCGGGCACAGGGGAGGATGGTTTCCTCTTTGGTGCTAAGGAGGCAAGGACCAGCGCGGGGTCCCGAGGGATCCCCCAAAGGTTTCCATTCCGGTGCAACGAGACCAAGACCACGAGCTCGGCAGGACGGATGTCATCACCGAGCCCACCACTGCGTCATGGCCAGAAGCTTTGCAGACGAAGACCACCTTTTGTCAGGATAAGATGTACCTCTTGTCCCCTTTCAAATTGGACGTTGTGGAATCCCTTCCCGGCTAAGCTATAAGGGAAGAGGACCGAGGCCACTATAAATATAGGCTAGTCTCCACCGTAGAGAGGCATCTGATTCTGATCCTCTTGGTGCAGAACCATTCTCACCCACTGAGCCCTCGCGAGACTGCTCACCCACTGTACTAGTTCATCCTCAATCTCCTCGTGAGGCCAATCCACCACAAAGCAGGAGTAGGGTTTTACAGCGCAAGGTGGCCCGAACCTGGGTAAACTGCTGTGTGTCCTTCCTTTCCCCGTTCGCACAAACTCGACGAGGCCAAGCCATGGAGTGCTGAGCTCGAGGCTGCGGCTAGGCTAGATCTTCGTACACGCCCCAGAGTTCAAACCTTGTTGGGTCCGTGAAGCCCCAATTCTGACATTTGGCGCGCCAGGTAGGGGCGTGTCGAAATTTTCCCTTCCGCTCTACTCCTCCGCGCTTCATCTCTTCCATGGGTGACGCCGTCCGCCTCGCTGCTTCGACCTCCATCCCGGGGAACCCTGCGGGCTACCCGGCCTTCACTCCTGACCTGCGCCGAGTGCAGTGGCCGGTCAGGTTTAGGCTGGTGCTGCCCCCGCGCTACGACGGTGCGACCGACCCCGAGGAGTTTCTCCAGCTGTATGCCCAGAGTATCCTGGCGACGGGAGGTGATGATAAGGCCATGGCGAACTGGCTCCCTCTCGCCCTTGCAGAGGTCCCGCGCTCTTGGCTCCTCGGCCTCCTGAAGGCCTTGGTATCCTCCTGGGAAGAGCTTCGTGGTCAGTTCGTCATGCGCTTCATGGCTCCGGGGCCCCCCGCAGTCGCTTGCATCCTCGGCGGGTCGCACGCGCCCACATTTGGTCGCCACATCAAGCAGGTCTTCCGACAGGCGAGCGCCATTGGGCCTTGGCCCGAAACCCCATGAAGCCACGCGCGGCGTGAGTTCGCCGTCACCTTCGACTCCAGGGACCGCCCCGAATCTGCGGCTGCCGCTTGTGCGCTCCCCATGCTATGCACGCCCACCATCAGCAACATTGCGGTCACCAAGACTCTCATCAACGGTGGCGCCGGCCTCAACGTACTCTCTATGGAAGCCTTTGAGATGCTTCAAGTACCATACGACCAGCTCCTACCAACCGGGCCGTTCTCAGGGGTGACGAAGGGCTCCGCCACCCCCTGGGGCAAGTGTGCCTCCCGGTCACCATTGGCAAGCGCGACAACTACTGCACCGAGCTCATCGACTTTGACGTGGCCCGCATTGGCCTCCCGTACAATGCCATCTTGGGATACCTTGTGTAAGGGCATATTTCACCCTATGTGGTTTTGGTGATTGATGACAATGCGTTTGCGGACTAATCGTGTGCATTGAGCATTTCAGATATCTCATGTTTAGGCACAAGACGATTCGATGCCCCTCGGAGCCTAGTAAAGACGGCGTTTCTCTTCGTTTCTTTTCGGTGGATTTGAGTCGTAGGAAAGCCGTACTATTAAGAGGGGGTCCGCTTCGGAAAGGTTAGGGTGGAATCAACACGTACACCTCTATTCCTTTGCACCACCCTTCCATTGTTCCTTTGGAGCACCAACCGGTTATCCGTGTCTTTGCAAAATGAAGGACTCCAAGTGGGATTGTGCTGTGGCATGCGGTAGTACTGCTGTACGGAGCAGTAGTACCGCAGATGCTCACGGTAGTACCGGACACGGACGCGGTAGTACCGCAAAGTCTTGCGGTAGTACCGCTCCTCGGACGCGGTAGTACCGTGACGTCTGGCCCAGCTCAGCTACTCGCGCGGAAGTAGGGGCAGATGTAATTTTTTACATCCGCGCCCTATGCGGTAGTACCGCTCCCTGGATGCGGTAGTACCGTGTCGGATTTTTGCACAGATCAATACTCAGCGGAAGTAGCCACGGATGTAATTTTATTCGTCCGTGCCTTCCCAGCTTAGTCGAACCCTGCCTTGCGGTAGTACCGCTCCGGCGGTTCTACCGCTCGCTGCATCAACACAACAGGGCTTCGTTTGACCTCTGCCATGGGTGCGGTAGTACCGTACAGACTGGCGGTAGTACCGCAATGCCTTGCGGTAGTACCGCATGTCTGGTGTGGTAGTACCGCACGTCGCGGGCTGTTTTAGTGGGTAACGGTTGGATTTGTCTTCTGACTATTTAAGGGGAGTCTTCTTCTCCGAGTCCACTACCTCTACTCCCCTAAGCTCCATTGTTGCTCCAAGCTCCATTTTCGCCCGATCTCTCTCCCTAGCCAATCAAACTTGTTGATGTTCTAGGGATTGGTTGAGAAGGCCCCGATCTACACTTCCACCAAGAGAAATTTGATTCCCCCCACTAATCCCTTGCGGATCTTGTTACTCTTGGGTGTTTGAGCACCCTAGACGGTTGAGGTCACCTCGGAGCCATATTCCATTGTGGTGAAGCTCCGTGGTTTCGTTGGGAGCCTCCAATTCGGTTGTGGAGAGAGCCCCAACCTTGTTTGTAAAGGTTCGGTCGCCGCCTTCAAGGGCACCAATAGTGGAATCACGGCATCTCGCATTGTGTGAGGGCGTGAGGAGAATACGGTGGCCCTAGTGGCTTCTTGGGGAGCATTGTGCCTCCACACCGCTCCAACGGAGACGTACTTCCTCTCAAAGGGAAGGAACTTCGGTAACACATCCTCGTCTTCACCGGCTCCACTTTTGGTTATCTCTTACCTTTACTTGTGCAAGCTTCTTTGTGTGTTGTATTCCTTGCTTGCTTATATGCTTGTTGTTGTTGCATCTTATAGGTTGCTCACCTAGTTGCATTTCTAGACAACCTACTTTGATGCAAAGTTTAATTTGGTAAAGAAAAGCTAAAAATTGTTAGTTGCCTATTCATCCCCCTGTAGTCAACTATATCGATCCTTTCAATTGGTATCAGAGCCTCGTCTCTTTATTAAGGACTTTACCGTCTGAAGAGTATGGTTGACACCGTAGACGGTGGGGAGGAGCACCCCGGTGTGAATCCATCCTTGTCTACGGCCGATGGGGGATCTTCGGTTTCTCGTGAGGAGTTCAATGTGGCTTTGGACACATTGAAAACCACCTTGACGGCCGAGGTTAAAGGCATGTTTAAGGAGTTTCTTGATGGTCTTAAAGTGTCCACCGAACCGTTGGAAGTGGTTGATCCCGCCAACAAGGTGACGGATGCTAACTCCAAAAAGGGGGAAGCTAGTAGTGAGCATGCTCCTATGCCTAGTGGTAGAAATGGAAGTGGCATCTTTGCCCATGTTGAACCACCTCTTACTTATGGAGGACCGGTTCCCTCCACTCATTTGAATCATGTTGGTCCTCCTCCTAAGTTTGTGAAAAATGAGGATTTTGCCTCTTGGGTCTACCGTTTTAAACGTCATTTAAATCATAGTTCTACTAATCTTTGGAGAATTATTGAGCAAGGTTTCTACCCGCATGACCCAAGCAACCTCACTCCAAGAGAAGCCGCGGATCATCAATTCAACGAGTCCGCCCTCTTCATTATCCAAGATGCAATCCCACCCAAAGATATTGCGCACCTTCGACCTTTCATTGTGGCCAAGGAAGCATGGCAACATGTTGTTTCCATTTATAAGGGAAGCGCAAGCATTCAACGCTCCAACTATGAAGTGGTGCAAGATGAAGCCGATGAGTTTGCGATGAATGAAGATGAAGAACCTCGTGAGCTCTACCGGAGATTAACCACTCTCGCGGTCTCACTCCGAGATCATGGGAGCAAGGATACAGATGACAATTGGATCAAGCGCAAGTTTCTCAAGGCCATGATGCCCTACCATAAGGCCATGTCATCCGTCATCCGTCAAAGGCCGGACTTCCATACCTTGTCCTCAAGTGAAGTGTTGGATGAGTTTGTTGCTATGAGAATCTTGGACAAGACCGCCGACAATGCAGTGTTACGCTCTCAACGAGTAAAGAAACCCAACCTTGCTTTGAAGGCCAAGGCGAGTGTGGAAGGAGAGGATGAAGAGGAAGAAGAGGAGAGTAACCCCGAAGATACAAAATATGCTTATCATGAGCACATGGCTCTCGCTTCAAGGCAATTTTGGAGCAAGAAGATCTCAAGGCCCAACTTCAACAAGAACAACTCAAGTGGCGCTAAGGGCAAGCAACGTGTGAGGACATGCTACAATTGTGGCAATGTGAGCCATTTTGTTGCGGAGTGCCCATATGAGAAGAGGGAGGACAATGGTGGCAAGCTCATCCGAAAAGACAAGGCCAAGTCTTTTCCCAACAAGAACAACTTCACCAAGAAGACTCCTCCCAAGGGGTTGGTGGCACAAGAAGAGTACAATGAGGATGATGATGATGATGAAGACGGTTGCCATGGCCTCCGTTGCCATTGCGACAACTCCACGGGTGTCCCTCTTCGACTCACCCAATGAGAACATCATCGCCAAGTGCCTCATGGCTAAAGCCACCAACAAGGTAACCCCCAACATCAAAACTACCATCATTACTAATCCTTCCTTGACGGATTGCATTGATGAAAGTGAGGGGTCTAATGAGGAAGAAAATGAATTTGAGTCTTTTATGAGTAAGCTCAAGGGTAAATCCAAGAAGCACTTTGTTGCTCTCTTGGAACAACTTGGTGAAGCCAATGACTTGATCGAGGCTCATGAAGAAACCATCTCTAAGATGGAAGGGCATAGTCGTGACTATGCCGATGAGATATCGGATCTCTCGAATGCTCTTGAGGAAGAGCGTGATCATCGTTTGGCTCTTGAGGAGTCACACAACGATGATCATGCTAAATTAAAGAAAGATCTTGATCATGCTCTTGTTGTATCTCGTGTGCTCAATTCCGAGAAGGCTAAACTTGGGGTTGACCATGCTAGACTCAAGGAGGAGTTTGATATACTTGACAAGGCTCACAAGGCCTTGAAGAGTGCTCATGCTAACCTCAAAGAGTCTCATGATCAACTCCAAGTAAAGCTAACCAAGGAGAAAGCCACATTTCCTCACATGGTTTTAATTGATAATGCAAATGCTACTAACCCGTGTTGTGAGCATGTGCATCTTGTGGAGGAGAATGCCAAGTTGAAGGAGCAACTTGAGAAAGTCCTTGTGTCTTGCATACAAGGTGAGAAGAACCTCAACGACCTTTTGAGCAATCAAAAGGAAGTTGTGAGCAAGGAGGGAATTGGGTTTGCACCCAAGTCCAAGAATAAGAAGAAGAATGACAAGGCCAAACAACCTCCCCCTCTCAAGCAAACCTTTGTGAAGGAGGGATAGGGTGCTTCTAAGGAGAAGAACAATGTGAAGGGTGGTGGTGTCAAGACGGGCAATGCCACCCCTTCCAACAAAGCCGGCGGCTTTAACCCTTCTTTTGTGTTATGCCGTGCTAGTGATGGGCATGTTTATGCCAAATTTGTTGGTTCTCCTTATGAGTATATTGAATGGTCTATTTGGGTTCCTAAGACCCTTGTTACTAACATCAAAGGACCCATTACAAAATGGGTACCTAAAACCAATCATTGATCTCTTGTAGGTGTTTGCTTCCGGTGGGGGATCATGGTTGCTCGATAGTGGAGCCACAAATCATATGACCGGAAGCAAGGACTTGGTGGTGGACGTGCACAAGATTTCATCTATGCCCACCAATGTCGAGTGGGGTGATGCCTCGTCTTCTAAGGTATTGGGTCTTGGCAAGGTTGTCATTTCTCATGATCTCACGATCGAGAAAGTCATGCTTGTTGAGTCCCTTGCATACAATTTACTTTCCGTTCGTCAACTTGCACTCATGGGCTTTGCCACTTTCTTTGATATTGATACCGTGGCCCTCTTGTGGAGCAAGACTCTTAAAGTAGCCTTTGTTGGGCATGTCGAGAACGGTCTTTATGTGATTAACTTTTCGGAACGACCCACTAAGACCGCGACATGCCTAATGGCTAAAGTTGACGTGGGTTGGCTTTGGCATTGCCGTTTAGCCCATGTCAATATGAGATCTTTGCAAAGTCTTCTCAAGGGGGACCATGTCCGTGGACTAACAAATGTTAGTTTTGCCAAAGATCGTGCTTGCAGTGCTTGCATCGAAGGAAAGTTGCATGAGAAAGCTCACCCTCCCACGACTATCATCTACTCGAAGAGGCCCTTGGAGCTCCTTCACTTGGATCTCTTTGGACCTCCATCCTTCGATAGTCTTGGGGGTAGAAAATATTGCTTGGTGATTGTGGATGATTATTCAAGATACACTTGGGTATTTTTCTTCAAGAGGAAGAGCAAGACCCAACAAACCGTCATCGACTTTGCAAATGAAGCTCAACGCCAACACAATGCAAAGATCTTGACGATAAGAAGTGACAATGGCACCGAGTTCAAGAACTACACCTTGGATGAGTTTCTTAGTGATGAGGGGATCAAGCATCAATATTCCACACCTTACACCCCTCAACAAAATGGTGTAGCGGAGAGGAAGAACCGGACGTTGATGGATGCGGCAAGAACTATGATGGCGGAGTTCAAGTCTCCGTACAACTTTTGGGCCGAAGCCATCAACACCGCTTGTCATGCATCCAATCGGCTCTATCTCCGCAAAGGCTTGAGCAAGACTCCATATGAGATTCTCACCCGTAACAAGCCTAACCTCAAGTACTTCTGGGTATTCGGGTGTAAGTGTTTCATTCTCAAGAAAGGTGTTCGTTTGTCTAAATTTGAGGCTAGAGCTCATGAGGGCATATTTGTTGGTTATGCTACAAACTCTCATGCTTACCGTGATGGGACTTATTGAGGAGACGTGTAACGTAGAGTTTGATGAGAATAACGGCTCCCAAGTGGAGCAAAGTGGTACTTGTGATATAGGTGATGAAATTCCTCCTCAAGCCATAAGAAGAATGGGTGTTGGTCATATCCTACCCGTTGAGGAACCCCTTGTGGCCGAAGGAGAAGGACAATGTTCCACTCAAGTGGAACCATCACCAATCCAAGACCCACACGCTTCCGAAGAACAAAGTGAAGACCCTCAACCAAATGAACTAGATCAAGGGCAAGATCAACCTCAAGATGGTGGTGAACCACCATGTGATGCCCAAGGTCAAGTTCTCTCCACCGAGCAAGTTCAAGATCAAGAGCAAGCTCAAGATCAAGAACAAGCTCATGACGACGCTCAAGATGATCAAGTTACCGCTCCTCAACTCTCTCTTGAGGAGGAATTAGAGCGTCGTGCCGCCAAGATTGCCTCCAAGCTCACTACCAAAGATCATCTCATGAAGAATGTGCTTGGAAGCTTAAGAAAGGGGGTAAGCATTCGTAGACAATTAGCAAACTATTGTGAACATCACGCGTTTGTCTCTTGTGTTGAGCCCCAAAAGGTCTATGAGGCACTCAAGGATCCGGATTGGCTCAATGCCATGCATGAAGAACTCAACAACTTTGAGCATAACAAGGTGTGGATATTGGTGCCAAGGCCAATGGGGAACCATAATGTCATTGGAACCAAGTGGATATTCAAGAACAAGCAAGATGCTCATGGAATTATCGTTCGCAACAAGGCTCGTTTGGTAGCTCAAGGCTACTCCCAAGTCGAGGGTATCGACTACGGTGAAACCTTTGCTCCCGTTGCTCGCCTTGAATCTATTCGTTTGTTGATTGCTTATGCTTCACATCATAACTTCAAGTTGCAACAAATGGATGTGAAGAGTGCTTTTCTTAATGGTCCTATTAATGAGTTGGTGTATGTCAAACAACCCCCGGGGTTCGAGGATCCCTATTTCCCCGATCATGTGTACCAACTCGATAAGGCACTCTATGGCCTTAAACAAGCCCCACGTGCGTGGTATGAGCACCTTACCGAGTTGTTGCAAGATCGTGGGTTTGAAATTGGGAAAATCGACCCCACTCTTTTTACTAAGAAGGTCAAAGGGGAGTTGTTTGTATGCCAACTATATGTCGATGATATTATCTTTGGTTCCCCTAACAAAGCTTTCAATGAGGAATTTGCCGCTCTCATGACCTCAAAGTTCAAGATGTCTATGATGGGAGAGTTAAAGTTCTTTCTCGGGTTCGAAATCAAGCAAAGAAGAGAAGGAACATTCATCAACCAAGCCAAATACACTCAAGACATGCTCAAGAGATTCAAGCTAAGTGATGTCAAGCCGGCTTCCACTCCAATGCCTGTCAAATGCCAACTTGACATAGATCCCAATGGTAAAGCGGTGGATCAAAAGGTATATCGCTCCATGATTGGCTCCTTACTTTACCTTTGTGCATCTAGACCGGATATCATGTTGAGTGTGGGAATTTGTGCATGGTTTCAAGCTGCACCTAAGGAAAGCCACTTTGTGGCGGTCAAGCGAATCTTTCGATATTTGGCTCATACCCCAAACTTTGGCTTATGGTACCCAAGAGGAGCAAACTTCAATCTTGTGGGCTTTTCAGACTCGGATTGGGTGGGGGACAAAGTGGATAGGAAGTCAACCTCCGAAGGGTGCCAATTTCTTGGTTGCTCTTTGGTGAGTTGGTCTTCTAAGAAGCAAAGTTGTGTGTCTCTCTCGTCCACCGAAGCGGAGTATGTGGCCACCGGTAGTTGTTGTGCTCAACTTCTTTGGATGAGGCAAACTTTAAAGGATTACGGTGTCATTTGTGACAAAGTGCCTCTTTGGTGTGACAATGAAAGTGCCATCAAGATCTCTCTCAACCTGGTGCAACACTTCAAGACGAAGCATATTGAGATTCGGTATCACTTTATCCGGGATCATATTAGGCGAGGGGAGATCGAGCTCAACTATGTCAACACTCATGATAACCTTGCAGATATCTTCACAAAGCCTTTGGATGAATCAAGATTTCGCGAGTTAAGGCATGAGCTAAATATCATTGATTCGAGCAATGTGGCTTGAACCCTTGCACACCCCACCATACTCATCTTGATGTCTTGTTTAGGTGTAGGCATGGACATAGGGGGAGTGTTGTTCTCTCAATGAACTCTCCCTCCCCCTTTATGCATAAATTGATCAACTCTTTCACATTAGCCATTTTTATGGTACTTGTGCTTCAAAGACGAGTTTTGGTCATGGGCCCAAGGATAATTCTTCGCGGTGCCATACCAATTGACTCAAACATAGGTGGCTCCGGCCACCGCCCTCTCTTTGGAGAGGTTGTGTTTCGTGTTTGGTTGGTCCTTATTGTCTTTTGCCTTCCCTTGAGTCGCGTTTGTGGTTGAGTTGCCTCATGTGTGTGCTCTTCCGCGTATCCGGTTGCCTGTAGGTTGCATTGCATAGGCCGTGTTTCTCTGTTTTTGTTGAAACTTGCACTTTCTTGGGTTTACGGTACTACCGTGCTGAGCCACGGTACTACCGCAGGAGATGGGTTACCCTGTGTGTGCACAGCTACATCCCGGCACGGTCCTACCGCTTCCATCGCGGCAGTAATTTTTACTGCCGCTAGAAGAGCAGTACTACTGCCCTGTGTGCGGTACTTCCGCCCGGGCGGTACTACCGCGATTACCCGCGGTACTACCGCGCAGTCGCGAGCGGGTGGGGGTTAAGAGCGGGCAGGGGGAGTTCCAACTCCCCCATACCCATTCAACTCTTTTTCCCCACCTCGTCTCTCTCTCTCTCCTGCCCAAGAACGGCGCCGGAGGACCTCGTCGGATCTCCGTCTCCGGCCGCTCTCCTCGCATTCCAACCGGTGGGATCGATCCCCACCTCGCCCTCTTGCCATGGAACAAGGTTTCTCCCCAAATCCCTCTCTTTTTGCCTCGTAGTTTCTCTTTTAGGTTTTGGGGAGATGCATGTTGTTCTTGAGATTTTTGGCCAAGTCTTTGCAAGAGGAGGACGTAGGAGAGTAGTAGTGCTGTAGAGATGCTATTTGGTATGTTGCCTCACGGTATTTTTGATCGACCGTAGTACCGATCCAAAGTTGCGGATGTGCCCAGATCCGTTCTGTGCTTCTTTGTATCCGTGCGGTACTACCGCGCATTCCGTGCAGTACCACCGCTCTGGCTCGTGCGGTACTACCGTTCCTCTGGAGCGGTACTACCGCTCGTAGCGCGGAAGTAAAATTTTACTTCCGCTCTATGCGCGGTACTATCGTGCCATCCGACGCAGTACTACCGCGGCTAGAGCGGATGTAAGCGTTTATTCCTGCTTAGTGGTGAGGTACTACCGATGCCATCTAAACTACCTTGGTGCGACTACCCAATCTTATTTCTACGTGTTTCGTCTGTGTTGGCTTTGGTCTTTGCTTTGATCCTTCTCGTCTTCTCGTGTGTTTTGTGTTGTGTGTCATAGGTGGTGGCTCCAATGTCCGTCACTCGAATCCTAGCCGCAACACGAGCTCTAAGCGGCTTCGCAATCAAGAAGCACCGGAGGGCTCTAATGCCCAACGGCGCAATGTTAAGAAGACCGCCAACAGGTTCAAGGAGCCAAGTCTTGGCATGGATGAGTTGCCTCAATCTGAGTTCATTATTTGAAGGAGGATCAATCCCTATGTGAACCCTCGTGAGACTGTCAAAGGGAATGAGTTGTTCTGGACCAAGCAGCAGAATCTCATTTACATCGATGTCATCAAGTCAAAGCACAACATATATGTTCCTATGCAGTGGATTGATATGACTCATATGAGGAAGGACCGGGCATACTTTGGTGAGGCCTTGGACTTGGTGGAGCAGTTTGGCATTGAAGACTTCATCACTTTCCACATGGACTTTGACGCGGAGCTCGTGGCACAGTTCTTTGCTTCTGTCCACTTCCACACGGATGGGGAGCAGACTATGACTTGGATGACTAATGGGAGGAGGATGTCTGCCACTTGGAAGGAATTCATGGAGATGCTGCATGTCCGTGATGAGGGGCTCGATGTGCCCGTTGGTGTCCGTCCACATGCCAATCCTGAGTCCGCCAACAAGAACAAGCTTCAACTGTTCCTGGTGGAGAAGAAGTTGGCAAATGGCTCGCAGTCATGGGTGCTCAATCCCTTCCTGGACGTCATGCATCGGATCTTCCGCAACACGCTCTTTCCGCGCATTGGCGACAAGGATAAGGTGCATGCTTATCTCGTGGATATGTTGCTTCTTTGTGAGGAGGCGCGCCGTCAAATTACCCAGCCCCTGGACATCTCTCATATCATGTGGATTGAGCTTCGGTTTGCGGTCTACAATCACAAGGTGCCCATCTATGGCCCTTATCTGCACCTCTTGATCTCGAAGACGTGGGAGAAGCTCTTTCAGACTGAAGTCTTCTCTGCTCCCAACTGGGTTCTCCATGAGCCTATCAAGCTGCGCCAGAAGAACAAGTGGGCCAATACCACTACCAGGGCTGAGGCTGAGGCAGCTACGATGGATGTTGATGAGGATGAGGCTGAGGAGGAGGAGGCTGAGGATAGCTCTGCTGGGTATGCTCCTCCATCTACTGAGCCCTCTTGGGCTAAGAGGCTGAAGGCCAAGATGAAGACCCTGTTCTGCATGCAGGCCAAGGGGCAGTACAGAACCCATGTTGCTTCCAAGGAGAGTCACCAGCGTGACAAGAGGATCTTGCGGACTTTCGGCGAGATCGTGGAGAGCGGGTCTGAGACGAACATCACCCCGGAGGCTGACTGGATGAGCAAGCAGGACTATCAGTGGACTGAGTCAGAGGAGGACCCCATTCCTGCTGCTGAGTCTGATGAGGAGCGTGTTGAGTGATCTCTGCAGAGGATGCTACCACCTGTGTCATAGGTGTCCTCTCTGCCTTTTTGGTTCCTCGATGCCAAAGGGGGAGAGAGTGTAGGATTTGCTTTCGTGTTCGTGTCTCTGTGCCTTCGTTTCGTTGGTCTTCCGTTTGTGTTGCCTTGGTTTGTTGGTTTGCGCTTGTGTTTGTGTGTCCCGGAGACTTTCATATGGTGTAAGACATATGCACTCAAGCTTATCTTATTGTCTTTTATGCTTAGTAGTCCGTGAGCCTTTGCTATCATGTGCCCTTTAGTTTATGCTCATATGCATTGCCTTGCCTCCATGCTTAGTGTTATTTATATTGTTGCAAGGAATGCCTTGTCTATAAAATATAGGGGGAGTGTTGATCCTAGTATGTGTGCCGTGCAGTCCAAAGCATTTAAATAGAGTGCACACATCTAGGGGGAGCCTGTCTATATTTTGTGGATGGTGGGTTTGCTTATGTTATTTTAGTACCCTTATGTGCAAATCCCGTGTTGTCATCAATCCACCAAAAAGGGGGAGATTGTAAGGGCATCTGTTGCCCTAACTTTTTCTATTAGCTCATCTTGTCCGTAGTGATATTTTGGAGAAGGAGCAATTACCGGAGTGAGAAAGGTAGAAAGAAGCAATCACGAAAGATAGTGCTAGTTGTGGCTTTTTGTACTAATCTTGTTTGTTCGGTAGCTCGCATCAGCAGCTTTAAAAGGAATAGAAAACGAGGCTTTTTCCACCACACCAGGGGCGGGCATTACGCTCAAGCAGGGGAAGTCAATTTGACTGCTGCTCGAGAACCTGTTTGAACAAGAAGAAGTAGCATGGCTCCAGCGGGGCAGAGCCAATTGGCTACGACATGGTGACCGAAATACAAATTTTTTCCACCACTTTGCAATTGCAAGAAAAAAGAGGAATCTGATCAAGTACTTGATGAGCGATACTGGAGATCGAATAGTATTTCACCCTATGTGGTTTTGGTGATTGATGACAATGCGTTTGCGGACTAATCGTGTGCATTGAGCATTTCAGATATCTCATGTTTAGGCACAAGACAATTCGATGCCCCTCGGAGCCTAGTAAAGACGGTGTTTCTCTTCGTTTCTTTTCGGTGGATTTGAGTCGTAGGAAAGCTGTACTATTAAGAGGGGGTCCGCTTCGGAAAGGTTAGGGTGGAATCAACACGTACACGTCTATTCCTTTGCACCACCCTTCCATTGTTCCTTTGGAGCACCAACCGGTTATCCGTGTCTTTGCAAAATGAAGGACTCCAAGTGGGATTGTGCTGTGGCATGCGGTAGTACTGCTGTACGGAGCAGTAGTACCGCAGATGCTCACGGTAGTACCGGACACGGACGCGGTAGTACCGCAAAGTCTTGCGGTAGTACTGCTCCTCGGACGCGGTAGTACCGTGACGTCTGGCCCAGCTCAGCTACTCGCGCGGAAGTAGGGGCGGATGTAATTTTTTACATCCGCGCCCTATGCGGTAGTACCGCTCCCTGGATGCGGTAGTACCGTGTCAGATTTTTGCACAGATAAATACTCAGCGGAAGTAGCCACGGATGTAATTTTATTCGTCCGTGCCTTCCCAGCCTAGTCGAACCCTGCCTTGCGGTAGTACCGCAAGGGCGCATGGTAGTACCGCTCCGGCGGTTCTACCGCTCGCTGCGTCAACGCAACAGGGCTTCGTCTGACCTCTGCCGTGGGTGCGGTAGTACCGTACAGACTGGCGGTAGTACCGCAATGCCTTGCGGTAGTACCGCATGTCTGGTGCGGTAGTACCGCACGTCGCGGGCTGTTTTAGTGGGTAACGGTTGGATTTGTCTTCTGACTATTTAAGGGGAGTCTTCTTCTCCGAGTCCACTACCTCTACTCCCCTAAGCTCCATTGTTGCTCCAAGCTCCATTTTCACCCGATCTCTCTCCCTAGCCAATCAAACTTGTTGATTTTCTAGGGATTGGTTGAGAAGGCCCCGATCTACACTTCCACCAAGAGAAATTTGATTCCCCCCACTAATCCCTTGCGGATCTTGTTACTCTTGGGTGTTTGAGCACCCTAGATGGTTGAGGTCACCTTGGAGCCATATTCCATTGTGGTGAAGCTCCGTGGTTTCGTTGGGAGCCTCCAATTCAGTTGTGAAGAGAGCCCCAACCTTGTTTGTAAAGGTTCGGTCGCCGCCTTCAAGGGCACCAATAGTGGAATCACGGCATCTCGCATTGTGTGAGGGCGTGAGGAGAATACGGTGGCCCTAGTGGCTTCTTGGGGAGCATTGTGCGTCCACACCGCTCCAACGAAGACGTACTTCCTCTCAAAGGGAAGGAACTTCGGTAACACATCCTCGTCTTCACCGGCTCCACTTTTGGTTATCTCTTATCTTTACTTGTGCAAGCTTCTTTGTGTGTTGTATTCCTTGCTTGCTTATATGCTTGTTGTTGTTGCATCTTATAGGTTGCTCACCTAGTTGCATTTCTAGACAACCTACTTTGATGCAAAGTTTAATTTGGTAAAGAAAAGCTAAAAATTGTTAGTTGCCTATTCACCCCCCCTCTAGTCAACTATATCGATCCTTTCACCCTGCCCTCGCCAAATTCATGGCGGTGACCCATCCAGGCTTCAACATCGTCAAGATGCCGGGCAGCAATGGAGTCATCACCGTGGCTGGCGACAGAAAGGATGCAGTGTGGGTCCTCAAGCTCACCTACGCGGCGGTGGTGGCTTCATGCCTGGACACTGAGGGCACCCCAGAGGCCCCCGAGGCCACGCCTGCAAAGAAGAAGCAGCTGTTCTCCCAGGACCATGCCGAGACAAAGAAGGTGCTTGTCGATAGCAGCGGCTCGGGCCCCACCTTCACCATTGGCGCCGGCCTTCCTTCGGAGCAGGAGGAGGCGCTGGTCGGTTTCCTCTGAGCAAACAAGGACATGTTTGCATGGGAGGCGTCCGATCTGGTGGGCGTCCCGAGGGAGGTAAACGAGCACCACCTGGCAGTATGCCCTGGTGCGCAGCCGGTGAAGTAGAAAGCATGACGCCAAGAACAGGAGAAGCAGGTGTTCATCATTCAGGAAGTGCGCAAAGCTGCAAGAAACCAGGGTCATTCAAGAAGTGCGGTACCCGGAATGGCTAGCCAACCCGGTTGTTGTTCCCAAGAAGGGCGGAAAGGAGCGCATGTGCGTCGACTTTACAAGCCTCAACAAGGCTTGCCCTTAGGATCCCTTCCCGCTTCCGCGCATTGACCAGATCATGGACTCCATCGTGGAGTGTGATCTGTTGTGCTTTCTGGACGCTTTTTTGGGCTATCACCAGATCAAGATGGCGGCCGAGGACGTCGAGAAGACAGCCTTCATTTCCCCGTGTGGCGTGTACTTTTACACTTGCATGCCCTTCGGGCTGAGGAGCGCCGGTGCCACCTTCCAGCGGCTGATGCACATCGCGCTGGGACCGCAGCTGGGGAGGAATGTAGAGGCATACGTTGACGACATCGTAGTCAAGTCACCCAAGGCAAATACCCTGGTCGAAGATCTGGAGGAAACGTTCGCCAACCTGCGCAAGGTGAATTTGAGGCTTAACCCGGAGAAGTGTGTTTTCAGGGTCCCATCCGGGAAGCTGCTTGGCTTCCTTGTCTCGCACCGAGGGATCGAGGCCAACCCTGAAAAGGTCAAGGCAATTGAAAAGATGCGACCACCTCAGACCCTCAACGAAATGCAAAAGCTGACAGGGTGCGTGACTTCCTTGGGGCGCTTCATCTCTAAGCTTGGCGAGTGTGCCCTTCCCTTTTTCAAGCTGATGAAGAGAACGGGCCCTTTCAAGTGGACCCCAGAAGCGGAGGCGGCCTTCGAGGACCTCAAGAGGTACCTCACGAGTCCCCCCATCATGGTGGCGCCCCGTCCTCGCGAGCCCCTAGTGCTCTATTTGGCTGCCACCCCGCACCCGGCCGGCACGGCGCTCGTGGCGGTGCGGGAAGAGCGCGCCAGTGCCAGCGCAGGGCCTGGTGGCCCGCGCAGCCTCCGCCACCTCTGGACAGCGCCCAAGGGACGCACACCCCTTCTTCACCTGACGAGGCGCCCGGGTCCCTCGTGTCCCATGCGAGGCAGGACACCGTCAACACCCCGTGCCTCATCGAGCATCTGGTGTACTTCGTCAGCACCGTGCTACGGGATGCTGATACGTCTCCAACGTATCTATAATTTATGAAGTATTCATGCCATGTTTACAACAATTTTATATGGTTTTGGTATGATTTGGATGGAACTAACCCGGACTGACGCTGTTTTCAACAGAACTACCGTGGTGTTGTTTTTTGTGCAGAAATAAAAGTTCTCCAAATGCAACGAAACTTTTTGATGATTTGTTTGGAACAAAAGAGGCACTAGAAGCTTTGTGGGAGGACCAGAAGGTGAAGGAGGTGAGCACAAGACACCTGGGCGCGCCAGGAGACCCAGGCGCGCCCAGGTGGGTTGTGCTCACCTCGAGGCCCATCTTTGCGTGATTCCAATGCTGAAAAATCCTATAAATAGAGAAACCATCAGAAATAACCCTAGATCGGAATTTCTGCCGCCGCAAGCCTCTGTAGCCATGAAAAACTAATCTAGACCCTGTTCTGGCACCCTGCCGGGGGGTGGGTGGCGGGGAATCGTCACCGGTGGCCATCTTCATCATCCTGGCGGCCACCATGATGAGGAGGGACTAGTCCACCCTCGGGGCTGAGGGTTTGTACCAGTAGCTATGTATTTAATCTCTCTCTCATGTTCTTCAGATGTCATGATCTTGATGTATCGCGGGCTTTGTTAATATAGTTGGATCATATGGTGTTTTCCCCTCTCTATCTTGTTGTGATGAATTGAGTTTTCCCTTTGAGATTTCGTTGTTATCGGATTGAATTTATGGATTTGAGAACACTTGATATATTTCTTGCTATGAATACCCATGGTGACAATGGGGTATCATATTGATTCACTTGATATATGTTTTGGCACTCAACTCGCGGATTCCCGAGGTGACATTGGGGTAATCTATGCATAGGGGTTGATGCACGTTCTTGTCTTTGTTTCTCCGGTAGAAATCTTGGGTCACTCATTGAGGTTCTTTTTGTTGGATTGAGTATTATGAATCTGAAATTGTTTGATGCATATCATATAATCAACTCACGGATACTCGTGGTAACATTGGAGTATCTAGGTGACATTAGAGTTGGTTGATGTGTATCATATGGTGCTATTTTTGTACAAACTCTTGGTTAGATCGATCGGAAGGAATAGCTTGGTGTTATTTTAGTACAAACTCTAGGATAGATTGATCAGAAGGAATAGCTTTGAGGTGGTTTCATACCCTACAAACAATTTTGTCTTATGTTCTCCGCTAGATAAGAACTTTGGAGTGATTCTTCATCGCACGTTGAGGGATGGTTATATGATCCAATTATATTAGCATTGTTGAGAGATTGCACTAGTGAAAGTACGGACCCTTGGCCTCATTTTCAAGCATTGCAATACCGTTTGTGCTCCGTTTTATCAATTGCTACCTTGCTGTTTTTTATTGTTCCTATTACAAAAATCAATATCTACTATCATTACTATGCTTGTATCACCATCTCTTCGCCGAACTAGTGCACCTATACAAATTACCATTGTATTTGGTGTGTTGGGGACACAAGAGACTTTTTATTATTTGGTTGTAGGGTTGTTTGAGAGAGACCATCTTCATCCTACGCCTCCCACGGATTGATAAACCTTAGGTCATCCACTTGAGAGAAATTTGCTACTGTCCTACAAAACTCTGCGCTTGGAGGCCCAACACGAGTCTACAAGAACAAGTTGTGTAGACATCAAGCTCTTTTCTGGCGCCATTGCCGGGGAGGTGAGTGCTTGAAGGTATATCTTTAGATCTTGCAATTGAATATTTTAGTTTCCTGTTTTATCACTAGTTTGGTTTATAAAAGAAAACTATAAAAAAATGGAATTGAGGTTGCATCATATTGTTCATCTTTATAATGTCTTTCGTGAAAATGATGGAAAGGAAAATTGTGCTCAATTGATAGAAGAAGAATTCAATAAAATATTTGGCATAAATGACGAGCTTGATTGCAATGTTGTTAGTATGAATTCTATGAATATCCAAAATACTAATGATGATTGCACTAGTCGTGTTAAAAATGTTTCTTATAAGCTTGTCAATTTTTGTGGAGTGCATAAAGTTTGTGAAGACGTGCCTTATAGGGAAGATATATTTTGTAAGAAGCATAAACATGATAGAACCAATTTTTTGCTCAAAGTGATAGATGAATTTGCTACAAAATTATGTTCTCTTTGTCCTATTACTTGTGAACTTTGCAATAAGGTTGGTCATCTTAATTTCCAATGCAAACTTTTTCATGATCGAATCATGGCCAAATATTGTAATGATTTGATCACTCTTGAACTTTATAATGAGCTTTGTCTATTTTTGGGGAGTGAATAATTGACACATAAAAATAGTTGGTTTGAAGTATTCATTCTCATGGACAACATTGAAACTAATCTATAAAATATCTATATGTTTTGCATGGTAAATTGCATTGAGAATGCTTATATTGCCAACTATAGAAAGATGGGGAAACCAATAGAATATAAAAGGAATACTAATGAAAGGGTAAAGATTTCCACTTTCCCTCCTATTGCCTCTCATGATGAAATAGGTGACGAGGAGGAGCTCCTTATTCAACCAATCTCATCAATAAGAAGCTCGAAAAAATCAATTAAACCAACACATGATGTGGTGAAGAAGAAGAAGAAAAGAAGAAAGAATAGAGGTAAAAAGGTATCTTTCCCAAATATTGTTGCTCCTATTATTGTTGTGCCTCAGGAAAATGAATCAAAAATAATCGTGGAAGATGATGCACTTGGTGATGATATTGCTTCTTTGTTTTATGGCACAATGTCCGAGAGCACTATTGATGATGATTTTGTTATGCCTATTGCTTGTTGTGATAATTATGATTGGGAAGATAATGATACTTCTTATAATCTTGGATATCTTTTTGGCACCAACTTGGGAAATCATGATGATAGCAATTCTTATACCATTGGTGCTATTCATACTATTAATGATGAGAGTAATTATGCTTATGATATGCCAAGGCACAAGCTTGGGGATGCTATGTTTGATGATAATGACATGTTTGAGAATTTATTTTCTGCAATTAATGTTTGTCCCAAGCTTGGGGATGCTATGCTTAATGAAGATGATCTTTTTAGCCCACCTACTTTGAATGATCAAATTTGATATGATGATTGCATGCCTCCTATTTATGATGATTGCAATATTTATGAAAGTGGGTTTGGAAGAGTGTCAACTTTAGATAATATTTATACCACTATTTTGGAGGGTGTTGAATCCTATTATAATTATAAAAGTGGATTTGGAGAGGTCATGACTTTATTTAGTAATGATTCCACTATTCCGGAAGAGGTTTCAATTGACTATGATGAGAACAAAGTTGCTACTTATGATGATTATTGTGATGATACTTATGTTATAAAAAGTAGTGATAATTATTGTCATAATTTTGAATATACTTTTACTGAACATTACTCTTTTAATGTGGAAAAAATTTATAGTATTCGAGTTTCATATGATACCCCCACTATTGTGAATGAGAATAAAATTTCTTATATGGAGAGTAATAAATTTTCTGTGCTTTTGGATCATGAAAAGAATTCTTTATGTGATGGTTATATTGATGAATCTATTCATGATGCTACTGAAAATTATTATGAGAGAGGAACTTATGATTCATTATGCTCTTGTTATGTTTCAATTCTTATCTTTTATGAGAGCATCATTGAAATCATCATGCCTAGCTAAAAAGGCATTAAAGAAAAGCGCTTGTTGGGAGACAACCCAACATTTACCCCTACTGTTTTTGTGTGTTCACATGATTAGGCTACTGTAGTAATCATGTTTTATAGCTTTTGTTTCAATAAAGTGCCAAGTAAAGCCTTTGGGATAGTATGGATGATAGTTGACTTGATTCTGTGCAAAAACAGAAACTTTTGCGCTCAGTACAGGAATTTTTAAAATTCACTGGAACGTGATTTTGATATTAATCTTTTACATATGATTTATATACAAATTACCTACGTTTTACTAATTTTTCAGAATTTTTGGAGTAGCAGAAGTATGGTTAGAGTACAGATTACTACAGACTGTTCTGTTTTTGACAGATTCTGTTTTCAATGCATAGTTTGCTTGTTTTCTAGTTTCTATGGATTATATTGCTCTATATAAATTGTAGAAATGATAGGGTACAGTAGGAATTGTGTGAGAAAAATTATGAATCTTGTCTTTGACAGTACCAAACTGAATGATTTGTCTTTATCATACTAACCTATCTCATGAAGTTCCGTTAAGTTTTGTGTGATTGAAGTTTTCAAGTTTTGGGTGAGATATTGATATGATGAGAATAAGGAGTGGCAGACCCTAAGCTTGGGGATTCCCAAGGCACCCCCAAGGTAATATTCAAGGAAGATCCAAGCAACTAAGCTTGGGGATGCCCCGGAAGTCATCCCCTCTTTCGTCTCCAACATTATCGGTAACCTCACTTGGAGCTATATTTTCATTCGTCACATGATATGTGTTTTGCTTGGAGCGTTATTTTATTTTGTTAGGATTTTCTTTCTGTTATTTATAATAATGTTTTTAATCTTTTACTTCAATAAAAGTGGCAATGATAGCCTTTACCATGCTTATTTTGCAAGTATATGAATTGCTGTTTCAAAACAGAAAGTTTATCGCTGTTACAAAAATTCTCTAGAAAAGTCAGAATGTGATAAAGGTTGAAATTTTTTGCACAATAAGCTATGATAAATTTTCTACAGTGTGGTAAATTTTGAGAATTTTTGGAATTAAATAAATATGGGTCTTGCTTCATCCTTTATAGACTGTTCTGTTTAGACAGATTGCTGTTATGTTTGCATTGTTTGCATATGTTTGCTTGTTTAATGATTCTATTTGAGGATAGGAGTGTTAAATATGCAGAGGAATTTAGTATGAAATATTAAATAATAATTTTAGTGATTTTTTACAGTAGAGAATGATAAGGTGTTGCATTGATTTATACTAACAAATCTCACGAGTTCTTGTTGAGTTTTGTGTGGATGAAGTTTTTAAGATTTAGGGAAACCGTGATATAAAAGGAATTAAGGAGACACAAAAGCTCAAGCTTGGAGATGCCCAAGGCATCCCGAGTTAATATTCCAAGAAGTCTCAAGCATCTAAGCTTGGGGATGCCACAGTAGGCATCCCACCTTTCTTCGTCAACAATTATCGGTTAGCCTCGGTTGAGCCTAAGTTTTTGCTTCTTCACATGATGTGTGCTATTCTTGGAATGTCATTTTATTTTGTTTTGCTTGCTGCTTTAATAAGATACTTAGATCTGAAAGTTTTTACACAAAAGAGAATCCTCAAATAGCTACCCATTTACATGACTACTCGTTTGATCTTCACTTATATCTTTTTGGAGTAGTTTGTCATTTACTCTCGTGCTTCACTTATATCCTATGAGTAAATTGTTGAATGAATTGAATATCGTGAAGTTGAAATTATATGTTCATATCATGCCTAGTAGTAGCTTCACATTGGGTTTAGAAAGTGAAATCTATTGAAGCTTGGCAATCACAATATTGGTCATACAAGCAATTCATGAATGATTAGTATAAGGAAGAGAACTTTCACATACAAATATATTATCTTGGACATCTTCTATGATTTTTAATACCCATTAATTATTTTTAAACTTGAGCAAATTAGTTGAAGTTGGACAAGAAAGACAACGTAATGAGTTATATTTGGGTATATTTGCATAGAAGTTATATTGTTATGGATCCTCCAACATGTGGTGTTTGCTTAGGATCTTTTGCTAGCCAAAAATTCGTACTAAGTAGAGATACTACTTGTGCATCCAAAAACCCTTAAACCCAGTTTCTTGCCATGAGTGTACACCATACCTACCTATGGATTGAATAAGATCCTTCAAGTAAGTTGTCATCGGTGCATAAAGCAATAAAAATTGCTCTTAAATATGTTTGATCTTTTATTGTAAGGGAAAATTGAGCGTTGTACGAACTTGTGATGGCAAAGTAATAAAAGCGACGGACTGCATAATAAAGGTTGCTATCATAAGGGGTAATATAATGTGATGTTCCTTTGCATTAAGAGTTTGGGCATCCAAAAATAAAAAGCGCATGACAACCTCTGCTTCCCTCTACGAAGGGCCTATCTTTTACTTTTCAGTATTTACTTTTATGCAAGTGTCAATAGTATGCATTCTCATTTCAACCTCAATTATTCTCTAGTGGCAAGCATCATGTGGTGGGGAAAGATCTAGGCACATATGACCAGTCAAATATATTTGATCATGAATTATTATTGTTGACAATTATCTCTATGATAAATGAGTTGGGAGGCAAAACATTAAGCCCCTATCTTTCTCTGTGTTCGATGGATGCCATTTGTTCTAAGAATATGCTTTGAGTACTAGCAATCATAGAAGACTATATGATGATTGAGTATGTGGAGCTCTTACTTAGACTCTGTTGAATAAGTTGAATTGCAATTGTTTGGTGACTAAGAATATAGGTTGTTGAGTTTCAAGAGAATTCATTGTTTGAACCTTAACATGTGAATTGGTTGCTACTTTAACATGAGAAGTTTTATGAGAAAGAATTCCTGTTATGATTCTAGGAAAAGTAATTGAAATTATCATTGATCAAACTTATGCACTTTGCTAGCATTCACACTTCATAAATTATTTCTTTTATCATTTACCTACTCGAGGACGAGTAGGAATTAAGCTTGGGGATGCTGATACGTCTCCAACATATCTATAATTTATGAAGTATTCATGCCATGTTTACAATAATTTTATATGGTTTTGGTATGATTTGGATGGAACTAACCCGGACTGACGCTGTTTTCAGCCGAACTACCATGGTTTTGTTTTTTGTGCAGAAATAAAAGTTCTCCAAATGCAACGAAACTTTTTGGCACTAGAAGCTTCGTGGGAGGACCAAGAGGTGAAGGAGGTGAGCACAAGACACCTAGGCGCGCCAGGAGACCCAGATGCGCCCAGGTGGGTTGTGCTCACCTCGAGGCCCATCTTCGCGTGATTCCAACGCTGAAAAATCCTATAAATAGAGAAACCATCAGAAATAACTCTAGATCAGAAGTTCCGCCCCCGCAAGCCTCTGTAGCCACGAAAAACCAATCTAGACCCCATTCCGGCACCCTGTCGGAGGGGGAAATCGTCACCGGTGGCCATCTTCATCATCCCGGCGGCCACCATGATGAGGAGGGACTAGTCCACCGTCGAGGCTGAGGGTTTGTACCAGTACCTATGTGTTTAATCTCTCTCTCTCTCATGTTCTTGAGATGTCACGATCTTGATGTATCGCGGGATTTGTTAATATAGTTAGATCATATGGTGTTTTCCCCTCTCTATCTTGTTGTGATGAATTGAGTTTTCCCTTCGAGATTTCGTTGTTATCGGATTGAATACTTTTATGGATTTGAGAACACTTGATATATTTCTTGCTATGAATACCCGTGGTGACAATGGGGTATCATATTGATTCACTTGATATATGTTTTGGCACTCAACTCGCGGATTCTTGAGGTGACATTGGGGTAATCTATGCATAGGGGTTGATGCACGTTCTTGTCTTTGTTTCTCCGGTAGAAATCTTGGGTCACTCTTTGAGGTTCTTTGTGTTGGATTGAGTATTATGAATCTGAAATTGTTTGATGCATATTGTATAATCAACTCACGGATACTCGCGGTGACATTGGAGTATCTAGTTGACATTAGAGTTGGTTGATGTGTATCATATGGTGTTATTTTAGTACGAACTCTTGGTTAGATCAATCGGAAAGAATAGCTTGGTGTTATTTTAGTATGAACTCTAGGATAGATTGATCGAAAAGAATAGCTTTGAGGTGGTTTCGTACCCTACAAACAATTTCCTCTTATGTTTTCCGCTAGATAGGAACTTTGGAGTGATTCTTCATCGCATGTTGAGGGATGGTTATATGATCCAATTATATTAGCATCATTGAGAGATTGCAACAGCGAAAGTACGGACCCTAGGCCTCATTTTCAAGCATTGCAACACCGTTTGTGCTCCGTTTTATCAATTGCTACCTTGCTGTTTTTTATTATTCCTATTACAAAAATCAATATCTACTATCATTACTACGCTTGTATCACAATCTCTTCGCCGAACTAGTGCACCTATACAAATTACCACTGTATTTGGTGTGTTGGGGACACAAGAGACTTTTTATTATTTGGTTGCAGGGTTGTTTGAGGGAGACCATCTTCATCCTACGCCTCCCACGGATTGATAAACCTTAGGTCATCCACTTGAGGGAAATTTGCTACTGTCCTACAAAACTCTGCGCTAGGCCCAACACGAGTCTACAAGAACAAATTGTGCAGTAGACATCAGATGCGCGCGCACGCTATCCTATGCAGCAGAAGCTCCTCCTCAGGCTCCTCGTTGCATCCAGGAAGCTGCGCCACTATTTCCAGGGCCACCCCATCAAGGTTGTATCCGCATACCCCCTAGAGAAAATACTACACAGCCCCAACGCTGCCGGCAGAGCCGCTGAGTGGAACATCGAGCTCCAAGCTTTCCAGCTAGAGTTCAGTATGACTCAGGTTATCAAGGGGGTGGCCCTTGCTGACTTCGTGGCAGAATGGACGGGTGCTCTTGCCCAGGGGCCAAGCGAGGACCGGTCCCTCGCTCCCAGTGATGAAGCGCCCGATGGCTGGGTCATGCACTTCGACGGCGCCTTCGCGCGACAGGGCGCATGGGTTGGAGTCGCGCTCATTTCCCCAACCAAGGACAAGATCTTCTACACTGTACATCTCTGTTTCCAGCATGGCGAGAAGGTCTCCAACAACATCGTAGAGTACGAGGGCCTGATCGCCAGGCTCAAGGCCGCGACCGCCCTGGGGGTCAGGCGCCTCACCATCAAGGGCGACTCCCAGCTCCTCGTCAACTTCTCCAACAAGGAGTACAAACCGAAGGACGAGCACATGGAGGCATACCTGGAAGAGGTACGTAAAATCGAAAAGCGTTTCTTGGGCTTGGAGTTGTAGCATGTTCCGCGTGGTGTGAACAGGGAAGCAAATGACATCACCAAGAGGGCATCTCGCCGCGAGCCTCAGAAGCCGGCCGTCTTCAAGGAAAGGCTCTTCAAGCAGTCGGCTGCGCCCCCAGCCGCAGGCCCGACGCTGCTTCAGGAGGAGCCGCCGCTAGCGCCGCCCTCGGGCTCCCTAGCATGCGGCCCGACCTCAGGAGCCCGCCTGCTCCTGGCGTTGGAACCTCAGGCGGGCGACCGGACCAAGGAGTTCAAGGTGTACTTGCTCCGTGGCGCCCTGCCAGAGAAGGAGGAAGATGCAGAGCACGTGGCTCGACAGGCCACTGCTTATTGCTTGCAGGACAGCAAGCTGTACCGCAGGCACCCCAATGATGTCTTGCTGCGGTGCATATCGGAGGAACAGGGGCACGAGCTATTGGCCGACATCCATGGTGGAGACTGTGGGCAACATTTTTCGTCATGCACCCTCGTGGGAAAGGCATTCCGCAGCGGGTTCTACTGGCCTACGATGCTCCACGACTCCACTGAGCTGGTCCGATCCTGCGAGGCCTGCCAGTTTCACGCCAAGCAGATTCACCAGCCGGCGCAAGGGTTCCAGACCATCCTGCTCTCATGGCCTTTCGCGGTCTGGGGGCTGGACATTCTGGGCCCATTCCCTCGGGCGGCCGGCGGTTACCGCTATCTCTATGTCGCCATCGACAAGTTCACTAAATGGGCGGAGGTGGAGCTTGTGCGCACCATCCCCGCAGGGTCGGCTGTCAAGTTCATCAAGGGCCTCGTGAGCCGATTCGGTGTCCCCAACCGCATCATCACCGACAACGGCTCTCAGTTCACAAGCAATCTCTTTAGGTCATATTGTGCTAACCTTGGAATACAGATATGCTACGCTTCGGTGGCCCAACCGCGGAGCAACGGCCAGGCCGAGCGCGCCAACACAGAGGTCCGAAGGGGCCTCAAGACCAGAAGCTTCAAGAAGAAGCTCAAGGCCTGCGGCAGGGGTTGGCTGGATGAGCTGCGGTCCGTGTTGTGGTCCGTCCACACCACCGCGACTAAGCCCACTGGTGAAACCCCATTCTTCCTCATCTACGGGGCCGAGGCGGTCCTCCCGCTTGAGATCAAGCAACATTCCCCGCGAGTCCTGGCATTTGATGAGGCACATCAAGACGTCTCGCGGGGGACTGATCTTGTGCTCGGAGAGGAGGCGCGCCACCAAGCTTTTCTCCGAGTCGCAAGGTACCAGCACGCCCTGCGGCGCTACCACTGTCGCAGCGTCTACCCCCAGACTCTCAAAGTCAGAGACCTCGTCCCGAGACGGGTCCACTCCAGGGAGGGCCTCCACAAGCTCTTGCCCATGTGGGAGGGCCCGTTCAGGGTTGCACGCATCTCCAGGCCTGGCGCCGCGCACCTGGAGACGGAGGATGGGGTCCCCATCTAGAATGCCTGGAACATCCAGCACCTCCGCAAGTTCTACCCGTCACACTCTCACGTAATAATGAGTGGGGCTATTGTAACACCCCAAAAATTTAATCATGTTTTGCCAAATAAAATTTGGCCAGAAATAAAATTTTTGATTTATAAGAAAGTCCTTTATTGTTTTCAGAACCAATTTCTGTTTCTGTTTTTCAAAATTCTTCCCTCCAGATAGAAATTTTTGAAAATAATATTGTGGCTCCGGTAGTTTTCTTAAACCATTTCATTATTACTTTAACAACAGTAACAATTATTTTCAGAATAAAATTTTCCTTTAAATAATTCTTTTAACAGCTATTTCAATATTTTAAATGCCTCTGTTGCACTACAACTACCTTAAATAATTCTTTCAAAATTCCACAAAATTTATGGGAGGTCATGTGATGCCTATATATCACTTTTATGCAAAAACCCAACTTGGTGTTTTGTAAATTTTGAGTGAAACAACCTCCTTTCAATTCTGTCCATTTCTTAGGTTATAACTGCAACCCCAATTTTATTTGCTCCAAAAAATTTGAAAATTTTCCCACTCATAGTCCTTCCAACCAAACCCTTAAGTCCAAAATTTTACCTCCATTGGAATCATTTCAGTTCAGCAAATATTCCTCTGAAGTTTCTATCCAGAACTAAAATTCACCAAAAGTTGCACTTGCAAGTTTTTCCTTTTGTCCATCCAACCCCACCATCATCTTCATCATCTAAGGAGACATCACCCTGCCAAATTTCAACTCTAGAAAGAACCCCTAGGTGGCCCTAGCATTTTGTCAAGCAGGTTGGGTGCATGACAGAATTTTTGTCTCTTACTAAACTGCATTGAGCACTTGGCTAGTTGGCCAAACCAACATGTCCACTAGCTCTCCCATACCCAGGTGTGTAACACTGTCAAGTATCACTTGCAGCGAAACCATCTAGGCCATCCTGGCATTTTGTCAAACACGCTGCGTGCGCGCACTGGGCGTGGCCAGAGCGCACCAACAGCCGTGCCGACGCCCGAGCCACTGCCGTGCCCTGCCGCCCCGCTGCTGCCCTTCCCTGGCTTGCCCCGCACGCTCCACTGGCCACCCGCACCTGCCACGACCTCCTCCACACTGGAGCTTCTCCCCTGGCGCCGTCCACCACCGACCACCGCCGCCGCCGTGGACTTCGGCTCGGACACGCCACCACATGGCCAAATCCGAGGCCGCCAGCTTGCCCCGCCTTAACCACCAGCCCACCGACCTCATCCGCAGTCGCTGACCCTGCCGACCACTCCACCGCCCTCTACCGGCCTCAACCACCTTAGCGACGCCATGAATGGCCGCCCGCCGTCATGCCTTCCTCTGTACGCCGCGGAACCGACCTCTCGACCCCTTATAAAGCTCGCGCGAGCTCGCCCCACTCCTTGTCAACTCTCCACACTCCCCTGGAAACCCCCCCAAGTAGCAGAGCGGTCGAAAGCAGCCGTCTTCCCCACCTCCGTTAACCACGGCCACCGCAACCTTCCGGTCGATTCCGAGCAAACCAGAGCCTCCCGCACCACGTATTCTTCTTCAACGACCTCTCCTCGATCCCACGATCCCGTTCCACTACTTATTTCTACCTGAAATCGACCGTGGGCGAAAGCCCTCTTCTCACCGCCGCCGGAGCTTCTCGGAGAAGCTCGCCACCGGCGACACCACCCCTCCCTTCGACCGTGACGAGTGCCGAGAGGACCGCCGTGATTCCCTGGTGACGTTGGAGGCCTCGGCTCCCCGAGAGCTGCCGTCGTTCGCCGGCGCGAGCCGCCGGAGTTCCGCCTCTGCTCGGACAGAGGAAGAAGACGGCGCGTTGACCCCAGTCAAACCTGACTGGTGGGCTGCGTCTGTCAGCGGCTCAGGCGCAGCGAGCCGCGAGGCTGAACGGCTGGGCTCGGCCCAGTGGCGCCGTGCAGCTAAACAGCGCTTAGGGCGCTCTCTGCCTTTTCCTTTTTTCTTTTTCAGCATATTTTCAAATAATTCCACAGACACCATTTCTAAACCAAATCTAGTGTTTCAAATTTCTAAATACTTCTAAAATCACGCTCTATTATATGGATAGGGTGAACATTTTTCTCAATCATTGTCTCTGATGGATCAATTAAATAGTCCATTTCTTTAATTATTCCATCTTAGAAATTCCATAAGTAATTCATACCAACTCCAAATAATTTGATTCTTTTTTCTGTTATTTTTCATATTTCATCTAATTTATCTAGTATTTATTTCAAAAATATTTGAAACACTTTTTGGTGCTGTTTTCAAATTAAATGATTATTGCAACATTTTGAAAATAGGAAAAATGGAGGGGAGTTAATATTTCAAACTTTTGGAGTGCACCCAATACTTCTGCATGCTCAAGGCAAGCATCTTGAACACTTGATATGGTGATTGCATGGTTGAATTATTTGCAAGAATGATTAAATCATGAGTATGTTGAATTCAAATAAATTTTGAATATAGCTAGTTATGCATGCATGATTCCTTGATGATATTGCAACTTCATGAAGCATGAATAAGGATGGTTACTTTCACATGTCACCTATGTCTATGTGATTCGGACTAATCTGTAGGAAAGAATCAGTCACGAGAAAAGTGACCGTGAGATTGAAAACTCGTTGTGACGAGAATGATCAGTGTGGGCATGTTGGAGCATGCAAGGGTTGTGGCCCTGTTTGTTATTGCTGTTGAAAGAATACCTTGATGTGCTAACCGTTGCAGGAAACTTAAGCCTCCTGAGTCGACTGTAGATCGAGTCTTGTTCAGGTAACCCCCATACTTGATTCGTGCTGCCACAGGTTCCTGCCACAGGTGGGGTACGGTTCAGTAAGCTGTTAACCCCTTTCCGTGCACACACCACATAGAGGGCTACGATGAGGGTTTCCATGTTGGTGGACTAAATCCTCTCATCGGGTCAGGGGGCATGGGTGTATCCAGTTGTGACTGAGAGGGGGGCACCCCTTGTAATCCGTGCGTATTAATAGTGATCCCATGCAGGACGTTGGTCTCTCCATCTTAGAGTTTTTCTTGAACGATGCTTTGGGTGATTCCTGGCATCCGAAAAGTTAATCTAGTGTGTGCTGGTCAGGTGTGTTTCAACCCAAAGACCGTAATGGGAATTAGTCAGTGTCACGGTACTGACTAAAGAAATCCTTTACTTGTGGGTAAAGAGTACACCCTCTGCAGAGTTTAAACCTATTTGAATAGCCGTGTCCGCAGTTAAGGGCTACAGTCTGGGTTGGTCAAGTGTCGGTCTTAGAGTCGGTCTCCGGAGGAAAATAATTAACTTGAGCATGAACTATTTTGCAGGATGTTTTCATCATCTGTAACGCTGTCATGGTTATTTTTGAATATTATTGTTGTGAATATTACTGTGGTTATGCATATTATTATGGACTAACCCGCTTCTCTTATTTTCTTTTCCTGAGTGTCTCAGGGGCTGGCTAGACTACCCCGGGCACACAATTTTATTTTCAAGACCTTTTGTGGCATCCCTCGAGTTCACAGGCGGTTTATCACGCCACTACTCCTGTGGATACCCGATTGGCATTTCTCTTCAAGTCCGACCGTGGCGTCACTTGACACCCGACTGGCATTTCTTTTCAAGACCTCTTCGTGGCGTCCCTCGAGTTTACAGGCGGTCCCGCCAATACTCTTGTGGACACCCGATTGGCAATTCTCTTCAAGACCTACCGTGGTGTCACTTGACATCCGACCGGCATTTCTTTTATTCTATTTTTCTTTAACTTTCCTTGTTTATCACTAACATTTTTATATATTCATTTATTTGCACATGCCAATATGTTATCATGCCATGATTTAATTCCTGTCAGCATGCATTTAATATAGTCCAGCATGAGCATATGCATATAATCTGGTTCATCATGATCATAAAATTTATCTGCTGCATTCGGTATATCTTTTGTTCATGATGTTTGCGAGTACATTCAAACGTACTCACAGGCTTGTCCCTGGCTATTTACTTGGCTAGGTCAGGAGTTCTATGAGGACTACCTCAGCGACGTCCGTGCGGAGCCTAGGATAGCAGCCACGCGGATAGGAATTATCCGGGTCAGCTGTTCCTGTGGGAATGGAGCCCCATCGACGTTGGAGAACCACGAGTCATTCCCGTCATCCACCATCGGAATCACCGTTGTATCATTAGACCTTTATGGTCTTGTATCCAATTCTTGTAATAGCTTGGTAATCTATAACAAGGACGTGTCCACCAGTAACAGAAATCCTGGGCTGGTGGTAACACGAGGGATTAAATTTCTGGGATGTCGTGTCCCCGAAATCCGGCCCCGGCAGCTATAGACGCCCCGGAGTCTCCCGGTGCGCCGTTTTGTGGCCTCGCGGGAGCTCCTACCCACGCCCCAGTGGAAGGCCCATGCTCCGCACTGGCGGAAATGGTCGAACAGCGACTATGCCCACGCCCAAGTGGAGGCCCCATGCCCCGTGTAGGTGGGAAGACTAGTATAGGCGCCTGACGCGGCCATTTTTCATCCTCTCTTGTAATCGAATTTGTAATTTCTCGGAATAAAGTTTGAAGTTTTCGCATCTTTGTTTGAAAAAGGGTCGGGATTTTTCTCCTTGCGGTGTTTCCCTTCTTGAATCTTGTCTTCTAAATGAATTGGCGGCTGCCTATTGCTCCCTCCCGCGCGCCCCGCGAGCGGAGGCTGGGCACGGTGTTTACACTTGGGCTAGCCCCAGCGGCGTCGAGGACCCAGGCCCCGACAGCCGCGGGTCCGCCCGTACGCACACCTCGCCAAGGCTTTGACGCCTAAGTCCTCGCGCGACGCTCTTGAGCGAGCCAACAGGCATGTGTTGCCACGACCCAGCATACCACTAATGACTGACCCTCGCTCGGGGGCTCTAGGCATAGGGCCCGACACCTGGCCGAGGTGCCTCAGGAGGCCCAATACCCTCGCGAGCCCCCGGGCCTCGCGAGCCTCTCGAGCCTCCGGAGCCATCCGACTCGTGAGGAGGAAGTCTCCCCGACAAGCTTCTTCAGCTACCTCTATGATCCAGCAGCATCATCGCCAGAATAGGAAGCGTGCATAGGATCAGAAGCTCCAAGCGCGCCCCCACGATGCAGGAACCCGCCAAGGGCCACAAGCACACCGAGCTAAGTTATCCTAATCGCACGAGGCAGGAACCTTTCGATTAATGCCAACATAATTGAAGAACATAAGCAGGAAACACTAATATAAATGCGCGAGCGCCGTAGTTCATTACACACCCCCGCGGGTCTTTCCATGATTTCTGGTGCAGGAAATAAAAAGCAAAAGAAACGGCCTCCCGAGGGCCGCAGCTCAGGAGGCACCGACTCCGGCGTCGCGGCGCCTAGTCGGTGTCCTCCTCCTCCTTGACCCGGGCGTGGCGACGCGGCGGCTCCACGTAGTCGTCGTTGCTCGAGCTCCCCTCAGAGGAGCTGTTGCCGCTGCTGGAGGCGTCGCGGCCGTCGCCAAGGGCAAGTTCACCGCCGAGGACGTCCCTGCCCTGCTGGCCGTCGTCATCGGAGGGGTGATCGCCACCGCTGCTGTCACCCTCTGGGCAGCACCCTAGGCGTCCGCCATCTTCCTCAAAGATCATGACGAAGAGCATCGTTGCCCCGTTGTACTTGAAGTGGAGGGTGTGGCTCCCCTCCAAGCCGCGGGCGCGGGCGAATGTCTGCCACCCATGGGTCAGGAACACATAACCCGCGGGGGTAACCTCGACCTCTGCCCATGAAGACCTGTTGCAGCAGCCATCGGGCTACAGCCACAGCCCGACGGGTCCCCCGACCGGCAACTCTTCCGCGAAGGAGCACGGAAGCTGGATCCAGGTACACGGCAGGCTCTCCATCCACACCATGAACTCTCGGGCCATGTCGGCCAAGTGAGCTCACGGGCGAGGTGGTCTAGTGGCCACCGCGTGCCTCCCTCTACAGCCTCGGCCGCCGCGGCCTCCGCGGTCATTTCCGTGGGAGGGGTTCTTCCCACGGCTGCCGTAGCCAATGCGAACCGCCAGCGGAGGGTGCCCATGCCCCCGAGATGATGCTGTGGGCGTAGCGGCGGACTTACGGTGGCGGCCGCGCCCCCTCTTGAGTGGCGGCGACTCCGGTCCCTCTTTGGGGGCTTTGCCCTTCTCTTCTGTGGTGAACCTCCTCACTGGTGCCATGGTTGCTTTGGCGAGATGGTGGCTACGGCGGAGATTGGAGGAGAAAGGGCAAGAAGACAGAGATGGGATGGGGCTCTGCCCCCTCGCCCTCTTATAGGCGATTGTTGGCCAACCGGCGCCCCTCCACCTTCGTGCAATGATGGCCTCGCAGCATGCACGTCTAGAGCTTTGTCAGTCTGGGCGGTTGCCGAGGCGACGTGGGGAAGTGGAGGCGTCCACGTCCCGTCGTGCACCACGCATCAAGCCTGGCCCGCAGGTGGTTGGGGCCCGTGTCGCTTCGCCCTTCACTCCTTGCCTTCGCTTCGAAGCCAGGCCGAGCGCGCCTTGGTCTCGGGGTCTACTGTCGGTGTTCTGGGATCGGGGGTACCCAGACTTGCCTCCCTACGGCCTAGCGCGTGGCCCCTTCGATGGCCCGGCACAACCCAATTACAAGACTCTGCGAGCAAGACCCTCGCAAGGGCTTCCCAGCCCCGCGAGGCGAACGACACCAAGACCTCCCGAGGGACAGCTCCCCAAGCCTACCTCCCGAGGAGCGGAGATCTCTATGCAGGTACCCCGCCTCGCGAGGCCCGCGATGATGTGAGCCATGACGACCAAGGCCAGGCAGGCGCCAGTAGGCGCAGTGGAGGACGGTTTCCTCTTTGGTGCTAAGGAGGCAAGGACCAGCGCGGGTGATAACCCACAAGTATAGGGGATCGCAACAGTTTTCGAGGGTAGAGTATTCAACCCAAATTTATTGATTTGACACAAGGGGAGCCAAAGAATATTTGCAAGTATTAGCAGCTGAGTTGTCAAGTCAACCACAGCTGGAGATTAATTATCTGCAGCAATATGATCAGTAGCAAAGTAATATGATAGTTTTGATAGTAGTAGCGATAGCAATAGTAACGGTAACAGTGATAACAATGATTTTGTAGCAAGTATAACGGTAACAGCAGCAATAATAACTTAGCAAGAACAATATAAGAGAAATTCATAGGCATTGGATCGGTGAATTCGTTGGATGATATTCATCATATAATAGTCATAACCTAGGGCGATACAGCACTAGCTCCAGTTCATAAATATAATGTAGCCATGCATTCCGTAAATAGTCATACGTGCTTATGGAAAGAACTTGCATGACATCTTTTGTCCTACCCTCCTGTGGCAGCGGGGTCCTATTGGAAACTAAGGGATATTAAGGCCTCCTTTTAATAGAGAACCGGAACAAAGCATTAACACATAGTGAATACATGAACTCCTCAAACTACGGTCATCACCAGAAAGTATCCCGACTACTGTCACTCTGGGGTTTACGGATCATAACACGTAATAGGTGAATATAACTTGCAAGATCGGATCTAGAACATAGATATAATGGTGATAACATAAACGGTACAGATCTGAAATCATGGCACCCGGGCCCAAGTGACAAGCATTAAGCATGGCAAAGTCATAGCAACATCAATCTCAGAACATAATGGATACCAGGGATCAAGCCCTAACAAAACTAACTCAATTACATGATGAATCTCATCCAACTCCTCACCGACCAACGAGCCTACGAAGGAATTACTCACTCCCGGTGGGGAGCATCATGGAATTGGCGATGGAGAAGGGTTGGTGATGACGAAGATCGAAGATCCCCCTCTCCGGAGCCCCAAACGGACTCCAGATCTGGCCTCCCGATGAAGAATAGGAGGTGGCGGCGGCTCCGTCTTGTGAAACGCGATAATTCTTTCTCCCGGTTTTTTCTCTGAAAATAGGATTTTATAGCATTGGAATCAGGGTCTGCGGGGCCACCAGGTGGGGACAACCCACCTGGGCGCGCCAGGAGGGGGGTGCCCTGGTGGGTTGTGCTCACCTAGGGACCCCCCTCCGGTGGTTCTTGGCTCCAGTATTTTTCTTTTATTCCATAAAAATTCTCCAAAAAGTTTCATGCCATTCCGAGAACTTTTATTTCCGCACAAAAACAACACCATGGTAGTTCTGCTGAAAACAGCGTCAGTCCGGGTTAGTTTCATTCAAATCATGCAAATTAGAGTCCAAAACAAGAGGAAAAGCGTTAGGAAAAGTAGATACAATGGAGACGTATCAACTCCCCCAAGCTTAAACCTTTGCTTGTCCTCAAGCAATTCAGTTGATAAACTGAAAGTGAAAAAGAAAAACTTTTACGAACTCTTTTGCTCTTGTTTACATAAATAAGCTTAAGTAGCACCCAGGTTTTCAGCAAAGATCATGACTAACCATGTCGACAATAACTCTTAAAAATTAGATTAACTCATATCAATGGCATAATCAACTAGCGAGCAATAATAAGATATCTCAAATGACAACACTTTATCAAAACAACCATGATATAATATGACAATAGTGGTATCTCGCTAGCCCTTTCTGAGACCGCAAAACATAAATGCAGAGCACCTCCAAAGTTCAAGCAACGACTAAACATTGTAATTCATGGTTGAAAAGATCCAGTCATGATGCACCCAACATTAGCTACACACAATGCATGAGGATGGCAATAGTGCTCTCAGGATCTGGCGCTTATTTGAGAAGGTGATGACACAACATAAAACTAAATAGATAGTCCCTTTGCAGAGAGAAGCAGTGATTTGCAGCGGTGCCAGAGCTCAAAATTTTAAAACAAAGGTAAATGAAATTTTGAGAAATGCACCCTTCTTGTTTACTTCGCGACCATTAGTTATCGGTATCTTCCATGCTAAACACATTAGTGGCGGTTCCCAAGCGATAAAACGTAAAGGTTTACTCCCCCTCCACCAACAAGCGCACTCTACGGCTGATCCGAATCCACGGGTACCGTCCATACCAACAACAATCCTGGGGGAGTTTGTTTAATTATTTGCAATTTTGAATTCGGGACTGGGAATCCCTATTACCGCCCCTCTTGTGCAAGGACGAGTGAATAAACACTCATCATGAGAATAACCCGCTTAGCATGAAAGATACTGACTACCTCCTGTCACTCTATGAACAATCCAAGCACACAAAAAGGATATTTATTTGAAGTTTTTAGAGGTGGCACATGCAAATGTACTTAGAACGGCAGGGTAATACCGCATATAGGTAGGTATGGTGGACTCATCTGGAATAACTTGGGTTTCAGGGTTTTGATGCACAAGCAGTATTCCCGCTTAGTACAGGCGAAGGCTAGCAAATAGGTTGAGAAGCGGCCAGCTAGAGAGCGAAAATGGTCATGAACATGCATTATGCATAAGTAACATTGGATACTAGCATGAGTAGGATATGAACACAATGAACATAAATATCATAGAGGCTATGTTGGTTTTGATTCGACTACATGCATGAACATGTGCCAAGTCAAGCCATTCGAACATTCAGAGGAGGATACCATATCATCATACTACATCACAATCATTTTAACGCAATGTTGACATCCAAGATAAATCATTATCCACTCCTAGCTACTTAAGCATAGCATGAGAAACTATAATCTCTAATTGTCATTGCAAACATGTTCGATCATAATAGGCTGAATCATGGATACTAGGTTAAACATATTTACAAAAATAGAACAAGTTGAGTTCATACCCGTTTCTCTCTGCCATCGCCAGTTCATCCAATATCGTCATTATTGCCTTTCACTTGCACGACCGAATGATAGGAAAATAATAATAGTGCAAGAGCGCCGTGGACTAAGCTAGAATTTGCAAACAATTTTATTCAAAGGAGAAGACAAGGTAATTTGGGCTCTTTGTTAGGTCAACAATAATGCATATGAGAGCCACTCAACAATTTCATCGTGGTCTTCTCCTTGGTATGACTCAATAAACGGAAAAGAAATTCAGAGAAACACACTAAAATATTTTTGGAGTCTTTAGTTTTTTCTAGAAGAAAGCAAATTAAAACAGGAAAAACAAAAATGAGAAAAACTATTTACACGGGAAAGCTCCCAACAAGCAAGAAGAAGAATCGAGAAATCTTTTTGGGTTTTCTTTTAATACTACAGCTAATTAAACTAGAAAGAAAAACCGAAAAGAAGCAGGAAATATTTTTGTATTTTCTCAAAGTTTTTCAAACACACAAGAAGAAAGTGAGAAGATAAATCTAGCATGGATAGTAGAATGAAAAAGTGTGGACATCGACAACTGGAATGAAATGTGTGATCATGAATATAATGTCGGTGGAAATACGTACTCGCCCAAGCTTAGGCTTTTGGCCTAACTTGGTAATCACCACTCGTAGAGGCCATCAGGTCCTATGTTGAAGTGCTGTGGAGCGGGTACCTGAGCATCGCACTCTTGAGGCTCCTCCTCGGCCGCAGCCTGGTTGTTCCGGTAGGCGATAATATCCTCAGGCATGATCCTGTATCTGCCCCTGGCAATAGAATGAAACAAAGCAGGTGCAGGCAACGGAATAACATCACGGGTAATTTCACTAAAGACTAAGTTATAAGGAACATCCATAGTAGTGTTCTCGCCATCAATAAAGTGATGATTTGCCATAGCCTGACGATCTAAGTAAACCTTGGGCAACCGATAATCATGCTGGCGTATCTGAATGTTAAAGTGACTCGCTAAGCGAGTAGCATAAATACCGCCATGAATTTTACCCTTGGATCTGTTAATGTGGAGGCGACGTGCCACAATAGCTCCCAAGCTATAAGTGTTGTCGCCGTAGAGTGCACGGCGTAGGACAGCAAAATCTGGGGCACTAAGTGCACCAACCTTCTCTCTAGCGAGTAAACACTTCACAATGAATAGAGTAAAATAATGCACTGAAGGAAACTGCAAGCTAGTGGTGGTGACACTCGACACCCCTCTCTCATCCCCCACTGACAGAGTGCGGTAAAAACCCTCAAACTCTGTAGGCCTAGGCTCTCTTAATTCCCCGTCAGAAGGGATCAAGCATATATCACAAAATTCAGTAAGTGGTATCTGACGGATTTCAGCATATAAATTAAACTGCACCTCGGGAGGGTTATTCCTACTTAAGAAATGAAAACTTTGCACAAAGGAATTTGTGAGGAGATGATACTGTTCGCACTCAGCTGCGATGAAGTCGGTGAGGCCGGCATTAGCAGCAAATTGTGCAAACTCTTGACGGATTCCGGCTCCATCCATGAATGGGTTGTGCGGCCATTCGCATGGCCGTACCTCCGCCATTCTCCGGGTGCGGAGATCATTGTCTGATGACTCCCCAATAACTCCCTTGGAGCTCTTCTTGGAAGCAAACTTCCTAAAGAAACTCATCTTTTTCCTATGAACAAAATTCTGAAATTTTTAGTGCACAAAAATTTTCTCAACAAAACTTCACAAGATTGATAGCAGCTACTCATAGGGATGCATAGAGCCCATATCAAGCTTTTAAACTACTTAGAACTCTAAGAATTCAACATGCAAGCTCATCTACAGCAGCACGAAGAGTAGCTAATTATTCAAAATATAAACCACTAAAGCAAAAACTAATTGGACCAATGGAGGAGTCACATACCAAGTAGCAATCCCCCCAAAACAGTTTCGGAAATGGAGCTTCGAGCAAAGAGATCGAAATCCACCGGTTTGAGAGCAAGAACACAAGAGAGAGAGAGTAATGGTGATTTTTTTCTGGAGGTAGGTGATGACATGGGCTAAAGAGATAAGTGAGGGGGCCCACGTGGGGACCACAACCCACCAGGGCGCGCCTGGGGCTGCTGGCACGCCCAAGGGGGTTGTGCCCACCTGGTGCACCCCCCTCTGGTGTTATTTGCATCAAAAATTCAGAAAAATTCAGAAAAAAATCGTATTAAATTTTCAGGGCATTCTGAGAACTTTTATTTTTGGGTCATTTTTTATTGCACGGGAAATTCAGAAAATAGATAAAACATGGCATTTTATTTTATTTAACTAAGAAAAATAGAAAATAAAAGTAAGGACAGAAAGTGGTGCCTACTCAATTCATCGACTTCATACCTCTAAAAAATGATCCATTAATAAGGTTGATCAAGTCTTATTAACAACCACTTTCGATTAGCATGAAACCGAAGAACTTTCGTAAAACACTAAGTTACCTCAACGGGTATATGCATGTCCCCCACAATAAGCATTTCATATTTCTTTTTGGCAGTAGGTAGAGGTAGTTGAAAACTTCCAATAGTGATTGTCCGAGATTTTTCAATAGCATTAATACCATTCACTTGGAATTGTTTCTTCGGAAAGTACACCGTATGCTCATTACCATTGATATGAAAAGTGACCTTGCTTGTATTGCAATCAATAACAGCCCCTGCAGTATTCAAGAAGGGTCTACCAAGGATAATCGACATGTTGTCATCCTCAGGCATCTCAAGTATAACAAAGTCAGTCAGTATAGTAACATTAGCAACAACAACGGGCACATCCTCACAAATACCGATAGGTATGGCAGTTGATTTATCAGCCATTTGCAAAGATATTTTAGTAGGTGTGAGTTTATTCAAATCAAGTCTTTTATATAAAGAGAAAGGCATAACACTAACACCAGCTCCTAAATCACATAAAGCAGTTTTCACATAGTTTCTTTTTATGGAGCAAGGTATAGTTGGTATTTCCGGATCTCCAAGTTTTTTAGCTACTCCATCCTTAAAAGAATAATTAGCAAGCATGGTGGAGATTTTAGCTTCCGGTATTTTTCTCTTATTGGTGATGATTTCTTTCATGTACTTTGCTAAGGGGCCATTTTTAAGATATCAGTAGCGGGTACGCAAAAAGACTGGCCTAATCATTTCAGCAAAGCATTCAAATTCTTCATCATCCTTCTTCTTAGTTGATTTAGGTGGAAATGGCATAGGTTTTTGAACCCATGGTTCTCTTTTATTACCATGTTTTCTAGCAACAAAGCCTCTTTTATCGTATTTTTTATTCTTGGGTTGTGGGTTATCAAGATCAACATCTGGCTCTATTTCAACATCATTGTCTGGTTCTTTATTATTTGTTTGAGTATCTTTATGAACCTCATCATTATCTTTTTCATTATCAGAAGGTGAGTGTTCATTACCAGATTGAGTTTCAGCATCAGAAATAGAAACATCATTATTAGCTTCAGGAGGTTTTTCTATTTTAGGTTCACTAGAGGCATGCAAAGTCCTATCATTTTTCTTTTTCTTTTTCTAGAAGGACTAGGTGCATTAGTGTTAAGTCTTTGAGAGTCTTGTTCAATTCTTTTTGGGTGTCCCTCAGGGTAAAGTGGTTCCTGAGTCATTTTACCTTCTCTAGTTGCTACTCTAACAGCAAAGTCATTTATATTATTGTTCATTTCATCAAGCAATTCTCTTTGAGATTTAGCAACTTGTTCTAGTTGAGTTTGAACCATAGAGGCATGCTTTCCTACACCTCTAACATCATTTGAAATTCTAAATATCAAGTCACTCAAGCGAGCAATCATATCAGAGTTGTATTTCAATTGTTTCATAACATTTTCATTGAAATGATCTTGCTTTCTAATATAATTATCAAACTCATAAAGGCATTGACTAGGATGCATATTATAAGGATTGTCCTTTTCATTAAATTTCATTAGGGAATTTACCTCTACCACCTTGGGTGGTGTTATATCAAGCACATGTATTTCTTCAATAGGAGGTAAATTTCTGACATCCTCAGCTTTAATACCTTTTTCCTTCATAGATTTCCTTGCCTCTTGCATATCTTCGGGACTGAGATACAAGATGCCCCTCTTCTTCGGAGTAGGTTTAGGCGGGGGTTCAGGAAGAGTCCAATCATCATAATTTTTCAATATGTTATTCAATAATTCTTCAGCTTGTTCAACGGTTCGTTCCCTGAAAACACAACCAGCACAACTATCCAGGAAGTCCCTAGAAGCATCGGTTAGTCCATTATAGAAGATATCAAGTATTTCATTTTTCTTAAGAGGACGATCTGGAAAAGCATTAAGCAATTGGAGAATCCTCCCCCAAGCTTGTGGGAGACTCTCTTCTTCAATTTGTACAAAGTTAAATATTTCCTGTAAGGCAGCTTGTTTCTTATGAGCAGGAAAACATTTTTCAGAGAAGTAGTAAATCATATCCTGGGGACTACGCACACAACCAGGAGCAAGAGTATTATACCAAGTCTTAGCATCACCCTTTAATGAGAACGGAAATAACTTGAGGATATAATAATAGAGAATTTTCTCATCATGAGCAAAAAGGGTGGCTATGTCATTCAACTTAGTAAGGTGTGCCACAACAGTTTCAGTTTCATAACCATGGAAAGGATCAGATTCAACCAAAGTAATTAACTCTGGGTCGACAGATAATTCATAATCCTTATCATCAACAAAGATAGGTGAAGTAGCAAACTTAGGATCACATTTCATTCTAGCATTCAAAGATTTTTCTTTCAGTTTGCATAATAATTTCTTAAGATCATCCCTATCAGTGCAAGCAAGAAAGTCTCTAGTTGTCTCCTCATCCATAACATAACCTTCCGGTATCTTAGGTAATTCATATCTAGGAGGACTAGGTCTAATAGGTGTCTCAAGATTTTCAGATTCAGGTATTTCATCAGTTTTAGTAATTTCATTCTCTTTAGCTCTAGCAATTTGTTCATCAAGAAAATTGCCTAGTGGCACACCATCATCAAGCAAGGTACTAGCATCATCATAAGCATTATCCATAGCAGAAGTAGCATCATCAATAACTTGCGACATATCAGAATTAATAGCAGGTGGTGGTGTTGCAAGTTTACTCAAAATAGAAGGTGAATCCAGTGCAGAGCTAGATGGCAGTTCCTTACCTCCCCTCATCTTAGAGGGAAATATTTTAGTCTTGGTATCCTTCAGATTCTTCATAGTGATAAATTGATAATAATCCCAAGTGACTCAACAAATATAGCTATGCTGCCAGGCAACGGCGCCAAAAAAAGGTCTTGATAACCCACAAGTATAGGGGATCGCAACAGTTTTCGAGGGTAGAGTATTCAACCCAAATTTGTTGATTCGACACAAGGCGAGCCAAAGAATATTTGGAAGTATTAGCAGCTGAGTTGTCAATTCAGCCACACCTGGAGATTAATTATCTGCAGCAGTATGATCAGTAGCAAACTAATATGATAGTTTTGATAGTAGTAGCGATAGCAATAGTAATGGTAACAGTGATAGCAATGATTTTGTAGCAAGTATAACGGTAACAGCAGCAGTTGTAACTTAGCAAGAACAATATAAGAGAAATTCGTAGGCATTGGATTGGTGAATTCGTTGGATGATATTCATCATATAACAGTCATAACCTAGGGCGATACGGCACTAGCTCTAGTTCATAAATATAATGTAGGCATGCATTCCGTAAATAGTCATACGTGCTTATGGAAAGAACTTGCATGACATCTTTTGTCCTACCCTCCCGTGGCAGCGGGGTCCTATCAGAAACTAAGGGATATTAAGGCCTCCTTTTAATAGAGAACCTGAACAAAGCATTAACACATAGTGAATACATGAACTCCTCAAACTACGGTCACCACCGGAAAGTATCCCGACTATTGTCACTCCGGGGTTTATGGATCATAACACGTAATAGGTGAACATAACTTGCAAGATTGGATCTAGAACATAGATATAATGGTGATAACATAAACGGTTCAGATCTGAAATCATGGCACCCGGGCCCAAAGTGACAAGCATTAAGCATGGCAAAGTCATAGCAACATCAATCTCAGAACATAATGGATACTAGGGATCAAGCCCTAACAAAACTAACTCGATTACATGATGAATCTCATCATACTCCTCACCGACCAGTGAGCGTACGAAGGAATTACTCACTCCCAATGGGGAGCATCATGGAATTGGCGATGGAGAAGGGTTGGTGATGACGAAGATCGAAGATCCCCCTCTCCGAAGCCCCAAACGGACTCCATATCTGGGCTTCCGATGAAGAACAGGAGGTGGCGGCGGCTCCGTCTCATGAAACGCGATAATTCTTTCTCTTAGTTTTTTCTCCGAAAATAGGATTTCATAGCGTTGGAATCAAGGTCTGCGGGGCCACCAGGTGGGGAAAACCCACCTGGGCGCGCCAGGAGGGGGGCGCCCTGGTGGCTTGTGCTCACCCAGGGGCCCCCCTCCGGTGGTTCTTGGCTCCAGTATTTTTCTTTTATTCCATAAAAATTCCCCAAAAAGTTTCATGCCATTCTGAGAACTTTTATTTTTGCACAAAAATAACACCATGGTAGTTCTGCTGAAAACAGTGTCAGTCCGGGTTAGTTTCATTCAAATCATGCAAATTAGAGTCCAAAACAAGAGGAAAAGCATTAGGAAAAGTAGATACGATGGAGATGTATCAGCGGGTTCCCGAGGGATCCCCCAAAGGTTTCCATTCCGGTGCAACGAGACCAATACCATGAGCTCGACAGGACGGATGTCATCACCGAGCCCACCACTGCGTCATGGCCAGAAGCTTTGCAGGCGAAGACCACCTTTCGTTAGGATAAGATGTACCTCTTGTCCCCTTTCAAATTGGCCATTGTGGAATCCCTTCCCACCTAAGCTATGATGGAAGAGGACCGAGGCCACTATAAATATAGGCTAGTCTCCACCGTAGAGAGGCATCCGATTCTGATCCTCTTGGTGAAGAACCATTCTCACCCACTGAGCCCTCGTGAGCCTGCTCACCCACTGTACTAGTTCATCCTTGATGTCGCTTGATCTACGTCGATATTTCCCAAAAGAGGAAGGGATGATGCAGCACAACTACGATAGGTATTTCCCTCAGTTATGAAACCAAGGTATCAATCTAGTAGGAGAATGAAGCAACACTATGTAAACGGTATCTGCACACAAAGAACAAATACTTGCAACCCGACGCTTATGAGGGGTTGTCAATCCCTCTTACGGGTAACGGCGCCAGAAATTCGCAAGTTGACGGGATAAAAATTGTGTAGATTGGATAAATAGATTTTGATAAAACGCAAAATAAAATAAATAGCAAAAAAGTGCAGAAAGGTATTTTTGGGTTTTTGGTATAATAGATCTGAAAACAAAAGCAAATAAAAATAGATCTCAAAGCAAATATGATAAAGAATAGACCCGGGGACCGTAGATTTCACTAGTGGCTTTTCTCGAGAAAATAGCATACGGTGGGTAAACAAATTAATGTTGGGCAATTGATAGAAGATTGAATAATTATGACGATATCCAAGGAAATGATCATTATATAGGCATCACATCCAAGATTAGTAGACCGACTCCTGCCTGCATCTACTACTATTACTCGACACATCTACCGCTATCCAGCATGCATCTAGTGTATTAAGTTCAGGGAAAAATGGAGTAATGCAGTAAGAATGATGACATGATGTAGACGAGATCTATTCATGTAGGAATAGCCCCCATCTTGTTATCCTTAATAGCAACGATACATGCGTGTCTTGCTGCTCCTTCTGTCACTGGGAAAGAACACCACACAATCGAACCCATCACAAAGCACCTCTTCCCATGGCAAGAAAAATCGATCTAGTTGGCCTAACTAAACCAAAGATAAGAAGAAGAAATACGAGGCTATAAGTAATCATGCATATAAGAGATCAAAGAAAAATCAAATAACTTTCATGGATATAGATCTGATCATAAACTCAAAGTTCATCGGATCCCAACAAACACACCGCAAAAAGAGTTACATCAAATAAATCTCCAAGAGACCATTGTATTGAGAATCAAAAAGAGAGAAGAATCCATCTAGCTACTGCCTACGGACCCGTAGGTCTACAATGAACTACTCACGCATCATCGGAGAGGCACCAATGAGGATGATGAACCCCTCTATGATGGTGTCTAGATTGGATCTCGTGGTTCTGGATCATGCAGCGGCTGGAATGTGTTTCGTCGACTCCCCTAGGGTTTCTGGAATATTTGGGGATTTATAGGGCGAAGAGGCGGTGCGGGAGGCCACCGAGGTGGGCACAACCCACCAGGGCGCGCCTAGGCCCCCAAGCATGCCCAGGTGGGTTGTGCCCCCCTCGGGGCACCCCTCTAGTACTTCTTTGGCCCATGTTGTTCCTTCTGGTCCATAAAAGTTCTCCAAAAAGTTTCGCTGCGTTTGGACTCCGTTTGGTACTGATATTCTGTGAAGTAAAAACAAGCAAAAAACAGCAACTGGCACTAGGCACTATGTCAATAGGTTAGTCCCAAAAAATGATATAAAGTTGCTATAAAATGATTGTAAAACATCCAAGAATGATAATATAACAGCATGGAACAAGCAAAAATTATAGATACGTTGGAGACGTATCAGCATCCCCAAGCTTAATTCCTACTCGTCCTTCAGTAGGTAAATAATAAAAACAGAATTTTGATGTGGAATGCTGCCTAACATGTTCATCACATATTCTTTTCTTTTGTAGCATGGACATATGGACCTTTATATGGTTCAAAGCAATAGTCTAGTTTTGACATGAAGATTTCAATACTCAAGCATATCAACAAGCAACTATGTCTTTCAAAATATCAACACTAAAGAAAGTTATCCCTAGCCCATCATGCTCAATCATTGATCCATTCATGAAACACACTCGCATATTAGCTACATCCAATGCTCAAGTATGATCATAGTGCCCCTTAGTTGGTGCTTTATAAGAGAAGATGGAGACTCAAATAAAAATAAAAATTGCATAAAGTGAATAGATAGGCCCTTCGCAACGGGAAGTAGGGATTTGTAGAGGTGGCAGAGCTTAAAGCTTAAATTGAGAGATAATTTTTTTTGAGAGGCATACTTTTCCCGTCAACGAAAACGACCGAGTAATTCCCAACACTTTCCATGCTAGATATATCATAGGTGGTTCCCAAACAGAAAATAAAGTTTATTTCTTTTTCCACCATTCTTTCACAATCCATGGCTAGCCGTATCCACGGGTGCCCTCCATACCAACACTTTCCAAGGAATTTATTATTTGACAACACAAAGTAAATTTCTTTTTCATTTCGGGAATGGGCATCCCTATTACCGCCGCACTCTCGTGCAATGACAAGTGAATAAACACTCATCTTCAGAATAACACATCTAGCATGGAAAATATTCACTGGTACAATGAGGTGCTATACAAATGATTTTTAACCCCTTTCCGCGACGGCATTTGGAACCGTCGCCAGGTGAGTGACTGCGATAGGGGGGGTCCTTCCCACATGACCCATAAACCTTCGGGGATATGGAGCCATGATCCAGAGGCCTTGCAAAATGTAATCGTGTGCGATGCAGCACACACTAAATTCTTTCGCACGTGTGGGATCGGTGATTAAATGTTTCTAATGATGCAGTGAAACCAAATGGTGTGTCGTAATGAACCGTTTGGGAAACAGTATGTAAGGCACACGGGCCAACATATGAACTGTGTGCGATATGTGCCCCATCGCACACGAGTTTTCTGCGGAACCCGTCTGCCATGCAAGACTCCATCGCACACGTTTCCCAATAATTACCGTGTGCGATAATGTTCTATCACAAACGGTTCAGCAGCCCCTTCGCACACATACAAGTGATGCAGGCCATTTGTGATTTGTTGTGTATCACCGACGGTTGCGGCAAGAGTGACGTGTGCTTTTCATTTGGGATCCCACACGTTTCCTGAAAAATTTACGACTGGGATTGTATTTACATTGGGCACGGTTTACTCCGAGCTCTCGTGTGCGATAACGTGATATCACAAACGGTTCCAGAGCCCCTACGCACACGTAGTAGTGCTGCAAATCGTTTGTGATCTGCTGTGTATCACCGACGGTTCCGCTACGATTGACATATGCTTTCCGATGTGGATCGCACACACTCATTTAGTTGAACCATGTGTGGAGCAATTGCCAGGTTAAAACAAAAATATCCCATTTTGAATCGGCATGCAAAAAGCAAATTCGCCACGATATTCAATTGAACAAATAGTGTCCACAGGAAGAACATTCATCAGATTTCGCAACAATTGCAATTGAACATATGGTAGCTAAATTCCAATGATTTGTCGACACATATATGCATTACATAATTAATCATAGTGTACGAAATACGAAGACCTCATCAGATGGAAAACAATGGACCCATGCGTATATGTTTAGCGGCTAACTCTTACTCAATGTTTCAGGAGAAGGCATGCTGAAATCTTCATTATCACCAATGGGATTGATGTAGTGATTCAGGAAGAAGTCGCTGATAAATCTCCGAACCATCAGCAATTCACCAGCGGGGAGCGGTTCAGGGGTCCTCGGTTCTAAGATGACCTGCAGTATTTTTAAGATCAGAATGTGCCATATGAGTGGTGTAGAAGATATTAATTAAGATAGACTTACTGGTACTAATTTGCGAGCATCTTCACAACTATCAGCAGATTTGCAGATGGAGATCATGTGTCTGCAAACATAGTATCCACAAAGGTTGGTCCCTGCTTGTTGCTGAGGACACTGAAATTTTTTGTACGGAATTAGTCATGTATTTGTCCTGTTAGGAACAACCTAATCGGTGTTAGATGTATATTTTTTTCTTTGGACAGAAATAGAAAGAGGTTTATTTAGAAGCTTGAACATTTGACTAGCGTAAGAAAAGGTATTTGCAGACTATTGGATAAATTTTCCGAAAATAACAGATTTCGGTGTGTTACCGGAGAAACGATCTCGTGCTGCAGAGGTAGTTCCCTCTTGAACAGGTTCCCCAGTTTAGTTTTCCACAATGCGAGCACACTGCAAATGAAGATGAATTTTGACAACATCAATTATTGAACCTGATATGAATGCAAATTAATTTCAACATCATAGAATTCAATACCTATCCATGAATTGCTGAAGATGCGTCAGATCCTGAGCGTTTGTTGACTCTCTGAGAGAATCCATGTAGTAAACTATGTTCTTGTTTGGAACAATGAATACCGATATCCAGTGATTGCTACATATTAAGAAAGCCATGAACTTACGAATTATGTCGAAATCTGAAAGACAATCAGTGTATGCGTGGTTGTTTACTTGACTTACCGTTCCTGATATGGCCAGAGAAATGATTCTGCATGGGATGTGTTTTCAAAGATACGGACGACCGTGTTAATGGCCCAGTCCCGTAGGTCCTTACCATCTAATGTTGTGCCATTTGCTAATGCAGGATCTATGAAATACACACTCTCCCTTTTTCTTCTCTGCGCGTTCAATCCCCTGAGAGGAATAAAATGCAGTTAGCTATTTATCATTTACAGCCTTGTATGGAGAAGTTGATTAGATTTTGTTAAGTACTTACAAAATCAGGCATCTAACAAGAGTGGCATCGAGCTCGTTGAAGTTGAAGAAGAGATGTAAGTCCTCGAAACTCACATTGATGGAACCAGCATCGTGTCGGAAATGATCTCTGTTGTAGTGGACTAGCAGAACATGATGACCTGGTGACATTTGATCCATGCAATATTTATGTAACTCGCGGCAACTGGAGCTACACTCATCAAAGTATTCGCCAACAAGAAATGGCTGGCCATGGACGTAATTGCGTGCTTCAAGTACATCTGCTTTATTTTTAGCAAGCTGTAAAGCTATTTCTTCATCATGCATGCTGTCAGAAATAATATTACTCCCCGATTCGAACAACCTGCTGTTAATTTGGTTCTGGGCGATGAGTGCTTTAAGTAAGAGGTAATCGTTCTCTTTCCTCTTCGCTCTCCCGGCGCGCTTCCTCGTGGGTGTAGCCTTTTTGGCCGCTTTCTTCTTGGTACTTGAAGCATTTCTGGTAGAACGTCTGGTTGGCTAAAAGGTAGAGTGCCGAGCAGACGGTGGAGCTTCGATGGACTGCTTAGCAGACGGTTTAGCTATGCCGGACCGCTGAGCTGGCGGTGCTGTTGTGACGGACTGCTGGGCTGTAGGAGCAGAGGCATCGAACTGCTGACCATGCGTTGAAGCTATGTCGGGTTTCTGCGCAGGTGGTGCCAACTTGTCGGTGTGCTAGGGAGGTCGTGCCAATGCGTTGGTTTGCTGAGTAGGAAGTGCTGATGCATTGGTATGCTGATCACACGGCTGTGGACCGACAGACTGATGAGCAGTCGGTTCTGGACCTACAGACTGCTTAGCAGGCGGTTTCGAAGCATCAGACTACTTAGCAGTCCATTCCACCAGGTTGGTCTGCTGAGCATGTGCTGCAGCTGGGTCTCCCCCCGCTGCTTCAGTGGCCGGCATCTGAACCGATGGTGCGTCTTCAGCAGTTGTAGGCGCTTGGCACTGGCTGCTCTGGGGCGGATGATGACATGGCCTGTATGGCACAAAGTCAGGCCGGCTGATCACAGGTTGATGCATCAGCCGTCGGATTACGAGTATTAGGTTCTTTGGGGAAAGCACGCAAGAGCTGCTATGGCAAGGAGAGCGTCACCGGTTGAGGGGCGACATTGGTTGCTCTTGGCGGGGCTTCAGGGATCTCATCCATGAACTCTATTTCCTTTCGTGGCCACTGGATGTGATGTAATAGTGTTTCTCCCAAGGTCCTTTGCTCATCAAAGTCTCCTAGGACATTCTTCAGGGCAAATTCATTGAATCCAGGCTTTACTTCAGCCACGTAGCACTTCACACAGCCCGGCTTCAATGGCACATTGTCCAACAAGAGGCACTCTTCCAAGAAGGGTGGGCAAACCCAGGCTGTTACACATTTTAATGTACCTTCATAATGTGTAAGCACGCCCTTCAGTCTGTCTTTCATTCCAGATAGATCAGATATAACATCATCATGAGCAGCTGTAGTCTCAGTGTCGCTGGGGTCAGCTGATGCACAGCTACTCTTGTGCGGCGTTGTCGCGCAATAACTAGCATCCTCCATGCCCGCCTCCCCTCCCATCTGCTGGCTATCTGTCAGTGTTAGAGTCTTCTGCATCATCATTGACTCCTCAATATCCTTTCAAACAGCCGGATACATGTCCTTCCTCAACCTTTCATACAATTCATTCTGCTTCATTTCACTCCTTGCTTTTTTCATGCTGAGCCTCTCTTCTTTGCTGAGTGTGAAAGCCCTCTTCTGCGGGACATTAACACCTATACCCCTTGCATGGCCAGGGGGCTCTCTTGTTTCCAGAGCATTGGACAGAATGTCACATAGCCTTGAGTTCCTGTAGAACCTTACAAGGATCTTGGAAGCCTTTAACATCACGCGATACAGTTCTTCGTCATGTGAGTTTTCAAAGTAATAAGTTCCGTCATCACGCCTCCTTGCACGTGCCCGCAAGTAGTCTCTAGTGCATTCACCCCTGATTTCACTAAAGGCCGGTTTCCCACCCGCCGCTACTGCTTCTTTGTCCTCCTGGTCCCATATCGGTTTCATGCTGTAGTATCCTGCCACACCCATATGGTGGGTGTGTGTGTTCCTCTTCTAAAGTTCCGATTGCTTGGCACTCTTCTCAGCAAACTCTGTAGTTGCCATGACCCTTTTGAATTCTGCCCAGTCTGCCTTTGTAATTTGGCGGGTATGCGGGGATTGGGTCCTTGCCTTCACTCAAGTACTTTTTGTACAGCACATGCTTCCAGTTTCTCCAAGCATCCCTAGCCTTCTTCAGTGCAGCATTTTCCACATGCATTCTCCATTGCTCTGGAACGTTGAAGTGATCCATGATCTCCCAGACTATCCTTTGCCGTGTTTCTATGTCAGCCTTCCGAAACCCCGGCAGATTAATGTTGAGCCTTGCCCTGCCAACAAATCCACACACACTCCTGAACCTCGTGCATGCTTTATCTGGTTTAGTTGGAGCCCAAGACTTTAAATCGATCTTGGTTACATCATATACACCTTTAGGTTGGTGTGTGGGCTTCCTTGGAGCATTCCTCCGTGTCCTGACCAGAAGGGTAATTGCTGCAGCTCTATCCCGTTCAAGATTACTTGATCCCTCACCATCTGTTGAAGACCTAGGGTTGTTGGAATCAGATGAATATACATCGCATGAAGCATGAGTGCTGTCGCTGCTACTCGACATCTACAGAGAACACATGTGAAACTCGGGAAAGGAGGATAAGCATAAAACTAACAACTTGGTATCAAGCTGTCTAAACATGTCATGCAATAATTTAGAAAATGTACGGCTTATTTGTTAAGTTTGTGTGACTCGGGCGCCCGCTATCTGTAAATCGACAGTAACTTATTGGAACAAATACAGCTTATGTGTACTAGTTAGGAAGGTAGATAATGAATATATATATGCTCTCCGTTATTTTATAGCCAATTTGGGAAGATACGGAATGAAATAGGAAGAGGGATTGCGAGGAAATATGCCTCACTGCGATGGAGAGTAGTAACTAACAGGTTTCTTAATGCAAACCCGGCCGGACCACAGGAGAGGCGAGGGTTACAGGATCGATATGCTCGACGGTGGCTGGTGAGCAAACGAAGACGGCGAGGCGCGGGCAGCCGCGTGTTGGGAACGACAGTGGAGGTAGGGTTGACGCCGAAGAGCGGGCACACGGCCGGGGTGAGCACGCCGGCGCCGGAGAGGGTTCTGCTGTGGATCTGGGGGAGGGGGGGAGCTGGCGATGGAGATTGGGTGGACTAGTTGAGTGAAACATGGGCGGGCGGTGGGGGGGGGGGGTTGGCGGCCTAGGTGAAAAGGGTGAAAAAATATCCCCAGTCGCCGCGCGGAAAGGCCTATGCAATCGATTGCCTATAAGCGCTCGTGTGCACAAAGAGAATAATTTCGTTTGAAATGAAGATGTACTAATTTTGAAATGAAGACGTGAGTTCATCGTTTCGCCTCTAAATTTTTCCCACGTTAAGCAATCACCATTATACCACGGGTTTGATTTGCTGGCGCATTTCAGGTCTCGTGTGCTATATTTAAGACATTTTTTGGCATTTACCGTGCATTTTGGCATATAAATCAAATCCTAGCAGGACTGCATTTGCTGTCGAAAGGGATGAGGATTGCCGTTCGATCTGGGAGCATCCAACGGTGCAGACGTACGATCCGTGGGGTTCGGCTTCTGGCCAATCAGAACGCAGGACTCAGATTGCGCGCGCAGCAAGGGGGGGCATCGGCCACGGTTTGGTAGGCACACGGCTTTCGTGACTGAACCGTGTGCTATTTGAAAACATTTACATGAACTAACAGCATATTTTTGTTTGAATGAAAACAAGAGTTCATCATTTCGCCTCCAAATTGTTTTCCACTGTAAGAAATCACCATTATACCCTATGGTTCGATTTTCTGGTGCATTTGAGGTATCGTTTGCTATATTTGAGTCATTTGCTATAGTCGCAACTACACGTGGGTGCTAGCTAGCAAGATCATTTGTGTGTCGATTTGGGAGTTTTCATTCATTGTTCGAGAAACGGAAATAAATTCAAACAGTTCGCCCGCAGGGTGCGGCCAGAGGCGTAGGCCTTGTTGGTATTCTAATTACAGGAAATGCATATAGAGTCCGGAAATAACGAAAATCGGTGTGTCACCATGGCGTGCTCTCAGGTTCCCATGGAAAAAAATTGGTAAAGTTTGGCACAAGTTTTGATGCTCACACCTTCCAAATTGGAGCATCTCACAAGAAGGATCATAGTTTCCAAAAGGAGACGCAACACTTCGGACTTCAATCGTCAGTGACTACATCGTTCTGCCTAAAAAAAAATTCACAGTAAACAATTATGTATATACCCTAGGTTTGATTTTCTGGCCCATTTTAGGTCTCGTCTGCTATATTTAAGTCATTATTTGCACTTACCTTGCATTTAGTGCATATAAATTCAAAACCGTTCTACAACTACATCTGGGTGTTAGTTAGCAAAGAAGGTGTACAAATCATTTGTGTGTCGCTTTGCGAGTTTTCATCCATTATCCGAGAAACGGGGAGAAGTTTGAAACATTTCGGCCGCGAGGTGCGGCCATCGGCGTAGGCCTAGTTGGTATTTTAATTACAGGGAATTCAGATGGAGTCCATACATCATCAAAATCGGTGTGTGCCCGTGGCGTGCTCTCACGACCCCGGGGAAATTTTTTGGTAAAGTTTGGCACAAGTTTTGATGATCGCTCCTTCCAAACCGGAGCATCTCACATGAAGGACCATGGTTTCCAAAAGGAGACGTGTCAATTCAAACTCCAGTGGCCGGTGACTTCATCGTTTGGCCTCATAAAAATTTCCACGGTACGCAATCACCATTATACCACGGGTTTGATTTTCTAACGCATTTCAGGTATTGTTTGCTATATTTAAGACATTTTTTGAATCTAATGTGCAATTTGTGTATATAATAAAATCACAACCGGAACTGCATGTGCTGTCGAAAGGGATGAGGATTGCCGTTCGATCAAGGAGAATCCAACGGTGCAGACGTACGATCCGCGGGGTTTGGGTTCTGGCCAATCAGAACGCACGACTCAGATCGCGTGCATGGCAGGGGGGCATCGGCCACGGTTTAGTAGGCACACGGCTTTCGTGAGTGAACTGTGTGCTATTTGAAAATATTTACATGAACTGACAACATATTTTCGTTTGAATGAAAACATGAGTTCATCGTTTCGCCTCCAATTTTTTTTCCACGGTAAGAAATCACGATTGTACCCTATAGTTCGATTTTTTGGTGCATTTGAGATCTCGTTTGCTATATTTCAGTCATTTGAGATCTCGCAACTACACTTGGGTGTTAGGAAGATCATTTGTGTGTCGCTTTGCGAGTTTTCATTCATTGTCCGAGAAACGGGAAAAAAATTCAAACAGCTCGGCCGCAGGGTGCAGCCACAGGCGTAGGCCTTGTTGGTTTTTTAATTACAGGAAATGCATATAGAGTCCGGAAATAATGAAAATCATTGTGTCACTGTGGCGTGCTCTCACGATCGCATGGAAAAAGATTGGTAAAGTTTGGCACAAGTTTTGGTGCTCGCACCTTCCATATCGGAGCATCTCACAAGAAGGATCATATATAGTTTCCAAAAGGAGACACGACACTTCGGACTCCAAATCGTCAGTGACTACATCGTTCTGCCTCGAAAAAAATCATGGTAAACAATCACGGATATACCCTTGGTTTGATTTTCTGGCCCATTTTAGGTCTCGTCTGCTATGTTTAAGTCATTTTTTGCACTTACCTTGCATTTAGTGCATATAAAGTCAAAACCCTACTACAACTACATGTGGGTGTTTTAGTTAGGCTATACTTAGGCTACTCATAGTAGAGAGTATCATGTACTAGTATCATGCATATGATACTACCTTTAATTATAGTGCATAGTATAGTAGAGTAGTATCATGGATGATCATATTTATTGCCATGCATGACACAAATTAGCATCGCATTTAACATTGTGGCACCCCGGTTCAGAGAGACCGGAACGCCCCATATTCTAGCCCAGAGATCGAGGTAAGTCTTCTGGAATACGGCACTGCTTGGCATAGAACAAATCAGCTCTTTATTACAATTGATAGGGGTACAAGGGAATTACAGCGGCACGACGACACTACGCCAGCCAAGGTTGCTCTATGCAAGCAGCAGAACAACACTGTCGGCGTTCTGGGAATGGGGGTACCCAGACTTGCCTGCCTGCGGCCCACGGCGTGGCTCCATCGACGGCCTGGTACACCCCAGCTTCAGCGACAACAACTCAAGACCCTCGCGAGGGGCCAAGCCTCGCGAGGCGGACGACACCAAGACCCCCACGAGGAGCGGCCTCCTCAGGCTGGTTCCTGAGGAGCGGAGAGTTCTATGCAAGCCTCACCTCATGAGGTCCAGATGATGTGAGCCATGACGACCAAGGCCAGGCGGGCAACAACGGGTGCAGTGTACCAGATTCCTCTTTGGTGCTAAAGAGGTAAGCGTAGGCGCGGAGTCCCGAGGAATTAGCCAAAGGTTTCCATTCCCGTGCAACAAGACCAAGACCGCCATGACGGTAGGACGGAGGTCATCACCGAGCCCACCACGGCGTCATGACCAGAGGCTTTTGCAGGCGAAGACTACTTTTGTCAGGATAGCATGTACTAGTTGTCCCCCTTTGAATTTGGCCGTTGTGAGATCCCTTCCCGCCTTTCATTTGGGAAGAGGACCAAGGCCACTATAAATAGGACTTAGCCACCACCATAGAGAGGATCGGACCCCCCAACGGATCATTCAGATCACCTTCACTCCACCAGCTCACTCGAGCTCAAGAACACCTCTCCTCCGGATGCTGTTCGCCACTGTACTAGTTCATCCTCAGCCCCTCGAGGCCAATCCACCACAAAGCAGGAGTAGGGTTTTACACCGCAAGGTGACCCGAACCTGGGTAAACTGTTGTGTCTCTTTTCCTTACAGTTCGTCGAGCTATGCTGTGAGATTAGCGAGTAGGTAGACTGGGAAGGACGAGTTCTTCGAACGCACCCCAGAGTTCGAACCTCTCACGGGTTTGCGGAACCCTAAATCCGACATTTGGCGCGCCAGGTAGGGGTGCGTTGGAGCCTCTCTCCCGCCGGTCGATCCACCACCGCTCCACCTCTCCCATGGCTGACGCTCGCCGAGCTCGCACTGAGCGCCAGGCCACCCTCGCCGCCCGTGTCGTTCAGACAGCGCCTGCGGAAGACGGCTGCCCTCGCCGTCCCCCATCTCCAGTGGCGAACGCCGCCATCGGCCCCGCGGGGCACGAGCAGCAAGCTTCATCGCTGCACCCTTCTGTGCGGCGGGATGGGCGCACCGCCACCCCGTCGCTGACTCCGGCCGGTTCGTCGTCTCATGCTCGTCGCGGGCTGGCGAACATGCAGGCCGCATTGCTCATGGCGCGCGAGCTCCTGCGCTACCGCCCTGTCGACGACCTGTACGAAGACTGGCTGGACCGCATCGCCGAGCTTGTCAGCGCCGCCGGGGACTCTCCCGCACCGTCTCGCTCGCTGCCTCACCCGTCGCCTGCTGCGGGTGACGTAGCCCACGGAGCACCTCCTCCACCTCCCCGTCAAGACGTCGCCCTCGGGCCAAGGCGCGAGGCCCCGCGGCGCGACCCGCTGCGTAGGGCGCCGGCGCGTGAAGAGGAAAGCTGCCAGGTGCTGCAGCGGCCGCAAGAAGATGCTCGTGCATTCCCAGCACCGCCACGTCAAGACCGCGCACCGCCTGTAGCGGTGGCGCGCGAGCGCCAAGACCAGGCTCCACCTCCACGACGGGCTCCCGTGACCACAGCGGGTTGCCGCACATTCACTCCAGAGCTACGCAGCGTCGTCTGGCCAGGGAAGTTCAAGCCCGACCTGCCTCCGCGCTACGACGGCACCCCCGACCCTGCTGACTTCCTGCAGCTCTACGAGCTAAGCATCAAGGCAGCCAACGGCGACGAGAAGGTTATGGCAAACTGGTTCCCCATGGCCCTCAAGGATGGTGCGCGCTCGTGGCTCCTGAACCTGCCCGCGGGATCGATCTCCTCCTGGGACGAAATGCAAGAGCGTTTCGTCGCCAACTTCCAGGGCACTCATGACCGTCCACCGGCTACGGGTGACCTGTAGCTCATCAAGCAACAGCCAGGAGAGACCTTGCAGAAGTACATCCAGCACTTCAACAACGTCCGCCTCAAGATCCCCAAGGTGTCGGACGAGGCCATCATCTCGGCGTTCACTGATGGCGTCCGCGACGTCAAGATGAAGGAAGAGCTCGCCATACATGAGTACCTGTGCACGGCTCTGGAGATGTTCAACATGGCAACCAAGTGTGAAAGAGCTGAGGAAGGTCGCCTCTCTCTCCTGGAGCTCCCAGGGGCTGACCTAGAAGACAAGAAGGCCAAGGCCAAGGACGTGAAGCGCAAGGGACCGGCCGTGCTCGTGGCCGAACCAGAAATGAAGTGCGGCTGCGACCACCCAGAGTCATCCAAGGGCAGCCGCCCGTTCTGCGTCTTCCACAACGTGCACAGCCACAACACCAACGACTGCCTGGAGCTTAGGGCCATCCGCGACGGGTGCCTCGGTCGACGCCCCGAGTGCAGCGACCGAGGCTACAGCCACGGAGGAGGCCAAGGTGAAGGACGCTGGGACAGCCGCGACCCCCCTCCCCCCCCAAGAATGGCGCGATCAGCCTCGTGAGGACCGCATGCAGGGCCAGCCTCCCGAGGGCCCCTGGAGGGACCAGCCTCGTGAGGACCGTCCTCAGGGCAACGCTGGCCTTCCTCGCTGCTGCCACCACCAAGAAGGAATGACGACCACCACCAGGACGAGGGGGCTGGGGGCTTCCAGGAGCCTCGTGCCATCGCCTGCATCCTGGGCGGCGCTCAGGCCCCTGCTTCTCATCGAATCTTCAAGCAGTTTGCCCGTGAGGTGAACGCGGCCCTCCCCAAGCTCGAGCCAACACGTCCGCTCAGCTGGTCCAAGTGCACCATCACCTTCAGCTCATCCGATCAGCTCAAGTGCACGGCAACTGCCGGCGCTCTCTCGATGCTCTGCTCGCCTACCATCAGCAACGTGCTCGTCACCAAGACTCTCATCGATGGCGGTGCGGGGCTCAACGTTCTCTCCATCGAGACGTTCGACCGACTCCAGGTGCCCTACGACCAGCTGCAACCTACCAAGCCTTTCTCAGGAGTGACCGACGGCTCCACCACCCCGATAGGGCAGATCCGCCTCCCTGTCACCTTCGGCAAGCGCGACAACTACCGCACTGAGCTCATCGACTTCGACGTCGCCCACATTCGCCTTCCATACAACACCATCCTTGGGTATCCGGCCCTGGCCAAGTTCATGGTAGTTACTCATCATGGTTACAATGTCCTCAAGATGCCGGGGAGCTGCGGCGTCATCACGGTCGCCTGCGAGGAGAAGGCGTGGTGTGCTCTCTCGAGCACGCCTACCAGGCTGCGGCGTTCAAGAACCCAGACGATGAAGGCACCGTCTACCCTCTTGAGGCTGTCCCCAAGAAGAAGAAGTAGCTGCTCCGCCAAGGATCTCAGGAGAGCGGGGTGTCCAGCGGCACCACCTCAGGCCCTGCGCGCACTAACGGGGTGCCTCCCTCTCTCGCATAGGAAGGCGCGCCCGGCGCCCCTCTCAGGCTGGGCTCGGGGGCTCTCCTCTGGAGGGCGCTGACCTAGCCAACATCACGAGGGAGGCGCTCGGGGACCATGTGGAGGCGTGCTTCAGCGCGCGCTTCCGCTAGGAGGGTACAAGGCACGAGGTGCCAGGTGCTCAGGAGTTCATCACTAAGGCAATCGAGGAGCTTCAGGAGGCAAGAGCTATGCGAGGCAACCATCGCCCACCACCCGGCGCGGCTCCTTGTCCCGGTGAGGACAGCGAGCTGCGCGTCTGCGTCAACATCCTAGGGCTCAATAGGGCCGCATCTCAGGAGCGCTTCTGGCCGTCCCGCGCTGGCTGGTGCGAGGGTCCCCCTCACAGCTATGTTTGCATGCCTTTGGGCATGTCGAGCACAGCTGCTGCACTCCAGCGCCACATGCGGGGCATCCTGGCGGCTCATGAGGCCAGAAGCCAGGCGGTCCTGTCAGAGGAGGAGATGGATCCTCGCGAGCCCCTCGGGCTCCCAGAGCCTCCCGAGGTTCGGGGCCTGGGCGGCTCATGAGGAGCGACTTCTGCGGCACGCGTCTTCAGCTACTCCAACATCTCTTCAGCAACGGTGCCAGGTGACATTTTCTGGTTTGTTCAGCTGGGGGCGCCCCTCGGGCTGCATTATCCCCAAGCCGCGTGGGTCCGTCCCTGTGGCATGTATCGTTTTACATCTATCAGAACTAGCTCTACCTTATCCATGAGTTTATTTATGATTATCAATTGACTGTCCGGTGCTTCGTCACCACGAACGTCGTACGCCCTTGCAAGCCCACCCATGACCGCCTCATGATTAAGGATTGGCACGGCGTCTGTGCTCGGGTCTGTCCCTGCAGCATCGCTATACCCAAGTGGCTGAGCTCTGGCTCGCGGGCCAGCTCCCGTGCACGTCACCTCCCATGGTCCATGGTGCCTTGTTCTCGCATGAGCTAATCGGGGGCGGGTAAGTTAGGGTGCGCGACCTGGTGCCTCACCACTTCGGGAGCCGCGTGGTGGTTGTCTTTCTTCACGACATTCGCATGAGAAGACTGGGCACGGCGTCTATGCTCGGGTCCGTCCCTGCAGCGTCGACAAACCCAACGGCTGAGCTCTGTCTGGCGGGCCAGACCCGTTCACGTCACCTCCTGGGGTCATTGGTGTTTGGCCTTCTCATGCGATAACCTCAAGAGATTCACTCGGCGCAGGTTGCCTAACCATCTCGCAGGACTATCACAAGTGCTACGAATCAAATTCAGGTGCAACCCGCCTTGAGGTAGGGCCTCGTGAGTCCTGTGCTAGCTCACGAGTGCCCATACACACCTCCTCTAGCCCTGCCGTGCAAGCCACATGTCAGGGCGGGGCTGTACACGCCCTGGGGTCTCCCCTCAGAGGGAGCCCCCACCCATGTACCAGTGGAAGCACCATGCTCCGCGCTGGCAGTCGACACGGTCGAGGAGCGGCTATGCCCATGCAAGAGCGGAAGCGCCATGCTCCGCGCTGGTGATTAACAACTGGGGCAGCCTAACGGCTGCACTAACCTCAGGAGAGCCACCAGGCTTGGTGTTCAGCCTCACCGCGCTGCTTTCCCCTCGGAAGAGTAGCGTGAGGGGGCTGGGCACGGGGGCTACGCTCAGGTCATGCCTGGCGTACGCCACCATGCCAGGTCCCTCGGACCTGGTCTTCGCGCATCCCTCCCGAGCGAAAGCCCAGCGAGGACAGGTATGGGGCTTTTTGTTCGTATGTCAAGGGGGACTCCTGAGCATCGTGACTCAGGAGCCTAACTGGCCACGTAGCCCCTCACCCCTTGGTCTCGTCCTGGCGATCCGGACGCCCCAACGGTGGCTGAGGTACACGCGGGGCCAGGCCCTGCAGACGTAGAATGCCAAGACCCACTCTTGCGTCTCCTTCCCAAGGGATGTTCGTACGTCAAGGGGGACTCCTGAGCATCGCGACTCAGGAGCCTAACTGGCCACGTAGCCCCTCACCCCTTGGTCTCATCCTGGCGATCCAGACGACCCAACGGCGGCTGAGGTATGCGCAGAGCCGGGCCCTGCCGACGCAGAACATCAAAGAAAATGGAAAGGAAACCGCAGAACCTTAGCAAATTATTACAAAACATACTGTCTCTTAAAGTTCCAAAGCATAAGTTCTTACGCCTCCACGAGGCACGATACGTGTTGTAGGAATAGAACAAGGGGAAAGCGCCGCCATCTTCTTCAGCCTTGGACGCCACTGTTGCCCGCTTGGGGAGTCCCATCACCAACGACGTCGCCGTCGTCCTTGCCGTTAGCCGTAGGCACGGGGTCGACGGCGAGAAACTTCCGCAGCAGGGCCTCCACTTGACCCTTCGCGGCCTCGGCAGCAGCGTCCTGGAGTTCAGGGTCCACGGGCTCGAGCAGGGCACCAAAGTCGAAGCTGGAGTCCCAAAGATGGAGGTGGCAGAAGACGCGCATTGCGGCTGAGGCCGAAAGCGCGCGGGCTTCTCCCTCCACCATGGGGCCCACTCCAACGACGATGCCCTCGAGCGCCGCGACAAGCTTGGGGAGCAGCCCGGTGGGGCCTTCCTCCGGAGTCACCAGCGGCTCCTTGTAGCCGCTCCCGTAGAGATCCCGCAGTGCCTTGCGGGACCTCTGCTCGAGGGAGTCGAAGGCGGCACGCCCCGCGGTGGCCGCCTCCTCAGCCTTGGCAAGGAGTTTCTCCCTGGCCTCCAGCCGAGCCTTCTCGTCGGAGACACGCTGGGCGTGGGACACCCGGGCCGCCTCCACCTCCTCCTTCAGATTCTCCAGGTGGCCGCACTTCGTGGCCTGCTCCCGAGATGCCTGCTCCAGCTTGGCGTCATGACCGACGACCACATACTCCTGCTCCTTCAGCTTTTTCTCCTGCTCCTCTAGTTAGCGGGCGCGGGTGGCCTGCTCGTTGCGGAGGGCTTTCAGCTTGGCCTCCACCGCGTGGCAGTGCTCCTCAGCATCCTTCGCATCCTTCAACGCCACGTCATAGGTGGCAGCGGCCACGCCGGCCACCTTCTGGCCCTCCTCTTCAGCAGCGTCGGCCTGGTCCCAGGCCGCCCTGACAGACGAGTCAGCCTGGAGCCACCCCGAGACCAGCTCCAGGCACCCTGACGCCCGGCGCTGGTCGGGGCCCCGAAGATCGTTCCGGAGTTGATCCAACGTGGAGAAGGCCTGCTCCAGAGCATCGGGCGTGGTAGAAGAGCCGCGGCCCGCTGGCGTGGCGGTTGGAAGAGGAGACGGCGACAACATCAAGACTTGCGGAGCAGCAGCAGCAAGGATGGCCGGGGGCTCCGAAGCCCTCGGGTCGTCAGCAGGCGCGTTGAAGGCAAGCGCCTCTAAAGCTGGCGCAGCCGCAGGGGCATCCTTCTCCTGAGGCTGGGCCCCTAAGCCTCGTGAGGGCAACCCTGCGGTAGGAGGATGCGAGCTAGCCTCATCCGTCTGCACCAGAACCTCCGGGGCCGAGGTGGGCCGCTTGGCCTCAGGAGCCCTCGCCTCCTCCTTCTTCCTTTTCGTCGCCGGCATTGGCCTGGCCGCAGAGAGGAAAATGTCAGAGCACTACGTCAAGAGCAGGAAGCAAAGACAAGATGGTGCGCTTACTGATCCGTGGCGAAGTACTCCCTCGTCCTCTTAAGTAGCGCGATGCCCACAGGCTCCATGGGCGCGAGCCCCGCTGCGCTCTCGGGAGCGGATGAGCGCGCGACGGCCGGATCTATGGCAGCGGCGGCCGACGCCGGGGCTGAGGCGCTGAAAGTGCAACTAATCCCTGGGTGGTTTTGGTAATTCTTAACAACATATAGCTCATTGGACTAATACTCTTTCAAGATGATCATTTCAGAAAGTTCAATGATTGGCATGGCATGGACTAGGAATGTGGACCCCTCAAAATGCTAAGGACACATATTGGCTCAAGCTCAAGACTCTACATTTTTTGCTTTAGTGATCCAAGATCACATTGAGTCCATAGGAAAGCCAATACTATTAAAAGGGGATGAGGTGTTGCTTAATGGCTTGCTTGCTCAAAATGCTTAGTGATATGCTCCAAAAGCCCTCAACCACTCTCTCATATCCACATATGTCCCAAACCAAAAGTCAAACTCGGCCCCACCGATTTGATCTATTCGGCGCCACCGAGTTCATTTGACATAGCCACTGCCAGAAACCCTAATCAGTTCGGTCTCACAGATAGGGATCTCGGTCTCACCGAGATGGGATTGCTAACTCTCTGTTTCCCTTCGTAACGTTTTGGTCTAACCAAGATGAGCGATCGGTCCCACCAAGTTCGCCATGCAAACTCTCTGTTTCCTCTTCGTAACATTTCGGTCCCACCGAAATGAGCGATCGGTCCCACCGAGTTTGCCTGACCAACTTTCTGTTTGCCTATTACAGAAATCGGTCTCACCGAGTTCATGTGATCGGTCTCACCGAGATTACGTTATGCCCTAACCCTAACGAAATCGGTCCCACCGAGTTGATCATGTCGGTCCCACCGAAAAGCCTAACGTTCACATTTTGAACTAAATCGGTCTGACCGAGTATCAATATTCGGTCCCACCGAGTTTGGTAAATTGTGTGTAACGGTTAGATTTTGTGTGGAGGCAATATATACCCCTCCACCCATTCTCCATTCATGGAGAGATCCATTAGAACGTACCTACACTTCCACTATTCATTTTCTGAGAGAGAACCACCTACTCATGTGTTGAGACCAAGATATTCCAATCCAACCACAAGAATCTTGATCTCTAGCCTTCCCCAAGTTGCTTTCCACTCAAATCATCTTTCCACCAAATCCAAATCTGTGAGAGAGAGTTGAGTGTTGGGGAGACTATCATTTGAAGCACAAGAGCAAGGAGTTCATCATCAACACACCATCTATTACCTTTTGGAGAGTGGTGTCTCCTAGATTGGTTAGGTGTCACTTGGGAGCCTCTGTCAAGATTGTGGAGTTGAACCAAGGAGTTTATACGGGCAAGGAGATCGCCTACTTTGTGAAGATCTACCCTAGTGAGGCAAGTCCTTCGTGGGCGGAGCCCTCCGTGGACTCGCGCAACCGTTACCCTTCATGGGTTGAAGTCTCCATCAACGTGGATGTATGATAGCACCACCTATCGGAACCACGCCAAAAATCTCCGTGTCTACATTGTGTTTGCTCCCTCCAAACTCCTCCCCTTTACCTTCATATGCAATAATTTACATTCCGTTGCTATACTCTTAGAATTGCATGTGTAGGTTGATTGCTTGACTTGTGCTAAGTTGCTAAAATCTGCCAAGACTTAAAATTGGGAAAAGGCTAGATTTTTATTTTGTCAAGTAGTCTATTCACCCCCCCTCTAGACATACTTTTGATCCTACAAGTGGTATCAGAGCTTTGGTCTCCATTTGCCTTGATTTTCATAACTTTGGTGATCATAGCCTTGGTTTCACAACCTGGGAGAGTATGGCGTCTAGCGAGGGAAATTACCACCGTAGAGGTCCTTACTTTGATGGTACTAATTTTGCTAGTTGGAAGCATAAGACGAAAATGCATATTCTTGGACATAACCCCGCCGTTTGGGCTATTGTGTGCATTGGTTTGCAAGGTGAATTCTTCGATGGGAGAGAATCGAATTGTGAAGCTACCACGGAAGAATTGAAGATGTTGCAATACAATGCGCAAGCTTGCGATCTCCTCTTCAATGGATTGAGCCCCGAAGAATTCAACAAAATCAGCCATCTTGAGAATGCAAAGGAAATTTGTGATACTTTGATTGATATGCATGAAGGTACCGACTCCGTCAAGGAATCCAAATTGGATGTGCTTCAAAGTTAGCTTGACAAGTTCAAAATGAAGGATGGTGAAGGTGTCACTGAAATGTACTCTAGGCTTGCTCTCATCACAAATGAGATTGCCGGCTTAGGAAGTGAAGAGATGACCGATAGATTCATCATCAAGAAGATCCTAAGAGCCTTGGATGGAAAATATGACACCGTGTGCACATTGATCCAAATGATGGCAAATTACAAAGATCTCAAGCCAACTGAAGTCATTGGAAGAATTGTTGCTCATGAGATGTCACTCAAGGATAAAGAAGAGCTTCACAACAAGTCTAGTGGTGCTTACAAAGCCTCATGTGATGCTCCTACATCATCAAGTGAGAAACAAGCCTTCAATGAGGAATTGAGCCTAATGGTGAAGAACTTCAACAAGTTCTACAAGAGTAGAAGCAAGGAAAGAAGTTCCAAGTCAAGGTCCTACAATGACAAAAGATCTTCTAGTCGTGAGCGTAATTGCTACAATTGTGGAAGACCCGGACACTACTCCAATGAGTGTACGGCTCCCTACAAAAGAAGAGATGACTCACCTAAAAGAAGAAGCAAAAGAGAAGAATCACCTCCAAGGGAGAGAAGGAGTAGAGATGATCGTTATGAACGAAGAACCTCTCGCAGAAGCAAGGATTCAGAAAGGAAGGACAAGTCATCAAGGAGCTACACAAAACGAAGACATCAAGCTCATGTTGGTGAATGGGTATCCGGCTCTGACTCCGACCACCACTCTGAGAGAAGTTATCACTCCGACTCCGAATATACTCAAGATGAAGGTGTTGCCGGTCTAGCACTTGTGTCAACCAACTCCTATGACATATTTGACTCACCAAATGAAGGAATTGGAAGATGCTTCATGGCTAAAGGCCCAAAGGTATCACACCCCGAGTATGTTGATTTCAATAGTGATGAAGATGATTTGCTAGGTGATGATGATTTGCTTGTTGACAACTCTAGTGATGAAAACTATGATGAACTTGCTATTAATCATGCTGATCAAGATAAAATGAATGACGATGATAAGAAGGAGATTGAGCGTCTAACTAAAGAACTAAACACTCTTAAGTTAGCTCATGAAACTGCCTTAGAAGATCATCGAGAGCTTTTAAAGACTCATGAGAAACTATGCTTTGAAAAGCTCAACCTGGAGCAAGAGCATGGGTTCTTAAAAGCAATCAATGATGATCTTCGTAAGAAAAGTTCTTCTTACATTGCCAAGCATTTACTCTTGTCTACTTACATGCCACAAGTAAAATCTAGCAACAAGAGTAAGAAAGATTCTTCTTCTAGTAGTAACAATAATCATGCTAAATCCAATATTGTTGCTTCTAGTAGTTCTCTTGATTCCACTAATGACTCTCTTAGCCAAGTTACACTTGAGCAAGAAAATAGCTTATTGAAGGGAATTATAGAGAAAGGTGTTTACAAGAGCCTTGCCGGAAGTAAGCAATTTGAGGAAATTGTACGCAAGCAAGGAAGGCACCGGAAGAATCAAGGTGTTGGTTTTGAACAAAAGTTCAATGCCAATGGAGTTGAGTGGGAAGAAGATCAATACCCCAAAATGAAGTTTGTTCCTCAACAAGAGAAGTATGATCCTACTTCCTTCAAGGGGACACAAGCTCAAGATGATCTTCCACCACAGGACCACAAGCAAAAAGGCAAGGACAAGCTTCAAGAGGAGATTGATGCATTTGAAGAAGCTCCGAAGGCCTTGGTCAAGTGGGTTCCCAAGACTACATCAAGTTCTACTTCATCAAGTGCGACTACAACTCCAAGGATTCCCATCAAGATGATGTGGATTCCAAAAAGGAACTAGAGAATTCTTGAGGGTGACTCCGCCAACATATTTCACTCATATCATTTTGGCAAGAACAAGTGCAATCAACTTCCACATCTCCGCCTTCGGGTCCTCCGCCTTTAGGTCGGCCGTCATCCTCTCCAGCAACTGCTCTGCCCTGGGGTCGGTGAGCTTCTCGTGAGCCCATCGATCCAGGGGCGTCGGCAGCGCGGTCGGCAGCTCCAGCCGAGCGTGGGAGCGCTTGGCGTCCATGAAGATCCACTTGTTCCGGAAGTCCTCCACCTTCTTCCCGGCCCGCGAGATCGCATTGTTGCCGTTGGCCACGATGAAGCTGGTGCACCTAGAGCATTGGCCGCTGCTTATCCGGAGGTAGAAGAAGTGGCGGAACAGCGCAACGGAGGGCGTCACCCCCACGAATGCTTCGCAGTAGAGGGCAAAGATCGACAGGAGGAGGATGGAGTTGGGATGAAGATGGAAGGCGTGGAGACCATAGTGGTTGAGGACGGCGTAGAAGAAATGGGAGAAAGGGGGAACCAGCCCAGCGAAGACGCTGTGCAGGAAGAAGGGGTAGAAGGTGCCACCCAAGGCTTCCGGCTGGGTGGAGCCGACCCGGAGCGCCGTCTCCCCTCCCTCATTGTCGCCGCCTACCGTCAGCGGGAGCTCGGCGGCAAGGTGCTTCTCCTCAGTGATGGAGGACGCGCTCAAGGCCGGCTCAAACCAGGGAGCTGAGCGCGCGACAGAGGCTAATGACTTTGCCTTGTCGGTGGCCATCGGTGGCGAGTCCGGGGAAAGGATTCAGCAGATCTGGAGGCGCGCTAAGGAGAAGGGGATCTGGAGCAAGATGGAAGAAGGGCAATGAAGGCTCAGTGGCAAGCGCCAGCCTTTTTGTCAGCCAGGGACAGTTGCCAAGGTGGCGTGGGGAAGTGGAGACGCCCATGTCCCATCAATCGCCACACGTCGACCAAGGCCACAGGCGGTTAGGCCCCGCGGCGCTTCGCACTTGCCCCTTGGCTTTGCCTCGAAGCCAAGTCCGAGCGCGCCCCGGGCCCGGGGGCTACTGTCGGCGTTCTGGGAACGGGGGTACCTAGACTTGCCTACCTGTGCCCACGGCGTGGCTCCATCGACGGCTTCAGCGACAACAACTCAACACCCTCGCGAGGGGCCAAGCCTCACGAGGCGGACGACACCAAGACCCCCACGAGGAGCGGCCTCCTTAGGGTGGCTCCTGAGAAGCGGAGAGTTCTATGCAAGCCTCACTTCATGAGGTCCGGATGACATGAGCCATGACGACCAAGGCCAGGTGGGTGCAGTGTACCAGTTTCCTCTTTGGTGCTAAAGAGGCAAGCGCAGGTGCGGAGTCCCGAGGAATCAGCCAAAGGTTTCCATTCCCGTGCAACAAGACCAAGACCGCCAGGACGGCAGGACGGAGGTCATCACCGAGCCCACCACGGCGTCACGACCAGAGGCTTTTGCAGGCGAAGACTACTTTTGTCAGGATAGCATGTACTAGTTGTCCCCCTTTGAATTTGGCCGTTGTGGGATCCCTTCCTGCCTTTCATTTGGGAAGAGGACCAAGGCCACTATAAATAGGACTTAGCCACCACCGTAGAGAGGATCGGACCCCCCCTCCTGACGGATCATTCAGATCACCTTCACTCCACCAGCTCACTCGAGCTTAAGAACACCTCTCCTCCGGAGGCTGTTCGCCACTGTACTAGTTCATCCTTAGCCCCTCGAGGCCAATCCACCACAAAGTAGGTGTAGGGTTTTACGCCGCAAGGTGGCTCAAACCTGGGTAAACTGCTGTGTCCCTTTTCCTTACAGTTCGTCGAGCTCGGCTGTGAGATTAGTGAGTAGGCAGACTGGGGAGGATGAGTTCTTCGCACGCACCCCAGAGTTCGAACCTCTCACGGGTTTGCGGAACCCTAAATCCGACAAACACATAGCAACAGAATAACTACTAGCAGCGGAACAACAACGACAGTGATGTACTCTACTCCACAGGGACTCTGGCTGGAACGCTTATCCTAGCTCGCAAACTCAAGATCCTCGGCAAACAAGCAAGCAGACAAGGCATGACCTGCAAACTAGGTTCTATACTACCGTTTTCTAACGCTCGTGCGGACTAGGGCGTCCTACAGCCAGACCTGCTCTGATACCAAGCCTTGTGGCACCCCGGTCCAAAGAGACCGGAACGCCCCATATTCCAGCCCAGAGATCAAGGTAAGTCTTCTGGAATACGGCACTGCTTGGCATAGAACAAATCAGCTCTTTATTACAATCGATAGGGGTACAAGGGAATTACAGCGGCACAACGACACTACGCCTGCCAAGATTGCTCTATGCAAGCAGAAGAACAACACATAGCAGCGGAATAACTACTAGCAGCGGAACAACGACGACGGTGATGGACTCCACTCCGTAGGGACTCTGGCTGGAACGCTTATCCTAGCTCGCAAACTCAAGATCCTCGGCAAACAAGCAAGTAGACAAGGCATGACCTGCAAACTGGCATGACACGCCAGGTCAGTACATTGAATGTACTTGCAAGCTCACAGCAACCAAAGCAATCAAGACAAACAATAGCATGGCAATTACAGGTTACTTAGCAAGGATGAACATGATATAGCTAGAGCAACATGGATGGACATGGTGAACAAGATAGCACTAGAACAATACCAGATGAGCATGGCATGAACATATGATGATACTAGCATGCAACATGCTAACAATATCATGCACCAACTTACTCTGTTCGGGGTTACCTCGTAACCACCACATGAATCACTTACCAGCATGGTCATCACACGATCACCTCAGGATCAAATCAAGCTTGGTATTAACAATACCATAGTAATCATTACATGACCACAAGGAGCTTGATCTTTACCCTTGATTCTCACATAACACCATAAACCTCAACCATCTTCGGTATCCTCGATACCACTGTGATCCTCTCGCGATCACATAAAGATCAACCAACTTCTTTCCTTATCGAACCAGTGTTATTATTAAGCAGGTTATTATTACTGTTGACCCATAGTGTGACCTACTACGAACTGGGCCCATATCAACGGGCGTGGCTATCGATAGATTATACACAATCTGCAGAGGTTAGCACACTGTACCCACACCACGGAAACCAAGGCCTCGTGCTCCCATGTGGGTGGACCAACGGCGTTCCGACAAAACCGATCTATTGCCATGACACTCTCCCGGCCACTCTGACAAACTCCCCTCTGGGCTAAGTCATGGGTGGCCCCGATGTCACCTCGTGACATCCAACGGCCACCGTCGTGGCAAAACAAAACAGTCCCAAATGGGGACAACCCGGGTACAACAACAACGGGCACACAAGGCTTATGTCTGCCTACCTGACCAGGGTAGCGCGCGCCCATAACTTTCCCTAGTTGGAGGCACCGGCGAGAGGCACGACAATAGACCGCATTAGGGCCTTCCCATAAAGGCAAATGTGGCTGCACTGGTCAGTTCGATTTCGATGGCACTATGACTCAGCAAACAGGTGTTCAAGTTTAATTATTGTCCGGTTAAACTTGAATGCAAAAGATGCAGAGTCATAATATGGTGAAATAATAATGCACATGAGCATGATATTAACATAAGCATGGAGGAGCAACATAACCATATGAATCACTAGCATCAATAATAATGTAACAATTAGACTACTAGATGCAGATGAACATGGCATCATGATCATATATAACACAGGTACTTCCATAACAGATGATAATAATGCATCGAAGAACATCACTATCACCATCATGTACTACCAACCAACATGACATAAGAGAATAATACTAGCAAGTAGCACATACTAACAAGGTGCATAAGGGCATAGCATGAAGATGAACATGGATCCGCAAGCATAACTGAAACAGCAATAGCAGTAGTTAAAGGAGCAAACATTTATTAAATATTCAAGTGGAAACCATGGCTACTGCAAATCCATCATGCAAGTGGCTGTCGTGGCTTGCCTGGGGTTGCCGGATACTCCGGGGAGAGGTGCGGTGAAGTCACGAGACGATTCACCGGACGCTTCACTCACGGAGGGGACTGAGAAGGGCAAGGGTATAAAGGTCATTTTCATAGTGGGACCACCTAGTGAAAATGATACCAACGGATAGAGCTCGACGAGACGAAGAAGTAGGCTTTGGAATCACCTCATTTGGTGTTGTGGTTGAAAAGATATAGCCAGATGAAACTCAAGGACCAATCTGTAAAAAGAACTCTACAAACAGGTCGCTGGCTGGTTTAACAGATCGCGCCTTCCAGAGAAATACGCTTTCACTGCACAGAAAACGTATTCCGCGAAAGCCGTGTCCACTTATCCATCGTGGTAGTGGCGGGGCCGGGCTCTGGGTCGATGACAGGTGGGTCCCGCCGGCTCTCTCTCTCTCCTCCCTCCTCTTCCTTCTTCTTCCCGAAGCCGCGCAGGGGAGGGACGAAGCCGGCCGGCCCCGACGAGGATTCCGGGCAGCTCCGGCCATGGTTCTCGCTAGCCGACCTACCGCATAGGGCAAGGCCACCGATGACGGCTTGGCTGAGCGGGGCGACTGCCGCAGCGGATGGTGGCGACGGGCGATGGTTGACAGAGGGATTTGGGCCGCTGGAGATCGAGGCGAGGAGCTGGACTGGTCCACCGATGATCGAGATGGGCTCTGGAGGTGGAGAGAATGACAGGGGAGGCCTAGCTCGCCGGAATCAAAGGAGACAGGGGCGGCGGCCGTGGCGGTGATGGAGGCCGAGGAAGAGCTCCCGGGCTCAGGTGAGTAGCTAGGGAGGGGTAAGGGAGGATGGTGGAGCTGCTGGTGAGGTCGAGGGGACACAGGGTGGGCTATATATAGCCGGGGCAACGCGGTGCCGCTGCGGACGCGTGGCCGGGGCTCGGGCATGCCCGCGTACGCGTGTGCACACCTGCACGATGAACGGAAGGCGATGGGCAGGAGCAGAGGGCAGTCTCACGGGGTAGAAGAGGTCGAGGAGCACAGGGAAGAAACAGCCAGAGAAGGAAGATGACGGCCGGCTACAGTTCGTCCGTGGGCGCGCGGCGACGAGCGCCAGCGAGCGAGCTGCAGGAGGGGGAGAGGGGTCCAGGGGGACGGAGGTGGCACGGGGGAGCTGTTGGACATGGTTGGGCTCGCGAGAACGGCGAGTAGAGGAGGGGCCCGAAGCAAACGACACGCAGCTCGCGTCCATGGCATGCCAAAGCGGTGGTCACCATGTGCATTGGTGCACACAATGCACGATGGTCGGCCAATTTATGTCGAGGAGACAAGGGAGGTAGAGCTAGTTGCGACGGAAGAAGAAACCAAGTATAGTTGGCACTGGTGTGATCACAGGGAGCAAGAAACCAAATGCACAGCAAGGTGTTTGTTGCTGGCTGTGGCTCACGGGCTTGGAGATAAAGGCTGAGATTTGACTGGGTTTGTTCACTTACTAAGGTGATTAAGATGGCAAGGTTTCAGCTCAAGAGGAGGGGTTTAGCTAGTGCTTGCTGTACAAACCACCAGACTGGACAGAAATACAAAATATGAAGTAGCACTCACATATCAAGTTGTATTGAGCTGAATTTTGGAGGATATGATTTATATGGGCATATGATGACTCTGTAAAATTTTCATGCCATTTGGAAATACCAAAATGGTACTTGCTTCACAGAGCTTCAATCTAGACAGAAACTTAGAAAATTTGCACAAGGCAAATGGCTAGATAGAATGATCCCAAATTTGGTGGAGAGAGTATATATGGGTAGGAGCATGCCCTGGTATATTTTTAGCAAAAATGAAGCAATATAAAATATAGTTGCTTCACATCCTGAAAATCTGACCAGAAAACAAGATTTGATGCTGAGCTCACATAGAGTGATGACATGATCCTAAATCTTGAGGATAATGATTACTTGATCATATGAAGGACCTTGCAAAATTTCAACTCATTTGGATTACCCTAGCTAGTACTTCCTTCACAAAGGCTTCCCTCAGACAGGAACTTTGGAAATTTGCTGAGGAAGGTTCACTAGGAAAATTGAGTTAAATTTTGTCATGCGGCCATGATATGGATAGGAAAGAGTTCCCAAAAAGTTTGGGGTCAATCAAGAAAAGATAAATGACACTTCCTTCTCAAAAAGCCACTTAGGGCAGAATGGGAAAAGGAATATTTGTGAATTATCTTTGATGATGCCAAGGAAGGGTTTTGACATATCTGAGGAAGATATGACCCAAAAAATTTATGAGAATTATTTGGGAATTTTGGGAGTGACAGAAATATAGGTTGTTTCACACCCTAGGGCAAAAAGGATTATTCCTTTAATAGAAAAAGGAATATTCCCAATAAAAAGAATATTGGGATTGGGCTAAGATGAAAATGACAAGGTCTTGAGATGGTTTTGAGGATGACAAGCCACTTGGGAGCCTGAGAAGAGATGCTCTTCCCATGTTTCAGGACCACAGAGCCACAGAAAAGCAATTCAAATCAAAAATTTAAATAAATCCAAAAGAAAAAGAAAGGGCCAAAAAGCAGGGTGTGACAAACCTTCCCCCCTTAAAGAAATCTCGTCCTCGAGATTTGGTTGCTCAGGGAACAAGTATGAATATTCTAACTTAAGGAAATCGTTTCCAACTCATGTATCCTTTTTTCCTTTATATTATGTTCCCATGAAATTTCATCTGAGTGACTGCGTGACTCTGGGGTGGTTTGCTTCACTGTATCCATATGCTGATGGGCCTTACCTCATATGTTACTTTGACTCCCATTTCTTTTATAGCTGCCGGCTTAACAGGGTGCATTAGATTATCATGACTGCAATATATGCCTGTCTCACAAGTCCGAGAGTTGTTTTTGATGGATGTGTCACACTGACCACATTCCATGGAGTTTTGAACAACTTTCTTGGTGGACACAAAGTATCTTACTCCTTGTAGTGGGTTGCTCAAATTGTTGCATATCCCTCTAGGTTCAACACAGTGTTGTGAATCATACTGTTCTCCTGGCGGAATCTGACTTCTTGCAGGTATCCCTGAATCATTTTGGCTAGCTCCACTGTCTTGAGTATTATATCCGTACCAAAGATTTGACTGTCGCCTGTCGTGACCAGCATAAAGGTGTACGACCTTATAACTAGAGCATCTCGAAACTTGACGGGCGGAGGTTCCGGCAGGCTATCCTTTAACTGATTCCCATATGCGAGGGCACATGATTTGAGAATATTGTTCAACATTCTGATTAATCATTCTGTCGGTATATCCATGTGAATCATGCAACAATTATCATCTCTTTATCCTCATCTCCTGACATGGTAACATCGTTTAAATGGCAGGTTCATTGTGTCTCAAGTTTTAACCGTAGGGAACTGATCATCCGAACCCTTGCAAGAAATTTGCAAATAAATCAGTAGCCACCAGAACGGTCTTTACAACTCAGATCTGGGACATTACTGAAATAACTCAACCACGACTCAAAACGGCCGAAAAGCAGCTCAGAGCATGAGACCGTGTTAATAAGAAAGTGGCAGTTCCCTAAGATGGTTGGAAAGCAGCTCAGAGCATAGGGCCACTGTCACACAAAAAACTCAACAGTTGTACGAGACGGCCGGAAGCAGCTCAGAACTCGTGACAGTTGTTGAATAGAGAGAATTAAAGTCGGCATCCACCCCAGACAGCCAAAAGCAGCTCAGAACACAGGCGTGGTGCCGTCACCGGAGAAAAGTAGACAAGGGCTCATCAAGATCATATACCAGGTTCATAGGTACTTGTACAGAGCTCACTGTTGTCGTCAATCTTCATAGTCCTTTGTCACATTGAGGTGTATAACTGGCTTCCTTCTTTCAACAATACTCATGTGGTTGTCAGATTCTATTTTTATCATCATTCGAGTGACTTGCAAGACCTTGGTTGTATGCTCACAATGAATGCATGTGTAGCTGAGCATTCGGTTTCTGAGGGAGACACTTGTGTCTAGACTGGCTCGTGTTCCTGACCAAACTGTTGTGGATCTGATTTTTAAGGTGCGCTGCCATATGCTGCCAACTCACTGTGTAATACCTTGTACCAGTGCCATACTAAGGAAGCTTGTGCTGAAAGCCATCGCACTGAGGAAGACTTAACAGCTTGTGCTCGAAGCTTTCGTTAGACAGCTTGCTAAAGAAGGTTGGGTACCGTACTTCAGAAGCTTCCCCCCTTAAAGACTTGATGGGGAAGACTGGGTTCCTTATGTCGGAAGCGTTTGCGGTGGCTTACTGAGGAAGACGGAGTATCTTGTGCTGGAAGTCATCCACATAGCGTACCGAGGAAGACCGAGGAGACTTGCATTGTAAGCTTCTCTGTTAGCTTGCGAGGGAAGACTGGGTTGCTTATACCAGAAGCTTCTATCTGAAATATGTTGACTCAATGCCGTAAATATATACCCTTTAATATTTCTGTTGTCGGTCACTTGTATGAAAGGGGTTGTTCGAGTATCCTCCTTGCTGAGTGTTGGGTACATGGCATATTTTGGCTGGTTTCCGGGTACAGCATGTTTCAACATTGTACTCATAATAGAATCAATCCTTGCATATGAACCATACCTTTTATAACATACTGTTGGTTTTGCACCCAATGCTGTCTTCCGTCTGATTCCATCATTACTGCTATGAATATTTTGCACACTCAGGTAGACGTGAAGCTGATTATCCAGTCAGGATATCCTTTGCATTCAGACCAGATATTCCCAATATAATGCAGTCGGCTGAGAATTCCATAATGTTGCTGAGCTCTCAAATATTTATCTCCTTACTGACTCTTCGGGTCCGGTGTCGGTTGATGAGCAACTTTAGTAAGGGGAAAATAATGCAACACCAAGGGCCCAAAGAAATAAACAAAAGAAACGAATGAAACAAAAGCACACAAGGCATACAAATAATATTATAATCAAGCAACATCACACATTACTGCTACTCACAACAATAATATGCATGCATACTTAAGCACACAGATCTCGCAAAAACTCCGGTATTACGGTCTAATATGTTGTGGCGGTGTGCACGAAAGTGAATCCAAGTGTGGAAGGAGTTGGTGTAAACAAGGTTACACCAAGTGCTGGCTTAACACCGGTCGCATCTAGGTGGACACGGAGGTGAGGACAGACTTGGTGATCATGTGGCAAAACACGGAGGTCACGACCACACCATCATCAAGCGTATGGAAGGGAACCATACACGTCCAAAGAATGGGGTGGCAGGGTAGGATAGTGGTGGAAAACCGGGCTTGCTGGCATTGCCCCTTTTCTGATAGCAAAGATCAGTAAGGGTTGCCGAAGTGGCGAGTGGGATGACACGATTCGGGATAGAAACATGGCTATCACCGAAACGATAGGGGTGACTGGCGGAAGGATATGGATGGAATACCTGCAAATGGTGTCTGGAACACTTGGTACCTCGGCATCACTCCATTGGGACAGAGATGACGCCAAACACCGAAGAGCAGGTATGCAAAACTAGAGGGGTGCAGGTAGTGGATCGAAACCGATGCCACCTACACTCACAAGATTAACCGTTAGCGACAAGATAATGAGTCTATATGCATGCTATGCGACAAACAAATGCAACAATCAAATGCAGAAAACCGACTAGGTTCTATACTACCGTTTTCTAACGCTCGTGCGGACTAGGGCGTCCTACAGCCAGACCTGCTCTGATACCAAGCCTTGTGGCACCCCGGTCCAAAGAGACCGGAACGCCCCATATTCCAGCCCAGAGATCAAGGTAAGTCTTCTGGAATACGGCACTGCTTGGCATAGAACAAATCAGCTCTTTATTACAATCGATAGGGGTACAAGGGAATTACAGCGGCACGACGACACTACGCCTGCCAAGATTGCTCTATGCAAGCAGCAGAACAACACATAGCAGCGGAATAACTACTAGCAGCGGAACAACGACGACGGTGATGGACTCCACTCCGTAGGGACTCTGGCTGGAACGCTTATCCTAGCTCGCAAACTCAAGATCCTCGGCAAACAAGCAAGCAGACAAGGCATGACCTGCAAACTGGCATGACACGCCAGGTCAGTACATTGAATGTACTTGCAAGCTCACAGCAACCAAAGCAATCAAGACAAACAATAGCATGGCAATTATTGGTTACTTAGCAAGGATGAACATGATACAACTAGAGCAACATGGATGGACATGGTGAACAAGATAGCACTAGAACAATACCAGATGAGCATGGCATGAACATATGATGATACTAGCATGCAACATGTTAACAATATCATGCACCAACTTACTCTGTTCGGGGTTACCTCGTAACCACCACATGAATCACTTACCATCATGGTCATCACACGATCACCTCAGGATCAAATCAAGCTTGGTATTAACAATACCATAGTAATTATTACATGACCACAAGGAGCTTGACCTTTACCCTTGATTCTCGCATAACACCTTAAACCTCAACCATCTTCGGTATCCTCGATACCACTGTGATCCTCTCGCGATCACATAAATATCAACCAACTTCTTTCCTTATCGAACCAGTGTTATTATTAAGCAGGTTATTATTACTGTTGACCCATAGTGTGACCTACTACGAACTGGGCCCATATCCACGGGCGTGGCTATCGATAGATTATACACACTCTGTAGAGGTTAGCACACTGTACCCACACCACGGAAACCAAGGCCTCGTGCTCCCATTTGGGTGGACCAACGGCGTTCCGACAAAACTGATCTATTACCATGACACTCTCCCGGCCACTCCGACAAACTCCCCTTTGGGCTAAGTCATGGGTGGCCCCGATGTCACCTCGTGACATCCAACGGCCACCGTCGTGGCAAAACAAAACAGTCCCAAACGGGGACAACCCGGGTACAACAACAACGGGCACACAAGGCTTATGTCCGCCAACCTGATCAGGGTAGCGCGCGCCCATAACCTTCCCTAGTTGGAGGCACCGACGAGAGGCACGACAATAGACCGCATTAGGGCCTTCCCATAAAGGCAAATGTGGCTACACTGGTTAGTTCAATTTCGATGGCACTATGACTTAGCCAACAGGTGTTCAAGTTTAATTATTGTCCGGTTAAACTTGAACGCAAAAGATGCTGAGTCATAATATGATGAAATAATAATGCACATGAGCATGATATTAACATAAGCATGGAGGAGCAACATAACCATATGAATCACTAGCATCAATAATAATGCAACACTTAGACTACTAGATGCAGATGAACATGGCATCATGATCATATATAACACAGGTACTTCCATAACAGACGATAATAATGCATCGAAGAACATCACTATCACCATCATGTACTACCAACCAACATGACATAAGAGAATAATACTAGCAAGTAGCACATACTAACAAGGTGCATAAGGGCATAGCATGAAGATGAACATGGATCCGCAATCATAACCGAAACAGCAATAGCAGTAGTTAAAGGAGCAAACATTTATTAAATATTCAAGTGGAAACCATGGCTACTGCAAATCCATCATGCAAGTGGCTGTCGTGGCTTGCCTGGGGTTGCCGGATACTCCGGGGAGAGGTGCGGTGAAGTCACAGGATGATTCGCTGGACGCTTCACTCTCGGCGGGGACTGAGAAGGGCAAGGGTATAAAGGTCATTTTCATAGTGGGACCACCTAGTGAAAATGATACCAACGGATAGAGCTCGACGAGATGAAGAAGTAGGCTTTGGAATCACCTCACTTGGTGTTGTGGTTGAAAAGATATAGCCAGATGAAACTCAGGGACCAATCTGTAAAAAGAACTCTACAAACAGGTCCCTAGCTGGTTTAACAGATCGCGCCTTCTGGAGAAATACGCTTTCACTGCACAGAAAACACATTCCGCGAAAGTCGTGTCTACTTATCCAGCGTGGCAGTGGCGGGGCCGGGCTCTGGGTCGATGACAGGTGGGTCCCGCCAGCTCTCTCTCTCTCTCCTCCCTCCTCTTCCTTCTTCTTCCTGACGTGGCGCACGGGAGGGACGAAGCCGGCCGGCCCCGACGAGGATTCCGGGTAGCTCCAGCCATGGTTCTCGTTGGCCGACCTACCGGAGAGCTCAGCATGGAGCCGCGCTTCCCGTGGCATAGGGTAAGGCCACCGAGGACGGCTTGGCTGAGCGGGGCGACTGCCGCGGCGGACGGCGGCAACGGGCAATGGTGGACAGAGGGATTTGGGCCGCCGAAGATCGAGGCGAGGAGCTGGACGGGTCCGCCGATGATCGAGATGGGCTCTGGAGGTGGGGAGAAAGAGAGGGGAGGCCTAGCTCGCCGGAATCGAAGGAGACAGGGGCGGCGGCCGTGGCGGCGACGGAGGTCGAGGACGAGCTGCCGGGCTTAGGTGAGTAGCTAGGGAGGGTTAAGGGAGGATGGTGGAGCTGCTGGTGAGGTCGAGGCAACGCGGGGTGGGCTATATATAGCCGGGGCAACGCAGTGCCGCCGCGGACGCGTGGCCGGGGCTCGGGCATGCCCGCGTACGCGTGTGCACACCTGCACGATGGACGGAAGGCGACGAGGAGGAGCAGAGGGCAGTCTCACGGGGCAGAAGAGGTCGAGGAGCACAGGGAAGAAACAGCCAGAGAAGGAAGATGACGGCCGACTACAGTTCGTCTGTGGGCGCGCGGCGATGAGCGCCAGCGAGCGAGCTGCAGGAGGGGGAGAGGGGTCCAGGGGGACGGAGGCGGCACGGGGGAGCTGTTGGACATGGTTGGGCTCGCAAGAACAGCGAGCAGAGCAGGGGCCCGAAGCAAACGACACGCAGCTCGCGTCCATGGCATGCCAAAAGAGGTGGTCACCACGTGCACTGGTGCACATAGTGCAAGATGGTCGGCCAATTTATGTCAAGGACACAAGGGAGGTAGAGCTAGTTGCCAAGGAAGAAGAAACCAAGTATAGTTGGCACTGTGTGATCACAGGGAGCAAGAAACCAAATGCACAGCAAGGTGTTTGTTGCTGGCTGTGGCTCACTGGCTTGGAGATAAAGGCTGAGATTTGACTGGGTTTGTTCACTTTCTAAGGTGATTAAGATGGCAAGGTTTCATCTCAAGAGGAGGGGTTTAGCTAGTGCTTGCTGTACAAACCACCAGACTGGACAGAAATACAAATTATGAAGTAGCACTCACATATCATGTTGGATTGAGCTGAATTTTGGAGGATATGATTTATATGGGCGTATGAAGACTCCGTAAAATTTTCATGTCATTTGGAAATACCAAAATGGTACTTGCTTCACAGAGCTTCAATCTAGACAGAAACTTAGAAAATTTGCACAAGGCAAATGGCTAGATAGAATGATCCCAAATTTGTTGGAGAGAGTATATATGGGTAGGAGCATGCCCTGGTATATTTTCAGCAAAAATGAAGAAATATAAAATATAGTTGCTTCACATCCTGAAAATCTGACCAGAAAACAAGATTTGATGCTGAGCTCACATAGAGTGATGACATGATCCCAAATCTTGAGGAGAGTGATTACTTGATCATATGAAGGACCTTGCAAAATTTCAACTCATTTGGATTACCCTAGCTAGTACTTCCTTCACAAAGGCTTCCCTCAGACAGGAACTTTGGAAATTTGCTGAGGAAGGTTCACTAGGCAAATTGAGTTGAATTTTGTCATGCGGCCATGATATGGATAGGAAAGAGTTCCCAAAAATTTGGGGTCAATCAAGAAAAGATAAATGACACTTCCTTCTCAAAAAGCCACTTAGGAAAGAATGGGAAAAGGAATATTTGTGAATTATCTTAGATGATGCCAAGGAAGGGTTTTGACATATCTGAGGAAGATATGACCCAAAAAAATTATGAGAATTATTTGGGAATTTTGGGAGTGACAGAAATATAGGTTGTTTCACACCCTAGGGCAAAAAGGATTATTCCTTTAATAGAAAAAGGAATATTCCCAATAAAAAGAATATTGGGATTGGGCTAAGATGAAAATGACAAGGTCTTGAGATGGTTTTGAGGATGACAAGCCACTTGGGAGCCTGAGAAGAGATGCTCTTCCCATGTTTCAGGACCACAGAGCCACAGAAAAGCAATTCAAATAAAAAATTTAAATAAATCCAAAAGAAAAAGAAAGGGCCAAAAATCAGGGTGTGACAAACATGATACGATATCTACCTATATGTTACTCTAACCCTCTCTATCTTCTTTAATTCTTTGCTACATCAGCATACTTGCTATTTCCGAGTGCATGATACCGGCTATGATACCACCACTATGGCCATCCTTATAGTGGGGAGTATCATATACTAGTATCATGCATATGATACTAGTGTATGATACTATGTACCTTCATAGTGCGTAGTATCATAGAGTAGTATCTAGATGACCGTATTTATGGCCATGCATGACACAAAGTAGTATAGCATTTATTATGTTACGGTATCTACCTATCTTACTCTAACCCACTCTCCCTTCTTTAATTCCTTGCCACATCATCATATTTGCTATTCCCGAGTGCATGATACCGGCTATGATACCCCCACTATGGCCAGCCTTAGCAAAGAAGGTGTACAAATCATTTGTGCGTTGCTTTGCAAGTTTTCATCCGTTTGTCTGAGAAGCGGGGAGAAGTTTCAAACATTTCGGCCGCGAGGTGCGGCCACTGGCGTAGGCCTAGTTGGTATTTTAATTAACGGAAATTCAGATGGAGTCCGGACATCATCAAAATCGATGTGTGCCCGTGGCGTGCTCTCACGACCCCGTGGAAAAAATTTGGTAAAGTTTGGCACAAGTTTTGATGATCGCTCCTTCCAAACCGGAGCATCTCACATGAATGATCATGGTTTCCAAAAGGAGAAGTGTCAATTCAAACTCCAGTGGCCGGTGACTTCATCGTTTGGCCACATAAAAATTTCCACGGTACGCAATCACCATTATACCACGGGTTTGATTTTCTGGTGCATTTCACGTATCGTTAGCTATATTTAAGACATTTTTTGAGTTTAACATGCATTTTGTGCATAAAAATAAAATTACAACTTGAACTGCATTTGCTGTCGAAAGGGATGAGGATTGTCGTTCGATCTGGGAGCATCCAACGGTGCAGATGTACGATTCGTGGGGTTTGGGTTCTGGCCAATCAGAAAGCACGACTCAGATCGCGCGCGGGGTTTGGTCGGCACATGGCTTTCATGAACGAACCGTGTGCTATTCGCAAAACAAATTGCATATCTTTTGTTCACACATACTAGAGTGAGATCAATTGAGTGTTCTACCTCTATGGTATAATAATAATAATAATAATAATAATAAACAGTTCATATTCATTGCCTGAGCTGACAACATATCAAGGTCAACATATTAATGGTTCTTGCATCAATAGAAAACCGGGCATAACTCACAAATTCAGTACACACGACAGTTCTAAGTTGAACGGATTAAGTTGCAGGGTAGGCATACAGACTAGTCTTACGTCTTAATTCCCATGTACATGGGGGAACTGGGATCATTACGTTGACCCCAAATGAACTTGGGTTTTCTGATGATTTTACGCTTCTCTGTTACATGAGTGCGTGATCCCTTGGCTGGTAACTCAGCAAATTCATCGTACTCATCCTCATCGGCAACATCCTTGACACCCAGTACCCTCCTCTTCCCATGCATCACTACATGGCAGTTCTTATGCAAGGGGTCTTCCGCATAGGAAATTTGGGTAGCATCGCTGGCAAGAATGAACGGGTCCGCGTGATATGCCATCGTTGTCCTGTTAACAAAGGTCTTCCTGTAATCATCAACCTTTACATGACCAAGAGGGATCCATGCGCACCTGAATAATGCCACCTTAACTTTCACATAGTTAAGCTCCCAAATCTCTTTGATGGTTCCATAGTATACCCTTTTATCAGCTTCATCTACAGTCATGCATTCTATTCGAACAGAGCTGTTCTGATATGAGGTCTTCTCATCACGTTCCTTAGTGTAGAATGTGTATCCATTTATGTCATATGCTTGGTACGTCAACACCGTAGGTGATGCCTTTTGTGCCAACCACGTAGCAATGTCATTGATGGATCCTTGTGCCAAATGATTCTTTGGCCATTCGGCGTAGTTCTTAGTGTGCTCCTTCATCTCCACATCTGATGAAGGCACCATTGGTAAGAAGCTTTGGCGTATCTCTGCCAAGTGTTCTTCAGCATAAGCGCTGAGAACTGGGCTGTTAAGCAGTACCGTCAAATGGGCTTTCTCTGCCAATTCTCCGGGTGTAGCCATTTGCGTGCCAGCAAGGACTGGCTTACCTTTCAGCCTTCCCTCGTGGCGAGAGAGGGGCAAACCTATAGGTCTTTGTTTCATGTATTCGGTGCAAAACTCAACCACCTCCTCCACGGTATAACCTTGTAGGATGCTTGCCTCTGAATGGTTTCAGTTCCGACAATAGCGCTTCAGTATTCCCATGAACCGCTCGAAGGGATACATGTTGCGAAGAAATGCAGGACCACAATGCTTTATCTCGTCGACAAGGTGCACAGTGAGATGGACCATGACATCAAAGAATGACGGTGGGAAAAACATCTCTAGGTTGGACAATATTCTTGCAATATCATCTTGCATATGATCCAACTCTTCAGGATCTACAACTTTCTGCCATAGTTGGTTGAAGAAATCACAGAGCTCAGTGAGTGTGTTTCTTATATCTTTGTCCATCAGATTCCTGATGGCCACCGGGAGGATTTGTGTCAACAGTACATGGCAATCATGTGACTTCATGTGTCCCAACTTCATTTTACCTGAGCTCACATCCACGAGACTTCAAATGTTTGCAGAGTAGGAAGAGGGTGTCTTGACTGACAACAAATATGTGAAGAACTGTGTTGCTTCTTTTGTACTGAAATTGTAACTCTGGCGAGCTTTGATCAATTTGTCATCATCTTCTACTTCACTCTTGTGTTTTGATTGATCAGCAAGCATATCGAGCCGTGCACCATCACCATCCTTTGTTTTACCTTTAATCTTGAGCAGAGTACCAAGGATGCTTTCACATACATTCTTCTCTACGTGCATGACATCGATGCAGTGACGTACACGTAGAATCTCCCAGTAAGTTAATTTCCAGAACACCGATTTCTTCTTAAACACTTGACCCTTGGGTGTGTGTTTCACCGTCAAAGCGTGCTTCTTGCCAAGCACAACATTAATTTGTTTAGCCATCTTGTGGACCACCTCCATATCATAGGGTCTTGGGCCCACATCTACCTCTGCCGTACCATCAAATTCAGCTTTCATCTTTCGGTATGGGTGATTTCTCTGTAAGAACCTACGATGACGCAAATACACGGTTTTGCGCGAGTTGGGAAGAAATCTGCTAGCTGTCCTATCCATGCATGTGACACACCCTACATCTCCCTTTTTTTCTGCCCCGATGTGTTGCCTAATGCTAGCATATCTTGAATGGTGTGCACCAGCATCGCATGTAGATCGAAAATCTCCTTTTTGTAAGCATCATAACATTTTACAGCAGGCGCATCTATCCACACTGTCAGCAGTTCTTCTACCAGTAGCTGAAAGTAAATGTCGATGTCATTTCCAGGTTGCTTCGGGCCTTGGATAATCATTGACATCATAATGTATTTTTTCTTCATACACAACCAAGGAGCTAGGTTATATATGCACAGAAGCACCGACCATGTGCTGTGATTGGTGCTGATATCGCCAAAAGGATTCACCCCGTCAGTACACTCCCCGAGCCTTATACTTCTAGGATCCTTGGAAAAGTCTTGAAACTTGTTGTCGATTAATTCCCACTGAGCCCCATCTTTCGGGTGCCTCATATATTTATCCGCAGTTCGCTCATCATGATGCCACCGCAACCTATTTGTCTCTGTAGGGTTTGCAAACAAACGCCTCAACCTTGGAATTAAAGGCAAGTACCAAACAACCTTGAATGGGATTCCTGTCTTGATATCGTCGTCCAATTTGTACTTGTCCTTTGCTCTCCTGCGCTTGTATCGTGCATGCTTGCATATGGGACATGCACGCAAATCTTTGTACTCACCACGGTACAATATACAATCATTCAAGCGTGTATCTTATGTACTTCAATTTCCAATGGGAAAACAATTTTCTTCACTTCATTCATGCTTCTGGGGAGCACATTATCTTTCGGAAGAATTTCTTTGAAAAGACCTAACATCTCTGTGAAGCCCTTGTTTGATAGACCATTTGCTGCTTTAAATCTGAGAAGCGCCAGGGTGGCACTCAACTTGGAATATTTCTTTTTGCAACCTGGATACAATTCTTTCTTGAAGTCCGCATCAATGGTTGGCAGATCCTTGTACCCAATCATATCCTTTTTTGGGCCCTTGAAATTTGCAATCATAGCAGCAAAATCTGGCATATCAAGATCGTCGTCATCTGCGTCGGTGTCTTGGTTTTCCAGTAGGTGTGTCGGCTTTCCGGTGTTCCATTGTTAGCTTGACGCCTCTGCCTTGATGTTAGATTCAACATCCATGTCACACTGATCGGGGTTTGGCATCTCGCGGCCCTGGGTATATTCATCCATGACCTGCTCTTCACCGTGTCTGGTCCAACGTGTATATCCATCCATGAATCCCCGAGAGGCTAAGTGCCACTGGACATCTGCAACTTCACATGACTCTGTATTGGCACAATGAGTACATGGACACAGGATGTAATCCGCATCACCAATTCTCCTCTTTGTACTTTCAGCCAAATTCATGAACTCTGTCACGCCACTGATAAAATATGCGGTTCTTCGATTCTTCATCCATTCAGATCGTTCCATCTGCACCACACGAATGGTAATTAAAAACAAAACAACAACATTACTACATGGATTAACTGATGCCCAAAGATGCGTGCATAAATCACAAGGTTTTATTTTCAAAATTACTGAGGGTGCTCCATATTGTTATCCAGACGTGCAATGACAAAAATTAATGGCCAGTCAATTTACACGTAGAGTACTACAGCACTACCCTTAGGAATTGAATACCTTAATTAAGTCACTCACAAAAAGAATACCTTAATTAATTAGCCACGCGGAGACCTCCACCCAGCAGATAGAGAAGCGCTATGCGGCAGCACACCGAGACAGCAGGGTCGAGGAGCAAAGCTTAGTGCGGCTGCCACCTGAAGTTCGACCTCCACTATCCCGCCATCGACCGCGATGGATGTGCTCCAATCACGCCGCCACCGACCTCGATGGTTGAGCTCCTCCTATCTCCCGCCGCAGACTGAGGATTGACCTCCCTTGACGCCGCCACCGCCCACCGACCGAGGATTGGACTCTTCTTTAGTAGCCACTGCCTAGGCCACCGCCGCCATCTCTATCTGCAGAGCGACTGTTTTATTTTTTGACGGATATCCGTAGAGCGGCTGTTTACACGGTATCACTGTAACTCAATTATATGTACAAGGTAGTACATCACATACGGTTATGTAACGGCAACCATGTCTCACCTACGTTGTCTTCTCACATGGTTTGGTGCGGAAATCGTGTGTGAAGTTGTAATACCTAACACAAACGACATGTATAAACAGTGTGCCGTATACAACATATAGTGCCATAAGTAGTTCCCGACCATTAGCTTATCCCCACAGTTTCCCCATTTCCCCCAAATCCCTAGATAGCCTCTAAATTCCCTCGCGTGGCGCTGACATTGGGGGAATGCGGACGAGTGGTGTTGATGGTTTCGGTGCGGCTGCTCATGCTTGTATCACACCACGACGGTGGTCGCCGCCGAGCACTTGCCTAAGGTCATCAGAAGGCAAGTGTACTACGGATCTGAATCATCCTGTCAGGTTCCAATCTATCCCGGTCTTTTTTAGAATGTTCAAAGTAGCTCCTTGCTGAATCTGTCCTGAATGACCCCCCACCAGGAAAGCGATCTGCCGCCGGATTCGGAGCATGACTCCAGACTCCCGCAACACGAGTTCGACTCCGAGTTTTGCGCCACCGAGAAGTACCAAAAGCTAAGTTGTGTGCACGGGCTCCCGCTCGATGAGTATGCATGGAGGGATTCGACATTGGCAGGCGGTTTCTCAGTTGCCCCTTAGAGGTTAATGCTAAGTTCATCATTTTACTTGAGTTAATGCCACCGCTCATCCTGAATACTATTTAACATTGGCAGGGATATGAGGCTTGTGCCTTTGTTAACTGGCTGGATGAAGAATGGCATGGCAGGGCTTAGAGTGTTATCACCAAGCTCGTAGAAGATAACGTAAAGCTGAAGAAGAAACTGGCTGATCTGGAATGTACAATCAGTACGATGAAGCAAGAAAGAATCAATCACAGGCAACAGATGAAAGAAAGAGACAAGAAGGAACTAGCATGTGTAGTTGTGGTTGTCTCATTAGCCATGTTCTATGCGCTATTTGCAATGATGATTAGGGGTTTTGTTTGACAGTATTGCTAAAGCACATCTAGATGTGCTCTAAGTAATGCACATCTAGGTCCTATGCCATTGATGTTACGCAAAGATTCGTGCAGATATTTTCCTTTGTCTTTTTTTCTTTTCCTTTGTAGTTTGATTATTACTGGCTTCATCAATAAGAAGAGCTCAATGTATTGCTTGCCAACTGTCCTACTCTGTTCGTACCGGTACCGGTGCATAATCCCAAAACTCGTTCCTTGTTTTTGTCCTGAAAAAAGAAATAAACCAATAGGAGTCTTGCGCAACCCCGGGAATTTGGAGCGACTAGGTACAAATAATTGCGGTTGATTATATCAGCGGTTAGATAATACATCAACCCCCGCTTCAATTGGCATTTCCTCTTCTCTGCATACCCCGCTTTAGTGTCCACCGGCAGGCCACGCTACACACTTGCACACACTCTGCAATCTCGCTTTCTTGCGGTTTTTATATGACCGCAGCCATGTCGAGCGACAGCGAGGACGATAGTTCGGCCAGCAGTCTGGCGCCCGATGATAGGTCAACATCGGAATCATCCCGCTCGTCTTCCATGAGTCCGGCGTCGAGCCCAGACCTTGATTATATCCGGATCATGGAAGGGACGCCGCCTCCGGAGTCGTCAGATGACAACCAGACGAACGAGGAGCCGTCGGAGGATGAAGAAGAGGATGACGATGATGATGAGGAGGAGGACGACGACAACAAAAATGACGATGATGACGGCGGCGGCGATGAAAAGCCAACGGTCAGCGGCAAGAAGCGTCCTCGCCAAGACGATGTCGCGGGGCCATCCAACAACAACAACAAGAAGAAGGACTAAATTAAGCAGACTGTATATATCTCTGTTTCCGTTCGCTCATATTAATTTGTTATCTCTGTTTATCCTGTCAATCTCATTGCAGACGGTTAGTAATACGTATTCGACAGAGATCATCTACATTATCACCCACGGGTTGGTTTGTTGAATTGTGTGCCCTGATGAGCACACAATTCACAAAAAAAGACCGTATGGGCTGTCTATAATGATCGCACACAATTCTTATTACCGACCTGTTTGCCGGATATCACACACATCTTGTTACGCCGAATCATTTGTGTTCACCTTGATCATCGCAAACGGTTCATCGGAGCGAACTGTATGCCGTATATCGCACACACCTTGATCTGGCTGCCCGATTCTGTTGTTCTGTCTCATCGCAAATAGTTCGTATGGATCAACCGTATGCCCCGCATCGCACACGCAACTAAAATCTGAACCGTGTTTGATGTATCATTCATCGCAAACGTTTTGCATCTTTTTCGACGGTTTTTTACATCACCATTTGCGATTAATGCATCGCACACAGTTTTGTCAAAGGGTCTATGATCATAGTGTCGCGTTAGCAGCATCCTGCAGTAGTGATTGGCCACCCCCTACCGCTTCATGAGCGGCACGAGCACACAAAAAGGAAATTCATTTTGAAAATTAGAGATGGCACATACAAATTTGCTTAGAATGGCACGGGAATACCGCATATAGGTAGGTATGGTGGATTCAAATGGCAAAACTGGGTTTAAAGATTTTGGATGCACAAGTAGTATTTCTACTTAGTACAAGTGGAGGCTAGCAAAAAGATTGAGAAGCAACCAACCAAGAAACAAAAAATCACATAAGTGAGCATTAAGCATAACTAACACCGAATAATGCACCACAAGTAGGATGTAATTTCATTGCATAACTATTGACTTTCGTGCTTGCATAGTGAGGGAGTCATGGACTAAGGGATCCTCGGGGTGCCGGCCCATTGAACATGGGTCAGACTGAAGAAGCCGTATAGTGACGGGAGATCTATGAAGCCGTGGTGTGCCCTCCAAGTCAAGAATGCGCAGGATCTCTTTATCCCTTATTGTAATCTATCTTCGGTAACCCTAACCCTACTGGTGTCTATATAAACCGAGGGTTGTAGTCTTTAGGGCAAGAGCTATATTCATCACCTCATCACCTTAGGGTTTAGCTCATGCTGATCTCGAGGTAGATCTACTCTGTAAACATACTATACATCCAATACAATCAAGCAGGACGTAGGGTATTACCTCTTTGAGAGGGCCCGAACCTGGGTAAACATCGTGTTCATCGTCCCTTGTTCCCCATCGACCTTAGATCCACAGCTCGGGACCCCCTACCCCGAGGTCTTCCGGTTTTTGATACCGACATTGGTGCTTTCATTGAGAGTTCCGCTGTGGGGCCGCCCAAAGGATTGATGGCTCGCCTGATCATAGGAGAAGGCATCGGATCCGGGGACTTCTTCGTCCCCGGTCAACCCTCCGCGTTCGGCAGCATCGTACTGCATGCCGACCCGACTGGTCATTTGGATCAGATTGACAACTTGGCTCCCGAACACTGAATTCGATTCGGTAATCTGGAATACGTTGCGGATACACGGGGCGATCTGGTCTTTGCCGGATTCACTACCCCCTTCCGCACCCTCGCAGGCCTCGCCATGCCCGCTCTGGAGTCCTCCTCCAATCCGATCTACGGATCGGCCCCCACCCTCCAAACAGTTTTGGGCCAGGAGGGCTCCGCCTCAAGCGGGGGCTAGACTCCACCTTCGGCCGAATCCATCATGTCTGTAGAGGGCATATCCTCGGCCTTCGAGGCAGAATCAGGATGCGGAAGCCAAGAGTCAATCTCGGCTGGACCGCTCCCTCACAACGCTCCTCTGGCCTTGAGCCCTTATGACAAAGCGGCAGCCGATGGCCAGGGGTCACCCCGGCCCAAAGCAGCTCGATCTCGAACCCCAGTGCGGAAACCACACACAAAAACCATGCACCGGACTCCGAGTTCAGCTCGTCCCGTGGAAACCAAGGATCGTCAACCCTCGCTATGTTAAACGAGGCGCTAGACCGAATCCAGAAAATGACCATCCAGGAAGACCTGCCCTCCGGCCACAATCATCAACCCTTCGAGGCGTACCACAGGGATTTTACGACCCACCCACCACCCACTTGGTAGCCACTGTCGACGACTTAACCGATATGCTAGATTATAATTCGGAAAATACCGAATACATGGATGAGGATGGCAGAGCCACGGCTAACACCGATGTCGCTCCCCCCGTCACCGGCCACTGGTCAACCATGTCCACCTATGATATTTACATGGTGGACACCCCCAAGGGCGGCGATGGCACTCCCAAATAGGACCGAGACAAGCATGGAGATGAGCCGCCTAAACGCCAAAGGCAGCGCCGTTGATCAAAGCCACGTTGAAGCCATGTGAGCAACATGGACTCTGCAGAAAACGGCACCGTAAATAATACGGATGACCTCGCCGGAGCTGCAGCCAACAAACATCATCAGGATGACCCCGCGGGGCAGGAGGACTCGCTCAACCCAGAAAACCCCGACGACTCCGAAGATAGCATATACCTCCCACTCTCTGAAGAGGAGGCCAGTCTCGGGGACGACGATTTCATCATCCCCGAAGAACCACTGGAGCAGGAACGGTTCAAACGGAGGCTTTTAGCCACCGCCCGCAGCCTGAAGAAACAAAAATGTAGAATCAAGGTCTAATAGGACACCCTCAATGACCGATGGACCGAAGTCCTAGCCGCCGAAGAAGGGTACGGTCGCGAACAGCCAATCAAAAGTTATCCCAAGCGAAGACTACTGCCGCAGTTCGACAACGAGGCTGTAGAGCCAACACGTTCGACATATACCGAACAGCCGGACCGCCCCCCTAGAGGGCGGGACAGAGAAGCTGATGAGGCCGAGCACCCAGCCGCCCCACCTCGCCATTACGGCAAGGATCAAGTGTGGCCCACCTATGAGTACGACCTCCGCCATGACCTAGACGCTCGAGGAGGCCGTACCAGGTCCATCTATGGACCCAGAGAAGACCCGCCCGCTTACTGGGAAGGATACTATGATCGGCTAAACCAAAATGATAGAATCCGGGAGCAGCAGCGGACTCGGAGGGCCGAAGACCTCCGATGTGATGTAGCCCGAGTTCGGGGCGCCGCACACCCCCTGTGCTTCACAGACAGGGTAATGCAACACCAATTCCCGGAAGGCTTCAAGCCTGTGAACATTGAATCATACGACGGAACCACGGACCCGGCCGTATGGATAGAAGATTTCCTCCTCCACATTCACATGGCGCAAGGAGACGACCTTCACGCCATTAAATATCTGCCACTAAAACTTAAAGGTCTGGCTCAACACTGGTTGAATAGCCTTCCCGAAGACTCTATAGGCTGTTGGGAAGAGCTTGAGGACACTTTTCGAGCGAACTTTCAGGGCACCTATGTCCGACCTCCGGACGCTAACGACCTAAATCGCATCACACAGCAGCCCGGAGAATCTGCCCGGCAATTTTGGAACCGATTCTTGACCAAGAAAAACCAAATTGTCGACTGTCCGGATGCCGAAGCCTTGGCTGCTTTCAAGCATAGTGTCAAGGATGAATGGCTCGTAAGACAGCTCGGCCAGGACAAGCCAAGAACTATGGCAGCCCTTACTTCTCTCATGACCCGCTTTTGCGCGGGCAAAGACAGTTGGCTCGCTCGTAAAAACGCCAACCCCGACACACCCGGTACCTCTGAGGTTCGGGACGGAAATGGAAAGCCCTGACGCAGCAAGAGTAAACGACACCACAATGACGGTGAGGGCGAGGATACGACAGTAAATGCCGGATTCCGAAACCAGAAGTCTGGACCACGAAAGAAGGCCCCTAGGGGCAACAGCGACGGCCCGTCCAGACTAGACACAATTCTGGACAGGCCTTGCCAGATCCATGGCACATCAGAGAAGCCCGCCAACCACTCCAACCATAACTGTTGGGTGATCAAACAGGCCGGCAAACTCACAGCCGAAGATCCGGGCAAAAGCCCACGGAGCAAGGACGATGACGACCCCTGCAGTCCGAATAGTGGAGGCCAGAAACCCTTCCCTTCTGAGGTCAAGACGGTGAACATGATCTACGCAGCCCATATACCAAAGAAGGAGAGGAAGCGAGCACCGCGAGACATATATTCCGTCGAGCCCGTAGTGCCAAAGTTCAATCCATGGTCAGCCTGCCCGATCACCGTCGATCGCAGGGATCACCCGACTAGTATACGCCATGGAGGGTCCGCAGCCTTAGTGCTCAACCCCATAATCGATGGATTCCACCTCACAAGAGTCCTGATGGACGGAGGTAGTAGCCTTAATCTAATATACGAAGACACAATGAGGAAGATGGGGATCGATCCGTCAAGGATCAAACCCAGTAAGACCACCTTCAAGGGGGTCATTCCGGGAGTGGAGGCCCACTGCACAGGCGCTGTGACGCTTGAAGTAGTGTTCGGCTCTCCGGACAACTTCCGAAGCGAGGACTTGATCTTCGACATTGCACCTTTTCGCAGTGGCTATCACGCCCTCCTCGGCCGAACGGCTTTTGCTAAATTCAATGTTGTCCCGCATTACGCGTACCTCAAGTTAAAGATGCCCGGTCCTTCGGGCGTCATAACTATCAACGGCAATACAGAACGCTCACTCCGGATCGAAGAGCACACTACGGCCCTCGCGGCCGAAGACCAAACCAGCCCATGTAGGTCCCGATGCCGACCCGCCGTAAAGCCCGGTGACAACAGTAAATGGGTTCGAACCTGTTCCCCATCATGGGAATCCGCATGCATTCGCCGTAAACAGGGATGCGCGCCCCACGGCACGCCCACGTTGTTCGCGCTCCATGTGCCTCGCCAGCACAATTTTGCACTCAAAATACCATGGGCATCCGTGAGGCATATATAAATAAACCCGAAGCATATGTTTGGCTAACCCGAACTTTGGAATTACCTTGTCTTCGGACAACCCGGGGACCCATTCCAGAACCCCTCCCCCAAGCACAAAGCTTCATCGGCAGGATCCTCGCCCCTCAAGGTCTCATCGAAGGTCCCAACCCCACCTCTCAGAAGCAAAGGCACAGACGTGTAGCAGGGGAAAGTGGAGGCTTTGACTCACGTGTCAAGGCCTTGCGTAAACCTTTACTCTGTAAAACTTTTTCCTTTTCTACAAATAATGCCTTCGCAGTTCGAATTGTACGGTTAGACGTCTTAAGCTTACGAGAAATAATAAAAATTCCCTTTATGGTGTTCAGTTATCCGCATCTTGCGATTGTCTATTTCCTTTTTGATTCTCCCCTCGCTCTTCGAGCAGCCCGACATGAAAATATGACCGGTTAACTAACCCAGAGCTCGATTTTCATATCAGCTCGGCACCCCAAGTTCGACACTGCTTCCCGCAGAGTGTTCGGCATCTCGGATATTGCACTATATGCATCAAGTTCCGAACTATGTCTTAGGTCAATAGTTGGGTTGCCCGGCTCTTGTGCTTGCCCCTTATGTTCCGCATGTCCGGCTAAGAGGGCAAAGGGAGAACCCCCACGATTGTACTTCTGGCTCGCCCGGTCAAGTACCTCAGGAGGAGAAAGCCGAAAACTGACCGTCATAGTAAGCGCGAGCTGATCAGCGATCCGATGACGAGGTTTGACTCGAAAAATCGTTAGCGATTCTGCCGTGTCACATGAAGGGTTCGTCTTAACACAAACCACGTGATCGAAAAGGGTAGGCATTTGCCCCCAAGTACATCACAAAACACAGGGGGCTAGTCCTTAGCCCCCACCGTCAAGCTCCTAAGGCTAAGTGAAAGCAATAAAACCGAATAGTCTGATTGCCTAGTTTTGCTCACGCGCTACCGCCTCCGGGTACCAAGACGTTGGCTAAGGGTAACAGCGCGGAGACAAAAGACCCCTTGTGACATTCACCTGGGGGCTAAAGCCAATGAATGGTAGCTTTCAGAATAAACATACGGCCGAATAGGAGTCAAAATTAAAATCACGACAATATACAATAAGTGAGGCGGACGCATCATAAAGCATAAGGTCCAATCGGTAAAAACTCAGTACAGTCATTCAAACATTACATCTTTCGAACACTGGCCCTCTATCGCCCGTGCACCAATCATCACCTGCGCAAAGTATTGCTCAGGGCGGCGATGCTCTTTTCCCTTGGGCGGAGGACCAGTGGCCATGTCCATTGGATTAATTTTCGGTCAATGCACCATGGTCTTCGTAAACGCAAGCCTCGCCCCTCAAGGCACGCTGAGCGCTTCATGGCGTCAATCCGGAGCGGCACCTCCCACAGCTTCCGCACAAGGCCGAAGTAGGTGTCCGGAATAGGCTCGGCGGGCCACAGACTGAAACAGAGGTCCTTCACGGCCAGCTCAGACATCCGATGCATCTCCATCAGCTGCTTCATTTGATCGCTGAGGAGGGGAGGACCCTCGGAATCTGGAAACTGTGACTAGAAGAGCCACTGCGTGGAGTCCTCCTCGTGAGCGGCATAATGCTCCTTGGCAGCCGCTACATTCTTCGAAAGCTCGGCGAAGACGCCTGCGGAGCGCCAGACCCGCGTCAGCAGGGTGAACCTGTTTCCTCCGAGCACACTCTGCAGTAAGTATTTCTTACCATTTGCAATTTGCCCGACCTAGCGGAGCTCTTCCCGGACAGCTCGCGCTTCAGTCCTCGCCTCCTGGAGCTCCTTCTCCGCCTTGGACAGCTAGGAGGATCGCTCCCCCTGTTCCTTCTCAATGGCTTCAAGCTTCTTGACGGCATCCTGGAGCTCCACTTGCACCTCGGTTACCCGAGCCTCTTGCTGCGCACCAGCAAGCTTGGCCTGCTCGAGCTCGGCCACCGCCTTGTCAGCGGCTGTCTTCTTGGAAGCCGCCTCTGCCTCGGCTTTCTTCAAAGCCTTTCTCAAGCCCTTGACTTCGGCGGCGGCAGCTGCAAGATAATCACAATAAAAGATCAGCATACAGTCTGGATCGTCAATATTTGGCATCAAGCAGTTGTACATCTTATCAAAGGGCTTACCTCGTGCCTCGTCAAGCCATTTGTTGACAAGGTCAAGCTCTTTATCGGAATGCTTGAGCTTCCGATCCATCTCCTCTAGTGCAGCAGCATTAGCAGTTGCGGCCAGAGAAGATGCCTGTGACATTAAAAACTTCACACCATTTCAGATAATGGCCTGTAGAACGAGATCCTCCGCAGGTTTTCTTCGCAAACCTTGCAGAGTCTTGGGGGCTACTAGAGATATGGTATACTTAAAGTAAGGACTAAATCCAATTTATGAGGAAAGACATTACTTGACTTACCTCAAAGCCTGTTCGCAGGCCTTGAACAGTGTCGTTCAGTCCGGAATGAAGGGACCGAACACCCTGTATAACCGCACTCATAAGAGTGCGGTGCTCATCGACGATGGCAGAGTTGTTCACCAACTCCGCCAGTGCGTCCGGCCAGCCCACCGCTGCCTGGGTGGAGGTGTTTGGCGTGGGCGTCGGGCCCCCAGCACCTTCCCCATCGAAAGGAGGTATTGGCTCCATTGGGGGCTCGGGAGCCGATTTTGGCAGGGGTTCGGATGATCCGGATCCCTTCCCTGTGGTAGCCAGGAGGGATGCATCCCCCTGGTCTTCAACGACCGAGGCATCGGCCTCGGCCATGGTGGCATCGACCTCCTCCCCTCGTTCGGAGGAGGAGGGGTCGTTCGTGACACCACCTCCCCAACTTCTTCGGGGATTAGAGGAGCTGCAGAACATGAGCCACTGTCTGCTAGTTTGGTGGGCAGGGACATCCCCGAAGAGGTCTCCTCGGCGGGGTGGCCACGCGGAGGGCTACACCACCAGAAAAACAATCAATCTATGTTCTACCAGGGACTACTAAAAGGATAAAGCAATTTAAAATGTCACAATATGTACCTGGCCGCTTGGGGCTTGACCCTGGGTTCCTTCTCCGAAACCTTTTTGGACGCTTCGGACTCCTTGTTGGAGTCCGAGCTGTCGGACACGACCATCTTGGGTCGGCACTGTCTCTTCCGGGCCTGAGGAGGTTGAACCTCCTCGACGTCGCTGGACGCCGCCCTCTTCTTAGAGTGCGAGGAGGCGCTTTCCTCCTCGTCCTCGTCCCCCTCCTGTGCGTACTGGGCTGCAGTGTCTCCGGACCTGCTGTCCGGACGGGCTCTGCGACGAAGGCCCTCTCGGGCCTCCGGCACCTCCGTCTTATTGCCCTTCTTGTCGGGCGCCTTGTAAGGCACCACGACCAACAACTTCTCTAGCTGCTCGGATCGGGGCCTTTCTGGCAGCGGCACTGGGCCGCTGATCTTCTCGGCCTTGGCAAGCTAGCCCTGCAAAACCCACATAAAGAGGTTCGGATCAAATTGTGTGGTGCTAATATTCGGATTCATGATAAGACAAGTGTTGCTCACCTTCCTCGGAGGGTTCGCAGCATCGATGCCGATGTCCTTCCCCTCGACCGGCCACTCCTTCTGCGGTTTGAATAGCAGACTCCACACTTTCTTGTGGGTCATGCCGAAGAGGTGTTGCACGGTGGTCGGATCTTGGGGGTCATACTCCCACATTGGCTTGGCCCTCTCCTGGCAGGGGAGGACTCGATGATGCAGCATGATCTGAATCACGTTGACCAGCTTCGCGCCGGTCTCCATTACGCTGACGACGCGCTTCTGCAGCGCCTTCAAGTCATCAGCGGACCCCCAGTCCAGGCTTTTGGTGATCCATGAGGCCAGCCTGGTAGGGGGTCCGAATCTGAATGCGGGAGCCGCCGTCCAGCCGGCTCCCCTTAGCTCGGTGATATAGAACCATTCCTTCTGCCACATTTTGACAGTGTCGACAAAGTGGCCCACCGGCCACTAGACCCATGTCAGTTTGCTGATCATGGCCCCGCCGCTGTCCGCATGATCGCCGCCGACCACCTTGGGCTTGACGTTGAACAGCTTTAGCCATAGGCCGAAGTGTGGCTGGACTCGGAGGAAGGCCTCGCAGAAGATGATAAAGGACGAGATATGGAGAGGGGAGTTGGGGGCTAGATCGTGAAAATCTAACCCATAGAAAAACATCAACCCCCTCACAAAGGGGTGCAGGGGAAATCCGACCCCCCTAAGGAAATGGGGGAGGAACACGACCCTTTCGCCCGCCCTGGGCGTAGGGACGATTTGGCCCGCTTCGGGGGCCCGATGAGCAATGTTGGCCGACAAGTAGTCAGCCTCCTTCAACTTCACGATGTCGCCATCGATGATGATGGAGGCCTCCCACTTCCCGTTGGCGCCGAATCCAGCCATGGTTGAAGGAGATGAAGTGGGATTTGCTGAGGGAGCAAGGAAAAGGGGCGCTGGAGCTCTGAAGATCTGCGTGAGCGGAAGATGGAAGAAGGCGTGGGATTCAGACTGTTGTAGCTCCCCCTTTATAGGCTGTTGACAAGCCACGAGTTCCTTTTTTCACGCCGTTGGCTTCTCCACTTCCCGATACGCTCGCAACGTTATGTGCGGGGAGGATAATTGAAATCATTGATCATATCCCTTGAAAGGCGGGGCATGATCCCCGCCTTGATGAGAGGTATCAAGCGTTGGTGGGCCTCGAACCACGCCCCAAGTAATACCAACCGCTCGGAGTTATGGCCGGAGGCGACTCTTCGTTGAAAGAGAAAAAGTTGTCAAATGAAGGCACTATTTACACTTGAACGGTTTTTTGTTATTGCCTTTGTTGTTAAGTAAAACTGCCATTTCAGATTCCGGGCATCACTTGGCTCCGAACATGGACAAAGCATACTGAAGAACTCGCCTCGCAAGCCGAACAATGTTGAGTGAGCGGATGCCGGATACAAGCCTTGGCGTTGGAGGCAAGTTCGGGGGCTACTGAGGGAGTCATGGACTAAGGGGTCCTCGGGGTGCTGACCCATTGAACATGGGCCGGACTGAAGAAGCCGTATAGTGACGGGAGATCTATGAAGCCATGGTGTGCCCTCCAAGTCAAGAATGCGCAGGATCTCTTTATCCCTTATTGTATTCTATCTTTGGTAACCCTAACCCTACCGGTGTCTATATAAATCGAGGGTTGTAGTCTTTAGGGCTAGAGCTATATTCATCACCTCATCACCTTAGGGTTTAGCTCATGCTGATCTCGAGGTAGATCTACTTGTAAACATACTATACATCCAATACAATCAAGCATGACGTAGGGTATTACCTCTTCGAGAGGGCCCGAACCTGGGTAAACATCATGTTCATCGTCCCTTGTTCCCCATCGACCTTAGATCCACAGCTCGGGACCCCCTACCCCGAGGTCTGCTGGTTTTGACACCAACACATAGGGAATCACAAATCTTAACACCAATATTCTTACTAAGCATAATTACCCACCAACATGACTCACATATCACTATCATCATGTCTCAAAACTATTACAAAGAATCAAGTTTAATTTGTCCAATGATCTTCATGAAATTTTTTATTATATCCCTCTTGAATATCTATCACTTTGGGACTAGTTTCATATATTGCAATTGCTTTTGACAAGCTCAAACAAATCTAAGTGAAGAACATGAGCATAAAATTTTCCGTATCTCAAAATAATATAAGTGAAGCATGAGAGAATATCTTCAAAATTACTAACTCTCAAATAAATCAAAGTGAAGCATGAGAGCATTTCTTCAAAAATATTAAAGCACGCCATGCTCAAAAAGATATAAGTGAAGCACTAGAGCAACTCCATAGCTCAAAAAATTAAAGTGAAGCATAAAGAGCAATTCTAACAAATCATAGCATAATTTTGGCTCTCTCAAATATGTGTGTCCAACAAGGATACTTGTGACAAACTAAAAATAACAACAAGAAAAGACTCATATAATACAAGACGCTCCAAGCAAAACTCATGATATGTGACGAATAAAAATATAGCTCCAAGTAAAATACCGATGGTCGTTAGAAGAAAGAGGGGATGCCTTCCGGGGCATCCCCAAGCTTAGTTGCTTGGTTCTCCTTGAATATTAACTTGGGGTGCCATGGGGCATCCCCAATCTTAGGCTTTTCTTACTCCTTATTCCTTCATCCATCGTGATCTCACCCAAAACTTGAAAACTTCAATCACACAAAACTTAACAAAACCTTCGTGAGATCCGTTAGTATAAGAAAACCAATCTTTACTTTAAGTACTGTAGAAAACCCATTAAAATTTTGTTATTGCATTATATCTACTGTATTCTAACTTTACCATGGCTTATACCCCACGATACAATCCATAGATTCATCAAAATAAGCACACAATGCAAAGAAAACAGAATCTGTCGAAAACAGGACAGTCTGTAAAGATGCAAATTTTTCTCATACTTCTGTAACTCCAAAAATTCTGAACAATCAGGACAACAGAGGCAATTTGTATATAAATCTTGTGTAAAAAAATCAGAATTTTACTGGATGCAAAAGATTCTTTTACTGGACGCAAAAGTTTCTGTTTTCCAACAGGATCAAATCAACTATCATCAAAGCTATCCCAAAGGCTTTACTTGGCACAAACACTAATTAAAACATAAAAAACACAATCATAACAGAGGCATAATTGTGCAAACACTCAAGAACAGAAAGAAAAAGGCAAAAATAAATTTTATTTACTGGGTTGCCTCCCAACAAGCGCTATCGTTTTATGCCCCTAGCTAGGCATAATTCATAGATTCAAGTATTGTCATCTTTAGTTTTAATTTCCATATATGTGTTCTTGTCAGGAGGTTTTGCAAAAATAACTTGGAACACATTATCCATAGAAATTTTAGCATTATCAAGTTGCCCATCTACATATCCCCTTTGATTTCCGGCAACAATCCAAGAATATTGTTGATTAACATCATTGAAAACTTGTTGGATTATATCTAAAATGGGAATTTCCTTTTTAAGATTCTCATTAAAAAATTGATTATTTCCAAGCAAATGTCTCAACATATAATCACTATTATAAAGGATCTCATTTATCACCAGTTTTTCACGGTTCATACCATAAAAATCAAAAATTCCCCTAGCTTCCCGTATTATGTAGTCAAATTCATTCATAAGAACAAGGGTAGCTAGCTTTTTAGCTTTAGGATCCTTTATAATGGGTAACTCATAAAACAATCTCTGCAAGGTAGGATGGGTACGGATAAATCTATTTTCAAGTTTCAGAACTAGTGCTGAAATAGCTTCCGCATAAGATTTAGTTCTTTTAAGTATAGGAGCATCATCAAAAATCAAATTTCCAACACAATTGAAAAATCCTTGGATATGTTCTTTTCCCATAATGTTCCCTTGCCCCAAAACAAAAGTTTTGGCATCCATATTACCAGATTGTCCAATTTTAGGAGTCCGGCCATCATCTGTTTCTGCCATACGAAAGTCACTCATGATAACACGTTCAAGCAAATAGGAGATCTGACGAGAAAGCGGCGAACGAAAAAGAGGGCGAATAAGATGGCAAATTTTTGTGAAGTGGGGGAGATGAAAATGAGTGGCAAATGGCAAATAATGTAAATTGCAAGGAGATGAGATTTGTGATTAGAAACCTGATAGATGTTGATGATGTCTCCCAGACAACGGCGCCAGAAATTCCTTTTGATGTCGCTTGAACTACGTCGGTATATCCCCAAAGAGGAAGGGATGATGTAGTACAGCTATGGTAGGTATTTCCCTCAATTATGAAACCAAGGTATCAATCTAGTAGGAGAACCAAGCAACACTATGTAAATGGTACCTACACATAAAGAACAAATACTTGCAACCCGACGCTTATGAGGGGTTGTCAATCCCTCTTACGGGTAACGGTGCCAGAAATTCGCAAGTTGACGGGACAAAAATTGTGTAGATTGGATAAGTAGATCTCGATAAAATGCAAAATAAAATAAATAGCAAAAAAGTGGATCAAGGTATTTTTGGGTTTTTGGTATAATAGATTTGAAAACATAAGCAAATAAAAATAGATCTCAAAGCAAATATCATCTCCTCCGAAGCCCTATCGCACCGCTCCTCCTAGAGCTCGACGCCGACGATCCCTTTGCCGCTTTTCTGCCAAAAAGTGGTCATCGGAGTCCTTCCTCGCCGGCGCGGATCATCTCTCTCCCCACGCCGATGTAGCTGCTGCACATCACCAAGCTAAGGTATGTGTAGCGAACTCGGTCTTCCGTCCTTCCCGTTCGAGTTCGTCTGCAGTTGAAATTACCAGTTTTTACCGCATTTCTTAGATCTTACTGATTAGGTAACTTGTGCGGATGTGGTTTGTAGTTGTCCCTCGCATCCGAAAAAAATTTAGATCTAGGGTTTGTGTTATGTCTCGCACGAATGGAATGCTTAGCACGCTGACTAGTATTTTCTTCGAACCTACTAGTTCGTTCTACTCATTTCTTTCATCCGAAACATTTCTCAAAGTCTGCATCTAATTCTTCTTCAAAAATGTTTTCGTTCGCAAAATCTTCGCTGTGAGCATTCGTAACCCTGTCCCCATTTTCTCTCGGATCTATTCTTATTCACAGGAACATGCAGTCAGTTGAGGATTCTGCTCGACCTGTGAGTATGGCTGATGGAGAAGATGTTATCTTGGGTACAACAGATGAGTCTAAAGCACCGAATGCAAAGGGCCGACTAGTAGGCCCATCATCCAGCAAGAGAAAAAGAACCGAGCAAAATGATGACGAGCAAGAAGAAGATGCTTTGAAGAAGAAGAAGGGTGGCAGGCAACCATATACAAACACAGCTGAATTTATCTCCCATGATAAGTATAACACTGTTCCAGAAGAAACAAAGCATGAAAGAGACAAGCGTCTGCAATGGATTCGACGCCACTGGGTGTGCAAGTGGTTCAATTATGAAATGATTCATCCTCGGTTTGTGCATAACTTCACATTTCATCCACCATGGGGTGACTGCCGAGAAATTGGTCTCATCAGACCAAATGATCCCTAAGAGAGGCCGCCGCCACCTCCAAATGCTCATGAATCTTCCCTTTGCACACCAAAAAGTTATTCTGATGAGCTTGCTAAGCGACAGCGCAATGCCCTCAAGCTAGCCAAGAAGGCTGAAAAGGAAAAGGCTCGTGAAGAAGAAAATCGTCCTCTGCTCAAGGATGACGTAGAAAAGAAAAAGGCCGAAGGAAAATCTAAAGGTTGTTCTAAGCGCAAGCATGATCCCAGTACTGCTGCATCGAAGAAGAAGAGTGCATCGAAGAAGAGAAAGGCTGAATCTGCTGATGAATCTTCCGATAAAGATGATCATCCACTTACAAAGGAAGAAATTGCTGCTACTCTCAGCGATCAAGTGAACATCACCACTTCAACAGTGCTGCCTGATCTTCGAGTCCCCATTGTTCCCAAAGCACCACCGAAGAAGACTGTCAGTGTCAAAACCGGCAGACCTCGGGGTAGGGGGTCCCGAGCTGTGCATCTAGGATCGATGGATAACAAGGGACGACGAACACAGTGTTTACCCAGGTTCAGGCCCTCTCGAAGAGGTAAAACCCTACGTCCTGCTTGATTGTATTGAATGTATAACATGGTTTACAGAGTAGATCTACCTCGAGAGCAGCATGAGCTAACCCCTAAGGCTATGAGGTGATGAATGTAGCTCTAGCCCTAAAGACTAAAAACCCTCGGTTTATATAGACACCAGTAGGGTTAGGGTTACCGAAGATAGATTACAATAAGGAATTAAAGAGATGCTCCGCCTTCTTGACTTGGAGGGCACACCACGGCTTCATAGCTCTCCCGTCATTATACTGCTCCACCAGTCCGGCCCATGTACAATGGGCCGTCACCCCGAGGACCCCTTAGTCCATGACTCTCTCAGTAGCCCCCGAACTTGCCTCCAACGCTGGGGATTGTCTTCTGGAATCTTCACATCATCGGCTTGCGAGACGAGTTCCTTTACTCTATTTGAAGCCGTGTTAATTTCACTGAACTTTATCCAGAACCCGCTCTAATGTACTCGGGTCCGGACAGTCTAAAGATTCTAAGATCCGAAGACATCTCGAGATTGAGGTGGGACCTTCAGAGTTTAATGCTATTCTTTGGGGCAAGGGCTTCGCACACCTTTCCAGAGGGCGTTAAGCCCAATGCCGTCCTTCCACGCACCTGTCCTTTCGACTTCACGATAAGACGCTTATTTATAGATCCAAAGGGGCTGAGAACATTTATCTTCCCCTTCGCCAAGAACGACACCGAAAAAATTCTCCAAAGCCATGGCCGACATCCTAGGTTCTTCCTCGCGCCCTCATGGCCCACTCCCAGGTGATTGGTCGAGCTGCTCAGCCTCGCATATCCAGCTGAGTTGCTTGTAGACGCAGCGCTTCCTCCCTTCGGCCGATCTGGTCCCAGCCCGCGCCGGTCTCATCTCTATTGATGGTCGTGCCCTTGCCGAGATCTCTCCCGCCCCAAGCAAGGAGGAGAGGGTATGTCTCGTGCCCTTCCTTCTAAGAGGTTTGGGTTTTCCTATTCATCCCTTTCTATGGGGTCTGCTAGAGTTCTATGGGATCCAGCTCCACAACCTCACCCTGGGTTCGATATTGCACATTTCTGGCTTCGTAGCCTTGTGCGAGATATTTCTGAGTTGCGAGCCCCACTTTGACTTGTGGAGGAAGTATTTCTGTCTTGTCCCCCGCCTCCGGGAGGGATCTATATTTGAGGTAGGCGGCGCCGAAGTATGGCGAATAGCTGGGACAGGGTACCCAATCGGGAACCCACAGAAAGATCCCGAAGGATGGACTTCAGATTGGTTTTATATCGAAGATGTTCCCCTCACCGATCCAATTCGGCAAGGGCTACCCGAATATTCAAATGATCCACCTATATAGCGGTACAACTGGAGGCCTAGAGGCCCTTCCCAACAAGACAGCGAAGAAGTGCGTGCACTATCGGCCAAGATCAGGCTGCTAACTAGCAGCAAGCTGACCATGATCAAAGTTATGGCCATCGCCATTACCCGATGTGTGCAACCCCTCCAAAAATGGGGTCACCCTTTATGGTGTTATAACGGGACCAATGACGTGACACGTCATCAGCGGCAAGGGCCAGACAACAAGGCGGCCCTGGCCAAAATACTGGCAGATCTCTTCAAGGGAGACGAAGCAGAGTTTGCTCGCATGAGTATTCGAGAAGGCTGCTCCGGATACAATCCGACAGACTGGGTAAGTCACAATCCATTACTTTGAGCCCACAGATCATGCCAAATTCTTACTGATCGCCACTTGAACAGGGATGGAGGCGTCAGGTTGCGTCCATTAGTTGTCCTCCTCCTCAACCAGAGAATCACTCTCGTGATGGCGATCCAGGGTATCATGACGATCCAGAGATGTCAATCGAATTTGAAGATAGGGTGTTTTATCAGGAGGGCCTTGATGGCGGCAAAGTGGCTATAACAGCCGATCACCCTGGGGCTCTTCCCTCTTCCACAGTAAGTGAAAAGAAGACCCTCTCCTGAACAGGGCGCTCGTCTCGCGCTACCCCCCACATGTTGACTTCTACTCCCAAGGGTCGCCGCACTACGCGTAAGAATGTCTCGGGAGGAGTGCGGACCATGCCAGCTTCGGCCATTGATCGGAGATCAAAACGGAAAGCTTCCGCCAAGGCAGAGGCACCTGCCCCCTCGGCCCAAAGGTAACATATTTCAGAATTGCAGCGAGGGTTGCCACTGTCATTTTCTTATTAGAGCTTGCTCAATTTTGCAGGAGGCGTATGCCCCTACACCAATCTGAAGATATCCCGGATGCGTCGAGCTGCAACTCCGGGCCCAAGTCTTCGGCACAAGCAAGAGCCTCCTCCGAACACGCGGCGGCTGGCGTACCTCTGGCGGACTCCGACGATGTTTCGGTCACTAATTCCGAGGTCGATAGCGTAATGAACCATCGCCACCAGAGGGAGACTTTACGTCATACTGCCTTTGCTGAACAGGAATTTAATGCTTTTAGTTCGGTGGATGCGTACCTTGGAGCGGCCTGGACAGGTCTGGATGGGATTGCCGGTCTATTTGCCGCCAAGGCGCAGGTAAATAGCTTAAAAGCAGATCATGCTCCCTAACCAACTAGCCCCCAAGCCTTAATTCGGACGAGACGGCCGATTTAAGGGTGTCTAATGATATTATTTTTGTAGGCCACAAGAGAGCAGAACAAAAAGCTGTCCGAGGACCTTGAAGTGAGTCAGACACAGTTGGTCGAAGCCAAGGCCGAACTAGATGCAGCTCGAAAAGCCATCAACGAATTGTCCGATGAGTAGTAAAGACTGTTTTTGTAGGTATACATTGTATGCCAAGCATTAACACCGTATTCTCCGTACAACCACAGGAGCTGTAAACGAGCTGTGGAGGGAGCTAGAGGCTGGTAAACGAGTACTGACGCGAAGTCAGGAAGAGAAAAATGAGCTCAAGGCAGAAAATCAACGACAAGCCGAGGAAATTAAGAGCTTGAAAGCTCAGTTGGCCCAGACCACGGAGGAAAACCAGAAGCTGAAAGGTGGTATATTCGGTAAGTGTTGATCGTACCGTGCTGTTGGCAAGTGTCATTGATGTGTTAATGATGATGTGCAACACCTGCTTGTTAGGTCTCCTGACTGGGTAGCCTGAGGAAGAAGTAAGCGCTTATGACGGGAACCTTCTAAAGGAACTGTCGAAGACCTATGAAAAGGCCCGGAAAGCCTTGAAGAGCATGGTGAAGGCGTTATGGCTGTCAGATGCACCACCAGAGAGTATGGCCGAACTAGCCGATCGCTTTAAAGGGGCTCGGCGAAGGTTTGAGTTATGGAAGATCTTGGCCTGCCGAGAAGGAGCGCACGAGGCGTGGGCTATGGTAAAGACCCGCTTCACCAAGCTAGACTGGGTGCATATGGCCCGGGTTGGTCCTGTGGGCCCTGACGGTCAAGAGATACCACTAATCTTGGTGTATGATGAAGTGATGCAAGCCACTCGCTATTCTCAAAAGGATTGTGCTTTAGAACAGTTGATAGACAATGTCGAGAATGAGTAGTCTTGTCAATTCTATGTATCTATGTACTTTATGTTGGCCGTGCTCAATCCGCGTTCTTATTGTTATTTTTTAAAGAATGTTGTCTTGACCGGCCATCGGCTTCTGCCTCTCCGATCATAGATCGAGGAGTGTTCCGTACTGTGTGCCATAGGAAACAAGGCAACAATTCGGGAACTAGGCAATTCGGCCATTTGGTTTAAACAGACGAAACATATGCGGAGAGCGATGTTATATTACTGTTTAACGTAAGAAACATCTTTCGATGAAAATAGTTCCTCCAAGAGTTCCTTTCATTGGGTAAAATTACAGTCCGGACACGTAGGGTCAACAGACACCAATGGCTTTAAAAAAGAACCCTTGTATTAAGCTCGAGGCTATATTCACTTCCCTTAGACCGACTTGTTGTATTCTGTAAGAACACTAGCTTTCGGCTTCACCCGTCTGAGGTACGGTCCCGGGTGACCTGGTCGTAACAATCGCAGAGTTGCTCCCTTTACGCCCTAGCCGAACAATCGGGAATGTAGGGGTAAGCACAGGAGCCAGGCAACCAAGCTTGGCAAAGATCTTAAGGCAAACAATTGCATATGTTGGCTTAACATGTGTGAGAAGGATGCAATCAGTACGAATGCGGTTTATACATTTATACGGCTCTTCTGAGGGAGCCCCTAGGCAAAGCTGGGTGTTACATTCAATGATGTATATAATGCGAGCTTGGTATAGTTCGGTTTAGTTGGACTAGCACCATGTCGAAGAGAAAAAAGGAAGAAGGGAAAGATGGAGATGTATGTCAAGCTCAGGCATAAAAACACCGCAGCCTTGCTGCGTTCCACGGATTCGGCTCTAGGCCGTCATCGGACGGGCGGCGAAGACGATATGCTCCTCCTGTGAGTACTTCATCGATGATGTACGGTCCCTCCCATTTAGGCGACAATTTATTCTTCTGTTTTTCATGGAGTCGGAGGACGAGGTCTCCCATGTTGTATGTCTTCGCCCGGACCTCGTGGTTGTGCTAACGCCGTGCTTGCTGTTGATATAACATGGACCGAGCTAGAGCTATGTCCCGTTCTTCATCTAGAGCTTCCAGATCATCCTATCGATCGAGCTCGGCTGCCTTTTCTTCGTACATGCGCACTCTAGGCGCGTCATGGATAAGGTCGCATGGGAGGACTGCTTTCGCACCGTATACCATAAAAAATGGTGTGTATCCGGTTGACCGATTAGGAGTGGTGCGTAGCCCCCATAGCACAGAATCAAGTTCCTCAACCCAATGGCAGTCTGATTGTTCAAGGGATCGAACTAGGCGAGGCTTAATGCCACTCATGATGAGTCCATTGGCCCGTTCAACCAGTCCGTTGGTCTGTGGGTGGTACACCGAGGCGTAATCGAGCTTAATGCCCATTTTACCGCACCAGTCTTTAACTTCCTGGGCGGTGAAGTTGGTACCATTATCGGTAATTATGCTGTGGGGCACACCGTAACGGTGTACGACATCGGATAAGAAGTCGACGACTGGTCCGGATTCTGCCGAAGTGATGGGTCTTGCCTCGATCCACTTGGTGAATTTGTCGACCATGACCAATAGGTACTTCTTTTTGTTTGTCCCCCCATTGAGTGATCCGACCATGTCGAGACCCCAGACCGCAAAAGGCCACATGAACGGTATCGTCTGAAGAGCTGTGGGGGGCATGTGGCTTTGATTGGCGAGCAGCTGGCATCCGACGCAGTGTTGGGCTAATGTCCAAGCATCTTCACGGGCGGTAGGCTATAAAAAACCTGCTCGGAAAGCTTTGCTGACCAGAGCCCAAGCTGCCGCATGGTGTCCGCCCATGCCCGCGTGTATCTCTGCCAAAAGCCGCTGCCCCTCTTCTTCGGAGATGCACCTTTGTAAAAGTCCTGTGGTACTCTTCTTATAGAGTTCACCCTCATGGACCTTGTATGCTTTAGAGCGGCGAACTATGCGTCGTGCTTCGGTTTGATCCTCCGGAAGCTGATGTTGTGTGAGGTAGGCTAGCAGGGGTTCTGTCCAGGGTGAGATTACGGCCATTACCTCGTGTGCAGAAGGTGTTTCCTTGAGTGCGGAGCCGCCGATGACATGCTCGTCTTGCTCATTTTCGGGCGAGGCATTGCAAGCGGGCTCGTTGGATGGTGCACCGGTGACGTCGTCCTGCCATACCACAGAGGGCTTAAAGAGCCGCTCGAGGAAGGTGTTTTTAGGAACCGGGTCACGCTTGGCGCCCATGCGGGCGAGGACGTCGGCTGCTTGATTGCTGTCTCTAGCGACATGGTGAAATTCTAGGCCCTCAAATCTAGCAGATATCTTGAGGACCGCGTTTCTATACACTGCCATCTTGGGGTCTTTGGCGTCGAATTCACCATTGACTTGAGAGATCGCCAAATTTGAGTCTCCCCTTACCTCGAGGCATTGCACGCCCATTGATGTGGCCATACGAAGACCATGTAGTAGTGCTTCATACTCGGCTGCGTTGTTCGAGTCCGTGTACATTATTTGGAGGACATACTGAACAGTGTCGCCTATGGGGGAGATGAGGATGACCCCAGCCCCCAGTCCGGCTAACAACTTTGAGCCGTCGAAGTACATTGTCTAGTGCGAGTATGTGGAGTATTCCTGGGGTAGTTCGGCCTCGGTCCATTCGGCTATAAAATCGGCCACCACTTGAGATTTAATGGCTCGGCGTGGCTTGTATGTTATCTCGAAGGGAAGGAGCTCGATGGCCCATTTGGCGATGCGGCCTATGGCGTCCCTGTTATTGATTATATCATTCAAAGGGACTTCTGACGCTACTGTGACCGAACATTCTTGAAAGTAATGATGTAGCTTTCGAGATGCCATGAAGACCGTGTAGGCTATCTTTTGATAGTGCGGGTATCATGATTTGCATGGCGTAAGCACCTCAGACACGTAGTAGACCGGCTTCTGGACTTGGAACTTGTGGCCCTCGGATTCCCATTCTACGACGAGCACCGCACTGACCACCTAATTGGTGGCCGAAATGTATAGTAGCATGGGTTCGCCGATGCCGGGTGCGGCCAGGATAGGGTTGCAGGCGAGGAGTGTTTTAATCTCCTCAAGTGCCATGGATGCTTCATCTATCCACTGGAAGTTCTTGGTATTTTTAAGCAGTTTGTAGAGTGGCAATGCCTTTTCTCCGAGGCGGGATATGAAGCGGCTCAAGGCGGCCACGCATCCTGCCAGCTTCTGGACATGCTTAAGCTCCGTTGGTATTGCGAGCTGAGATAGCACTCTAATTTGGGCCAGATTGGCTTCGATTCCTCTATGGGAAACTATGAATCCGAGTAGCTTTCTGGCAGGGACCCCGAAGACACATTTCTCCGGGTTAAGCCCTATGTCGTAGGCCCGCAGGTTGTCGAAGGTTTGACGTAGGTCGTCTGTCAGTTGGTCGATGTGTCTAGTTTTGACAACCATGTCATCCACGTATGCCTTGACTGTTTTGCCAATTTGTTTTTCGAGGCATGTTTGAATCATGAGCTGGTATGTGGCTCCCGCATTTTTTAGTCCGAACGGCATGGTGTTGAAGCAGAAGGGGCCATAGGGGGTGATAAATGTGGTTGCTGCCTGATCGGACTCCTTCATCTTGATCTGATGGTATCCGGAGTATGCGTCGAGGAAGCATAACGAGTCGTGTCCGGCGGTGGCGTCGATGATCTGGTCTATCCTTGGCAGAGGGAATGGATCCTTAGGGCAAGCTTTGTTGAGGTCTTTGAAGTCGACGCAGAGCCGCCAGGACTTATCCTTCTTGGGTACCATAACCAGATTTGCTAACCACTCGGGGTGCTTGATCTTGCGGATGAATCTGGCCTCTAGCAGTTTTGCAAGCTCTTCGCCCATGGCCTGCCAGTTGGGTTTGGAAAATCGGCGCAGGGTTTGTTTCACTGGCTTGAAGCCTTTTAAAATGTTGAGGTTGTGCTCTGCTAGTCTTCATGGGATTCCTGCATATCTGATGGGGTCCAGGTGAATATTTCCCAATTTTCACGCAGGAATGTCCTTAGCGCCTCATCGACTACGGGGTCCAGCTATGCTCCTATGGATGCCGTTTTATTGGGATCTGTTGGGTGCACTTGAAATTTGACTATTTCATCCGCTGGCTTGAATGATGTGGGCTTTTGTCTTTTATCGAGAACCACGTCATCCCTGTCGACTGTAGTTTGTAGCGCTGCCAACTCTTCGGCCACGAGGGCTTCGGATAGTGCCTCTACGGCGAGGGATGTCGTATTATTTTCGGCTCGCAAGGCTTTGCTTGGGTCGCTTTTAAGAGACATCACCCCGTTGACCCCTGGCATCTTGAGTTTCATATACCCGTAATGTGGTATGGCCTGAAATCTTGAGAATGCCTCACATCCTAGAAGGGTGTGGTATCTGCTACGGAAGGGCACAATGTGAAATAGCAAGGGTTCGGATCTGTAGTTGTCGGGTGTACCGAACACAACGTCCAGGGTTACGCGCCTCGAGCAGTGTGCCTCCCTTCTGGGTATTGTACCTCGGAATGTGGTATGACTGCGTTCGATGCGAGACCTGTTGAACTGCATCTTGTCTAGAGTATCCTCATAAATGAGGTTGAGGCCGCTGCCTCCGTCCATCAGCACTTTAGTCAGCCGGAAACCGTCGACAATGGGGTCAAGGACCAGTGCGGCTGGTGCGTGGTTATTACGGGGGCTTGGCTCATCCTTCTTGTTGAAGGTGATAGGTGTGGCCGCCCATGGTTGTGCGGCTGTCACTTGATATATTTGATTGAGCTCTCGAAGAGCCTTTTTCCTTTTATTGTTTGAGGCAAACATCTCGTATATCGTAAGGACATTGTGGTCCTGTGGTGAAGCCGAGGATTGTCTATCCGGGGGTGTAAGGCCCAAGATTGGCTTGCCATATTTGGCCACTTGTCTTACCACCCAACAGGCTCGAAGTCTGTGGGTTGGGTTTGCGTCTAGCAGGACCGTATGTATTGGGCATGGTTTATCCAGCAACTTGTCTAACACCGATCTGGGCCTAGTTTTCCTTTCATTAGGCTCACACTCCGGTGACAATTTTGTGTAAGCCCGTTTAAGGCGGGACCTTCCGTGACGCGCGGTGGGCTATGGCCCCATGTTCAGCTGTTGCGCCCTCCACGTGTTCCCCATGGCGCAATATTTGCGTACCATGTCTGATAGTTCGGTGAAGCTTTGAATTCGGTGACACGCGAGGGCATTTAAGAGGCCCTTGTCCCTGCAGTTAAACTAGAAGGCTTTAATTATTTCTTTGTCACAGCAAGGTGCCATCTTGTTCTTTACCAGGAGAAATCTAGCCCAATAATGGTGGACTGTCTCGTTTGGCAGCTGCTTGACGTACATGAGGTCCCATATGTCTGGGTTTCTCAAGTCCGGATTATATTCCGTGTGGTGGGCGGGCGGGAAAATTTCGAGAATTACCTCCTGCCGCGGATCTGGACTATCCTTGATGGGCGGTTGAGTCATGTCTGGTTCTGACCACACAGGGCTCGGATCCGAACTGGTGTGCGGCCGGATAGGCTCAAGGCCGGGACTTGAGTTGGGGGTTATGTCCGGACGTACATTCGGGCTGGTGTCTGACTCCGAGCTGGGGATTAGAGTGTACACCATCTTTAGCTTGCAAGGCTGTGGCCCCTCCTGGGCCTCTTCGACTGTGGTGATGAGGTGTGTGACCGGATGGGTGTTGATTTCTCGGTCGTCGGGTCTAAGCCCGATCCGATCATAGGCTGCATGCCTGGTAACAGAGATTCCCATTGCACGAAAAAGGCTCGCCAGGTGGTCTGCTGGCTGGCCACATGGGGGTGCTGGACACTCTGGCGATTCGGCGGGAGATCTTTGGGGTGGTCTGTCGGAGTCGGGCTTTAGGGCCGGACTCTGAGGGATACCGAATTTTTGTGAGTCTGCTGGTCCTGGGGTCGATGCCCCTGAACCGACAAACCCTTCGACGGGGGTGAAGCCTTCGATCTGATTGAGGCAACTAGTGGGATCGGCGCGCGCTAGTATGCCGCCGAAGACGAGGAGATGGCCAGGGGCGGGGAAGCCCTCGGCGCGGGTGTGGTCTCCAATGACCGGTTGAGCCATCGATTCCTCTGGCGATCCCACAACGGAACTCTCAATGAAAGCACCAATGTCGGTGTCAAAACCGGCAGACCTCGGGGTAGGGGGTCCCGAGCTGTGGATCTCGGATCGATGGATAAGAAGGGACGACGAACACAATGTTTACCCAGGTTCAGGCCCTCTCGAAGAGGTAAAACCCTCCGTCCTGCTTGATTGTATTGAATGTATAACATGGTTTACAGAGTAGATCTACCTCGAGATCAGCATGAGCTAAACCCTAAGGCTATGAGGTGATGAATGTAGCTCTAGCCCTAAAGACTAAAAACCCTCGGTTTATATAGACACCGGTAGGGTTAGGGTTACCGAAGATAGATTACAATAAGGAATTAAAGAGATCCTCTGCCTTCTTGACTTGGAGGGCACACCACGGCTTCATAGCTCTCCCGTCATTATATGGCTCCACCAGTCCGGCCCATGTACAAGGGGCCATCGTCCTGAGGACCCCTTAGTCCATGACTCCCTCAAAGATCATTCTGAGGAAAATTCCACCTACCACTGTCACCATGAAGCAGCATATGGATACAACACCTCATCCAGAAGCAATCAATCTAAAGGATTTGGTCATTGATGCTCCTGTGAGTACTGCCAAGCCCTTCAAACAAATTCCCAAGCCTGATGTGAAGAAAATCAAGGCCCCTACTGTTGAGCCAAGTGCTCCTCAAGATACAGCTCCGAAGGAAAAGGCTGCTAAGTTTGCCCCTACACCGATGCAGCCGTTGGCTTCTATGCCTCCATCCGAGCAAGTTCCTGTGCAACCTGCTCCAACTGCCCAACCTGCTCCAACTAATGCTCCACACTACTATAATCATGTTTTCATCATGGAGCAGCTTGATAAATTTGTGGAAAACCTATTCGATGGTCAAGTGGCATCTTTGCCAATCCCTCCTGAAGTCATTTCACAATTCACAACTGTTGTACAAGACATGAGAGAAGACTCGGTTGAAATCAACACCCTCACTACCAAACTTAATGACCTGGATGGTTGAATGAAAACTACTTCTTCCAATTTTGTCATTAGACAACTTGAAGACTCCTACAAGGATGTCAATCGAGCTTTGACTCTTATCTGCAACAGAAGGTTGTGTTTTCACACAGATCTAGATGATATTGTTCAAAAGATATGCAATGAGCATCAAGTACAAGTCACTGGCTACAATGATCTAGTTAAAGGCCATATTGATCAATCTGCGCAGCAAAAGAAGAGGCGAAAGAAAACTACGAAGAAGAATGTTCCTCCTGCTCCAACAAAAAATTCCCCTGTTCGCTCAGAAGCTCAGCCTTAGAAAGAAAAATCTCCTGAGCCAGCTTTCCTTTGCAACCCACTGCTCAAGTCACAGATGCTCCTCCCTCACCAAGGCCAACGGAACCAGTGCCTGTGGCCGCCCCTGTTAGAGCTGATCTTCCATCTCAGTAAGTTGTTTCTGAAGAAGGTGAAATCCCTCACTCCGAACCTCAAGCTTCTCCTGCTCGTGAAACATCAAATGTTTTGGCTCCTCCCACTGCTCAGCAACAACAGATTCCCGAAGAACAATCTCAACCACCTCCAGTGCCTGATTTGTCTTTAGTGTCGTCTGTAAAAGAATCTGCTCCATCGCCTACTGCCTCTGTAGCTCCCACTGTTGTGCCACTAGTTCAGTCACCACTCAAGTTATCCATCGACAAAGTGATCAGAATTTCATATGCTGGACCGTCCGCACATAAATCTGTTTCTGCTTGTCATACGGACTCTGTTGTATATGGAGATGAAGTGATTTCAATCGAAGACGAACTCAAATATCCTTATCCTTGTGAAGCACTGCCTCTGTTCTCGGTAGGTGCTGGTGCCAAAGGTCCGCTTTTCAATCGGAACATGCATCCCCAATTCTTTTAAGAAAGTCCATATGATAAGCTGCGCATGTCTGAATCACCTCGTTTCTGGACCAAAGAACAAGCTATCTATTATTCTCGGGTCCTCTATGATAGCAAGAAAATATTCCCTCATTAATATCCGGACATCCCAGCTACGAAGAACATTGGCTGTTTCAACCAATTGCTGCAAGATCTTGAAGATTTCTGCCTCACCAATGTTTTTGCATTCGAACATCCTTGGAACAGAGAGATTATTTTTCAGTTCTATGCCACTTTGTACATCTCTGGTGATGAATCTGATAGTTCAAAATGGATCATGGAGTGGATGACCGAAGGCAAACGCATCAAGTGCACCGCCACCAATTTTCTCTTGCTCTTTCATTTCCCTCGCTTTGAGCATGGAAACAATGAAATTCGAGTGCACAACATTGACGTCATTTCTGATGAAACCTTTCAGTGCACCATGGATGAAGAAAAGATTTGTGATTACAAAAATGGACCTCCACTACAAAAAAAACCCACTTCCATGATGATACGTGTTTGTCACAGTAGGTCATGTTTTCTATCATGCATGTACATCCATGACGATTTAATGATAGAATCAAGATAGTCATACCTGTGCTGTCGTAGAAGTGTTCCATGACAATACCAAAATTATCATCACGGAAGTGTCCACTTCCATGACGCTAAATGGCGCGTCATAGAAGTGCTTTTGTCAAGGGTAACCGACACGTGGCATCCACTGTAATGGGTAGCCGTTAAGCTATCGGGTTTCGGTTTGGATCCGATAAACCGTTAATAGCCTGGACCAATGGGGATTTTCCACATGTAAAATTCTCATTCGCCGGAGGAACCATGTGTCAGCTCTGTGTTGGGACAGATGTCATCCAGTGAATCGATGGGATGCGCCTATGATACGTCGACATGTGGCTCGGCCCAACAGCGGCCCATTCAAGTCAAAAGGCCGGCCCGTTTAACTTGGTCAAAAGGAAGTGGCCCGGCCCACGGAAAGCCTGTTAATGGCATATTCGCATATAGCCCATTTACAGCCCGCTAACTCACGACCCGTTATGGCCTATCCGAATTAGGCCCAGTAGCATCATCTGGGCCGTCCAATATGATTCCAGCCCGTTGTAACTTCCGGCCCATGTATGGCCCATGACGTCTTTCGGCCCATATGAGACCCTTTGTAACTTTGGGCCCAATAAAGGCCCGTGGTGAAACTGGCCCAGAATGAACAGTGTATCGCTTTATACCCATTAACAGCCCATTATTCCATTGGGCCGTTTCCAGCCAGTGTTATCTTTCGGCCTTCTAAGGGCCCATTTGTTCTTGGGCCCATTTCCAGCATTCGATTACTTATGGTCCGTTACTGGCCTGTTCCGCTTGTGGGCCAAATTCAGCCCGTGGTTACAGTCGGCCCGTTTGTGGCCCGTTAGTCCATTGGGCTGTTTCATAGCATCATCAAATACGGCCCAATAAAGACCCGTTATGCCTGTCGATAGAATTAAGCTCGTTATACATATCGGCCTATTAGCGGCCCGTTATGCTCGGGCTATAAACTGACGGTTCTAGCCTGTTTACGACCCATATTGCGGTTCGTTAATGGTCCACGAATAAGTACGGCCCATGTTTGGCCAATCGATCATACGGCCTGTAGAAGGCCCATTGATTGTACGGCCCGCAGAAGGCCCATTGATTATACGGCCCGTAGAAGGCCCATGGATCCTATGGCCCATAGAAGGCCCATGGATCCTATGGCCCATGGTCACTACAGCAGGTAGCGGGACCATGGTTACAACGGTCCGTATGTTGCCCATGGTTATTGTGGCCTAGTTTTAAAAATTATTTTATTGTGGCCACTAGCAAACCGTAGAAAAAGAACTGTAGTGACTACGACCAAACAAATAAACAAGACAATAAGCAAGCAACTTACGCTAGGCTATTACGGCTATTACACATATTACATCCACTGGGCATCAAAGTTCGCCACCAGTGCAAATATAGGGAACAAAGCAGCATATTACATACACTGGGCGTCTAAATTGGCCACTAGTGCAAATAAACGCGGCAGCAAAACAATTCCATAACCGAAACAACTTCAGAAGAGCTCAAGAAACATTATCCTGGGTATCCACCATGCTGGCAATAAGCATAGCAAGCTTATTAGCTTTCTCCTGTTTGGCGCTAAAATCCTCCAACGCTTGTTGTTGCACCAGAAAGTATGCATCTGCATTCTCTAGGGACTTCCTCAGTCCTTCGGCGTCTTGTCGCAGCACAGCTGATCGATGTCTTTCAGCTTGTAGTTGAGACTCAAGAAACTGAACTGATTCAGACAGTGAGTTCGAAGAGTTTGTGCCAGCGGTAGTGGCCAGTAACTCGAACACTACATCAAGACAGGACTTTGGGGTTGTCTCACTGTCTTCAAGATAGTTTTCCTTAGCTATTTTATCAGCTTTGTTGGAGACCAACAAGGATGTCTCACTATCCTGAACCTTATCTGCATTACTTCCTTTAGCATTGCTTAATAAGGTACTCTTCCCCAATATTCTGTCAGCATTCTAAAAGAAGAAACAAGCAGACACATAACAGGTTTAGTATGTAGTATATGAAACTCATTTTGGTGAACCAGTTCAGTAGTAAGGTGTGCAGGATTAAACTACCAAGTCTTCTATTGCTAAGTAGTACATAATAAAAGCATCAAACAAACATATATCTATGTGCTGTGGTCACTACACTATCTTGCCAAATCAAAATAGAGACACAGTTCAAATCATATCAGTTCAAGACAAAGCAGCATTGAAAGAATACAAGTGTGGGAAACTACACAGCACAACAAGATTTCAGATGGGTACCACGGTATACATGTACAACAACACTATTGGCTCTGTTGTCATGCTACTAATGTGCATGATATGAGAAGTCAACTGTATACACAATTGAAATTGAAATCAACAGAGCAATTTAGAAGAGCAAACCAGTTAAAGAAACATGTTTAAACATACCTGTTGTGCCATTGGAGTTTCGATTGGATCCTTCAATTTAAAAATAAGTTTGTATGAGTAAATACAGTGATACAAGAGGAAAGCAGTATGCACCATAGCAATGGAATCTTAAATGAGAACAATTGTTCTTCAGGTTTAAGCACTTGTTCTACACGAAAAGATTACAATAAGACGTAGGCATATAATACTTCAAAATAAAAAATGATCTCATAGACCTTACCACATTCTTGCCTCAGGACCAGTACAGAACAAGGCATTCCCAGTCATCGTCCCGTAAATGTGTCTCAGGAGAAAGTAAGGGAATTTGACGAGTTTCCTTGCCAGTGAAGTACGTTTCTTCAGGTAATTCCGATACTGCCACAAAGCATTCTTGAAGATAGCAGAGGTATTAGCACAGGTTACCTCATCCTGAGTTTCCAAATCGGTCCTTCTCTATAGAGAAAAATGGGAACATTTGCTGTATTATAACCAGCATGGAGGTAGAATGTATGGGACAAAGCAAAGTAATTGCCATGAATAACATTAATTACACCTAACTCATGGACGAACACCTGCAACTGGCTTTTTTCTTCATCTTCAGTATAATATTTCCATGATGGGAAGATATGCACATAGGATTTAACAACATCAAATGCGATAAATGCTAAACTACGAATGGCTGATTGTGCTTCGTCCAGAGGAATAGGTGTACTAACTGGTGGAGTTGGGGTTCGCGGTGGTAGTCCTGGCACTTTGGGCACTGGAGCTGCCTTACTAACTGTTGTTGTTTGGAAGCTCTGTGTTGGAGATGGTGCTGTGTCAACTGGAACTGAATTACTATCTGCTGGGGTTGGGGTTAGATTGGGTGAAGCTGGTTCTCTGTCCATCGGAGTAGGGGTACAATCTGCGAGAGTCTGGGTTATGTGTGGTATGGCTGGTTCTTGTGCATGTACAACCAGGGTGCTATCTCCACCAAGAGGTAGCACTGTTTTATTTGAAGACCATGTTTTTACTCCGCTAGATATTGCCATCACCCCCTCAAATTCAAATGGCTGATAAACAAGAAAAGTAGTTGAATGTACAGACCTTGTATGAGAGACAGATGCAATAGATAGTGTGAAAAAAAGAGGGCATGAAATAGTTCACATATATATTGTTTAACTAAAAAGGATAGCATGGCATAATTTCACATATACGATGTCTATCTAAACTGGATAGCATAGCATGACATAATTCAAACATATGATGACTAACTAAACAGGATGGCATGACATAATTATATGATGTCTTTAGTAAACAGGTTCGCATGACATAATTCACATACATGTTATCTAAGTGATTGGGATCACATGATATAATTAACATATGTGATTTATATACTAAGCAGATGGCATTCGCATATATGATGTCTGAACTAAGAACATGATGCTGAATATTGTGTATACGATGTCTAAACTATGCAATGCAAGACACCATATGCATGATATGAGCAGTGTAACTGTGCCAAGTTAGAGCATACACCTTGGTGGGGAAATAGGACTGGTCATCTATCTCTGAATCTGTCGGATTTCGGGTTCCGCAAACTCTTGAGAGGTTTGAACTCTGGGGTGCGTGCGAAGAACTCGCCCTCCCCAGTCTGCCTACTCACTAATCTCACAGCCTAGCTCGACGAACTGTAAGGAAAAGAGACACAGCCATTTACCCAGGTTCGGGCCACCTTGCGGTGTAAAACCCTACTCCTGCTTTGTGGTGGATTGGCCTCGAGGGGCTGAGGATGAACTAGTACAGTGGCGAACAGCCTTAGGAGGAGGAGAGGTGTTCTTGTGTTCGAGTGAGCTGGTGGGAGCAAGGGTGATCTGAATGATCCGTCCGGGGGTCCGATCCGACCCCTCTCCACGGTGGTGGCTAAGTCCTATTTATAGTGGCCTTGGTCCTCTTCCCAAGTGAAAGGCGGGAAGGGATCCCACAACGGCCAAATTCAAAGGGGGACAACTAGTACATGCTATCCTGACAAAAGTAGTCTTCGCCTGCAAAAGCCTCTGGTCATGACGCCGTGGTGGGCTCGGTGATGACCTCCGTCCTGCCGTCCTGGCGGTCTTGGTCATGTTGCACGGGAATGGAAACCTTTGGCTGATTTCTCGGGACTCCGCGCCTGCGCTTGCCTCTTTAGCACCAAAGAGGAAACTGGTACACTGCGCCCGCTGGCGCCCGCCTGGCCTTGGTCGTCATGGCTCACGTCATCCGGACCTCATGAGGTGAGGCTTGCATAGAACTCTCCGCTCCTCAGGAACCAGCCTGAGGAGGCCGCTCCTTGTGGGGGTCTTGGTGTCGTCCGCCTCGTGAGGCTTGGCCCCTCGCGAGGGTCTTGAGTTGTTGTCGCTGAAGCTGGGTCGTACCAGGCCGTCGATGGAGCCACGCCGTGGGCCGCAGGCAGGCAAGTTTGGGTACCCCCATTCCCAGAGGAAGATATCTGGTCAAGTCCGTCTGAATCCGTGTCTAAACAGATATCTTCCTCTGGATTACAATCTGGAGGAGGGGGAGGGTTTGCCATTGCACCCACCATGGAGCGATGTCTGTGACGGTGTCCTAGACTAGGGGGTACTCACCACATCGTCTCCCGATTAGTTGGATTAGGCCGAGGACCCCCAGGGCCGTTTACTCATGGGCCAGTTCGGACAGCCGAAGTATACACGAGGAAGATTCCACAAGACTTGGTGATTAAGACAAGGACTCCTCTCCACCGGCATATTCGACTAGGACTCTTGTTATCCTAGGCCTCTGGTACATTATATAAGCCGAGGCCGGGCTAGTCGATAGGGAGGCTAGATTATCATGACATTACTCATCATACCCCTTTGGTTTAGACCACAATATATGATCTCGAGGTAGATCAACTCTGTACCTTGATACTTCATCAATATAAAGAAGAGCAGGACATAGGGTTTTACCTCCATAGAGAGGGCCCAAACCTGGGTAAAACACCATGTTCATCGTCTCTGTTACCATCGGTCCTAGATCCACAGCTCGGGACCCCCTACCCCGAGGTCTGCCGGTTTTGACACCGATAATGGTGCTTTCATTGAGAGTTCCGCTGTGTGATCAGCAAAGGATCAATGGCTCGCCCGCAGATCAACTGCGATGTTGGCATCTTCGTCGCCGGCTCGACTGGTCACCTTGGCTCGACCGAGGACTGCACTCCGTCTCCGATCGTCATGTTCAGACGAGGGCCTTCATCAAACATCAACTCCGATCTCTATCATGATCATGGAGGAATCATCCTTGGAGCTCGGGGGCTCAACGTCAACATTGCCCTCGGGCGACCGTGCTGTTTTTCTAGACAGCAAACTTTTATCCGCCTCCACCACCTCCTCGAGTGTCGTTTTAACGATTCCTTCGATGGAATTGTGCGGAATTAAGTCTACAACAACCATGCAAAATTTCGCCGAGTTCTGATGGAGGAATCTCCAGCGATCTCCGATATACCGGAGCCCTGTCGAATCTGGACGGGAATCTGGACGAGTTTGGAGCGTGGTGTCCAACATCTATCTCGGACGTCCTTTGGAAGATCCAACCATTGATCAGCTGCGGAATTCCTGTATCTACCACCCCTCCAAATTTCAGCTCGATCCGACGGTTCAAACTCCTGGAACCTTCCGATGAGTGGACCAATTTTCATATCTGTTTTCTGTGCGAATATGGATCCGACCCGAATTCATGTTTCTTTATGAACGTGATATTGGACAACCTCTTTAAAGGAATTTTCTTTTAGGGTATTGTGCGTTGTTTTTAAACACGTGCCCATAAAATTTTAAGCCTCCTCTGAGGTAATCTTCACCATCACACTGGTGTCAAACCAGTCTGGCAATATTGCTCCACGGCTGCCGACCTGCGCTAGACGCGTCGTCGCTTTTTGAGCCGAGCTCAACTTCTTCGGATCATCATCTCGGCGAGCCGAACAAGAGTTCGGAATCGCCAAGGATAAATCATCACCAACATCGCCGCCTCACGGATTACACGGAGCAGGCACACTGGCATCGCCGCATGGCCACTTCATCAAGCCGGCATTGACCGCGTCACAAGTTATGACCTGCGTCGGCATGGCCGCACTGTTGCTTCTTCAAGCCGATGTCCATCACGCCGAACTACTTCAACACCTCGGCTGACATGGCAACTGCAACGTCTCCTTACCGACCTGCTCCGTCACCTCGGCTAGACCGGGGGCTTCGCCATCTCTTCATCAACCTACTCCGGAGACTTCGGCGTCACCAGCCGACCAGCTTCGTTATGTTAGCTGGACCGGGGGCTTTGCCTCGGCGAGACAATCTTTGCCAGCATCGCCATGCCGTCGCTTCATCACCCATTAGGCAATGGGTGTGCGGATCGAGTCCCAATTTTGGGAGTAACCTTTCTTCGGACTGCTACAACAAATAAACCAGGTGCTATTAATCCTAGCAATTTTTGCTTGTTTGGGTTTATTTTTCCCAAGGAATTATTACTCTGGTTTGTTCCATCATCTGTACACAGGTCTATCAAACGGTGGCCGCATTAATGACGGTCGCGTGGTGGTTTGGTCAGTTTCCGTACATAGTTCGGCGAACGCCGCATCCGGAACTCGGACCGACCTGTGAATTCGGGCTTTGCCACGCCTTTATCGCATCACGCCGACGCCTTGCATCGACATTGACTTCGGCGCCAGGCCACATCTCTTTAAATAAATTATTTTTGCGAAAAGCAATTATGCAAAGATTTTATATATATTTATATTATTCTTTTTGGACCGCACTATTTTATGTGTGCAGGTGATTGACTTCGACTGCGTCACGCAGTCACTTCGGCAAGCCAATGTCGTCATCCCAATTGGCATAAATCGGCTCGCATGATCATCTTGTTGATTGAATTGCCATACCGACATGTTCGGTTGCCTCGGGCACTTCGGCATCATCAAGAGGGTCCTACCTCGTCGGGTGTTTGGCGCACATGCCATCTTTCTTTTATTACTCACTTTGCATGAATTATTAATCATGCAACCTTTTTTTATTACTGTTATCTCCGACTTGCACTATCTTCCGTGCATAGGTAAATGATCCGAATTGGGCAGCGTTGTCACCTCGGCTGGACCGGGGGCTTCGTCATCACTTCATTAACCCACACCGGGAACTTCGGCGTCATACGGTCAGCCTACTCCGTCGCCTCGGACGGACGGGGGGTTCCACCTCGCCACATTGGCCGTGCTGTGTCACCACTTCGGAGTGCCGAGCTCTTCGCTCTTCCATCTCGGGACCGGCTTAGGGGCTGGGACCTCGTCCCGCCGTAAACTCGGACCGCGTCATCGATGCCGAGCACATTAACCAGCTAAGTTGCTTTCATGACCGAAGTTTTAAATTTTTAATTTGTGTTCGGTTCGACCGTGCTCACGTGAGTTGTTTGTTAAAAGAAACTCCCTTTACCCATGTTAGCTGGGGGCTCTTAAATTTACATGAGATGTTTTATAATAAATGTGTTTTCTTCTCAGTCGTTGCAAAGTCTTTTTCTATCACTCCTTCCTCGACTCGAGTGTGTGGTTAATAGCCGGATAGCCTGGGTCCGATCTTGACCCACTTGCAGTCTTGAGATCGGATGTGTCATGTTAAAGCACGGCAGAAGCACAAATTTTTTTTTAGACCAATTTTCGGATTGGCACCAATTGACTTGATTTAGTTCGGACGTGGAGTTTCCGCATAAGTCTTTTGGTTTTTAAGCCTATGGCACTTTTAAACAATTTGTGTGTTTCCAGCATAAGTCTCACAGTGCAACGCCGGACACCTTTAGAGATTCGGCAAAACATTCTCGGGTATTGCTTTATATGCATCGGTTTCAAATTGTGTCTTTGGTCAATAGTTGGGTTGCCCGGCTACTGTGCTTGCCTCCTACGTTCCGCTTTGTTCGGCTAGGTGTGCAAAGGGAGAACCACTGCGATTGTGCTTCCAGCTAGCATGGTTAAGCACCTCAGTGGAGAAAGCCGAAAACTGACTGTCACAATAAGTGTAAACTGGTCAGCGATCCGATGACTATGTTAAATTATAAGATCGATAGAGGTCACCCCATGTTAAATGACGGTCCGTTCATAACATTGGCCGAAGTGTTTACGGCTTGACCTCGACTGTCGCCGAACACTAACTGGGGGCTAGTAACTGGCCTCCAACTTTAAGCTCCTATGACTAAGTGAAAGTTATAAAGCCCGCATATCTGATTGCCTCATTTCCGCTAACACAACCGCCTTCGGGCACCGAGACGTCTGCTAAGGGTTGTTTTGTTATTGCGAAAACACCCTGTGTAGCATCTACAAGGGGGTGGAAGCCGACGATGGCCACTTTCAAATGATAAACGGTCGCAACGGCGTCAAAATAAACATATCATCGGCGTTTGTATTTAATATACGAGGGCCTCCTTCCGCAATCATCGTTATAAAGCCATAAATATGCATCAATTTGACTTAAGATTTTGGCCAAGCTGGGTTGCCTGGCTCCTGTGCTTACCCCTACGTTCCCGATTGTTCGGCTAGGTGGTAAAGGGAGCACCTCTGTGATTGTTACTACCGGGTCATCCAAGTAAGTACCTCAGGCTGGGTGAAGCCGAAAGCTAGCAATCTTAAAGGATCACAATGGTCGGCAATGACGGAAGTGAAAATTTTGGTTCATTAATACCATAGAATTCAGGAACTTTCCCCGAACTAAAATCCTCAATATTTTCCTCCCACATTGATCGGAGGTGAGGTTTCATGATCATGATAAGTATGATGACCCAAAGAAAGGAACCGATAGCGGGACTATTTTCTTTGGAAGATGTTTCTTACGTTAAAACGTAATATAACATATCTCTCCATGTACCTTTGTTTATAAAACCGTATGACCGGATTGCCTTGTTTTCCATAAATCTTTGCCCTTATAACGGCTTTATAAAGTAGGAAAACACTCCTCGGCTACTGGCCGAAGAGGTTGAAGCTGATGGTCGATCAACAAAGTTTTGTACAATGCGGATCCGAGCACTAATGATGTAAAGTACTTGGATACATAGAGTCATTACACATAATTTGTGATTTTACTATGGATATCGATCCTTAATTCGGCCACCCGTGCCCGCATTAAGACTCGGGGGCTATTGGGCTTTGGGCTTATTATTTACAAATATTAAAGGGGCACATTGATCCCCTGATCTGGTGTTGCCACCCGACCAGTGTCTCGGGGGCTACTGCATTGCTTGTTCAATGCAGAAAATTCAAAGTGCTTAGTGTTCGGCTGGACCGAACTTTAGGCAAACGTGTCTTTGGACAACAACAGGTACCATCTGGACCTATCTGGCATCAAGCTAATATATTATGGCAACTTCTCAATACCCTCTCTCAAGGGCCCATTCGCTGATCACTATTATCTCTAATATATTACACTGCGTTTCTATTCCTACGTATGCTGCCGAGCTAGGAGTTGATCCTCAGGCCGATTTTGCGCATCGACCAGAGTCTCAGGGGCTACTTGGATCAGCGGTTTCATGTTTTCCTTCAGGTGCATCTCGGGTTTTAGACCGACACACACCTTGAGGGCTACTGGCTATATATCTCGGTGGAGAATAAATTGCACCAGTCAAAAATATTCACAAAAAATCAGCCCGCAGTCGGGGTGGTGCATCTCCTCGGAAGCAGTCCGGCATAAAGCTCGAGCGCCAGTGGCTGGCTCCATAGAGGGCATTTCCGGCATTAAGCTCGGCTGAATTCTTTCAATCTTTTGAAGACCGAGGTAGTTATGACACCTCGGATGCTGACCATCGTTAGAGCTCGGATACAGTCCGGCGTTAGAGCTCGGATATAGTCCGGCGTTGGAGCTCGGATACAGTCCGACGTTGGTGCTCGGCTGCAAAAGATACCTCAAATACAGTCCGGTGTTGGAGCTCGGATGCAAGAGGACACCACCGCATGGGAACAACTTCAAACCCGAGGTGTGGCGTATAAAATAACAAGGCATTGATAAAGGCCGAGAACTTAAAAGGGCTCCTTGGATACCCGATGTGTAAACTCTTCGGATTCACTTCGGCGATCCTCAAGATCGAAGATGAGAAGATTTGTTGAACCAGTTTTCAAGACCGACGACCGAAGATGAAGAACAGTTCGGAAGAATCGAGGAGCGTCCCCAACTTGAAGACCGGTTCAGGGGGCTACTGACGGTGTCCTGGACTAGGGGGTACTCACCACATCGTCTCCCGATTAGTTGGATTGGGCCGAGGACCCCCAGGGCCGTTTACTCATGGGCCAGTTCAGACAACCGAAGTATACAGGAGGAAGATTCCACAAGACTTGGTGATCAAGACAAGGACTCCTCTCCACCGGCGTATTCGACTAGGACTCTTGTTATCCTAGGCCTCTGGTACATTATATAAGCCGAGGCCAGGCTAGTCGATAGGGAGGCTAGATTATCATGACATTACTCATCATACCCCTTTGGTTTAGACCACAATATATGATCTCGAGGTAGATCAACTCTGTACCTTGATACTTCATCAATATAAACAAGAGCAGGACGTATGGTTTTACCTCCATAGAGAGGGCCCGAACCTGGGTAAAACACCATGTTCATCGTCTCTGTTACCATTGGTCCTAGATCCACAGCTCGGGACCCCCTACCCCGAGGTCTGCCGGTTTTCACACCGACAGTCTGCATGACATTATATTGCCGTGCAAAACTCTTCTCTTTTTCTCTACATGTTTAGCATTACTGTGTACAATATCTGACATGCATACGAAAAAAATATAGTGAGATTATGTAAGGAGAGCATGCAGAAATCTAGAGTGATGGTAACAACCAGTGGATAGATCCAAAAACAATGATAGTAGGCTGATGATAGCTTTAATTTAATAAAAAGACAGATGATGATTGCTTTACTGTTTGTTTCCCACCCAAGATGAACATACTATTTTTCCCACCCAAGATGAACAACATAGACATACCCTAGGTGAACCAGATAATAGAGAGCTATACTATTCATTGCTGCCTCGATATGTGCCCCGCGAGCATTTTAAAACTCAAGATTGAACATTAATTTGGACCTGACTTGGAGTCTAAGAGGTGAACAGGACGATAAAGTAGAAGGTAATATTAAGCAATGCATAACATACGTACAAAAAAAATGAGTGTGATCTCTCTTGCGGACCCGTGTACTCCTCAGGTTCATCTACTGAGTCGATGATGGTGATGCAGTTGCGGTGGATGCCAATAGTAGGGAAGGAGATCAGAGGCAGTGAAAGACGGTCAGGAGTCGTGATGTCTGGTAGGGTGGATGCTTCTGTCGATGGAGTAGCTCAGGTGAGGTGGACGACGTCGCGACAGGAGCAGGACAAACCACATAAAGTTTTCTTCGACACCTATTTGTAACTGAAGTAATTCTATGAGGGCTCCTTTGACTTGCAGGATTCTAAAAACGCAGGGATAGGAAAAACACCGAAATAGGATAGGAATGCACGTGAGAAACAGAGCATTTGTAAACATAGGATTTCGGTCAACTTGGTTGTTTGGTTCACAGGAATTGGAAGAACAGAATAATGCAAAGAAACATGGCCAAATTAAAGTGAAACCATATGAAAATGTGTACAGTTACAATGTTATTCTGCCACTAATGCACTTAGTCTTGTTTTCATTCATATGATTTTGAAAAGTAGGTCCAGGTGGATGTTTTTCTCCATTCCTTTCAACCAAATGCATGAATAATTGAATGGCAGAGTATCATAGGAAAATTTCCTATTGCTATGTTTTTCCTTCACTGTTTCCTTTGAACCAAAATAGCCCTAATGGATCGACATGAATGTATAGTAATAAGTGATGCGACAAGTGTACAACCTCTTTGGCATAGCCGTGTCGACCTCAGCATCATTGGGTTGGTCGCTGAAGAAGTTGTGGCAGAGATGGCTGTCGGAGGTGTGGAGGAAGATCTGAGGCATCTGTAGATGGCGTCCAGGATACTTCTCTGTTCTGATGGATTGTTCCGTCGTTGGAGCAGCTTCGGCGAGCTGTAAGACATCGAGGCTGAAGCAGTACAAGACAGACATCATTAATCTCAAGTGGGATTCTAATAGCATCTCCAATAGATGTTGTAAAATACATTACCAAAAAGAGGTAGATGTAAAATTTACATCACCAAAAAACACCTAACTCCAACAGATGAGGTAAAAATTGTTGACTCTAAACTTAACTGTCAAAACTGCAATTTACTGTGGAATCTAAATGTTACTGTCGAAACTGAACGCACTGGTAGCAGAGAAGCACTTCACATGTAGTTTAGGCTGCTCGAGCACTAGTAGTAGAGAAACAGTGATCTAACTCAATGAGCAATCAACAGGGAAGACACTAATAGATAGCAGCCGAAGCAGCAGCGCCTGGAGCAGCAGCGTGAACTAGAGCCAAAGCGAGAGCAAGAGCAGAGCAGCAGCACGAGCGAGAGAGGAAGAGCAGAGCAGCAGCGCGAGCGAGCGAGAGTGTCGGGACCGGATCTAGCAGGACATGAAATCCCAGCAAATGACCCTCGTGTCATCACCAGCCCCAGGATTACTGTTGCTGGTGGACACCTTCTTGATACAGAATTCCAGGCAATTACAAGAAATTGAGTACAAGACCATAAAGGTCCAATGAATATAACAAGGATCTCTACTGCTGGATGACGGAAGCGACTCATGGATCTCCAACGCTGATGGGACTCCATTCCCACAGAACAGCTGACTTGGATAACTCCTATCCTGCGTGGCTGCTATCTCCAATACCTAGGTTGCAGGGGCTTCCTGGTGCTCCTCTCTGAAACATGATATGGCCAAGACAATAGCCAGGGACAAGCCTGTGAGTACGTTTGAATGTACTCGCAAACATAATGAACAAAAGATGTAACGAATGCATATGCTCATGCTGGATCCTACTAAATGCTCATGCTGACTAAAATCATAGACATGACATGATAATAACAAAATGATATGGAAGTAAATATAGCATGTCAGTCAAAATCAAGCTTAATAAAAAAATAGAAGCTAACGAATGTCACGGGTAGTCTAGCCAGCCCAGGTAACATTCAGAAAATAAGAGAAATGCCAACCGGGTGTCTAAAAGAGAGTCAAGCGAGACAGGACCGCCCGAAAACTCAAGCGACGCCACGAAAGGTCTTGAAAAGAAATGCCAGTCGGGTGTCAAAGTGACGCCATGGTCGGTCTTGAAGAGAAATGTCAATCGGGTATCCACAAGAGTAGTGGTGTGATAGACCGCCTGTGAACTCGAGGGACGCCACGAAGAGGTCTTGAAAATTAAATCGAATGCCCGAGGTAGTCTAGCCAGCCCCTGAGACACTTAGGAAAATAAAATAAGAGAAATGGGTTAGTCCACAATAATATGCATAACCATAATAATATTTATAAGCATAACAAGATATTCATGGTAGCATCAGGGTGTCAATAATTATCCTGCAAAAAATATTTCAGGCATATTTTAATTATTTCCTCCGGAGACTGACACCGGGACCGACACTTGACCCACCCAGCTAACGCCCTTGACCGTGGACAACGGCTATTCGAATAGGTTTAAACTCTGCAGAGGGTGTACTCTTTACCCACAAGTAAAGGATTTCTTTAGTCAGTACCGTGACACTGACTAATTCCCATTACAGTCTTTGGGTTGAAAACACACCTGACAGCGCACACCAGAATAACTTTTCGAATGCCAGGAATCACCCAAAGCATCGTTCAAGAAAAACTCTAAGACGGGGAGACCAACGTCCTGCATGGGATCACTATTAATACACGCGGATTCCAAGGGGTGTCCCCCTCTTGTTTACAACCGGAAACACCCATGCCCCCTGACCCGATGACAGGATTTAGTCCGTGGCCACAGAAACCCTCATCGTGGCCCTCTGTACGGTGTGCACTTAGACAGGGGTTATCAACTTACTAAGCCGTACCTTCCTTGCAGAAGGACCCGTGGCAGCACGGTATCCTGCTAGGTGTAAAGGAACAAGACTCGATCTAGGCCGACTCAGGAGTGTTAATTATTATCACCGGTGTATTCCACATATGTCACGTGACACCACCGTGTCAAAACAAGGCCCATGCCCACCGGCACGTCCAAGGCAGGAGTACACTCCTGGTTTCTCACAATCTTTCTGCATGTCGAAACTTGAGTGGAATGCATGCAAGTGAAAATATACAAGACCATGCATGCATGCACTTGCGGTATGCTATTCATATGGTGCCAACTCAAAACTAGTGTAGTCAAGCAAATGCAATCATCATATCCCGGGTTCAACATGCTTGCCTTGTTCAAAGTAGTAAGGGGAAAACCCCTTCGAAATTCCCGGCAAAGTTTCCCTCTTCTTTTTCTGAAAAATTCAAATTCAAATTCAAATAAAAAATTCATAACAGTACAAAAACTTGTCTTAAAATAATTTTAAATAAATACTAAAAACAACTAGAGAGAAAAATAAGAATTTCAAAAAAAGAATCAAGTCGTTTGGACTTGTGGTTAAAAAGTTATAAAGGTTTTAAAACCAAGGACCTTTCTGTAGTTAAAATAACTACTACCGGGTCCTTGCTGTAATAACAGAAAACACCCCGGCAAAAGTACACCTTCCAGTACAGAAAGCGTAAGCGCCAAATACGCTTTTGTTTTGAACGCAGAAAAAAAGAAAACGCTGACGGGTGGGGTCCACCCGTCAGGTTCAAATACAAACGTGCTCGCGCGCGTGTACAAAGAAGGTGCGGCAATCGCCGGTGACGATCGCCGGGGTTTTGAGCGACGGCGATGATGTGGTTGAGCTCGGGAAGGGTTTCCGCGTCGTTGGGGGGTGGATTTGGTCGCCGACGAGCAATGGAGCGACGGCGAGGTCGACGGCGGCGGACGATGTTTCGGGCGGTGGTGGATCTCATCGGGGAGGCCTGCAGCCGTCAAATTGATGTGCGGTTCAGACGAGTGGGAGTGGTAGGGGGTTACTGGTGGAGTTTTGTAGGTGGAGACGGCCTAACGGCGACGAGCTGATCGTGGGCAGTGGCGGCGGAGCGGTGGTCGGAGGTGGGGAAGATGACCCTCTTGGGGTTGAGGTGGTGCAGGGGAGTGTGATTGGGGATGTGGGTGGATGGTACGAGGAGTTAATGGAGCTCGGAAGCTCCTTTTATAGGCGTGGCGGGGATGACCGGAGCTCTCCAGATCACGGCGGAGTAATTCTGGCCGGCGAGGTAGTTAGGGGCGGTGGTCAAGGGCGGTGCGGAGTTTATGAGGCCGGTGGAGTACTCCAGAAGCTCAATCGTGGACGAGATCGAGCACTGCAGCCTTATCCACGGCGAGGCTCGCGCACGGGTGCGGCGGACGGCAAGCTGCTCCGGTGACTGTCAAGCGGGGCCAGGGCGGCGTGGACGGCGCGAGGGCGCGGAGAGAGGCGACGCGTGGAGCAGGTAGGTGGACTGAGTGGCGGCGCAGTGAATGCGGTCGATGGCCGAGGCGGCTCTGCTTGGTCCGCCGTGGACGAGCACGGTGGTCGTTGCACCGGCCTGCCGACAGCTCACCAGCGAGGAGAGGCTGGGAAGTGGGCCAGGTAGTCGGGGCATTGATGGGCAACGGCGACGCTGTGGTGGAGTAGGAAGGGGAGGGGTGCACGGCATCGATTGCTGCTGTTGACTGAACCCAATTCAGTTAACTGAATTTCAGTCAGGTATGAATAGTGCAACCTCATATGTATGATGCACTGATAGATGGTGCTAGGGATTTTAGAAATTTTTGGGAATTTTTGTGGTGAAGTGTTGATGCAATTAAGAGAGGTTTGCAAAGTTTCAAATTTTTTGGAGTAATTTAAAATAGGTTTTGATCAACAAAACTGAATCTGGTCCAAATCTGAATGGTTTGAATTTTGAAAATTTTGAACTATGGAACCCAAAGTTTTTGGTGAAATGGGTTGTGGGTACCATCTAGTTTCTAGGAAAAAATTTGGTGGAGGTAGAAAAGTTGTAGAAAATATAGTTCCTTTGTAACTCAAAGAAACCATGAGTATTGTAAATTCCAACTTTGGAATTATTTAAAATATGAAAAATATTTTTGTGGGGTGGGAGAGACTTGGATACTATCCTAGAATGTGAGTATGACTTGTGGGATTACTTAGGAGTGGCAGAAAAATTGTTGGAAGGATTTTTGGATGTGCTAGGAGGAAAGAAAAGGCCATATTATTGAAATAATTTTAGTTATCCAAAACTTTTCTAAAAGAAAAATATTTTTGATCTCTCAAAAATAATTACCCAATAAACAATTCACCCAAAACAGAACCATTCAAAAAAAATTGAAACCCAGTTGAAAATTAAAAAAAATTCAGAACAGAGGAACTAGAAAGAGAATAAAGTCAAAAAATAATTCAAAGTATTTTATTTTAAGGAAAAGATTTTGAAAATCCAAAAGAAATATTTTTGGGGTGTTACAGAGAGCCGGAGCAGCAGCAGTAGCGTGAGCGAGAGTCGGAGCAGCAGCAGCAGCAGCGCGAGCGAGAGCCGGAGCAACAGCAGCAGCGCGAGCGAGCGAGCGAGAGCCGGAGTAGCAGCAGGAGCGCGAGCGAGCGAGAGCCAGAGCAGCAGTAGCAGCTCTGGCTGGTATGGCCGCCGCCGTCGAGGGAGCCTGGCACTGGGGGAGAGCCACCATGGAGATTTCGCCGGTGGTGTCAACTACGAGGTAGCCGCACCATGGGGGAGCAGGATCGACCACCGGCAGTGCCGGGAGGTCGAGTTAAGGAGAAGGTGTGATGGGATGAGTGTACAACCTCTTTGGTGGCGCCGAGTAGGCCTCAGCTTCGTCCGAGGAGTCGGCGAGGATGCTGCGGTTCCGGTGGAGCAAGTTAAGGTGGCGTTGTGGGGATGGAGCAACCGCGATAGACGAGGCGATCGTCGGAGCAGCTCCTTGGAGGTGGAGGACGGGGCGGCTGAACCGGCAGGACGATGAGATCGACAAAGGATCCCCATCCGGGGCGGTGGATGAGGGACGTCGAGCTGTTGCGGTGGACGACATCGTCGGGGAAGAGGCTCCGGCTGGGCAGCAGCGGGGTGGCGGACAGTGGAGGGTGGGGTTTCGCGGCTGGAGCAGAGAGGTTATGGCGGCCTGGGTTTTCGAATGGCGAAACAGAGGTGATGGGAGGGGGAACCATGATTTAGGGACGCACTTGTCCAAAATGTAGGGTGTGTTATAAAAGTACCCCCACCGATTTGAACTAGCGGCCCTTTCGGCTCAGGGTTAGAAGGGGGATTTCACGGGTCGGGATTTGGCAGCTGGAGGGAGTTTTCGCGCGCGTTGTAATTTTGGGATAGCAAGGCGCGGGTTGTGAAGGCGCGAGTTTTCGGAGCACAAAGAGACAAAGCGATATCTGAATTTTCGGGATAACAAGGCGCGGGTTGAAATTTCGGGACAAGCCTAACGTGTAATAATGTACGTACCAAATCAATTCGCATTTCCCTCGACGAAAAAAACAAGAACACAAACTATTCGCACCACACAAAGGGAGAGTCTTGTCCCGTTTTACTGTACAAATGCTATTCAAAACTATGAATTCATGTTATGTCCAATTAAATTTTTTTGCTAGCTGTATAATGCATGTAACCTACTCATACGAACATTTTAGTGCATTCCAAATGTATATACTACCGCTGCAATTCGAACTAAATTTGAATTTGTTTCTCTATTTGAATAAGAATCTACAATCATGATTGTTGCCAAGTTAAACCATCATTTGTACATTATCTTAACAACACACCACATGATTACTATAGAGTTACATATGAACTATGTGTACTATATGAACTCGAATTCAATTTTTTGAATACACTTGATGTCGATTCCAAATAATAGTACATTTTAAGTACTAGCTAGATCTTCGTAATCTAAACCATGTTTCATATGTACATTGTGTTTATCACACAAAGTATAGTGCCCCGCCCCCTACATTATGTCAAGTATGTAGTCCTGAGCTGCAAAAGCCACACATTATCACAAACTCAAATAAATGTTATATATATTATATGTAGTATAACATGTTCATAACCACACCATGCGTATCACAATTATATTCATGCATGCGTCGGTTTAAAACACTATGATTTCTTCTTCAAATATCTGAATCCACTTTTATAATGAATTATGATCTATGTTCGTCTTTTACACCCACACAATCCTCTTCTCTTTGTAGCTAGCGCTAACTTTATCTCGTGCATGCACACGTCCGCCCCTCCCACGCTCCCTCAGCGTCCCCTCCATCGCGCACATTCGTTATTTCTCTTTAGGTCGTTCACCCATGGTGTGTGTAGGCCCCCCGGCTCCTTCTTTCCGGCACACACCGGTCGATATACCTCTCTAGCCAAGTGTGCCTACCACAAACACACGATTTCCCTCTTCTCTTCTCACCGTGCATGCCCCCCTCTGTCTAATATGGTTCCATGCACGTGCACACTCCCACCCCTCTTTTCATCGATCTCATACTCGCACACTCCTCCCCCCTCGATATAGTAGGCCTCTCGCACCACCTCCTAGCCGCATCCCTCTCTCTCTCTATCTGTCTCTCCGGACCTTATTTGCTTCTAACACATGCATGCATGTATACCTACCGATCTCCCTACATATAGCTAGGTCGACTATAAGCCTTTTTCCCCACGCACCGATCGACGTGACTAGTTATGTCTCTCCCTTTCTCTGACACACGACGATTGATCTTCCTATATAGTTATGTCTGCTTACCACAACCTTATCGTCCCCCCTCATCATCCTTGCATGCCTCCCGACCCGTCTCTCACACGCACGTGCACAGACAGGCAGGCATCCCCTCTCTTATTGATATTGCAGTCGTACCCTCCGTTTGTCTAGCAGGCCTCTCCCACCATTTATGATAAGCAACTCCACCATCAACCCTCCGACACTCTAGTTTTGTCTCTCTCCCAACCTTATTCCTCTGCTATACATTGATATGTCTCCAAGGTATCTATAATTTTTTCTTGTTCCATGCTGTTATATTATCATTCTTGGATGTTTTACAATCATTTTATAGCAACTTTATATCATTTTTTGGGACTACCCTATTAGCATACTGCCCAGTGCCAGTTACTGTTTTTTGCTTGTTTTTTACTTCACAGAATATCAGTACCAAACAGAGTCCAAACGCATCAAACCTTTTTGGAGAATTTTTATGGACCAGAAGGAACAACATGGGCCAAAGAAGTACGAGAGGGGTGCCCCGAGGGGGGCACAAACCACCTGGGCGAGCCTGGGGGCCCAGGGGCACCCTGGTGGTTTGTGCCCACCTCAGTGGCCTCCTGCACCGCCTCTTTGCCCTATAAATCCCCAAATATTCCAGAAACCCTAGGGGAGTGGAGGAAACACAATTCCAGCCGCCGCAAGTTCTAGAACCACGAGATCCATTCTAGACACCATCACGGAGGGGTTCATCATCCTCATTGGTGCCTCTCCGATGTTGTGTGAGTAGTTCATTGTAGACCTATGGGTCCGTAGGCAGTAGCTAGATGGCTTCTTCTCTCTTTTTGATTCTCAATACAATGGTCTCTTGGAGATCTATTTGATGTAACTCTTTTTGCGGTGTGTTTGTTGGGATCCGATGAATTTTGAGTTTATGATCCGATCTATATCCATGAATATTATTTGAGTCTTCTTTGATATCTTATATGCATGATTACTTATAGCCTCGTATTTCTTCTTCGAATCTTTGGTTTAGTTAGGCCAACTAGATCGATTTTTCTTGCCATGGGAAGAGGTGCTTTGTGATGGGTTTGATCGTGTGGTGTTCTTTCCCAGTGATAGAAGGGGCAGCAAGACACGCATGTATCACTGCTATTAAGGATAATAAGATGGGGGCTATTCCTACATGAATAGATCTTGTCTACATCATGTCATCGTTCTTATTGCATTACTCCGTTTCTCCATGAACTTAATACACTAGATGCATGCTGGATAGCGGTCGATGTGTGGAGTAATAGTAGTAGATGCAGGCAGGAGTCGGTCTACTAATCTTGGACGTGATGCCTATATAATGATCATTGACTTGGATATCGTCATAATTATTCGATCTTCTATCAATTTACCAACAGTAAATTGTTTACCCACCGTATGCTATTTTCTCGACAGAAGCCACTAGTGAAATCTACGGCCCCCGGGTCTATTCTTTATCATATTTGCTTTGAGATCTTTTTTTATTTGCTTTTGTTTTTAGATCTATTATACCAAAAACCCAAAAATACCTTGCTGCACTTTTTTGCTATTTATTTTATTTCGTGTTTTATCGAGATCTATTTATCCAATCTACACAATTTTTATCCCATCAACTTGTGAATTTCTGGTGCCGTTACCCGTAAGAGGGATTGACAACCCCTCATAAGCGTCGGGTTGCAAGTATTTGTTCTTTGTGTGCAGGTACCATTTACATAGTGTTGCTTGGTTCTCCTACTGGATTGATACCTTGGTTTCATACCTGAGGGAAATACCTACCGTAGCTGTACTGCATCATCTCTTCCTCTTTGGGGAAATACCGACGTAGTTCAAGCGACATCAAAAGGAGTTTCTGGCGCCGTTGCCGGGGAGACATCATCAACATCTATCAGGTTCCTAATCACAAATCTCATCTCCTTGCAATTTACATTATTTGCCATTTGCCTCTCATTTTCATCTCCCCCACTTCACAAAAATTTGCCGTTTTATTCGCCCTCTTTTTCATTCGCCGCTTTCTCGTCAGATCTCCTATTTGCTTGAACTTTTCATCATGAGTGACTTTGGTATGGCAGAAACAGATGATGTCCGGACTACTAAAATTGGACGATCTGGTAATCTGGATGCCAAAACTTTTGTTTTGGGGCAAGGGAACGTTATGGCAAAAGAACACATCCAAGAATTTTTTCAATTGTGTTGGAAATTTGACTCTTGATGATGCTCCTATACGTAAAAGAACTAAATCTTATGCGGAAGCTATTTCAGCACTAGTTCTGAAACTTGAAAATAGATTTATCCGTACCCATCCTACCTTGCAGAGATTGTTTTATGAGTTACCCGTTATAAACGATCATAGACCTAAAAAGCTAGCTACCCTTGTTCTTATGAATGAACTTGACTACATAATACGAGAAGCTAGGGGAATTTTCGATTTTTATGGTATGAACCATGAAAAACCGGTGATAAATGAGATCCTTTATAATAGTGATTATATGTTGAGACATTTTCTTGGAAATAATCAAAAAAATTATGAGAATCTTAAAAAGGAAATCCCCGTTTTAGATATAATCCACCAAGTTTTCAACGATGTTAGTCAACAATATTTTTGGATTGTTGCCGAAAATCAAAGGGGATATGTAGATGGGCAACTTGATAATGCTAAAATTTCTATGGATAATGTGGTTCAAGTTATTTTCTGCAAAACCTCCTGACAAGAACACATCTATGGAAATTAAAACTAAAGATGACAATACTTGAATCTATGCATTATGCCTAGCTAGGGGCATAAAACGATAGCGCTTGTTGGGAGGCAACCCAATGAATAAAATTTATTTTTGCCTTTTTCTTTTTGTTCTTGAGTGTTTGCACAATTATGCTACTGTTATGATTGTGTTTTTTATGTTTTAATTAGTGTTTGTGCCAAGTAAAACCTTTGGGATAGCTTTGGTGATAGTTGATTTGATCCTGTTGGAAAACAGAAACTTTTGCGTCCAGTAACAGAATTTTAAAAATTCACAAAAGCGATGAAAATTTCTGAAGTTTTTACAAAAGATTGATATGAAAATTGCCTCTGTTGTCTAAGTTTTCAGAATTTTTGGAGTTACGGAAGTATGACAACAATTTGCATCTTTACAGACTGTGCTGTTTTTGACAGATTCTGATTTCTTTGCATTGTGTGCTTATTTTGATGAATCTATGGATTTTATCAGGGGGTATAAGCCATGGTAAAGTTAGAATATAGTAGATATAATGCAATAAAAAAATTGAATGGGTTTTCTACAGTACTTAAAGTAAAGATTGGTTTTCTTATACTAACGGATCTCACGAAGGTTTTATTAAGTTTTGTGTGATTGAAGTTTTCAAGTTTTGGGTGAGATCACGATGGATGAAGGAATAAGGAGTAAGAAAAGCCTAAGCTTGGGGATGCCCCATGGCACCCCAAGTTAATATTCAAGGAGAAACAAGCAACTAAGCTTGGGGATGCCCCGGAAGGCATCCCCTCTTTCTTCTAACGACCATCGGTATTTTACTTGGAGCTATATTTTTATTCGTCACATATCATGAGTTTTGCTTGGAGGGTCTTGTATTATATGAGTCTTTGCTTGTTTTGCTTTTTAGTTTGTCACAAGTATCCTTGCTGGACACACTGATACGTCTCCAACATATCTATAATTTTTTATTGTTCCATGCTGTTATATTATCATTCTTGGATGTTTTACAATCATTTTATAGCAACTTTATATCATTTTTTGGGACTAACCTATTGACATAGTGCCCAGTGCCAGTTGCTATTTTTTGCTTGCTTTTTACTTCGCAGAAAATCAATACCAAATGGAGTTCAAACACAGCGAAACTTTTTGGAGAATTTTTCTGGACCAGAAGACACCTGTTGGTCCAAAGAAGTACCAGAGGGGGGCTCCGAGGGGAGCACAACCCACCTGGGCGCGCCTGGGGTGCTCACCACGCAGCCCCCCTCTGGTACCCCAGGCGCGCCCTGGTGGGTTGTGCCCACCTCGACCGCCTCCCGCACCGTCTCTTTGCTCTATAAATACCCTGAAAATCCAAAAACCCTAGGGGAGTCGATGAAAAACAATTCCAGCCGCCGCAAGTTCCAGAACCACCAGATCCAATCTAGACACCATCACGGAGGGGTTCATCATCCTCATTGGTGCCTCTCTGATGATGCGTGAGTAGTTTATTGTAGACCTACGGGTCCGTAGTTAGTAGCTAGATGGCTTCCTCTCTCTCTTTTGATTCTCAATACAACGGTCTCTTGGAGATCTATTTGATGTAACTCTTTTTGCGGTATGTTTGTTGGGATCCGATGAACTTTGAGTTTATGATCAGATCTATTTATCCATGAAAGTTATTTGAGTATCTTTGATCTCTTATATGCATGATTACTTATAGCCTTGTATTTCTTCTTCGAATCTTTGGTTTAGTTAGGCCAACTAGATCGATTTTTCTTGCCATGGGAAGAGGTGCTTTGTGATGGGTTCGGTCATGCGGTGTTCTTTCCCAGTGACAGAAGGGGCAGCAAGGCACGTATTGATCGTTGCTATTAAGGATAAGAAAATGGGGTCTATTCCTACATGAATAGGTCTTGTCTACATCATGTCATCGTTCTTATTGCATTTACCCTGTTTCTCCATGAACTTAATATACTAGATGCATGCTAGATAGCGGTCGATGTGTGGAGTAATAGTAGTAGATGCAGGCAGGAGTCGGTCTACTAATCTTGGACGTGATGCCTATATAATGATCATTGCCTAGATATCGTCATAATTATTTGAAGTTCTATCAATTGCCCAACAGTAATTTGTTTACCCGCCGTACGCTATTTTTCTCGAGAGAAGCCACTAGTGAAATCTATGGCCCCCGGGTCTATTCTTTATCATATTTGCTTTGTGATCTATTTTTATTTGCTTTTGTTTTCAGATCTATTATTCTAAAAACCCAAAAAATACCTTGCTTCACTTTCTCTTTATTTATTTTATTTTGTTTTATTACGAGATCTATTTATCCAAAATCATACAAACCAATCTATATTTTACCCGAGAGGGATTGACAACCCCTCTTATGCGTCGGGTTGCAAGTATTTATTATTTGTGTGCAGGTACCGTTTACATAGTGTTGCTTGGTTCTCCTACTGGTTCGATAACCTTGGTTTCATAACTGAGGGAAATACCTACCGAAGCTGTACTGCATCATCCCTTCCTCTTCGGGGAAATACTGACGCGGATACGAGCCATCAAGAAAGGATTTCTCGCGCCGTTGCCGGGGAGACATCATCAACATCTATCAGGTTCGTAATCATGAATCTCATCTCCTTGCAATTTACATTATTTGCCATTTGCCTCTCATTTTCATATCCCCCACTTCACAAAAAATTGCCATTTATTCGCCCTCTTTTTCCGTTCGCCGTTTTTCTAGTCAGATCTCTTATTTGCTTGAACTTGTCACCATGAGTGACTTTGGTATGGCAGAAACAGATGACGGCCTAACTCCTAAAATTGGACGATCTAGCAATCTGGATGCCAAAACTTTTGTTTTGGGGCAAGGAAATGTTATGGGAAAAGAACATATCCAAGAATTTTTCAATTGTGTTGGAAATTTGACTCTTGATGATGCTCCTATACTTAAAAGTACTAAATCTTATGCGGAAGCTATTTCAGCACTAGTTCTGAAACTTGAAAATAGATTTATCCGTACTCACCCTACCATGCAAAGATTGTTTTATGAGGTACCATTGATGTCTACTACGCAACTTTATTCTTGTAGACTCGTGTTGGGCCTCCAAGCGCGGAGTGTTGTAGGACAGTAGCAATTTTCCCTCAAGTGGATGAACTAAGGTTTATCAATCCGTGGGAGGCATAGGATGAAGATGGTCTCTCTCAAACAACCCTGCAACCAAATACAAGAAATATCTTGTGTCCCCAACACACCCAATACAATGGCAAATTGTATAGGTGCACTAGTTCGGCGAAGAGATGGTGATAAAAGTGTAATATGTATGGTAGAAATATATTTTTATAATCTGAATAAATAAAAACTGCAAGGTAGCAAGTGATAAAATGGAGCACAAACGGTACTGTAATGCTTGAAAACAAGGCCTAGGTTCCGTACTTTCGCTAGTGCAATCTCTCAACAATGCTAATCTAATTGGATCATATAACCATCCCTCAACGTGCGATGAAGAATCACTTCAAAGTTCTTATCTAACGGAGAACATAAGAAGAAATTGTTTGTAGGGCACGAAACCACCTTAAAGTTATTCTTTCTGTTCGATCTATTCAAAAGTTCATACTAAAATAACGCAAAGTTATTCTTTCCGTTCAATCTATCCAAGAGTTCGTACTAGAATAACACCATATGATATGCATCAACCAACTCTAATGTCACCTAGATACTCCAATGTCTCCACAAGTATCCATGAGTTAATTATACGATACGCATCAAACAATTTCAGATTCATAATACTCTATCCAACACAAAGAACCTCAAAGAGTGCCCCAAGATTTCTACCGGAGAAACAAGGACGAAAATGTGCATCAACCCCTATGCATAGATTACGCCAATGTCACCTCGGGAACCTGCGAGTTGAGTGCCAAGACATAGATCAAGTGCTCTCAAATCCATAAAAGTATTCAATCCGATAAAACGAAATCTCAAATGGAAAACTCAATTCACAACAATATAGAGAGGGGAAAACACCATATGATCCAACTATATTAACAAAGCCCGCGTTACATCAAGATCGTGACATCTCAAGAACACGAGAGAGAGAGAGAGATTAAACATGTAGCTACTCGTACAAACCCTCAGCCCCGAGGGTGGACTACTCCCTCCTCATCATGGTGGCCGCCGGGATGATGAAGATGGCCACCGGTGATGATCTCCCCCTCCGGCACGGTGCCAGAACGGGGTCTAGATTGGATCTCGTGGATACAGAGGCCTTGCGGCGGTGGAACTTCTGATCTAGGGCTACCCTGAGGGTTTTTGGAATATTTGGCAATTTATAGGGTGAAGAGGCGGTGCGGGAGGCCACCGAGGTGGGCGCAACCCACCAGGGCGCGCCTGGGGGCCCAGGCGCGCCCTGGTGGGTTGTGCCCCCCTCGGGGCACCCCCCAGGTGCTGCTCTGGCCCATTGGATGTCTTCTGGTCCATAAAAAATCCACAAAAAGTTTCGCTGCGTTTGGACTCCGTTTGGTATTGATTTTCTGCGGTGTAAAAAACAAGCAAAAAAACAGCAACTGGCACTAGGCACTAGGTCAATAAGTTAGTCCCAAAAATGATATAAAGTTGCAATAAAATGATTGTAAAACATCCAAGAATGATAATATAGCAGCATGAATACTTCATAAATTATAGATACGTTGGAGACGTATCAGCATCCCCAAGGTTTATTCCTACTCGTCCTCGAGTAGGTAAATGATAAAAGAAATAATTTATGAAGTGTGAATGCTAGCAAAGTGCATAAGTTTGATCAATAGTAATTTCAATCACTTTTCCTAGCATCATAACAGCAACTCTTTCTCATAAAACTCATCATGTTAAAGTAGCAACCAATTCACATGTTAAGGTTCAAACAATGAATTCTCTTGAAACTCAACAACCTATATTATTAGTCACCAAACAATTGCAATTCAACTTATTCAACAGAGTCTAAGTAAGAGCTCCGCATACTCAACCATCATATAGTCTTCTATGATTGCTAACACTCACCGCATACACATGAGCAAAACATTTCAACCGGACACATAGAAAGATAGGGGCTTATAATTTCGCCTCCCAACGTATTCACCTCAAGGGTGATGTCAACAATAATAACTCATTCTACCCATATCCAACTGGATATATGTGCCTAGATCTTTCCTCACCACATGATGCTTGCCAAAAGAGAAAAATAAAAAGGAATAGAGAGAAAAACTTTGACTCTTGCATGAAAGTAAATACATAAAAGTAAAAGGTAGGCCCTTCGCAGAGGGAAGCAGAGGTTGCCATGCGCTTTTTGTTTGTATGCTCAATCCCTTAGTGCAAAAGAACGTCAGGTTATATTGCCCCTTATGATAGCAACCTTTATTATGCAGTCTATCGCTTTTATTCTTTGCCATCACAAGTTCGTACAACGCTCAATTTTCTCCTACACTAAATGATCTAGCACTTGTAGAAGCAATTTTTATTGCCTTATTGCACCGATGACAACTTACTTGAAGGATCTTACTCAATCCTTAGGTAGGTATGGTGGACTCTTGAAAATAAGATTTGGGTTTAAGGGTTTTTGGATGCACAAGTAGTATCTCTACTTGGTGCGGAATTTTTGGCTAGCAAAGATGGGGGGCAAGCACTACATGTTGAAGGATCTATGACAATATAACTTCGATGTGAATATGAACAAACATAAATCATTATGTTGTCTTCCTTGTCCAACGTCAACAATTTTGGCATATAATATTTTGATGGGGGCTCACAATCACAAAAGATTTCCAAGATAGTGTATTTGCATGTGAAAGTTCTCTTCCTTATAGTAATCATTCATGAATTGCTTGTATGACCAATATTGTGATTGTCAAGCTTCAAAAGATTTCACTTTCTAAACCCAATGTGAAGCTACCACTAGGCATGATATGAACATATAATTTCAACTTCATGATATTCAATTCATTCAACAATTTACTCATAGGATATAAGTGAAGCACGAGAGTAAATGACAAACTACTCCAAAAAGATATAAGTGAAGATCAAGCGAGTAGTTAAGTAAAGGGGTTGCTAATTGAGGACTCTCTCTTATTTAAAAACTTTCAGATCTAAGTATTTTATTAAAACAGCAAGTAAAACAAAACAAAATGACATTCCAAGAATAGCACAACTCAAGTGAAGACGCAAAAACTTAGGCTTAACCGATACTAACCGATAATTGTTGATGAAGAAAGGTGGGATGCCTACCGGGGCATCCCCAAGCTTAGATGCTTGAGACTTCTTGAAATATTATCTTGTGGTGCCTTGGGCATCCCCAAGCTTGAGCTTTTGCATCTCCTTAATTCCTTTTATATCACGGTTTCCCTAAATCTTACAAACTTCATACACACAAAACTCAACAAGAACTCGTGAGATAAGTTAGTATAAATCAATGCAAAAACCTTATCATTGTCTACTGTAGAAAATCACAAAAATTATTATTAAACATTTCATACTAAATGCCTCTGCATATTTAATACTCCTATCCTCAAATAGAATCATTAAACAAGCAAACATATGCACACAATGCAAACATAACAGCAATCTATCTAAACAGTATAGTCTGTAAAGAATGCAATATTCTTCATACCTCCCTAAATCCAAAAATTCTGAAAAATTACAGCACTGTATAAAATTTATCAGATATTATTGTGCAAAACGTTTCAACATTTTATAACATTCTGACTTTTCTGGAGAATTATTGCAACAGCGATAAACTTTTGGTTTTGAAACAGGAACTCATATATTTGCAAAATAAGCATGGTGATGGCTATCCTTGCCACTTTTATTGAAATAAAAGATGCAAAACATTATTATAAATAACAGAAAGTAAATACTAATAAAAGAAGATGACTCTCCAAGCAAAACTCATATCATGTGACGAATGAAAATATAGCTCCAAGTGAGGTTACCGATAATGTTGAAGACGAAAGAGAGGACGCCTTCCGGGGCATCCCCAAGCTTAGTTGCTTGGATCTTCCTTGAATATTGCATTGGGGGTGCCTTGGGAATCCCCAAGATTAGGGTCTTGTCACTTCTTATTCTCCTCATATCGATATCTCACCCAAAACTTGAAAACTTCAATCACACAAGACTTAACGGAACTTCGTGAGATAGGTTAGTATGACAAAGAGCAAACCATTTCACTTTGGTACTGTAAAAGACAAGATTCATAATTGTTTACACACAATGCCTACTGTATAATATCATTTCCACAATTTATATTGAGCAATATAAGCCATAGAAACTAGAAAACAAGCAAACTATGCATTGAAAACAGAATCTGTCAAAAACAGAACAGTCTGTAGTAATCTGTACTCCAACCATACTTATGCTACTCCAAAAATTCTGAAAAATTACGAAAACTTATAGAATTTGTATATATATCACCTGTAAAAAATTAAGATCAAAATCACGTTCCAGTGAATTTTCAAAATTCCTGGACTGAGCGCAAAAGTTTCTGTTTTTGCACAGATTCAAGTCAACTATCATCCATACTATCCCAAAGGCTTTACTTGGCACTTTATTGAAACAAAAGCAATAAAACATGATTACTACAGTAGTCTAATCATGTGAACAAACAAAACAAGTAGGGGTAAATGTCGGGTTGTCTGCCAACAAGCGCTTTTCTTTAATGCCTTTTAGCTAGGCATGATGATTTCAATTATGCTCACATAAAAGATATGAATTGAAACATGCAAGAGAGCATAATGAATCACATGGCAAGCACATTTAAGTCTAACCCACTTCCTATGCATAGGGATTTTGTGAACAAACAATTTATTGGAGCAAGAATCAACTAGCATAGGAAGGCAAAATAAGCAAAACTTCAAGATTTTCAACACATAAAAAGGAAACTTGATATTATTGAGATATGTAGAAGCACATGTTCCTCTCCCATAACAATTTTCAGTAGCATCATGAATGAATTCAACAATATAGCTATCACATAAAGCATTCTTTTCATGATACATAAGCATAGAAATTTTATTACTCTCCACACAAACAAATTTCTTCTCATCAATAGTGGTGGGAGCAAACTCAACAAAATAACTATCATGGGATTGAAAATTAAAATCATGAAGACAAGTTTCATGGTTATCATTATTCAATATAGCATACATGTCATCACCATAATCGTCATAGATAGGAGGCATGCTTTCATCATAGTAAATATTCTCATCAATACTTGGGGGACTAAAAATATCATCTTTATCAAACATAGCATCCCCAAGCTTATGGCTTTGCATATCATTAGCATCATGGATATTCAAAGAATTCATACTAACAATATTGCAATCATGCTCATCATTTATGCCAAACATTTTATTGAATTCTTCTTCTATCAATTGAGCACAATTTTCCTTTCCATCATTTTCACGAAAGACATGATAAAGACGAATAATATGAGACCACCTCAATTCCATATTTTTTGTACTTTTCTTTTACGAACCAAACTAGCGATAAAACAAGAAACTAAAAGATTCAATTGCATGATCTAAAGGTATACCTTCATGCACTCATCTCCCCGGCAACGGCACCAGAAAAGAGCTTGATGTCTACTATGCAACTTTATTCTTGTAGACTCGTGTTGGGCCTCCAAGCGCAGAGTTTTGTAGGACAGTAGCAATTTTCCCTCAAGTGGATGATGTAAGGTTTATCAATCCGTGGAGGCGTAGGATGAAGATGGTCTCTCTCAAACAACCCTGCAACCAAATACAATAAATCTCTTGTGTCCCCGACACACCCAATACAATGGCAAATTGTATAGGTGCACTAGTTCGGCGAAGAGATGGTGATAAAAGTGTAATATGGATGGTAGAAATATATTTTTATAATCTGAATAAATAAAAATAGCAAGGTAGCAAGTGATAAAACGGAGCACAAACGGTATTGCAATGCTTGAAAACAAGGCCTAGGTTCTGTACTTTCGCTAGTGCAATCTCTCAACAATGCCAATCTAATTGGATCATATAACCATCCCTCAACGTGCGATGAAGAATCACTCCAAAGTTCTTATCTAGCGGAGAACATAAGAAGAAATTGTTTGTAGGGCACAAAACCACCTTAAAGTTATTCTTTCTGTTCGATCTATTCAAGAGTTCGTACTAAAATAACGCAAAGTTATTCTTTTCGTTCGATCTATCCAAGAGTTCGTACTAGAATAACACCATATGATACGCATCAACAAACTCTAATGTCACCTAGATACTCCAATGTCACCACAAGTATCCATGAGTTAATTATACGATACGCATCAAACAATTTCAGATTCATAATACTCGATCCAACACAAAGAACCTCAAAGAGTGCCCCAAGATTTCTACCGGAGAAACAAGGATGAAAATGTGCATCAACCCCTATGCATAGATTACCCCAATGTCACCTCGGGAATCCGCGAGTTGAGTGCCAAGACATAGATCAAGTGCTCTCAAATCCATAAAAGTATTCAATCCGATAAAACAAAATCTCAAATGGAAAAATCAATTCACAACAAGATAGAGAGGGGAAAACACCATATGATCCAACTATATTAACAAAGCCCGCGATACATCAAGATCATGACATCTCAAGAACACGAGAGAGCGAGATTAAACACATAGCTACTGGTACAAACCCTCAGCCCCGAGCGTGGACTACTCCCTCCTCATCATGGTGGCCGCCGGGATAATGAAGATGGCCACCGGTGATGATCTCCCCCTCCGGCAGGGTGCCAGAACGGGGTCTAGATTGGATCTCGTGGATACAGAGGCCTTGCAGCGGCGGAACTTCTGATCTAGGGCTACCCTGAGGGTTTTTGGAATATTTGGCAATTTATAGGGTGAAGAGGCGGTGCGGGAGGCCACCGAGGTGGGCACAACCCACCGGGGCACGCCTGGGGGCCCAGGCCTGCCCTGGTGGGTTGTGCCCCCCTCGGGACACCCCCCAGGTGCTGCTCTGGCCCATTGGATGTCTTCTGGTCCATAAAAAATCCACAAAAAGTTTCGCTGCGTTTGGACTCCATTTGGTATTGATTTTCTGTGATGTAAAAAACAAGCAAAAAACAGCAACTGGCACTGGGCACTATGTCAATAAGTTAGTCACAAAAATGATATAAAGTTGCTATAAAATGATTGTAAAACATCAAAGAATGATAATATAGCAGCATGAATACTTCATAAATTATAGATACGTTGGAGACGTATCAACCATCTATAAAAGATACTAAAGCTAAAAAGATAGCTACCCAAGTTCTTGTGAATGAATTTGATCACATAGTGCGGGAAGCTAGGGAAATTTTTGATTTTTATGGTATGAGCCATGAAAAACCGGTAATAGATGAGATCTGTCGGCGTCTTGGGACCGGGGGTGCCCAGACTTGCACTACTGGAATCCACTTCTTTGCCGTCTGCCACTTCTTTGCCGTCTGCTGGCTGATGGCAAAGAAGGTCTTTACCGTCCGCTTATGAAAAACGGACGGCAAAGAACTGGCTGATGGCAAAGAAGGTCTTTGCCATCAGCCAGTTCTTTGCTGTTGGCTAGCGGACGGCAAAGAATCTTTGCCGTCAGTTGGCGGACGGCAAAGAGAGAGGTGGGCCCCACTAACAAGCTGCTTAGAAAAAAAACTAACGGCCCCCTCTTTGCCGTCTGCTAGCGGACGGCAAAGAGAAAAAAAGCGGACGGCAAAGGGGGGCGGACGGCAAAGAGATAACCTAACTAACGGATCCCCACCCCTCCTTCCCTCTCTCTCTCTTTCTGTCCCTCTCTCCCCGACGAGACCACCGCCACCCCCACCACCCGCCGGCCCCCTTGCCCCCGTCGCCCCACCACCCGCCGCCGCCCTTCCACGCCGGCCAGCCGCGCCGCGGCCGTACCGCCGCCCGCCCCTCCCCTGCGTGACGTCCCCGCCCCGTCTCGACGCGGCCTCCGCCTCCACCGGGCCGCCGCCGCCCCCACCCGCCGCGGCCTCCCCCTCGCCGGGCCGCCGCGCCCCACCCGCCGCGGGCACTCCCCTCCGCCGGGCCGCCGCCGCCCCCCACCCACCGCGGCCTCCCCCTCCACCGGGCCGCCGCCACCCCCACCCCGCGCGGCCTCCCCCTCCAACGGGCCGCGCTCCCCTCCACGGCGATCCCCTGCCTGCAGGTGAGTGATCTTCCCCCTTTTTTAGTTTAGTTTATTTTAGTTTCTTTTAGTTAATTTAGTTTCTGTTAGTTATAGTTTACTTTAGTTTTAGTTTTAGTTTTATTTTTAGTTTAGTTTATTTTAGATTAGTTTTAGTTTTAGTTAGAAGAAGAAGAGCGAGAAGGAGAGGAGGAGGGAGGAAGAGGAGGAGAAGAAGAAAGAAAAGAAGAAGAAGAAAGAAGAGAAGAAGAAGAAGACGAAGAAGAAGAGGCAAGAAGAGAGCAAGAGGAGGAGGAGGAGGAGGAAGAGGAGGAGAAGAAGAAGAAGAAGAAAAGAAGAAGAAGAGGAAAAAGGAGAAGAGGAAGAAAGAAGAAGATATTGAATCTGCAAATATTGCTGCACTGGTTGAATGTTGTGAAAGTTTTGTAAACTTCCAGATGCATTGTCAGGCTTCAAGGGCACCATAGAACATGTCACCATAGAAAGAAACATATCACCATAAAACCTCCCCCGCCAATTCTTTAGATATAGTTTTGATAATAAATAGTTTTAGATAGTTTACATATTAGAAAGAAGAAGGAAAAAAAGGAAAAAGGAAAAAAGGAAAAGAAGGAAAAGAAGAAGAGGGAAAGGGAAAGGAAGAAGAGGAAGAGGAGGATAAAAAGAATAAGAACAAGAAGAAGAAGAAGAAGAAGAAGAGAAGAAGAAGAAAGAAGAAGAAGAAGAAGAAGAAGAAGAAGAAGAAGAAGAAGAAGAAGAAAAGGAAGAAGAGGAAGAAGAAGAAAAGGAAAAAGAGGAAAAAAGAAGAAGAGGGGAAGAAGAAGAAAAAGACACGTTTTTATACTTTCTTATTTAGGGTTCCGCCACGTTTTGCAGTTTCTTTCTTTTCTTTAGTTGAATGTTTTTATACTGCTAGCTAGTTGCCTAGTTTGCTGACCCAAAGAAGTTAAAATAGTTATTATATGAAATTCAACTAAAGTCAACATTTTTGATGACTAGTGCTACTAATAAATTCAACTAGAGCCATCATATGTCCACAAGTGCATGTTTTTTTGAATGAGAAATGATAACTTGGTGTAGTTGATTATCTTCTGCTGCTTATCAGAGATGGGGGGAAGCCGCCACCGCAGACTCTGCTCTGCCACACCGGAGTATGAGTTGGATGCTTTCGAGTTCTTCAGTATCATACTTGGGACTTCAGTATCATCCACGAGGCAGGTATATAAAAGGAGAGATCTCCCCTTCACCCATCTTATTATGATAACTCTGTTGTTTGCTACACCACTCATTGTCCCAAACTGCAGAGGCTGCCTGACACTTTTATGAACATGCTGGGTGAAGATCCGCCAAATAATGTGAAGCTGCGACAGGCCGGCAGCGGGTTTCGCAGGCTGTGGGACGTGGAGTTTGTGATCAAGGAGGGCCACATGTACCTGTGTCGTGGCTGGGAGAAGTTCTACCGTGCCTACGACCTGCGGCAAGGGTACTTCCTTCTCTTCAGGTACGACGACGACGCCACCATGCTCATCGTGAAGGTGTTCAACGCAACTATGTGTCGCATGCGCTACGCTGACGATGATGATGCCAGTACGTTCTGCCTCTTCTTATTCCTCTACATTTGGCTTTGTCTCGCATCGATTGTTAACGGTCATTGTTGCATTTGGACAGGCAATGGGAGCAGCAGCAGCAACACTGGCTACAGCCAAAGCAGTAGCGATTTTGGCTGTAGCAAAAGCAACAGCGATTCTGGCTGTAGCAAAAGCAACAGCAAGGAGGATGATCCGGACTGGAGTGGGGAAGAAGAGGAGCAGAGTGGGCATCAGGCTGAGGATGACCTAGCGATGGTGGTGGCTGAGGATGACCTAGCGATGGTCGTGCCTGTCCTGCCTGAAGATGGCCTCGCGATGGTGGTGGTGCCTGACAATGACCTCGCGCCGGTGGTGGCGCCGGCGATCCCACAGCTGGGCGACATGACCACGCCAATTGTGGTAGAAGACTACATCCCACTGCCTCCACCGCCTCGCCGCTCTTGGCGCATCAGGCTGAGGAAGGAGAAGGAGAAGAACAATGAGAACTGAACTATGTCAGGTATGTTTGATCTCCAAAATGAGCTATATATACTTAGCTTTGTTTCCTCCGAAATGACATAAGTTAGCTCTAAGTTAGCTCTAATATGCTTAGTTACCTATGTTAGCTCTAATATGCTTAGTTACCTATGTTAGCTCTAATATGCTAAGTTATCTCTATTATGCTTACTTTCCTATAGGTTAACTCCAAAATTACTTATGTTAGCACAAAATGACCAAGTTTACATAAAAGCTTATAGTCTTCTTCTCTTCTTCTTTTTCTTCTTCTTCTCTTCTTTCTTCTTCTTCTTCTATTATTCTAGTCTTCTTTAGTATTCTTTAGTCTTATTTTCTTCTTCTTCTTCTTCATTTTCTTCTAGGTTAGCTCCATTTTACTTAAGTATGCTTACTTCTTATAGTCTTGTTCTTCTTCTTCATTTTATTCTTCTTCTTCTAACATCTTGTTATCATTTGCAGATTGATGTGATTTAATTCACAGAAGCTTGCATGGATGGAGTGCTTCTTTTCCATTTGTGCTTTTATTTTGTATCAATGAACTTGCATGGTTGGAACTTGTTATATGGATGGATGGATAACGGTGTTGGATGAACAATGTGAAACTTTTGTAATATGTAAGGATGGAACTATATATGTGATGGTTATGTATGTATATATGATGAAACTAGTGTGTTGGATATGCTTGTTGTGTATATATGTATATCTGCGAATTGCTATCAAATTGAATGAATTAAATTAAAAATAGGGCTGTACAGGCTCTTTGCCGTCAGCTAGCTGACGGCAAACATGCCACGTGGCAGCTACATGTGATTCCTGGGACTGGCATGTTTGAGCACTTTGCCGTCTGCCAGCGGACGGCAAAGACGTTAGCCTCTTTGCCGTCCGCTGGCTGACGGCAAAGCACGCCGTTAACCCCTAACAGCCCTCACCCCACCTCACTGCCGTCCACGATCTTTGCCGTCTGCTGGCCACCAGAGGCGGACGGCACAATCGTTTGCCGTCCGTTTCCAGGAAGCGGACGGCAAAGAAGGCCTTTGCTGGCACGTGTTCATCCAGACATTTTGCCGTCTGCTGGCGGACGGCAAAGTGGTTTGCCGTCCGTGATCTATGCCTTTGCCGTCCGCCGTGGCAGACGGCAAAGAAGCTGATTCCAGTAGTGTTGCCTGCCTCCGGCCCATGGCGTGGCTCCATCGATGGCCTGGTACGGCCCAGCTTCAGCAACAACAACTCAAGACCCTCGCGAGGGGCCAAGCCTCGCGAGGCGGACGACACCAAGACCTCCACGAGGGGCGGCCTCCCCAGGCTGGCTCTCGAGGAGCGAAGATACCAATGCAAGCCGCACCTCGCGAGGTTCACCTGACGTGAGCCATGACGACCAAGACCAGGCGGGCGCCACTGGGCGCAGTGTACCAGTTTCCCCTTTGTTGCCAAGGAGGCAAGCGCAGGCGCGGAGTCCCAAGGAATCAAGCAAAGGTTTCCATATCGGTGCAAGAAGACCAGGACCGCCAGGACGGAGGTCATCGCGGAGCCCACTGCAGCGTCACCGCCAGAGGCTTTTGCAGGCGAAGACTACTTTTGTCAGGATAACTTGTACTAGTTGTCTCCCTTCGAATTTGGCCATTGTGGGATCCCTTCCGGCCCACATTTGGGAAGAGGACCAAGGCCACTATAAATAGGACTTAGCCACCACCATAGAGGGGGATCAGATCCATTCCACCCTGATCGCCTCACCAGCTCATCGAGCTCAAGAACACCTCACCTCCTGAGGTCGTTCCACCTCTGTACTAGTTCATCATCAGCCCTCCAAGGCAATCCACCACAAAGCTGGAGTAGGGTATTACACCGCAAGGTGGCCCAAACCAGGATAAACTGCTATGTCTCTTGTCCCTTGGGTTCGTCGAGCTAGGCTGTGGAATCGTTGAGCAGGCAGACTGTAGAGGGAGAGTTCTTCGCACGCACCCCAGAGTTCGAACCTCTTAAGGGTCTGCGGAACCCCGAATCCGACATTTGGCACGCCAGGTAGGGGTGCGTCGGAGCCTTTCTCCCGTCGGTCGACCCGCCGCTGCTCCACCGCTTCCATGGCTGACGCCCGTCGAGCCCGTGCTGAGCGTCGGGCCGCCCTCGCCACTCGCGTCGCCCAGACGGCGCCCGTCGGTGGGCCTCCCCACCGTTCTCCATCGCCTGATGCTAACGCCGCCACCGGCCCGGCGGGGCATGAGTAGCAAGCTTTGTCGCTGCACCCCTCCGTGCAACGTGATGGGCGCACGGCCACTCCATCGCTGACTCCGGCTGGTTCGTCGTCTCACACTCCTCGTGGGCCGGCGGACGCGCAGGCTGCGTTGCTCATGGCGCGCGAGCTCTTGCGCTACCGCCCGTTGACGACTTCTACGAGGATTGGCTCGAGTGCATCGCTGAGCTTGTCAGCGCCGCAGGGGGCTCGCCTGCGCCGTCTCTCTCGCTGCCTCACCCGCCGCCTGCCGCGGGCGATGTCACCCACGGAGCGCCTCCACCACCTCCCCGTCAAGACATCACCCTCGTACCAAGGCGCGCGGCCCCACGGCATGACCCGCCGCGCGCGAAGAAGCAAGCTGCCAGGAGGTCCAGCGGCCGCAAGAAGATGCTCCTGCACTCCCAGCACCCCCATGCCAAGACCGCACGCCGCCTGTGGTGGTGGCGCGTGAGCGCCAAGATCAAGCTCCACCTCCACGTCGAGCTCCCATAACCACCGCGGGCTGCTGAGCCTTCACTCCCAAGCTACGCAGTGTCGTCTGGCTGGGGAAGATCAAGCCCGACTTGCCTCCATGCTACGATGGCACCCCCCACCCTTCTGAGTTCCTGCAACTCTACGAGCTGAGCATCAAGGTGGCCAACGGCGACGAGAAGGTCATGGCGAACTGGTTTCCCATGGCTCTCAAGGATGGCGCGTGCTCATGGCTCCTGAACCTACCCGCAGGATCGATCTCCTCCTGGGGCGAGATGCGTGAGCGTTTTGTCGCCAACTTCCAGGGTACCCGCGATCGCCCGCCTACCGCGGGCGACCTGCGATGCATCAAGCAGCAGCCAGGGGAAACCCTGCAGAAGTACATCCAGCGCTTCAATAGCGTCCGTCTCAAGATCCCCAAGGTGTCGGATGAGGCCATCATCTCAGCATTCTCTGATGGCATCTGCGATGTCAATATGAAGGAGGAGCTCGCCATACACGAAGACCTGTGCACGGCTCTGGAGATGTTCAACATGGCGACCAAGTGCGTGAGAGCTGAGGAGGGACGCCTCTCCCTCCTCGAGCTCCCAGCGGCTGACCCAGAAGACAAGAAGGCCAAGGCCAAGGACGTGAAACGCAAGGGGGCGGCCGTGCTTGCGGCTGAACCAGAGATGAAGCGCGGCTGCAACCACCCAGAGTCATCCAAGGGCAGCCGTCCGTTCTGCGTCTTCCACAACGTACACAGCCACAACACCAACGACTGCCATGAGCTTAGGGCCATCCATGATGGGCGCCTTGTTCGACGCCCCTAGCGCAACGATCGAGGCTACGGCCACGGAGGAGGCCGAGGCGGAGGACGCTAGGACGACCGCGAGCGTCGTCAGGAGTGGCATGACTAGCCTCGTGAGGACCGCTAGCATGGCCAACCTCGCGAGGGCGCCTGGAGAGATCAGCCTCGTGAGGACCATCCTTAGGGTAACGCCGGCCTCCCTCCGCTGCCACCGCCACCAAGAAGTAACGGCGACCACCACCAGGATGAGGGGGCTGGGGGCTTCCAGGAGCCTCGCGGCGTCGCTTGCATCCTAGGCGGTGCTTAGGCCCCAGCCTCCCAGCGCATCTTCAAGCAGTTCGCCCGTGAGGTGAACGCGGCTCTCCCCAGGCTCGAGGCCACACGCCCGCTTAGGTGGTCCAAGTGCATCATCACCTTCAGCTCGTCAGACCAGCTCAAGTGCGCGGCAACCGCCGGCGCCCTCCCGATGCTCTGCTCTCCCGTCATCAGCAACGTCCTCGTCACCAAGACCCTCATTGATGGCGGTGCGGGGCTCAATGTCCTTTCCATCGAAACGTTTGATCGCCTCCAAGTGCCCTATGATCAGCTGCAGCCCACCAAGCCCTTCTCAGGAGTGACCGACGGCTCCACCACCCCGATAGGACAGATCCGCCTCCTTGTCACCTTCGGCCAACGCGACAACTACCGCACCGAGCTCATCGACTTCGATGTCGCCCACATCCGTCTTCCGTACAATGCCATCCTTGGGTACCCAGCCCTGACCAAGTTCATGGCGGTGACTCATCATGGCAACAATGTCCTCAAGATGCCAGGGAACCGCGACATCATCACGATCGCCTGCGAGGAAAAGGACGCGGTGTGCTCTCTCGAGCGCGCCTACCAAGCCGCGGCGGTTGAGGACCCAGACAACGAAGGCACCATCTACCCTCCTGAGGCTATCCCCAAGAAGAAGAAATAGCTGCTCCGCCAAGAGCCTCAGGAGAATGGTGTCTCCACCGACACCACCTCAGGACCAGCGCCCTCGGATGGGGCGCCCCCCTCTCTCGCATAGGAAGGCGCGCCCGGTGCCCCTCTTAGGCTGAGCTTGGGGGCTCTCCTTTGGAGGGTCTCTGAACTAGCCAACGTCACGAGGGAGGCGCTCGGGCACCACGTAGAGGCGTGCTTCAGCGCGCGCTTCCGCCAAGAGGGCACAAGGCACGAGCTGCCTCGTGCTCAGGAGTTCATCATCAAGGCAACCAAGGAGCTTCAAGAGGCAAGAGCCATGCGCGGCGACCGCCGCCCACCACCTGGCTCAGCTCCTTGTCCTGGCGAGGACAATGAGCTGCGCGTCTGCATCGACTACCTCGGGCTCAGCAGGGTTGCGTCTCAGGAGCACTTCTGGCCATCGCGTGTTGGTCGGTGCCAGGGCCCCCCTCACAGCTACGTTCACATGTCGTACGGCCTGCCGAACGCGGTTGTCACCTTCCAGCGCCACCTGCGGCGCGTCCTGGCGGCTCAGGAGATCAGGCACCAGGCGGTCCTGGTGGAGATGGCGACGGTTCTCCTTGAGCCCCCTGAGCCTCCGGAGCCTCCTGAGGTTCAGGACCCAGGCGACTCGTGAGGAGCGACTTCTTCAGCACACATCTTCAGCTACTCCAACATCTCTTCAGCAATGGTACCAGGTGACATTTTCCAGTTTATTCAGTTGGGGGCGCCCCTCGGGCAGCATTATCCCTAGATCGCACGGGCCTGTCCCTGCGACATGTACCCTTTTGCATCTTGATTCACTCCATTGGGGGCGCCCCTCGGGCTGCATCATCCCCAAGCCGCGTGGGTCCATCCCTGTGGCATGTATCGCTTTGCATCTATCAGAACTAGCCTTATTCTTGCCATCGGTCGCTTTATAATTATCATCTGCCTGTCCGGTACTTCGTTGCCATGAACGTCGTACGCCCTTGCAAGCCCACCCACGACCGCCTCATGATTAAGGGCTGGCACGGCGTCTGTGCTCGGGTCCATCCCTGCAGCGTCACTAAACCCAAGAGACTGAGCTCTGGCTCACGGGCCAACTCCCGTGTACGTCACCTCCCATGGTCCTTGGTGCCTGTCCTCGCATGAGCTAATTGCGGGTGGATGAGCAAGGGCGCGCGACACGGTGCCTCGTCACCATGGGAGCCGCGCGCCGGCTGTCTTTCTTCAGGACATCCGCATGAGAAGACTGGGCACAGCGTCTGTGCTCGGGTCCATCCCTGCAGTGTCGATAAATCCAACGGCTAAGCTCTGTCTGGCGGGTCGGCCCCGTTCACGTCACCTCCTGGGGCCGTTGGTGCTTGGCCTTCTCATGTGGTAACCTCAGGAGATTCACTCGGCGCAGGTTGCCTAACCATCTCGCAGGATCATTACAAGTGCTCTCAATCAAGACCAGGTGCAACCCGCCTTGAGGTAGGGCCCCGTGAGTCCCGCGCTGGCTCATGGGTGCCCAGACACACCTCCTCTAGCCCTGCCGAGCAAGCCACGTGCCAGGGCGGGGCTGTACACGCCCCGGGGGCTCTCCTTAGAGGGAGCCCCCTCCCACGTACCAGTGGAAGCACCATGCTCCACGCTGGCAGTCGACACGGTCGAGGAGCGGCTATGCCCGTGCAAGAACGGTAGCTCCATGCTCCGTGCTGGTGATAAACAACTGAGGGTGGCCTCACGACCGCAGTAACCTCAGGGAGCCACCAGGCTCGGTGTTTAGCCTCACCGCACTGCTTTCCCCCGGGAGAGTAGCGCGAGGGGGCTGGGCACGGGTGCTATGCTCAGGTCACGCCTGGCGTATGCCACCTCACCAGGTCCCTCGGACCTGGTCATCTCGCAAACCTCCCGAGCGAGAGCCCGGCGAGGACAGGTACGAGGTCTGTTTGTACGTCAAGGGGGACCCTTGGGCATCGTGACCCAAGGGCCTAACTGGTCACGTAGCCCCTCACCCTTGGTCTCGTCTTGGCGATCCGGACGACCCAATGGCAGCTGAGGTACGCGCGGGGCCGGGCCCTGCCGACGCAGAACGCTAAGGCCTAATCTCGCGTCTCCTTCCCGAGGGCTGTTTGTACGTCAAGGGGGACCCTTGGGCATCGCAACCCAAGGGCCTAACTGGTCACGTAGCCCCTCACCCCTTGGTCTTGTCCTGGTGATCCGGATGACCCAATGGCGGCTAAGGTATGCGCGGGGCTGGGCCCTGCCGACGCAGAACACTAAAGCAAATGGGAAGGAAATCGCAAAATCCTAGCAAATTATTACAAGACATATTGTTTCTCCAAAATACCAAACATGAGTTCTTACGCCTCCGCAAGGCACGGTTCATATTGCAGGAAATAAAATGGAGCGAGTGCCACCATCAAGCTTCTCCTTCAGCCTTGGGCGCCACCATCGCCCGCCTGGGGAGACCCGTCATCGACGACGTCGCCGTCGCCCGTGCCGCCAGCCATAGTCGCGGGGTCGACGGCAAGGAACTTCTGCAGCAGGGCTTCCACCTGGCCCTTCACGGCTTCTGCAATGGCGGTGTAGCGATCCAGGTCCACAGGCTCAAGCATGGCACCGAGGTCGAAGTTGGGGTCGCGAAGACGAAGGTGGTAGAAGACGCGTGTCACGGCCGAGGTGGAAAGCGCGCGGGCCTCCCCTTCCACCATGGGGCCAAATCCAACAACAACGTCCTCGAGCGCCGTGACAAGCTTGGGAAGTAGCTCGGCGGGGCCCTCCTCCGAGGTCACCAGTGGCTCCTTCAACTCGCTCCCGTAGAGGTCCTGCAGTGCCTTGCGGGACCTCTGTTCATGGGAGTCGAAGGCAGCGCGCCCCACGACGGCTGCCTCCTCAGCCTTGGCAAGGAGCCTCTCCCTGGCCTCCAGCTGGGCCTTCTCCGCCTCCACCTCCTCCTTCAACTTCTCCAGGCGGCCGCGCTCTGTGGCTTGTTCCCGGGCCGCTCGCTCCAGCTCGGCGTCATGATCAGCAACTGCAGCTTTCTGGGCCTTCAGCTCCTCCTCCTGCACCTTGCGCTGACGGGCCTCGGCGGCCTGCTCGTCGCGGAGAGTACTCAGTTCGGCCTCCGCCGCTCGGCAGCGCTCCTCGGCGGCCCTAGCGTCCTTCACCGCCGCGTCGCGGGTGGCCACGGCCAAGCCGGCTGCCTTCTCACCTTCCTCCGAGGCCGTCATGGCTTGGTGCCAGGCCGTCCTGACGGATGCGTCGGCTCGAAGCCACCCCAAGACCAGCTCCAGGCGCCCTGACACCAGGCGCCGGTCGGCACCTTGAAGGTCGACGCGAAGCTGGTTCAGCACGGAAAGAGCCTCCTCGAGAGCATCGGGCACGGCAGAAGGGCCATGGTTCAGCGGCATGATGGACGGGGGAGGAGACAGCGCAGGCACCAAGACCCGTGAAGCAGCAGCGATAGAAGAGGCCGGGGGCTCCGGAGGCTTCGGGGCCTCGGCAGGCGAGCTGAGGGCAAGCGCCTCCTGAGCAGGCCTGACTGCACGAGACACCTCCTCCTGAGGCTGGGTCTCCGAGCCACCAGGGGACGACCCAGCCGCAGGAGCGTGCAGGCTGCCCCCGTCCTGTTGCGCCGGAGGTGGTGCGGCCGCGGGGAGCACCTTGGTCGTGGCAACAGCTGCACCCCCCTCCTTCTTCTTCTTCACCGCCGACGTTAGCCTAGTCACAAAAGAGGCAGGTGTTAAGATACCAAGACAAGAGCAGGAAGCAAAGGCAAGACAGCGCACTTACTGCTTCGTGGCAACATAGTCCCTCGTCCTCTTCAAGAGCGCGAGGCCCGCAGGCTTCGCGGGCATGGGAGCCGTCGTGCCCTCAGGAGCAGGCAGGCGCATGTCCGGCTTTGCAGCAGCAACGACTAGCGGCGAGGCAGAGGCGCTGCCTCGAGGGATCAGCGCCGACCTGCCCTTCTTCAGGACCCCCGACTTTAGCTTAGCCGGAGGGGTGCCCTTGGACCACATGGTGACGCCTACGGAGTGCGGCGCCTCCCTGACCGGGTGCTCGCTAGCGTCATCATCGTCAGAGAGGCCGCGGAGGAGATCAGTCTGGCACAGAGGGGAGGTCTCCCCCGCGCCTTCCCACATCGCCTCCGAGTCCGTCCCCTCTTCCTCGTCGAGCTCATCGGAGGATACCGGAACAGGGGAGCTAGGAGGCTGGGAAGGCCCCTGAGGTACGAGCCCGCGCTCGTTGAAGACAGGCATGGCATCAGCAATCTCCTCCCCGTCAGGGCGGCGGTACAGCGGAAGATGGGAGTCCGGGGGGCAGCCCTGATCCACCCCAAGCAAGGCGCGGACGATTTTGTCCAGCTCCTCCTTGGACAAGTCGTCCGGGCGCAGCCGAAGACCCTCTTCTGCGCCCTTGAGCTTCCACAGGGGGCGCGAGTGTGCCTGGAGTGGAGCCAGGTGCTGCGTCAGGAATTCCTTAATGATCATGGCCCCCGTCAGCTTCTCCACCTTTGGGTCATCGGTCTTCAGGTCTGCCGCCATCCTTTCCAGCAACAGCTCCGCCCTGGGATCGGTGAGCTTCTCGTGAGCCCATCCTTCCAGGGGCGACGGCTGCGAGGTCGGCTGTTCTAGCCGAGCGTCAGCGCGCTTGGCGGCCAGGAAGATCCACTTGTTCCGGAAGGTATCCACCTTTTTCCCCATCCGAGAGATCGCATTGCTGCCATTGGCAGCAATGAAGCTGGCGCACCCCGAGCACTGGCTGCCGTTGATCCAAAGGTAGAAGAAGTGGTGGAGGAGCGCAACAGAGGGCATCACCCCCAAGAATGCCTCGCAGTAAAAGGCGAAGACCGACAGGAGGAGGACAGAGTTGGGATGAAGATGGAGGGCATGGAGCCCGTAATGGCAGAGGACGGCGTAGAAGAATTTGGAGAAAGGGGGAACCAACCCGGCAAGGACGCTGTGCCAGAAGAAGGGGTAGACAGTGCTCCCCAGAGCTTCCGGGTTGGTGGAGCCAACCCAGAGCTTCGTCTCACCCCCTCGTTGCTGCCCTTCGCCGTCAAATGGAGCGTGGAGCCGAGGTGCTTCTCCTCGGTGATGGTGGACGCGCTCAAGGCCGGCTCATGCCAAGGGGTAGAGCGCACGGCCGCAGCTGAAGATCCCGCCTACTCGGAAGCCATTGGTAGCGAGCTCGGGGGAGATTGGTGGATCTGGGAGTTCTCTGGGCAGAAGGAGAAGGGGATCTGGGGCAAGACGAAAGGAAGGCAGTAAAGGTTTCACAGCGGGCGCCAGCCCTTTTGTCAGTCGAGAACAGTTGCTGAAGCAGCATGGGGAGGCGGTGGCGCCCACGTCCCATCAATCGCCACGCGGCAACCGAGGCCACAGGCGGTTAGGGCCCGCGGCGCTCCGCACTTGCCCTTTGGCTTTGCCTTGAAGCCAAGTTCGAGCGCGCCTTGGGCCCGGGGGCTACTGTCGGCATCCTGGGACTGGGGGTGCCCAGACTTGCCTGCCTGTGGCCCATGGCGTGGCTCCATTGACGGCCTGGTACGGCCCAGCTTCAGCAACAACAACTCAAGACCCTCGCGAGGCGGACGACACCAAGACCTCCATGAGGGGCGGCCTCCCCAGGCTGGCTCCCGAGGAGCGGAGATATCAATGCAAGCCGCACCTCGCGAGGTTCACCTAACATGAGCCATGACGACCAAGACCGGGCGGGCACCACTGGGCGCAGTGTACCAGTTTCCCCTTTGGTGCCAAGGAGGCAAGCGCAGGCGCGGAGTCCCGAGGAATCAAGTAAAGGTTTCCATATCGGTGCAACAAGACCAGGACCGCCAGGACGGAGGTCATCGCGGAGCCCACTGCAGCGTCACCGCCAGAGGCTTTTGCAGGCGAAGACTACTTTTGTTAGGATAACTTGTACTAGTTGTCTCCCTTCGAATTTGGCCGTTGTGGGATCCCTTCCCGCCTACATTTGGGAAGAGGACCAAGGCCACTATAAATAGGACTTAGCCAGCACCTTAGAGGGGGATCGAATCCATTCCACCCTGATCACCTCACCAGCTCATCGAGCTCAAGAACAACTCACCTCCTGAGGTCGTTCCACCTCTGTACTAGTTCATCCTCAGCCCTCCGAGGCAATCCACCACAAAGCTAGAGTTGGGTATTACACCGCAATGTGGCCCGAACCAGGATAAACTGTTGTGTCTCTTGTCCCTTGGGTTCGTCGAGCTAGGCTATGGAATCGTTGAGCAAGCAGACTGGGGAGGGAGAGTTCTTCGCATGCACCCCAGAGTTCGAACCTCTCAAGGGTCTGCGGAAACCCGAATCCGACAAGATCCTTTATAATAGTGATTACATGTTGAGACATCTGCTTGGAAATAACCAAAAAATTTATGAGAATCACAAAAAGGAAATCCCCATTTTAGATATAATCGAACAAGTTTTCAATGATGTTAATCAACGATATTCTTGGATTGTTGCCAGAAATCAAAGGGGATACGTAGATGGGCAACTTGATAATGCTAAAATTTCTATGGATAATGTGTTTCAAGTTATTTTTGCAAAACCTCCCGACAAGAACACATCTACTGAAAATAAGAAGAAAGACGACAATACTTGAATCTATGCTTTATGCTTAGCTAGGGGCGTAAAACGATAGCGCTTGTTGGGAGGCAACCCAATGAATAAATTTTATTTTGCCTTTTTCTTTCTGTTCTTGAGTGTTTGCACAATTATGCCTCTGTTATGATTGTGTTTCTTATGTTTTTTTATTAGTGTTTGTGACAAGTAAAGCCTTTGGGATAGCTTTGGTGATAGTTGATTTGATCTTGTTGAAAAATAGAAACTTTTGCATCTAGTAAAATAATTGTCTCGATTCACAGAAGCGACAAAAAATTCTGAATTTTTTACACAAGATTGATATACAAATCTTTGGAGTTATAGAAGTATGAGAAAAATTCATATCTTTACAGACTATTCTGTTTATTATAGATTCTGTTTTCTTTGCATTGTGTGCTTATTTTGATGATTCTATGGATTGTATCGGGGGTATAAGGCATGGCAAAGTTTGAATACAGTAGATATAATGCAATAAAAAAATTGAATGGGTTTTCTACAGTACTTAAAGTAAAGATTGGTTTTCTTATACTAACGGATCTCACGAAGGTTTTGTTAAGTTTTGTGTGATTGAAGTTTTCAAGTTTTCGGTGAGATCACGAAGGATGAAGGAATAAGGAGTAAGAAGAGCCTAAGCTTGGGGATGCCCCATGGCACCCCAAGGCAATATTCAAGTAGAAACAAGCAACAAAGCTTGGGGATGCCCCGAGTGGCATCCCCTCTTTCTTCTAACGACCATCGGTAATTTAATTGGAACTATGTTTTTATTCGTCACATATCATGACTTTTGCTTGGAGCGTCTTGTATTATATGAGTCTTTGCTTGTTTTGATTTTTTTTGTCAAGTATCTTTGCTGAACACACCTATTTGAGAGAGCCAAAATTATGCTATGATTTGTTAAAATTGCTCTATATGCTTCACTTAAATTTTTTGAGCTATGGAATTGCTCTAGTGCTTCACTTATATCTTTTTGAGCACGGTGTGCTTAAATATTTTTGAAGAAATGATCTCATGCTTCACTTAGATTTATTTGAGAGTTAGTAACTTTTAAGAAATTCTCTCTTGCTTCACTTATATTATTTTGAGAGACGAAAAAAAATTATGCTCATGTTCTTCACTTAAATTTGTTTGAGCTTGCCAAAAGAAATTGCAACACATGAAACTAGTCCCAAAGTGATAGATATTCAAGAGGGATATAATAAAAACATTCATGAAGATCATTGGACAAAATAAACTTGATTCTTTGTAATAGTTTTATGATATGATGATAGTGATATGTGAGTCATGTTGGTAAGTAATTGTGCTTTAGTAAGAATATTGGTGTTAAGGTTTGTGATTCCCTATGCAAGTATGAAAGTCAATAGTTATGCAATGAAATTACATCCTACTTGTGGTGCATTATTCAGTGTTAGTTATGCTTAATGCTCGCTTATGTGATTTTTCGTTTCTTGGTTGGATGCTTCTCAATCTTTTTGCTAGCTTTCACTTGTACTAAGTAGGAATACTACTTGTGCATCCAAAATCATTAAACCCAGCTTTGCCATATGAGTCCACCATACCTACCTATATGCGGTATTTCCGTGCCGTTCTAAGAAAATTTGTATGTGCCATCTCTAACTTTCAAAAGAATTTCCTTTTTGTGTGCTCGTACCGCTCATGAAACGGTAGGGGTGGCTGATATTTTTCCATGCTAGATGTGTTATTCTCAAGATGAGTGTTTATTCACTTGTCATTGCACAAGAGTACGGCAAAGGTATTAGGGATGCCCAGTCCTGAAATGAAAAATGAATTTACTTTATTTTTTCAAATAATAAATTCCTTGGAAAGTGTTGGTACGGACGGCACCCGTGGATACGGCTAGCCGTGGAATGTGAAAGTATGGTGGAAAAAGAAATAAACTTTATTTTCTGTTTGGGAACCGCCTATGATATATCTAGCATGGAAAGTATTGGGAACTACTCGATCATTTTCATTGACAGGAAAGGCATGCCACCCAAAATGTTTTATCACTATTTTTTCACTTTGAGCTCTCGCACCTCTACAAATCCCAACTTCCCTCTGCGAAGGGCCTTTCTATTTACTTTATGCAATTTTTATTTTTATTTGAGTCTCCATCTTCTCTTATAAAGCACCAACTAAGGGGCACTATGATTGTACTTGACAATTGGGTGTAGCTAATATGCGAGTGTGTTTCATGAATGGATCAATGATTGAGCATGATGGGCTAGGGATAACTTGCTTTAGTGTTGATATTTTGAAAGACATGGTTGCTTGTTGATATGCTTGAGTATTGAAATCTTCATGTCAAAACTAGACTATTGCCTTGAATTATATAAAAGTCCAAATGTCCATGCTACAAAAGAAAAGAATATGTGATGAACATGTTAGGTAACATTCCACATCAAAAATTCTGTTTTTATCATTTACCAACTCGTGCTTTGGGATGCTGATACGTCTCCAACGTATCTATAATTTTTTATTGTCCCATGCTGTTATATTATCATTCTTGGATGTTTTACAATCATTTTATAGCAACTTTATATCATTTTTTGGGACTAACCTATTGACATAGTGCCCAATGCCAGTTGCTGTTTTTTGCTTGTTTTTTACTTCGCAGAAAATCAATACCAAACGGAGTCCAAACGCAGCAAAACTTTTTGGAGAATTTTTCTGGACCAGGAGACACTTGTTGGGCCAAAGAAGTATCAGAGGAGGGCTCCAAGGCGAGCACAACCCACCTGGGAGCTCCTAGGCCCCCAGGCGCGCCCTGGTGGGTTGTGCCCACCTCGGCTGTCTCCCGCACCGCCTCTTTGCTCTATAAATACCCCGAAAATCCAAAAACCCTAGGGGAGTCGATGAAACACAATTCCAGCCACCGCAAGTTCCAGAACCACCAGATCCAATCTAGACACCATCACGGAGGGGTTCATCATCCTCATTGGTGCCTCTCCGATGATGCGTGAGTGGTTCATTGTAGACCTACGGGTCTGTAGTTAGTAGCCAGATGGCTTCCTCTCTCTCTTTTGATTCTCAATACAATGGTCTCTTGGAGATCTATTTGATATAACTCTTTTTGCGGTGTGTTTGTTGGGATCCGATGAACTTTGAGTTTATGATCAGATCTATTTATCCATGAAAGTTATTTGAGTTTCTTTAATCTCTTATATGCATGATTACTTATAGCCTCGTATTTCTTCTTCGAATCTTTGGTTTAGTTAGGCCACCTAGATCGATTTTCTTGCCATGGGAAGAGGTGCTTTGTGATGGGTTTGGTCGTGCGGTGTTCTTTCCCAGTGATAGAGGGGGCAACAAGACACGTATTGATCATTGCTATTAAGGATAAGAAGATGGGGTCTATTCCTACATGAATAGGTCTTGTCTACATCATGTCATCATTCTTATTGCATTACTCTGTTTCTCCATGAACTTTATACACTAGATGCATGCTGGATAGCGGTCGATGTGTGGAGTAATAGTAGTAGATGCAGGCAGGAGTCGGTCTACTAATCTTGGACGTGATGCCTATATAATGATCATTGCCTGGATATCATCATAATTATTTGAAGTTCTATCAACTACCCAACAGTTATTTGTTTACCCGTCGTATGCTATTTTTCTCGAGGGAAGCCACTAGTGAAATCTACGGCCCTCGGGTCTATTCTTTATCATATTTGCTTTGAGATCTATTTTTATTTGCTTTTGTTTTTAGATCTATTATTCTAAAAACCCGAAAATACCTTGCTGCACTTTCTCTTTATTTATTTTATTTTGTTTTATTGCGAGATCTATTTATCCAAAATCATACAAACCAATCTATCTTTTACCAGAGAGGGATTGACAACCCCTCTTACGCGTCGGCTTGCAAGTATTTGTTCTTTGTGTGCAGGTACCATTTACATAGTGTTGCTTGGTTCTCCTACTGGTTCGATAACCTTGGTTTCATAATTGAGGGAAATACCTACCAAAGCTGTACTGCATCATCCCTTCCTCCTCGGGGAAATACTAACGCGGATATGAGCCATCACACACCTATTTGAGAGAACCAAAATTATGTTTTGATTTGTTAGAATTGCTCTTTATGCTTCACTTAAATTTTTTGAGCTATGAAATTGCTCTAGTGCTTCACTTATATCTTTTTGAGCACGGTGTGCTGTAATATTTTTGAAGAAATGCTCTCATGCTTCACTTAGATTTATTTGAGAGTTAGTAATTTTGAAGAAATTCTCTCATGCTTCACTTATATTATTTTGAGAGACGGAAAATTTTATGCTCATGTTCTTCACTTAGATTTGTTTGAGCTTGTCAAAAGCAATTGCAATATATGAAACTAGTCCCAAAGTGATAGATATTCAAGAGGGATATAATAAAAACTTTCATGAAGATCATTGGACAAAATAAACTTGATTCTTTGTAATAGTTTTGAGATATGATGATAGTGATATGTGAGTCATGTTGGTGAGTAATTATGCTTTAGTAAGAATATTGGTGTTAAGGTTTGTGATTCCCTATGCAAGCACGAAAGTCAATAGTTATGCAATGAAATTACATCCTACTTGTGGTGCATTATTCGGTGTTAGTTATGCTTAATGCTCGCTTATGTGATTTTTCGTTTCTTGGTTGGTTGCTTCTCAATCTTTTTGCTAGCCTCCACTTGTACTAAGTAGAAATACTACTTGTGCATCCAAAATCTTTAAACCCAGTTTTGCCATATGAGTCCACCATACCTACCTATATGCGGTATTCCCATGCTGTTCTAAGCAAATTTGTATGTGCCATCTCTAATTTTCAAAATGAATTTCCTTTTTGTGTGCTCGTACCGCTCATGAAGCGGCAGGGGGTGACCAATATTTTCCATGCTAGATGTGTTATTCTCAAGATGAGTGTTTATATATTCACTTGTGATTGCACGAGAGTGCGGCGGTAATAGGGATGCCCAGTCCTGAAATGAAAGAGAAATTTACTTTATGTTGTCAAATAATAAATTCCTTGGAAAGTGTTGGTATGGAGGGCACCCGTGGATACGGCTAGCAGTGGATTGTGAAAGAATGGTGGAAAAAGGAATAAACTTTATTTTCTGTTTGGGAACCGCCTATAATATATCTAGCATGGAAAGTGTTGGGAATTACTCAGTCGTTTTCATTAACGGGAAAAGTATGCCTCTGAAAAAAATTTATCTCTCAATTTAAGCTTTGAGCTCTGGCACCTCTACAAATCCCTACTTCCCTTTGCGAAGGGCCTATCTATTTACTTTATGCAATTTTTATTTTTATTTTAGTCTCCATCTTCTCTTATAAAGCACCAACTAAGGGGCACTATGATCATACTTGAGCATTGGATGTAGCTAATATGCGAGTGTGTTTCATGAATGGATCAATGATTGAGCATGATGGGCTAGGGATAACTTTCTTTCGTGTTGATATTTTAAAAGACATAGTTGCTTGTTCATATGCTTGAGTATTCAAATCTTCATGTCAAAACTAGACTATTGCTTTGAACCATATAAAAGTCCATATGTCCATGCTAGAGAAGAAAAGAATATGTGATAAACATGTTAGGCAGCATTCCATGTCAAAAATTCTGTTTTTATCATTTACCTACTCGAGGACGAGTAGGAATTAAGCTTGGGAATGCTGATACGTCTCCAACGTATCTATAATTTTTGCTTGTTCCATGCTGTTATATTATCATTCTTGGATGTTTTATAATCATTTTATAACAACTTTATATCATTTTTTCGGGCTAACCTATTGACATAGTGCCTAGTGCCAGTTGCTGTTTTTTGCTTCTTTTTTACTTCGTAGAATATCAGTACCAAACGGAGTCCAAACGCAGCGAAACTTTTTGGAGAATTTTTATGGACCAAAAGGAACAACATGGGCCAAAGAAGTACCAGAGGGTGCCCCGAGGGGGGCACAACCCACCTGGGCGCGCCTGGGAGCCCAGGCGTGCCCTGGTGTGTTGTGCCCACCTCGGTGGCCTCCCGCACCGCCTCTTCGCCCTATAAATCCCCAAATATTCCAGAAACCCTAAGGGAGTCGACGAAACACAATTCCAGCCACTGCAAGTTCTAGAACCACGAGATCAATTCTAGACACCATCACGGAGGGGTTCATCATCCTCATTGGTGCCTCTCCGATGATGCGTGAGTAGTTCATTGTAGACCTACGGGTCCGTACGCAGTAGCTAGATGGCTTCTTCTCTTTTTTTGATTCTCAATGCAGTGGTCTCTTGGAGATCTATTTGATGTAACTCTTTTTGCGGTGTGTTTGTTGGGATCCGATGAACTTTGAGTTTATGATTAGATCTATATCCATGAATATTATTTGAGTCTTCTTTGATCTCTTATATGCATGATTACTTATAGCCTCGTATTTCTTCTTCGAATCTTTGGTTTAGTTAGGCCAACTAGATCGTTTTTTCTTGCCATGGGAAGAGGTGCTTTGTGATGGGTTCAATCGTGCGGTGTTGCTTCCCAGTGACAGAAGGGATAGCAAGACACGCATGTATCGTTGCTATTAAGGATAACAAGATGGGGGCTATTCCTACATGAATAGATCTTGTCTACATCATGTCGTTGTTCTTATTGCATTACTCCATTTCTCCATGAACTTAATACACTAGATGCATGCAGGATAGCGGTCGATGTGTGGAGTAATAGTAGTAGATGCAGGCAGGAGTCGGTCTACTAATCTTGGACGTGATGCCTATATAATTATCATTGCCTTGGATATCATCATAATTATTTGATCTTCTATCAATTGCCCAACAGTAATTTGTTTACCCACCGTATGCTATTTTCTTGAGAGAAGCCACTAGTGAAATCTACGGCCCCCGGGTCTATTCTTTATCATATTTGCTTTGAGATCTATTTTTATTTGCTTTTGTTTTCAGATCTATTATACCAAAAACCCAAAAATACCTTACTGCACTTTTTTGCTATTTATTTTATTTCGTGTTTTATCGAGATCTATTTATCCAATCTACACAATTTTTATCCCGTCAACTTGCGAATTTCTGGCACCGTTACCCGTAATAGGGATTTACAACCCCTCATAAGCGTCGGGTTGCAAGTATTTGTTCTTTGTTTGCGGGTACCATTTACATAGTGTTGCTTAGTTCTCCTACTAGATTGATACCTTGGTTTCATAACTGGGGGAAATACCTACTGTAGTTGTACTGCATCATCCCTTCCCCTTTGGGGAAATACCGACATAGTTCAAGCGACATCACACATATGCATGGATGCCGATCGATCTCCCTCAATACATAGCTAGGTCTCTCTCCTTCTCCACACATATACCAGTCGATCTACCTCTCTATAGTTAGGTCTCTGCCCCCCCTGCACACGCACCGATAGTCGAACGCTATAGGTAGGTATCCATTCCACAGAGACAAACTGCACCTCTCCCCTCTCACATTCTAGTAGGCCAACCGCCCTATATCTTTGACGTGGGCCAACACAAATTCGATGGCACTCTTTATCGATCGCGCACCCACACACTTCATCCCTCTTTTCGATTCTATCGATATCTCACACCGATGATCCCTCCACTGTCTTCTCGTGGATCGCTCCCTCTATATATGATATATCGAGGCCTTGCTACGTCCATTTTGCATCATGTTTTCCTACTGTTATTTATCATGTTTTTATGCATAATAATGCTTTTGGGAGTAATTCTAATGCCTTTTCTCTCATAATATGCAAGGTTTACATAGAGAGGGAGAATACCGACAGCTGGAATTCTGGACCTGAAAAAGCTATGTCAAAGTTACCTATTCTGCACATCTCCAAATGAGCTAAAAATTTACGGACAATTATTTTGCAATATATGAAAAATACTGGAGCAAATAACTACCGGAGGAGGCCCACCAGGTGGGCACAACCCACCTGGGCGCGCCAGGCCCCCCAGGCGCGCCCTGGTGGGTTGTGCCCTCCTCGGCCCACCTCCGGTGCCCGTCTTCTGGTATATAGGTCATTTTGACCTAGAAAAAAATCAGGAAGGGACTTTCGGGATGAAGCGTCACCATCTCGAGGCGGAACTTGGGCAGGAGCACTTTTTTTGCCCTCCGGCGGAGCGATTCTGCCAGGGGAATTCCCTCCGGGAAGGGGAAATCATCGCCATCGTCATCACCAATAACTCTTCCATCTTTGGGAGGGCCATCTCCATCAACATGTTCAACAGCACCATCTCCTCTCAAACCCTAGTTCATCTCTTGTGTTCTATCTTTGTACCGGAACCTTAGATTGGTACTTGTGGGTGACTAGTAGTGTTGATTACATCTTGTAGTTGATTACTATATGGTTTATTTGGTGGAAGATTATATGTTCAGATCCATTATGCTATTTAATACCCCTCTGATCTTGAGCATGATTATCATTTGTGAGTAGTTACTTTTGTTATTGAGGTCACGGGAGAAGTCATGTTGCAAGTAATCATGTGTACTTGATATGTGTTCGATATTTTGATGATATGTATGTTGTGATTCCCTTAGTGGTGTCATGTGAACGTCGACTACATGGCACTTCACCATATTTGGGCCTAAGGGAATGCATTGTGGAGTAGTTATTAGATGATGGATTGCTAGAGTGACAGAAGCTTAAACCCTAGTTTATGCGCAACTTCGTAAGGGACCGATTTGGATCCAAAAGTTTAATGCTATGGTTAGATTTTGTCTTAATACTTTTCTCGTAGTTGCGGATGCTTGCGAGGGGGTTAATCATAAGTAGGAGGTTTGTTCAAGTAAGAACAGCACCTAAGCACCGGTCCACCCACATATCAAATTATCAAAGTAGCGAACACGAATCGAACCAACATGATAAAAGTGACATGATGAAATTCCCGTGTACCCTCAAGAACGCTTTGCTTATCATAAGAGACCGTTTTGGCCTGTCCTTTGTCACAAAAGGATTGGGCTACCTTGCTGCATATTATTTACCATTACCATTACTTGCTCGTTACAAATTATCTTGCTATCAAACTACTTGTTACCGACTATTTCAGTGCTTGCAGAAAATACGTTGCTGAAAACCACTTGTCATTTCCTTCTGCTCCTCGTTGGGTTCGACACTCTTACTTATCGAAAGGACTACGATTGATCCCCTATACTTGTGGGTCATCAAGGCTATTTTCTGGCGCCGTTGCCGGGGAGTGAAGCGCTCTTGGTAAGTGGAAATTGGTAAGGAAAAATTATTACTACGTGCTGAAATTTATTGTCACTTGTTACTATGGAGAATCATTCTTTGAGAGGTTTGTTCGGGGTATCTTCACCTTGACCAGAACCACAATTAGTTACCCCTCAACCTACTGCACCTACTGAAAATATTGGTTATTAAATTCCTTCGGGTATGATAGAACAACTGCTAGCTAATCCTTATGCAGGAGATGGAACTAAACATCCTGATATGCACTTGATATATGTGGATGAAATTTGTGGATTATTTAAGCTTGCAGGTTTATCCAGAGATGAGGCTAAGAAGAAGGTTTTCCCTTTATGTTTGAAGGGAAAAGCATTGACATGGTATAGGTTATGCGATGATATTGGATCTTGGAACTGGAATCAATTGAAATTGGAATTTCACCAAAAAAAATATCCTATGCATCTAGTTCATCGTGATCGGAATTATATATATAATTTTTGGCCTCGTGAAGGAGAAAGTATCGCTCTAGCTTGGGGGAGGCTGAAGTCAATGCTATATTCATGCCCCAATCATGAGCTCTCCAGAGAAATTATCATTCAGATTTTTTATGCTCGGCTTTCTCGTGATGATCAATCCATGCTTTGGTGATGAGTCTCATGAATTTAATTTTTCCAAGTTTAATAGACAACCTCATAAGAAAGAATTACCTAGTAAGGATGGAATAATTGGTCTTGCTTCTATTGCTGTGCCCCCTACTGATCCACTAGAACAATATTTGCTAGATCATTAAAATGATATGCATATGCATGAAAGAAATGAGATATAAAATTTTCTTTGAACAACGACCCTTGCTCAAACACAATTTGCCTATTGAAACTCTAGGAGGTCCTCCTCCACCTAAAGGTGATCCCGTGTTTGAATTAAAACAATTGCCTGTGTTGGTGCAATGATAGGCCCCTTATGTTTTGGAGTTTGTTGACATAAACAGTTTTGGGACTTATGTGTTTGCTAGTGCACACAGAGTAACAGGTCCCTGGAGTAATCGAGGAGTTTGATGAAAACAACGAAGATAATCTCCTTGCGTAGCAGCGAAGGTTATCACCGAAGATAAAGCTAACAAGAGTGACCCCTAAAAATTGCTGAAGTCTAAGCAATTGGTTTGGTGATTATTCGAAGCAAATGACTGCGCTCGAGGAAGAATGAAGACGAAGTGAAGACGTAGCATTTATTTCATTGTTCTTCTTCTTTCATTGAGTCATAGGACCATCGTACTATTAAGAGGGGTATAGCATTTCGAAGCTTTGATTCTATGATGCTAAACCCAAACCTATGAAATCTGTGAGTGAAATATCTTTGTGTTCCGAGCAAATACTTGCCAGAGTTAGCATTACTTGTTTCTCAAGTAATGTTACTGTTGCTCCAAAATCCAACCGTTGTGAACGTGTCGGTTGGCCATCGGCTGGACCCCATGTCCAATTTGGTCATTTCCCATCTAGGAAGGCTGCAGCTATAAATAGCCACCCAGCGCCAGCTTTGTCCGGCGGCTGCTCCGATGATTATGAGAAGATTGTTGAGCAACCCTCTCTCTGAGCGATTTCAGTTTAAAATCCACTGAGAGAAAAACCCTAGAGCCAAAGAATTAGATAGTGGTTCAGCATCACTGGAATCTAAGTTTAGTATGCTCCGCCTATTACTCTTGAGAGCTGCAAACTCTCTAGACGGTTAGGTGTCAATTTCTTCAGAGACCAAGAGTGATTGTGGTTCTTGAAGAAGAAGTCTGTAAAGGTTTGGAGATCGCCTTCAAGTATCTACCATGAGTGATCGGCATCGGTTGATGAGTCGATTGTTGGGGAGAATAGGGTGAAGAGAGTTTATCTTCCGTGTTAAGTCACAACCCCTCCTACCAGATGTAGTCCTTGTGCAGAAGGATGAACTGGTCGAACAAATACCTTGTCGCCATCAAGCACCTTCGGTCACCTCTGTTTCTCAAGTTTACCTTCGATGCATTCTATTCATGTAATTTACTTTGTTGCATGCTTTAGTTTCCCATCGGTTATCTATTGTAGTTCTTCTTAGTCTGTTTATAGTTTATTCCGCTGCTGGGTTCTGAGAGATTTAAGTTTTCCGAAGAAAATTTAAAACTCCCATTCACTCCCCCTCTGGTAGACATACTTCGTTCCTACAATTGGTATCAGAGCGAGGTACTCCTTGACTCTGCTCATTTTAGTCTAACGACTTTGGAGTTTAAGTATGTCTTCAGTGAACTACAAGTCGCATCTCAAGATCCCCATATTCGATGGGACGGACTATCCCTTCTGGAAGGAGAAGATGAAGATCCGTCTACGAGCTATAGATGATGATATGTGGAATGTGGTGCATATCGGGTTCACAGTTGTTATTCCTCAAGCTCATACCGATGAAGAAAAGAAGCTCATTCAACTAGATGCTCAAGCCAAAGATGAAATTGGTGGCCATCTCTCTCGTGCTCAATTCCTTTGGTATCACTAGTGTCAGACTAGTAAGGAGCTGTGGGATGTCCTCGAAAAGATCAATGAAGGAGTTTCATCTCAGAAAGAGGTCTGGATTGATACTCTTCGAGCGAAGTTCAATCGCTTCAAGCGAATTGGAAATGAAAGCTGTCAGCAAACCTTCGATCGCCTCAGTGACATAGCAAATGAACTTCAAGGACTCGGCGCCCAAGATATTACTGACCATGAGGTTGTGAAGAAACTACTACGATCTCTTGACACTTCATTTGACATGCTTGTTCCGATGATTCGAGAGCGTCCTGATTTCAAAAGCCTCAACTCTACTGATGTGATGGAAAGACTGAACACACACGAGGAACAGGAAGAAGAGAAAAGAGATCTGTATGGCTCAACTCAATGCAAAAATCATGCTCTCAAGGTTGTGGCTGATTCCTCCTCAGAAGGAAATGCAGAAGAAGATTCAGATGATCCAGAACGTCTCAGCAAAGATCTCACACTGATCATGAAATGATTCCAACGTTTCCACAAGAAGAGCCAGTTCCAGAAAAGAAGTTCAAGCAACTTTGGGGGTTCAAAATCTTCAAAACCTGCCGGAGAATACACCTGCTTCAAGTGCAAAAAGCCTGGACACTTCATTTCAGACTGCCCTCTCTGGGAAGCTGAAATCCGTGCTAGTGGGAGATATGATTCGAGCAACCATCGAAGCAAAGGCAAGAGCAAGAACTACGATTCAGATGATGAGAAGAAAACAAAGAAGTTCTTCAAGAAGAAGGACAGTTCCACCTCAAAATCTTCGTCAAGATCTTCCTCAAAGAATCCTTCCAAGTCCTCCTCCAACCGCAAGAACACTTCTCGCAAGGCAAAGGCTTACATCGGCAAGGAAATGGATTCTGAAGAAGAAGAATCGTCAGGTTCAAAAGAAGAAGAAGAAGAATCCGATGAAGATTCTGACTCTGGCATGGCTGGCATAGCATGTGCCTCCTCTACTACGACAAACTTCTTCAGGAATCCTTCAAGTGACGACGAATCTCCTACATACTGCTTCATGGCCAAGGCTTCAAAAGAAAAGGTATCTTCAAAACATCATAAGGTTTACTCCAGTGATCAATATTCTTCTGATGAGGATGACCATGCTAAGTTGATCAAAATTGCTAATATTCAACAAAATTCTCTTGAGAAATTGAGAAAACCCTCAGGAAATCCGAAGGGTTATTGGTTGAGGAGATGGAGAAAAACCAGTCACTGACCGAAGAGTATTCCTCTCTCAAGTCACGAATGGATGAATTCTCAACTCGCCATGATTTTCTCTCAGCAGACCATGAAAGATTGACCTACAATTACCTGAAAAGGAAATAGGAACTCGAGGCACTGAGAGAGGCTCATGAGGATTTGATGAGAGAAAACTCTCTTCTCACCCAACAACTTAAGGAGAAACCTGAATTGTCTGAGCCACCATGTTTAAAATGTCTTGAAAGAAACAATGCGAAATCTAATGCTGAATCATCTGTGAGTGCTAACCCCTCAATCGAGGAAAATAGTTCTGTTTCTGATGAGAATGCTAGGTTGAAGGATCTTCTTCAGACGGGAATGTTCAAATCTCTCAAAGGGCACCAAACCCTTTGCAATGTTCTGAAGAAATCTATTCTTCACAAAAATCCCAGAAAGGAAGGTATCGGTTTCGAAAGGAAACTGAATGAAGATGGTACTTACTGCGAACCACATCAATATCCCCAGACTGTGTGGGTCCCTGCAAAGAGCAAAACGCTCGATCCTACATTACTTTCTGGATATGACTCTCCCATTCCTGAATATCTTGATAATGATTCCCTGGACAACTACAAGTTGTTCAAAGATCAACATGGTGAAACAATTGCTCGCTATGTTGGACCAACACCAAAATTCCCCCCCCCCAATGCCCCCCCCCCCCCCCCCAAAGAGAGCTATTTGGGTGCCAAAGAAAACTGTTGATGCTTTGCCAGTTTCTGCTCAACTAACCATGCAGGCACAAAGGATTCAATAGAATGAATATATGCACACAGGAAACAATCATTATGCTCATTCATCTGGAAAGAATTTCAATGCTTACTCTTTCAATTATACTCGCTCCTCATTGAATAACAACTATGCTTATCGAAAGAAAACCTATCCTGCTCGTTCATTTGTTTTGAAGCCACCTGCACAGATGTGGGTGGTTAAGAAAGCTTAATTCTTCTGCAGGACTATGTCTCCGGGTGTACTGAATGGATTATGGACAGTGAATGCACTAGTCATATGACCGGAGACAAGTCGTTGTTTGTCGACCCCAACTTAACTGCTTCTCCTCTGAAGTATATCACTTTTGGCGACAACAACAAAGGAAAGGTAATTGGGCTAGGTAGAATTGCTATATCCAAAGATAAGTCTATTGATGATGTTCTACTCGTTCAATCCCTTGGATTCAATCTTATGTCAGTTGGCAAGTTATGTGATTTAGACATGCTTGTATTATTCTCTATATCCAAATGCATTGTCTTCATGGCCTCTGACCATTCCTTCGTCTTTGAGGGAATTAGAAAGGGTGATCTTTATATTGTGGATTTCTCTAAGGGTCCCTCAGTCCAAACTTGTTTGATTGCAAAAGCAACCGAAGGATGGCTATGGCACCGCAGACTTGGTCATGCAGGTATGAGAAACTTGCAGACTCTGGTGAAGAAAAATCATCTCCGTGGCATTCCTGATGTAAAATTCGACAAGAATCATCTCTGTGCTGCTTGTGAAGCTGGTAAATTGGCTAAGAAGCATCATTCATCAAAGACAATCATGACCACAACAAGACCACTGGAAATTCTTCATATGGATTTATTCGGTCCTCAGAATTATGCAAGCTTTGGTGGTAGTCATTATGGTCTGGTTATTGTTGATGATTTCTCTCGATACACTTGGGTATTCTTCCTCGAATACAAGACTTGTACTCAAGATATCTTCAAAAGCTTCGCTAAGAAGGCCCAGAATGAATATGATGTGCGAATTAAGCATGTCAGAAGTGACAATGGGACTGAGTTCAAAAATACTCATATTGCTAAATTTCTCGATGATCATGGTATCACTCATGAGTTCTCTGCTGCATACACTCCTCAACAAAATGGAGTTGTTGAACGAAAGAACGGAACTCTCATTGAAATGGCAACAACAATGCTCAGTGGTATAAAACTCCTATTCACTTCTGGGCTGATGCCATTAACACTGCTTGTCATGTTATCAATCGTGTTTATCTTCACAAGTTCCTTAAGAAAACTTCATATGAACTTATCACTAGCAAGAAACCAAATGTTTCTTATCTTCGTGTTTTTGGTGCACCTTGTTATATTCTTGATATGAATCATTCTTCAAAGTTTGCACCTAAGGCACATGAAGGATTTCTTCTTGGTTATGGCTCAAACTCGCATACTTATTGAGTCTATAACTCTCACCACATGAAAGTTATGGAAACGGTAAATGTGCGGTTTGATGAATCTAATGGCTCTCAAAAGGAGCAATTGCCAAATGTGATAGATGAACCACTGATATCGGATGCTATTCAGCAAATGGCCATTGGGAGTGTCAAGCCTGTTGAAGGAAATGCACGTGAGTCATCTGATGATGATGCTCCCATGACTCGAAGCAGAACTCGTCAAGCCACTACCAAAGCAAATGCTCCTCCGAATGGAAATGGCAATCAAAATACAAATGCCGATCAAAATGGCAATCCTGAAGGGAATGATGATACAAATGAAGATGCTGATGATAATGACCATCACGAAGAAAATGATCATCCTCGTGTGGCAAATCAAGTTGATCCCTCACTAATTCTCGATGAACTTGAGAATCCAGGTTATCGACCCACAACTCGTTCGCGTACTCGTTTGGCTAACTACTGTGGCAGTTTCTCCTTTGTTTCATTGGCAGAACCTACCAAATATGAAGAAGCCATGAATGATCCAGATTGGATGAATGCCATGCAAGAGGAGTTGGTGCAATTCGAATTAAATGATGTATGAGAACTGGTTGACAAACTGAATCCCAAGAAGCATAATATCATCGGCACAAAATGGATTTTTCACAATAAGCAAGATGAAAATGGCATTGTGGTGAGAAACAAAGCACGACTTGTTGCTCAAGGGTACACACAGGTAGAAGGTATTGATTTCAGTGAAACTTATGCTCCTGTTGCACGCCTTGAGGCAATTCGCATTCTTCTTGCTTATGCAAATTACAATGATATCCTGCTATATCAAATGGATGTGAAAAGTGCTTTCCTTAATGGTGAAATTGATGAGGAAGTGTATGTTAGACAGCCACCTGGATTTTGAACACCCTGAGTTTCCTAACAAAGTTTTCAGGTTGAAGAAAGCTTTATATGGGCTGAAGCAAGCCCCTCGAGCTTGATATGACACCTTGAAGAAGTTTTTGCTCGACAAAGGGTTCAAACCAGGATCCACAGATCCCACACTTTTTACTTGTGTAGTTGACAATGATTTATTTGTTTATCAAATCTATGTGGATGATATTATCTTCGGTTGTACTAACAATGCATGCAGCTTAGAATTCGGGAAAATGATGCTCGATAAATATCAAATGTCCATGATGGGTGAACTCAAATTCTTTCTCGGACTGCAAATACGCCAACAAGCGAATGGTATCTTCATTTCTCAGGAGAAATATCTGAAGGAGTGCCTAAAGAAGTTCAAAATGCAAGATTCCAAAATGAAGGGCTATAAAACTCCCATGCCCACAAATGGTAAGCTAGATGCAGATGTGTATGGTAAGGACTACGATCAGAAAGCCTATCGTTCGATGATTGGATCTCTTCTTTACCTATGTGCATCTAGACCTGACATTATGTTGAGTGTTTGCATGTGTGCCCGCTATCAAGCTGCACTGAAAGAATCGCATCACCAAGTGGTCAAGCGCATTCTGAGATATTTGGCTCACACCCCCACCTTAGGTTTATGGTATCCTACGGGAGCACAATTTGATTTTGTTGGATATTCAGACTCAGATTGGGCCGGTGACTTGGTTGATAGGAAATCTACTCTGGGGACATGTCATTTCCTCGGTAGATCTTTGGTCTGTTGGTCTTCAAGAAAGCAGAATTGTGTTTCTCTGTCTACGGCTGAGGCCGAATATATTGCAGCTGGCGCTTGTTGCACTAAGTTATTGTGGATGAAGCAGACACTGAAGGATTATGGCATCAAGGTCAAGCATATACCACTTTATTGTGATAATGAGAGTGCCATCAAAATTGCACACAATCCTGTGCAGCATTCTCGTACGAAGCACATTGCCATCAGACACCACTTTATTCGCGATCATGTGGCTCGAGAGGATATTGTTATCAATCACGTCAAGACCGAAGACAATCTCGCTGATATTTTCACCAAGCCTCTCGATGAGAAAAGATTTTGTGCGCTACGGTGTGAGATAAATATCCTAGACCTCGCAAACGTGCAGTAAGCTGGACTCGGCGCCCGTGCTAACACTTCCACATCTTTGAAAGGAATGGGTGCATAACACTCGAAAAGTCTGAAACTTTCGACAAAGTGAAAGTTTCTTTCTGAGAGCGAATACATTAACGAAGAACTAGACTAACCGGGTGCCACGATAATTGTGCGACGCTCGGGGTCATACAGTTCTTATACAATGGGTTACACCACCACAATTTTCCTTCGATGAGTTTCTCTTCGATTCGTGGATTTGATTTCTGTCTGAATGCATTTCTTTCATAGCTATTTGCTCACTTTCTTGTGTTCTCTGCTGAGTGAAATGCCTAGGACCCTATTTATCCCTCTTATCTATCTCTTCCAGTCTATGTTGTTCCGTTACAAATGCTTAATTTCATCTGGAACGAAACTTATTTGGTGTCCTTGACCATGATATTGTTTCGGACCGAACTTTAATCTATTTTGGCGAAAGCCGTCCAAAGTTTGGGCTTTCCCGCCCAAGTCAGGACCACGATCTATGACAGTTGCCACGTGCAATACATCAACTGCGAGTCCATCCTATCCGTTGAATTGCAATCGTCCACATCTAGAGACCGTTCAATCAAAACCTCGGCGTGCGGTTATTTTCCTCGCCTATATATATATATATATATATATATATATATATATATATATATATATATATATATATATATATATATACCGCCTCGCACCGTTCGTCCTCCTTACCTTCTTTCTCCTCGCTCCCTCTCTCCACTGAAACCCTCACCACTCTACTCCTCCTTGAGCTCGACACCGATGACCCCTTCGTTGCTTAGCTGCCGGAAAGAGGTCACCGGAGTCATTCCACGCAGTCGCGGGATATCTTCTTCGTCGCGCCGCCGTAGTCACTACACGTCACCAAGCTAGGGTACGTGTAGTTCGTGCTCGAACGTCTTTCCTTCCGATTCGAGTTTGTCTGTGGTTAATTTTCACCGATTTTACCGCTTATCTTAGATCTAAGTTTTTACTTCTCTAGTGCGGATATGGTTTGTAGTTTTTCCTCGCATCCAAATCTGTCAGATCTAGGGTTTGTGATTATGCTTCGCTCGAATGAAATGCCTAGCTCGCTGTCTATATATTTCATTCTATCGAAACATCTCTCAAAATCTGTATCTGATTCTTCCTCAAAATGTTTTTGTTCGCAAAAATCTTTCGCTATGAGCATTTGTGACCCTGTCCCCATTTTCCCTCGTACCTATTCTTTTTCACAGGTCAATGCAGTCTGATGAAGATTCTGCTAAGATTCACAGTATGGCTGATGATGAAGAGGCTTTCATGGGAACAGCTGACGAGTCCATAGCGCCAAAGGGCCCAACGGTAGGCCCATCAACAAGCAAAAGAAAACGAGCCGAACAAAATACAAATAAGCAAGAAGCAGATGCACTGGAGAAGAGGAGAGGTGGTAGGCAACCAATCAAAAACACAGCTGAGCTTGTCTCTCACGATGAATATAACACCATTCCAGGAGAAGATTCCAATCAGAGAAAAGGACGTGTGCAAAAGATCCTGCGCCACTGGGTAAAGAAATGGTTTAACTACAAGATGGTTCACCCTCGGTACGCCAAAAACTTTGCCTTCCATCCCCCATGGGGTGACTGTCGCGAGATTGGACTCATTCGAGCAGGTGGACATCAGCAAAGACCTCCACCACCTCCTGATGCTCATGAAACTTCCATCAAGACTCCGGATTCTTATCCTGAAGAAAAGGCCAAGCGCCTCAAGAATGATGAGAAGCATGCCAAGAAGGCGGCAAAATATCAAGCAAAGGAAGAGGAAAATCGTCGTCTTATCAAATCAGTTGTCGAGAAGAGAAAGGCTGAAGGAAAAGATGAACGCAGAATGAAAAATAAGCATGATCCAAAATCTGCTGCTCTGAAGAAAAAGAGCGCCCCGAGGAAAAGGCATGCGACGCCAGTTGAACCTAAAAGTGATTCCTCTGATCAAGATGATCCACCACTCACTCAAGAGGAAATTGATGCAACTCTCTCTGAACATGTGAATGTGACCACATCCTCTATTCTACCAGATCTTCGTGTGGATGCCATCCCAGTCTCACCTCCGAAGAAAAACCCTTTGAAGAGGAAGACCCCACCAACCACTGTCAACATGGTTGACAAGGTGAACACCGAACCTCATCCTGATGCAATTAACTTGCAAGATTTGGTGGTCGAAGCCCCTGTTCGCACAGCAAAGCCAGGAGAAAAGCTTCCGAAAGATAAATTGAAGCAAATCAAAGGGCTAGATGACAAGGAGAAGGTTCCCAAGTCTGATGTTGTGAAAGAAAAAGGTGCACAATTTGCTTCGAAACTAACTCAACCTCTGGCTTCCATGCCTCCGAGTGAGCAAAATGTGGCTCAGACTGCTCCCTCTGCTCCATCGACTGCACAGATTGAAAAAGACACTGCTGCACCTCATTCTTTTGATCATCAGTTCATCATGGAGCAGCTAGACCGTTTTGTTGAAAATTTTATTTGATGGATAAGTGGCATCCTTGCCAATTCCTTCTGAAGTTATCTCTCAAGCTTCTGTTCTGATCGAAGATATGAGAAATGATTCAGTTGAGATAAATGACCTCATTGGTCAACTCAAGGAGCTTGACAACCGCATGAGAGCTACTAAGTCCAAGTTTGCCATCAGGCAGCTTGAAGAATCTTATGATGATATCAATAAGGAGTTGAAAGTTCTTCGTCATAGAAGGCTGGGATTTCATTTGGATCTGGACCAAATCATTCGTAAAATTTGATTCTCTGATGGTTCAAAACATTGTGCATATGATTCACTCTGAGGCAGCAAAAGTGAATCATATTCACAGTTTCTCACTCGTGTTTTTCAACACCTTTTTGACACTAGTTGACAAAAAGGGGGAGAATAACATCTAGAGTTTGATAGATTTGCTCTGTTGGATTTGGTGTTTGTATTTTTTCTCGCTCTATCTTTTGATACAATTACGCCATTTCATGTGCTCTGATGTAAAACTTCTGTTATGGGCTGTAATATTAATAACCCCACCTGCTGCACTATTCTCTTTCTCGAAGCTTTTGTTTTGCAGGTGAAATTGTTAACAGAAGTTATGAATGATTGCACTTTACTCTCATAGGATTATCCATCATCAGTGCAAATCATTACCTCATATGATTGAAAATTCTCCACACTCTCAAATGAATTGCAAGGAATTCTATTGTATATCAATTAACCCTGCGTACATCCAGGGGGAGTATATTTCATCATCGAGTCAAGTAACGCAAGTTCACTCTTGTTCAATTTACAATTTACTTATCTATCTTCACTTCAATGATTATCTGTTTTGTCAACAACCATCCAAAAAGGAAGAGATTGTTGGTGCAATGATAGGCCCCTTATGTTTTGGAGTTTGTTGACATAAACAGTTTTGGGACTTATGTGTTTGCTAGTGCACACAGAGTAACAAGTCCCTGGAGTAATCGAGGAGTTTGATGAAAATGGTGAAGATAATCCCCCTGCGTAGCAGCAAAGGTTATCACCGAAGATAAAGCTAACAAGAGTGACCCCTTAAAATTGCTAAAGTCTAAGCAATTGGTTCGGTGATTGTTCAAAGTAAATGACTGCGCTCGAGGAAGAATGAAGACGAAGTGAAGACGTAGCATTTATTTCGTTGTTCTTCTTCTTTCATTGAGTCATACGACCACTGTACTATTAAGAGGGGTATAGCATTTCAAAGCTTGGATTCTCTAATGCTAAACCCAAACCTATGAAAGATGTGAGTGAAATCTCTTTGTGTTCCGAGCAAATACTTGCCATCAAGAGACTGTGATCTTCATCGCTGTGAGAGATTTGCCTCGGACCGAGGAGTTAGCATTACTTGTTTCTCAAGTAATGTTACCGTTGCTCCAAAATCTGACCGTTGTGAATGTGTCGGTTGGCCATTGGCTGGACCCCATGTCCAATTTGGTCATTTCCCATCTAGGAAGGCTGCGGCTATAAATAGCCACCCCGCGTCGGCTTTGTCCGGTGGCTGCTCCGTTTGATTCTGAGAAGATTGTTGAGCAACCCCCTCTCTGAGCAATTTTATTTTAAAATCCACTGAGAGAAAAACCCTAGAGCCAAAGAATTAGATAGTGGTTCAGCATCATTGGAATCTAAGTTTAGTACGCTCCGCCTATTACTCTTGAGAGCTGCAAACTCTCTAGACGGTTAGGTGTCAATTTCTTTAGAGACCAAGAGTAATTGTGGTTCTCGAAGAAGAAGTCTGTAAAGGTTTGGAGATCACCTTCAAGTATCTACCATGAGTGATCGACATGGGTTGATGAATCAATTGTCGAGGAGAATAGGGTGAAGAGAGTTTATCTTCCGTGTTAAGTCACAGCCCCTCCAACCAGACATAGTCCTTGTGCAGAAGGACGAACTGGTCAAACAAATACCTTGTCGCCATCGAGCACCTTCGGTCACCTCTGTTTCTCAAGTTTACCTTCAATGCATTCTATTCACGTAATTTTACTTCGTTGCATGCTTTAGTTTCCCGTCGGTTATCTATTGTAGTTCTTCTTAGTCTGTTTATAGTTTATTCCACTGTTGGGTTCTGAGAGATTTAAGTTTTCCAAAGAAAATTTAAAACTCCCATTCACCCCCCCTCTAGTCGACATACTTCGTTCCTACAGCCTGACACTTTGAAGTATGCTTATCTCGATAAGAAAAAGATATATCATGTTATTATTAGTGCTAACCTTTCAGAACATGAAGAAGAAAGACTATTAAAAATTCTGAAGAAGCACCGTGCTACTATTTGATATACTCTTGATGATCTTAAGGGCATTAGTCCCACTCTCTGTCAGCACAAGATCAATATGGAACGTGATGCTAAACCTATTGTTGATCATCAACTACATTTGAATCCTAAGATGAAAGAAGTGGTAAGAACTGAAATATTAAAGCTTCTGGAAGCAGGTATAATCTATCCCATAGCTGATAGTAGATGGTTAAGCCCTGTTCATTGTGTCCCTAAGAAATGAGGCATTACTGTTGTTCCTAATGGTAAAAATGAACTCATTCCACAAAGAATTGTTACTGGCTATAGAATGGTAATTGATTTTAGAAAATTAAATAAAGCTACTAGAAAAGATCATTACCCTTTGCCTTTTATTAATCAAATGTTGGAAAGATTATCTAAGCACACACACTTTTGTTTTCTTGATGGATATTATGGTTTTTCTCAAATACCTATTTCACAACCTGATCAAGAGAAAACCACCTTCACTTGCCCATTTGGAACCTATGCTTATAGACGTATGCCTTTTGGTTTATGCAATGCACTGATGTCTACTACACAACTTGTTCTTGTAGACTCGTGTTGGGCCTCCAAGCGCAGAGTTTTGTAGGACAGTAGCAAATTCCCCTCAAGTGGATGACCTAAGGTTTATCAATCCGTGGGAGGCGTAGGATGTATATGGTCTCTCTCAAACAACCCTGCAACCAAATAATAAAAAGTCTCTTGTGTCCCCAACACACCAAATACAATGGAAATTTGAATAGGTGCACTAGTTCGGCGAAGAGATGGTGATACAAGCGTAGTAATGATAGTAGATATTGATTTTTGTAATAGGAACAATAAAAACAGCAATGTAGCAATTGATAAAACGGAGCACAAACGGTATTGCAATGCTTGAAAATGAGGCCTAGGGTCTGTACTTTCACTAGTGCAATCTCTCAACAATGCTAATATAATTGGATCATATAACCATCCCTCAACATGCGATGAAGAATCACTCCAAAGTTCCTATCTAGCGGAGAACATAAGACGAAATTGTTTGTAGGGTACGAAACCACCTCAAAGCTATTCTTTCCGATCAATCTATCCTAGAGTTTGTACTAAAATAACACCAAGCTATTCTTTCCGATCGATCTAACCAAGAGTTCATACTAAAATAACACCATATGATACACATCAACCAACTCTAATGTCATTTAGATACTCCAATGTCACCGCGAGTATCCGTGAGTTGATTATACGATATGCATCAAACAATTTCAGATTCATAATACTCAATCCAACACAAAGAACCTCAAAGAGTGCCCCAAGATTTCTACCGGAGAAACAAAGAAAAGAATGTGCATCAACCCCTATGCATAGATTACCCCAATGTCACCTCGGGAATCCGTGAGTTGAGTGCCAAAACATATATCAAGTGAATCAATATGATACCCCATTGTCACCACGGGTATACATAGCAAGGCATACACAAAGTTTTTTCAAATCCATAAAAGTATTCAATCCGATAAGAACGAAATCTCAAAGGGAAAACTCAATTCACAACAAGATAGAGAGGGGAAAACACCATATGATCCGACTATATTAACAAAGCCCGCGATACATCAAGATCGTGACATCTCAAGAACACAAGAGAGAGAGAGAGATTAAAAACATAGCTACTGGTACAAACCCTCAGCCCCGAGGGTGGACTACTCCCTCCTCATCGTGGTGGCCGCCGGGATGATGAAGATGGCCACCGGTGATGATTTCCCCCTCCGACAGGGTGCCGGAACGGGGTCTATATTGGTTTTTCATGGCTACAAAGGCTTGTGGCGGCGGAACTTCTGATCTAGGGTTATCTTCGGGGGTTTTGGAATATTTGGCAATTTATAGGGCGAAGAGGCGGTGCGGGAGGCCACTGAGGTGGGCACAACCCACCTGGGCGCCCCGGTGGGTTGTGCCCCCCTCGGGGCTCCCCTCTGGCACTTCTTTGGCCCACTGGATGTCGTCTGGTCCAAAAAAAATCTCCAAAAAGTTTCGCTGCGTTTGGACTCCGTTTGGTATTGATTTTTTGCGATGTAAAAAACAAGCAAAAAACAACAACTGGCGCTGGGTACTATGTCAATAGGTTAGTCCCAAAAAATGATATAAAGTTGCTATAAAATGATTGTAAAACATCCAAGAATGATAATATAACGGCATGAATACTTCATAAATTATAGATACATTGGAGACGTATGAGCATCCCCAAGCTTAATTCCTACTCGTCCTCGAGTAGGTAAATGATAAAAGAAATAATTTATGAAGTGTGAGTGCTAGCAAAATGCATAAGTTTGATCAATGATAATTTCAATCACTTTTTCTAGCATCATAACAGCAACTCTTTCTCATAAAACTTATCATGATAAAGCAACAATTGAAAACGGAATTTTTGTTGTGGAAAGCTACCTATCATATTCATCATATACTCTTTCTTTTGTAGCATGGACATTTGGACTTGAATGATTCAAAGCAATAGTCTATAATTTGACATGAATACATCAATACTCAAGCATATCAACAAGCAACCATGTCTTTCAAAATATCAACACTAAAGAAAGTTATCCCTAGCCCATCATGCTCAATCATTGATCCATTCGCAAAGCACACTCGCATATTAGCTACATCCAATGCTCAAGTATGATCATAATTCCCCTTAGTTGGTGCTTTATAAGAGAAGATAGAGACTCAAATAAAAATAAAAATTGCATAAAGTAAATAGATAGACCCTTCGCAGAGGGAAGTAGGGATTTGTAGAGGTGCCAGAGCTCAAAGCTTAAATTGAGAGATAAATTTTTTGAGAGGCATACTTTTCCCGTCAACGAAAACGACCGAGTAATTCCCAATACTTTCCATGCTAGATATATCATAGGCGGTTCCCAAACAGAAAATAAAGTTTATTCCTTTTTCCACCATTATTTCACGATCCATGGCTAGCCGTATCCACGGGTGCCCTCCATACCAACACTTTCCAAGGAATTTATTATTTGACAACATAAAGTAAATTCATTTTTCATTTCAGGACTGGGCATCCCTAATACCTTTGCCGTACTCTCGTGCAATGACAAGTGAAAAAACACTCATCTTGAGAATAACACATCTAGCATGGAAAATATTGGCCACCCCCTGCCGCTTCATGAGTGGTACGAGCACACAAAAAGGAAATTATTTTGAAAATTTAGAGATGGCACATACAAATTTGCTTAGAACGACATGGAAATACCGCATATAGGTAGGTATGGTGGACTCATTTGGCACAACTTTGGGTTTAAGAATTTGGATGCAGAAGTAGTATTCCCACTTAGTACAAATGGAGGCTAGCAAATAGATTGAGAAGCAACCAACCAAGAAACGAATATTCACATAAACGAGCATTGAGCATAACTAACACCGAATAATGCACCACAAGTAGGATGTAATTTCATTGCATAATTATTGACTTTCATGCTTACATAGGGAATCACAAACCTTAACACCAATATTCTTACTAAAGCATAATTACTCACCAACATGACTCATATATTATTATCTCCATATCGCAAAACTATTGCAAGAAATCAAACATATCATATCCAGTGATCTACATGAAAGTTTTTATTATATCCTTCTTGAATATCCATTACTTTGGGGCTAAATTTATGTATTACCATTGCTACTAATAAGCTCTCAAATAAATTAAAGTGAAGCACGAGAGCATAAGTATTTCTTCAAAATTTTCAACTCTCAAAATAATCTAAGTGAAGCATGAGAGTAAATCACAAACTACTCCAAAAAGATACAAGTGAAGATCAAATGAGTAGCTAAGTAAATGGGTAGCTAATTGAGGACTCTCTCTTATTTAAAACTTTCAGATCTAAGTATTTTATTAAAACAGCAAACAAAACAAAATAAAATGACATTCTAAGAATAGCACACATCATGTGAAGAAGCAAAAACTTAGGCTCAACCGAGGCTAACCGATAATTGTTGATGAAGAAAGGTGGGATGCCTACCGGGGCATCCCCAAGCTTAGATGCTTGAGACTTCTTGGAATATTAACTTGGGATGCCTTCGGCATCCCCGATCTTGAGCTCTTGTGTCTTCTTCATTCCTCTCAAATCACGGTTTCCCTAATTCTTAAAAATTTCATCCACACAAAACTCAACAAGAACTCGTGAGATAAGTTAGTATAAATCAATGCAAAACCTTATCATTCTCTACTGTAGCAAATCACTAAAATTATTATTCAACATTGAATACTAAATACCTCTGCATATTTAATACTCCTATCCTCAAATAGAGTCATTAAACAAGCAAACAATGCGAACATAACAGCAATCAGTCTAAACAGGATAGTCTGTAAAGAGTGCAATTGTACTCATACTTCCCTAACTCCAAAAATTATGAAAATTTATCACACTGTAGAAAATTTATCATAGATTATTGTACAAAAAGTTTCAACATTTTATCACATTCTGAATTTTCTGGATAATTATTGCAACAGCGATAAACTTTCTGTTTTGAAACAGCAACTCATATATTTGCAAAATAAGCATGGTGATGGCTATCCTTGCCACTTTTATTGAAATAAAAGATTCAAAACATTATTATAAATAACATAAAGCAAATACTAATAAAATAAAATGACTCTCCAAGAAAAACTCATATCATGTGACGAATGAAAATATAGCTCCAAGTGAGGTTACCAATAATGTTGAAGACGAAAGAGGGGATGCCTTCCGGGGCATCCCCAAGCTTAGTTGCTTGGATCTTACTTGAATATTGCCTTGGGGGTGCCTTGGGCATCCCCAAGCTTAGGGTCTTGTCACTCCTTATTCTCCTCATATCGATATCTCACCCAAAACTTGAAAACTTCAATCACACAAAACTTAACGGAACTTCATGAGATGGGTTAGTATGATAAAGACAAATCATTCACTTTGGTACTATCAAAGACAAGATTCATAATTGTTCTCACACAATTCCTACTGTACTCTACAATTTCCATAATTTGTATTAAGCAATATAAGCCATAGAAACTAGAAAACAAGCAAATTATGCATTGAAAACAGAATCTGTCAAAAACAGAACAGTACGTAAAGATCTGAATTAATGTCATACTTACATAACTCCAGAAATTCTTAAAAACTTGTACAACGTAGAAAATTTGTATATCCATCAACTGTAAAAAATTAAGAATTTTTCCATATTCCAATAAAAGACAGAAATTTCTGCACTGGACGCAAAAGTTTCTGTTTTTTGCACAGAATCAAGTCAACTATCATCCACACTATCCCAAAGGCTTTCTTGGCACTTTATTGAAACAAAAGATATAAAAAAAGATCACTACAGTAGCCTAACCATGTGAACACACAAAAACAGTAGTTAAAAGTGTTGGGTTGTCTCCCAACAAGCGCTTTTCTTTAATGCCTTTTAGCTAGGCATGATGATTTCAATGATGCTCGCATAAAAGATAAGAATTGAAACATAACAAGAGCATCATGAATCATAAGTTCCTCTCTCATAATAATTTTCAGTAGCATCATGAATAGATTCATAAATATAACCATCACATAAGGTATTCTTTTCATGATCCAAAAGCATAGAAAATTTATTACTCTCCATATAAGCAATTTTATTCTCATTCACAATAGTGGGAGTATCATATGAAACTTGAATACTAAAAATTGCTTCCACATTAAAAGAGTAATGTTTAGTAAAAGGATATTCAAAATTATGACAATAATTATCACTACTTTTTATAACATAAGTATCATCACAATAATCATCATAAGTAGCAACTTTGTTCTCATCATAGATAGGAGGCATGCAATCATCATAGCAAATTTGATCATTTAAAGTAGGGGGACTAAAAAGATTATCTTCATTGAGCATATCATCCCCAAGCTTGTGGCTTGGCATATCATAAGCATAATCACTCTCATCATTAATAGTAAGAATAGCACCAATAGAATAACAATTATTATCATCATAATTTCCCAAGTTGGTGCCAAAAAGATTTTCAAGATTATAAGAAGTATCATTATCTTCCCAATCATAATCATCACAACAAGCAATATGCATAACAAAATCATCATCAATAGTTCTTTTGGACATTGTGCCATAAGACAAAGAAGCAATATCATCATCAAGTGCATCATCTTCCACAATTATTTTTGATTCATTTTCATGAGGCACAACTATAATAGGAGCAACATTATTTGGGAGAGATGCCTTTTTACCTCTACTCTTTCTTCTTCTTCACCACATCATGTGTGGGTTTAATTAATTTTTCTGAGCTTCTTATTGATGAGATTGGTTGAATAGGGAGCTCCTTCTCATCACCTATTTCATCATGAGAGACAATAGGAGGGAAAGTAGAGATCTTTACCCTTTCATTAGTACTCCTTTTATATTCTATTGGTTTTCCCGTCTTTCTATATTTGGCAATATAAGCATTTTCATTGCACTTTACCATGCAAAACATATGGATTTCTTTCAAATTAGTTTCAGCGTGGTCTGTGAATATGAATGCTTCAAACCAACCATTTTTATGTGACAATTCTTCACACCCCAAAAATAAACAAAGTTCATTATAAAGTTCAAGGGTGATCAAGTTATTGCAATATTTGGACACAATTCGATCATGAAAAAGCATGCATTGGAAATTAAGGTGACCAACTTTATTGCAAAGTTCACAAGTAATAGGATAAACAGAGCATAATTTTGTAGCAAATTTATCTATCACCTTGAGCAAAAAAATGGTTCTATCATGTTTATGCTTCTTGCAAAATCTATCATCCCTATAAGACATGTCTTCACAAAGTCTTTCCACTCCACAAAAATTGACATGCATATAAGACACATTTTTTTCATGACTAGTGCAATCATCATTAGCATTTTGGATATTTATAGAATTCATACTAACAACATTGCAATATTGCTCGTCATTCATGCCAAACATTTTATTGAATTCTTCTTCTATTAATTGAGCACAATTTTCCTTGCCATCATTTTCAAGAAAGACATTATAAAGATGAACAACATGAGACCACCTCAAATCCATTTTTTTGTACTTTTATTTTTATAAACCAAACTAGTGATAAAACAAGAAACTAAAAGATTCGATTGCAAGATTTAAAGATATACCTTCAAGCACTCACCTCCCCGGCAACTGTGCCAGAAAAGAGCATGATGTCTACTACACAACTTGTTCTTGTAGACTCGTGTTGGGCCTCCAAGCGCAGAGTTTTGTAGGACAGTAGCAAATTTCCCTCAAGTGGATGACCTAAGGTTTATCAATCCGTGGGAGGCGTAGGATGAAGATGGTCTCTCTCAAACAACCCTGCAAACAAATAATAAAAAGTCTCTTGTGTCCCCAACACACCAAATACAATGGTAATTTGTATAGGTGCACTAGTTCGGCGAAGAGATGGTGATACAAGCGTAGTAATGATAGTAGATATTGATTTTTGTAATAGGAACAATAAAAAACAGCAAGGTAGCAATAGATAAAACGGAGCACAAACGGTATTGCAATGCTTGAAAATGAGGCCTAGGGTCCGTACTTTCACTAGTGCAATCTCTCAACAATGCTAATATAATTGGATCATATAACCATCCCTCAACGTGCGATGAAGAATCACTCCAAAGTTCCTATCTTATGGAGAACATAAGACGAAATTGTTTGTAGGGTACGAAACCACCTCAAAGCTATTCTTTGTGATCAATCTATCCTAGAGTTCGTACTAAAATAACACCAAGCTATTCTTTCCGATCGATCTAACCAAGAGTTCGTACTAAAATAATACCATATGATACACATCAACCAACTCTAATGTCACCTAGATACTCCAATGTCACCGCGAGTATCCGTGAGTTGATTATACGATATGCACAAACAATTTCAGATTCATAATACTCAATCCAACACAAAGAACCTCAAAGAGTGCCCCAAGATTTCTACCGGAGAAACAAAGACAAGAACGTGCATCAACCCCTATGCATAGATTACCCCAATGTCACCTCGAGAATTCGCGAGTTGAGTGCCAAAACATATATCAAGTGAATCAATATGATACCCCATTGTCACCACGGGTATACATAGCAAGACATACATAAAGTGTTCTCAAATCCATAAAAGTATTCAATCCGATAAGAACGAAATCTCAAAGGGAAAACTCAATTCACAACAAGATAGAGAGGGGAAAACACCATATGATCCGACTATATTAACAAAGACCGCGATACATCAAGATCGTGACATCTCAAGAACATGAGAGAGAGAGATTAAACACATAGCTACTGGTACAAACCCTCAGCCCCGAGGGTGGACTACTCCCTCCTCATCGTGGTGGCCGCCGGGATGATGAAGATGGCCACCGGTGATGATTTCCCCCTCCGACAGGGTGCCGAAACAGGGTCTAGATTGGTTTTTCATGGCTACAGAGGCTTGCGGCGGCGGAACTTCTGATCTAGGGTTATCTTCGAGGGTTTGGAATATTCGGCAATTTATAGGGCGAAGAGGCTGTGCGGGAGGCCACCGAGGTGGGCACAACCCACCTGGGGGCCCTAGTGGGTTGTGCCCCCTCGGGGCTCCCCTCTGGCACTTCTTTGGCCCATTGGATGTCTTCTGGTCCAAAAAAAATCTCCAAAAAGTTTCGCTGTGTTTGGACTCCGTTTGGTATTGATATACTGCGATGTAAAAAACAAGCAGAAAACAGCAACTGGCGCTGGGCACTATGTCAATAGGTTAGTCCCAAAAAATGATATAAAGTTGCTATAAAATGATTGTAAAACATCCAAGAATGATAATATAACGGCATGAATACTTCATAAATTATAGATACGTTGGAGACATATCATGCACCTGCTACCTTTCAAAGATGTATGATTGCTATATTCTCTGATTTTTGCGAAAAGATTGTTGAGGTTTTCATGGATGATTTTTCTGTTTATGGAACTTCTTTCGATGATTTCTTAAGCAATCTTGATCAAGTTTTGCAGAGTTGTGAGCAAACTAACCTTGTCTTGAATTGGGAGAAGTGCCACTTTATGGTTAATGAAGGTATTGTCTTGGGGCATAAAATTTCTGAACGAGGTATTGAGGTTGACCAAGCTAAAGTTGATGCAATTGAGAAAATGCCATGTCCTAAAGATATTAAAGTTATTCGTAGTTTCCTTGGCCATGTTGGTTTCTATAGGAGGTTTATTAAAGACTTCTCTAAAATTTCTAGGCCTCTTACAAATCTTTTACAAAAGGATGTTCCATTTGTTTTTTATGATGATTGTGTAGAAGCCTTTGAAACACTTAAGAAATCCTTAACTTCTGCACCTATTGTTCAACCACCTGATTGGAACTTGCCTTTTGAAATTATGTGTGATGCTTGTGATTATGTTGTTGGTGCTGTTCTAGGACACAGAGTTGATAGGAAATTTAATGTTATTCATTATGCTAGCAAAACTCTAGACAGTGCCCATAGAAATTATGCTACTACTGAAAAAGAATTTTTAGCAGTCGTGTTTGCTTCTGACAAATTCAGATCTTACATTGTTGATTCCAAAGTAATTGTTCACACTGATCATGATGCTATTAAATATCTTATGGAGAAGAAAGATGCTAAACCTATGTAACACCCCCGGTGGTTAACTACAGTAATCACCCTTTTGATTATGCCATGTCATCGTGTTTAACAGTGCATGATCATCATTAGCATTATATTGCATTTCAACTCCTAAGTCAAATTCAAATTTAAATGAAAGTGGAAAATAAAAGTTGTCCAGCATAAAAACTAAAATGTTTGATAAATGTCAAATATTGCAGAGGCTATTCTAAAATTGAAACCAACAAATAATAAAATAATTAGGTGGCTCGAACATAATTAAAACAGTAAGGATAAATGCATTTAAATTATTATAAAAATGGTGTGAACTCAAGTTGACTCCAAACCAATTTTTGGTAGTGGTAGGTAATGCCTAGTATTTGTTGGAGCAATTCCTATGTTTTACAAAATTCAATATGTGGCCTAACAATTTGCTAAACTGAGAAATAAAAGAAAATAGAAAAGGTAAAAATAAATAAAAGAAAAGAAAAAGGAACGGGTGGAAAGCCCCAGGCAACCTGGGCCATCCAGCCCAGCTCCCCCTCTGGCCCAACCGGCCTCCCTTCACCCGCCCCAGGAACAATAAACCCGAGTACACCACTTCCCCCCCCCCGATTCCCATCCCTCCCCTCGCCAGCCCCCACCCCTCGATCCCATCTGGATCGGGGAGGGGTTTCGAACCCGGCGCCACGTCGCTGCCGCCCGGAGCTCCGCGGACCTCGCCGGAGCTGCACCGTCGCCTCCCCTCCGTCGCCGACCCAACCCGACCTCGCTGCCTCGACCCCATCGCCGCTCGTCCCCGACGCCAGCGGCCTCGACATCGCCACCCCGTCCGCCTCCCCGAGCCCACTGCCGCCCCCTACGCTCCAAAGTGAGCCTCGTCCGCCCCCTCTCTCCCCCATCACCGGATCCAGCCACGCCTGCGCGCGCGCGCCCCCATCCACGTCGCCGCGGCACTTGCCCTGCTGCTGCTCGACGCCGTGCGGCCGCACGCCGCCCCGCGCCGTCTCGTCCCCGCGCCGATCGCGCGCTCCTCCGCCCCGGTGCGTGCCCCGCTCGCACCCCGCTCGCGGTTGGCCTCGGCCGTTGCCGCCGCCGCCATCTCCCCACGGCGCTCCGACCTCCTGACCGCTCGGCCTGTGCCCGCGCTGGCCTCGCCTTCGCCCCGCAATCGCCTGACGCCCGCGCTCGCGCCGCCCGCATAGCCCCGCCACTGCTCGGCTTCCGCCCTGCCCTGCCGCGCTCCACCGCCGTCGCCCGCGGCTCCCCCCCCCTCGCTGGTCACCGCCCCAGCCCTCGCGGCTCCGGTCGGCCGCGCCGTGGCCGCTGGCGCGCGCCCTCCTGGGCGCCCGAGTGCTCCCCGCCCCCTGGTGGCCTCGGGCACGCACGCCCCGCCGCCCGCACGCCTGGCCTCGCCCCGCTCCAGCTCACCGCCCAGCCGCCGCCTTGCTTGCCTCGCCCCGTCGGGCGCCCGGGTCCAGGCGACCCGGCGCCCGCGCCCGTGCGCCCGCTAAACGCCCCCTGGCCTATGACAGATGGGGCCCGCCCCTTATAAAAAAACGAAAAACAAAATTGAAAAAAAAGGAATTTAAAATAAATAAATAAATATTAATTAGTGAATTAATTAATTAACCTAATTAATTCTGTTTAAATAACCAATTAAGTTTAATTAACTTAATGATTTAATTAACCTAATTAACTACTGTTAATTAACCCTAACAGTCTGCTGACCTCATGCTAACGTCATGCTGACATCAGCAAACACTGTTTCGGATAATGTTAATTTAAATAATTAAATAAATTCCAGAAATTAATAAAAACTTTAGAAAATCATATTAAATAATCCGTAACTCCGATGGAAAAACTTTGTACATGAAAGTTGCTCAGAACGACGAGACGAATCCGAATACGCGGTCCGTTTGTCCGTCACACGTCCCTAACTATCCGAACATGCAACCATTCCCCTCCGGTCATCTGTCTAACAAATGCCCGGAACCAGGAAAACATTCCCGGATGGATTCCTCCTTCCTCGGTGACGTGCAACCATACGTTAGGACACACCCGGCACTGCATATTGTCATGTCGTACTTTGCGTTGCTCATGTTTGCTCTATATTTATACTGTTTCCTCCCCCTCTTCTCTCTCGGTAGACCCTGACACCGACGTCGTCCCCAAGACCGATGCAGCTCCGGAGACCGAAGACACCATTGACGACCTTGCCCTTGTCGCCGAGCAACCAGGCAAGCCCCCCCCTTTGATCATCCCGATATCGCCCATTCTATTTCTCATGCTTGCATTAGAATTGTTGCTGCTGTTGCTTTACCTATTCTGATGCATAGCCTGTTTATTGTAACCTGCTGTTGATAATTACCTGCATATCCTAAACTGCTTAGTTTAGGCTGGGTAGAGACCTATCAGTGACCCCACTAGTCCCGACCGCCCCGCTGGATTATCAGAAGACCCGATCAACGGGATTGAAGACCAGGCCCCGACCCTGCACATCACCCCCCTTAGTTGTAACGACACTGCAGCGTTACTATCAAGTGCCGAGGGTGAAACCTCTTGTAGCACTTCGGATGTTAACTCTGTAGAGTAGCTATTTGGTCATGGTCATCGAGGGTGATTCCTCCTTCACCACTTCCGGTAACGACGCTGTCGTTCAACACTTCAAGTGTGACCCAGTGAGGGTGATTCCTCTGAGTTCACCTTGACGGAGACATCGAGTAGAAATCCAACGAGGGTGATACCTCGGATTCCCTTGATGTTATGGACACACGGATACTTGGACTTTACACTGTTACTTGGAAAGGCGGGTCGACCCTGAGGGGTACCCGCGCGAGCCTAAGTGGCGAGTGTTGTGAAGACGGGTTGCCTGTATGGTGCCCGAGTGCTGAATACGAGGCGCGGCCGGGCATTCTTAACCCTTGCAGCAAGTCCTCGAGACGGGGCGACGGGGTCACATCTTTCGTGAGTCTCTGCTCATTTCCGCAAGCCCTAGTCCATTAACGATTTGGATATTTGATCCGAGCAGGTCTCTGGCCTGATAGCACTAACCATCACGTGGGCATAGTATGGGCGTTCTGCATCGTAGCATCAACCGAAAGCTTTGTCAGACGTCCAGTTCAGCATTGTGGCCGGGTCGGATCGTGCCGTTGGTGCTGGTATCCACCCTGCTCACAACGACCCGGAGGCCGAGGGGCGATGGCCAAGACCCCCTTGCGCTTAGGATGTAGACCGGCGGGGACCTCTCTGTTGAGCTATAGGTAGGGTTGCGATGTGTCGTTTGGCCGAGGCCGATCATGACCCAGGAAAGTGTGTCCAGCCGGAGTTAATCGAGCGTGTTGGGTAAGTTGGTGCACCCCTGCAGGGAAGAAAACTTCTATCGATAGCCTGTCCTACGGTAAAGGACACTCGGAGTTGTATCCTGATTGATACAATTTAGAACTGGATACTTGGATACTATGGCTCTGGGATTGCTTCTCGCAGGGAGTCGAGAAGGGATCTCCGGACGAGGTTGATGACTGTATTGCTCTGGGATTGCTTTCTCGCAGGGAGTCGAGAAAGGATCTCTGGGTGAGGATGAGACTTAATGATACTGCTACATTATATTGTACTGTTCTACTCTCTTCTACTGCTGCAAGACCGCTGAAGATGCTAGTCTTCGATAGGACTAGGCCTTCTCTCTATTCTGGCATTTCTGCAGCCCAGTCCACATATATAGCCTCCCCTTGAAAATGTTGCATATGTAGTGTAGATCCTTGCTTGCTGAGTACTTCTGAGTACTCACGGTTGCTTTGTTTTCCTTTTCTCCCCAAATCAGTTTGTCGCGGCCAGAGGACGGAGCCCCCTGAGACAGATACCCCGTCGATCGACTACTACTTCGACCCAGAGGATGGATACTACTACGAGTTGACTGACGACCAGGAGTAGGATCGGAGGGTCCCAGGCAGGAGGCCTACGCCTTTCGATCGTAGTGTTTTATTTTGCCCCGCCTTTCTAAAGGCCTTTCTGTGCTTTCTTTTATATTTGTACTCAGATATCTGATGCTTCCGCTGACGCTTGTTCGCAAGCTTATGTATTCGAGCCCTCGAGGCCCCTGGCTTGTAATATAAAGGTTGTATGACTTTATTTATGTTTTAGAGTTGTGTTGTGATATCTTCCCGTGAGTCCTTAGGCTTGATCGTGTGCATTTGCGTGTATGATTAGTGCACGATTGAGCCGGGGGCGTCACAACCTAGACTCATTAGGTGGGTTCTCCTGCTACAAGAATTTGATTTACATATTACTGATAGAAAAGGAGCTGAGAACCCAGTAGCTGATAACTTATCTAGGTTAGAGAATATCCTTGATGACCCACTACCTATTGATGATAACTTTCCTGATGAACAACTAGCTGCAATAAATGTTTCTCATAATACTCCTTGGTATGCTGACTATGCTAATTATATTGTTGCTAAAAACATACCACCTAGTTTCACATACCAACGAAACAAAAAATTCTTCTATGATTTAAGACATTACTTTTGGGATGACCCACATCTTTATAAAGAAGGAGTAGATGGTATTATTAGACGTTGTGTACCTGAGCATGAACAGGAACAAATCTTACGGAAATGTCACTCCAAAGCTTATGGAGGGCATCATGCAGGAGATAGAACTGCTCATAAGGTATTGCAATCTAGTTTTTATTGGCCTACTCTCTTCAAGGATGCCCATAAGTTTGTTTTATCTTGTGATGAATGTCAAAGGATTGGTAATATCGGTAAGCGTCAAGAAATACCTATGAATTATTCACTTGCTGTGAACCATTTAATGTTTGGGGTTTTGATTATATGGGACATTTTCCTTCCTCTAATGGGTATACACATATTTTGGTTGCTGTTGATTACGTTACTAAGTGGGTAGAAGCTATTCCAACTAGTAGTGCTGATCATAACACTTCCATTAAAATGCTTAAAGAAGTTATTTTCCCGAGGTTTGGAGTCCCTAGATATTTAATGACTGATGGTGGTTCACACTTTATTCATGGTGCTTTCCGTAAAATGCTTGCTAAATATGATGTTAACCATAGAATTGCATCACCCTATCATCGTCAATCTAGTGGTCAAGTTGAACTTAGCAATAGAGAAATAAAACTAATATTAAAAAAAACTGTTAATAGGTCCCGAAAGAATTGGTCTAAGAAATTGAATGATGCACTTTGGGCCTACAGAACATCATATAAAAATCCTATGGGTATGTCTCCTTATAAAATGGTTTATGGAAAAGCTTTTCATTTACCTCTAGAGTTAGAGCATAAAGCATATTGGGCAATTAAAGAAATCAACTATGATTTCAAACTTGCTGGTGAAAAGAGATTATTTGATAGTAGCTCATTAGATGAATGGAGAACCCAAGCTTATGAAAATGCCACGTTATTTAAAGAAAAAGTTAAAAGATGGCATGACAAAAGAATCCAAAAGCGGGAATTCAAAGTTGGAGAACATGTTCTTTTGTACAACTCTCTTTTTAGATTCTTTGCAGGGAAACTTCTCTCTAAATGGGAAGGACCATATATTATCGAAGAGGTTTATCGCTCTGGAGCCATCAAGATTAATAATGCCGAAGGTGCTAACCCGAAGGTGGTTAATGGTCAAAGAATTAAACACTATATCTCAGGTACGCCTATTAGTGTTGAAAGCAATATTATTCAAACCATGACACCGGAGGAACACATAAAAGATACCTTCCGGAACACTCTAGAATACTAAATAAGAGAGGTACATGATATGGTAAGTAAACGGACTCTGAAAAATCCGCAAAAATATTTTCTGTCAGTTTTGGAATATTACAAAAATTAGGAAAATAAGAAACAACCAGGAAGGCAACCGAGGAGGGCACAAGACACCAGGGTGCGCCTGGGCCCCCTGGCGCGCCCAGGTGGGTTGTGGCCACCTCGGGAACCTTCCCGACTCCGTTTTCCTCCCATTTGCTTGTTTCCCAAGGTAAAAAATCTTTATATACCCCCCGAACATATTGACCATCGTATCGCAGAGAAATCTTCTGTTCTTCTTTCTTGCTATTTTCTGTCAGATCTGTTAAGCCAGGCATCATGTCTTCTCCTTCCCCCAACAACGTAGAAGAAGATGCTTGGTTGATGAAGATGGAACTAAAGAGAAAGGAACCAGAGAAAACCATCAAGGGTGAGAAGGTCAAGGAAGCCGCGGGAGATCGAGTTCCGGCATTCGGGCAGGCTGTTCTAGCAGCAGCAGAAGAAGACATCCTTCAACCTTACTATGAGTATCTTACCCATACTAAAATTGAAGCTTTCAGGGTCATTGAAACGGTTCGTGTGCGAAATAAATATCTCACTCGTGAAAATATTTTGTTGCAAGAGCACATCATCACCCTCCGAAGCATGATCCGTAGATTGGAAAACCTCCTGAGCCTGAAGTGTGAAGCTACATCACCACCTCCTTCTTCATCAACAAAAGAAACTTGAGTTCATGGTATGGGCACTCCCCTTGGCTTGTGCCAAGCTTGGGGGAGGCGCCCCGGTATCGTATCACCACCACTATCTTTGCTTTCATCTATTTTAGTTCGATCTTTACTTATCCTATGATTTAGTTGAATAAAAGTTTAGTTTGATCCTTTCTTTTTGAGTGCTTGCTTAGTGATCTATCTATGTAATTGTGTGCGAGGTATATAATAAAGATTAGTTTGAGTCTTGTTTCTTTCTTTGTTTGTTCCAATAAAAAGAAAGGAAATAAATGAAAAAGATCATATGCTAATCTTATGGTAAGTAATGACAGCACATAAGGAAAAGTATAAGTGGTAAAATTTATTGGAGATTAACAAACATAGCATTGGTCAATGATGTAATTCATGAAAGAATTAATAAGGGAAGAGAAGATTCACATGCAAATACACTATCCTGGACATATTTTATGATTGTGAGCCCCCATTAAATATTTTGTGTCAAAATCGTTAACGTTGGACAAGGAAGACAACGTAATGATTTAGGTTTGTTCATATTCACATAGAAGTTATATTGTCATAGATCCTTCAACATGTGGTGCTTGCTCAATATCTTTTCTAGCCAAAAATTCCGCACTAAGTAGAGATACTACTTGTGCATCCAAAAACCCTTAACCCAAAATCTTATTTTGATAGTCCACCATACCTACCTATGGATTGAGTAAGATCCTTCAAGTAAGTTGTCATCGGTGCAATAGGGCAATAAAAATTGCTTCTAAAAGTGTTGGATCATTTAGTGTAAGAGAAAATTGAGCGTTGTACGAACTTATGATGGCAAAGTAATAAAAGCGACGGACTGCATAATAAAGGTTGCTATCATAAGGATAATATAACGTGATGTTCTTTTGCATTAAGGGATTTGGCATACAAACAAATAAGCGCATGACAACCTCTGCTTCCCTCTGCGAAGGGCCTATCTTTTACTTTTATGCATTTACTTTTATGTAAGAGTCAAAGTATTCTCCCTATTCCTTTTTATTTTCTCTTTTTGCAAGCATCATGTGGTGAGGAAAGATCTAGGCACATATATCCAGTTGGATATGAGTGGGCATGAGTTATTATTGTTGACATCACCCTTGAGGTGAATACGTTGGGAGGTGAAACTATAAGCCCCTATCTTTCTATGTGTCCGGTTGAAACTTTTTGTTCATGGGTATGCTGTGAGTGTTAGCAATCATAGAAGATTAAATGATGGTTGAGTATGTGGACTTGCCTAAAGGCTCCGATACATGACCCTTCCTCAAAATATGATGAATTGTAGTTGCAAAGTTGACTGAGAACATAGTTTGTTGGTTTTCAATAAGGTTTATGCTTTATATTTCAAAGTTGTGATGAATTGTTACTTGTTCATGAGAAGTTATATGATAAAAGTTATTTGATAAAGTGTTATTTTAAAGTTCCTTGCTATTATAATAATATGCATGATGCTTCTATGTCCGTATTTTGTTTTTATCGACACCTCTCTCTCTCTCTCTCTCTCTCTAATCATGTGGGCAAGTTTTTCGATTTTGGTTTTGCGCTTGAGGACAAGCGAGGTCTAAGCTTGGGGGAGTTGATATGTCCATTTTGCATCATGTGTTTCCTACTGTTATTTATAATGTTTTTCTGCATAATAATGCTTTTTTGAGTAATTCTAATGCCTTTTCTCTCATAATATGCAAGGTTTACACAGAGAGGGAGAATACCGGCAGCTGGAATTCTGGACCTGAAAAAGCTACGTCAGAGTTACCTATTCTGCACATCTCCAAATGAGCTGAAAATTTACGGAGAATTATTTTGCAATATATGAAAAATACTGGAGCAAATAACTACCGGAGGAGGCCAACCATGTGGGCACAACCCACCTGGGCGTGCCAGGCCCCCCAGGCGCGCCCTGGTGGGTTGTGCGCTCCTCAGCCCACCTTCGGTGCCCATCTTCAGGTATATAGGTCATTTTGACCTAGAAAAAAATCAGGAGGGGACTTTCGGGATGAAGCGCCGCTGTCTCAAGGCAGAACTTGGGCAGGAGCACTTTTACCCTCTGGCGGAGCGATTTCACCGGGGGAACTTTCCTCCCGGAGGGGGAAATCATCGCCATCGTCATCACCAACAACTCTCCCATCTTTGGGAGGGCCATCTCCATCAACATCTTCAACAACACCATCTCCTCTCAAACCCTAGTTCATCTCTTGTGTTCAATCTTTGTACCGGAACCTTAGATTGGTACTTGTGGGTGACTAGTAGTGTTGATTACATCTTATAGTTGATTACTATATGGTTTATTTGGTGGAAGATTATATGTTCAGATCCTTTATGCTATTTAATACCCCTCTGGTTTTGAGCAAGATTATCATTTGTGAGTAGTTACTTTCGTTCTTGAGGTCACGGGAGAAGTCATGTTGCAAGTAATCATGTGAACTTGATATGTGTTCGATATTTTGATGATATGTATGTTGTGATTCCCTTAGTGGTGTCATGTGAACGTCGACTACATGGCACTTCACCATATTTGGGCCTAAGGGAATGCATTGTGGATTAGTTATTAGATGATGGGTTGCTAGAGTGACAGAATCTTAAACCCTAGTTTATGCGCTACTTTGTAAGGGACCGATTTGGATCCAAAAGTTTAATGCTATGGTTAGATTTTATCTTAATACTTTTCTCGTAGTTGCAGATGCTTGCGAGGGGGTTAATCATAAGTAGGAGGTTTGTTCAAGTAAGAACAACACCTAAGCACCGGTCCACCCACATATCAAATTATCAAAGTAGCGAACATGAATCAAACCAACATGATAAAAGTGACATGATGAAATTCCCGTGTACCCTCAAGAACGCTTTGCTTATCATAAGAGACTGTTTTGGCATGTCCTTTGTCACAAAAGGATTGGGCTACCTTGCTGCATATTATTTAACGTTGCCGTTACTTGCTTGTTACAAATTATCTTGCTATCAAACTACTTGTTACCAACTATTTCAGTTCTTGTAGAAAATACCTTGCTGAAAACCACTTGTCATTTCCTTCTGCTCCTCGTTGGGTTCGACACACTTACTTATCGAAATGACTATGATTGATCCCCTATACTTGTGGGTCATCTGGCCTTTGTTTCACACACATTGCACATGTTACATTTTTTTGTTTGAGATATCATCAACACATTGCCTCTGTTTCACACAAACCATCTCTCTCACACACACCCACATATGTACCTGCACGTAGAGAAGAGGTGCACGCACGACACACGTACTCATGTCTCGTTCCCGGCCACACCCGCGCGGGGACACAGTGGAGCTCATTTTTGTATGAAAAGGCAGCCCACGTGATAATTTGACGTGTGTAGCAGTTGTTTACTTGAAGGAGTGTCATGTACAACGCATACATGGAACAAAGTTTGAGTTGACGCGTTCGTTTTAAATAAAGTTATATTCCTCAATGGCACGTACAGAATATAAAGTGATTGTTATCGAGAAAAAAGAAATCCGCTCCACTATATACAATGGAGCCTGCCTACCGGGGTTTTTCTCTTGTCACACTATCTCAGACAATGCGGCGGTGGCCTCTCTCTCTCACCGTTGGTCACTGATCCGGCCGCTTCCCGTCCGCCCGAGGAAAGGGAGGATGTGCATCGTTTCTCTGTTCGACGGCGTCGAGGCATCATGTCCCGATCTGCCGTACCCGCTGTTCTCTCTGACCAAGCTCTGGCGTGGTAGGGCCTTTGCCACTTGCTCGCTGCCGCAGTATGAGCAGATCCCACCCGCCGCCGCCCTCCTAGTTACATCCCGACGACCCCCAGGTAGAGCTTCCTCCCCTCCGGCCTTGCTCCACTGCCCATCTTCCCACGTCGCTGCATGTGGAAAATCTTGCATGTGGATCTTCCCTAGTTCTTTTCCCAAAACGTAGCTCGTTCGGCGTACTTTCCATATTGCAATATCGTCCTCACACCGTTTTAGATAAACAATCGTGTTGTTATCGTCCCTTAGGACAAGAAATATGCTTCTTTTTTGTCGTTGTATGTGTCATCAACTGTTATTGGCCAGTAATTGTTTCCTTTCTACCTCTTTTTTGCAAACAGGGCTATCCATTTCACCTCGTTGCTATTGCGACCTTTTGGTGAACTGCACAAATCACTTTTTTTTTCTTAAGAGTGTTTTGTGCAGTTCTACTAAAATGTCACACGGGCAACGTCTCTACATTTCAGTGCGACTGCACAAAGGGAGATTGGTTTTGCTATATCCTCCTCATCCAACTCCGAGCCTAATCTTCTCCAACTATTTGCTTAATCTTCTCCAACTAGTTAGTCTTAAGAGAGACTGCAAAGGTGACCGGCTTCTATTTGTGTGTTTATTGTTTCATCAACAGTCTTCTATTATTGTAATCACACTTACTCAATATCTTTGGAGCAGGGACGCTCAGCTCTATTTTAGTGGAACTGCACAAAATAATCGGAATGTTGCATGCTCCTGACAGCTACTTTTTTTCCCAACATGCCTTGTTGATTTAGACAGAGCTGGGGGGAAGTTGCTGCCAATGAAAGTATGGATCAATTTTAATTTAACACCTTCTCACAACTTTGTCTCAGTTGTGATGTAAATATTAGCTCTGATGTGCTAATCATTGAGATGCATTAGAAAGGAAGTTAGTTTTTTAATTTTTTTCGAAAGAGCATGGATGCTAGTTTCCTTTCTAGTATTTGATTAATGTTGTAACGAGACAACCTTCCAGCTGGCAAGACACATGAAACAAAAGCTGAAAGCTTCAGAGCATTGTACAATTTCATGTCGCTGGAAAATTATTTGTATACGTCAATTATGTAAACAAATGTTGGAAGCTTGATAGCATTGCTAGAAGCCATTCAGCGTCCGGGTCCATGTGCCATGCACCAAATTAGAGTGCACAACCGCATGAGAGACTCAGCCCGGTCATTGCGCCGCACTAATAGTGAGTAATGAGCAGTCAAATCATAAGCCCCACCTTTCCCACTGTAAGTTGCTCGGAAGAAGCAACCATCAATACGCTCTTCTTTGAATCTGCTCATACTAGTATGAAGGTGCAAAACCAAGTCCGCGTATGGCCTGTTGGTCAACGTGCTTCCTCTTCGCATATCACTGACATGTGGGACCTGAGTGTGAGCAAACCGACCTCAATTGATGGCAAAATGGCCAACCCGCCGCTCCTTGAGAGAGACGAGGAGCGAGAACACAGACGGGCTAGGTGTCGCACGGAGGCCAAGATATATTCGAGCATGGTTGATCGATGTCATCATTACATGTTCGATGTTTTTTAATAGTACTATTGGGCTGCCGTTTTCCACACTTCTCCCGAATAAATGTGTTCTTTATCAGAGATTAAAATAAAATTAGAGTACAGACGCTCCACCATGCGGTTCCTAGTACCTGTATACTAGTAGTACTACTTGTACTACTAAACCTTGCGCTTGGCTCTTTGCCTCTTCGGGAAGTCGAACAATGATGGTACTACAGTGTATGCCTCTGGCAATCTGACACCGAATGACTGCTGCATGTCCATCGCCTGGGCGAGGGTAGGTTGCATTAGTCAAAAGCTTCTCCTCGTCCTGCGAGCCACCGCGCTTGAGGTAGACGGAGAGGGCGTAAGCAAGCTTCACCTTGTCCTACAAGCTTCTCTCGTTCTGCGAGTTGACAGGACACACCAAAGTAGTGCTAGTCCATACCGCCTCCTTTCCGGTTAATATGGCTTAATCTTTTTTGCTAGTAAATGAGAGAGCTTTATTCATATATAAGCATTCTTAGGACAATCAGCCAAGAGACTGGTCACTAGGAAGCAAGGTACCCCACAAAAAAAGGAAGCGAGGTGTTTCATCAAGCCAGCTCTCGGTCACATTCAAAGCGCAACAAGCACAGTTCACACAAAGATGCGCCGAAAGGTTTGCTGGCCTGTTTACATGCTGAATAACAAAAAAAAGATAAAATATTACTGAGTGCTCCTATTTCTAATAGGATAAGAGCCAGAATTAAGCGAGAATTGTGGCGAGTGTTCCATGCAATCAACTTCCATTATCACATGCGAGAACCCTCGAAGAGAAGCAAATGTATTGAAGATTGCTTTATCACAAATTAAAAAAAAATAAGAGTGCAGACGTTCCACCATGCGGTTCCTAGTAGTACCTGTATAGTAAGTAGTACTAGTAGTACGTAATACTACTCGGAGTACTACTGTAGTAAACTTTGAGCTTGGCTCTTCACCTCTTCGGGAAGTCGAACAATGATGGTACTAGTATAGTGTATACTTCTGGCAATCTGACACCGAATTAACTATTGCACGTCCACCGCCTGAGAGAGGGAGAGCTTGCATTAGTCAAAAGTTTCTCCTTGTCCTGCGAGCCACCGCGCGCAAGCTTCTCCTTGTTCTGCAAGTTGACGGGACACAACAAAGTAATGCTAGTCCATACTGCCTCCTTTCCGGTTCATATGGCTTAATTTGAAACAAGATAAATACACTGGCTGTCACTGTATATTTGTACAAATACGGTCAGTGGACTTCATAATATGCTCATTGAGGGCAATATATACATTTTTCGGTGTTTATACGGTCACTAGCTCACCCTGGCTGAGTATGTGTGTGCATGCAAGTGTAGGTTGAGCACTTGAGCGTGACCGTGTATGTTCCGTCGTGTGCTCGGACATGCATGCATTAGGGCATCGTGCACGTTTTTCCATGCATGTGTACGTGTGATTGTTGCATGCATGCACGAGGTTGTAGTCCCTCACATTCACATGTTCATATGTCAATGCTTTGTCAAAATGTTGCATGCAAGGTTTAATCATTCGTTGTTCACGCATGCATTCCCAATATTAATACGTTGGTAAAGACAATTTCTTGAGGAAAACGAGCCCATGAATTGAGTACAAAGGGGACCAATAAACCAGGATGGAGGGAGTACTAGTAGTGAACCGGAAGGGGGGAGTAGGTACATAACAATGTGCAGTAACAAAATTCCTCTATGTGCATCCTGTCTATGTGTCATGCAAGAAAATAGAAATAAGTACAAGTGAGACTCAGGAACGGTCATACACGTAGGGGGAGTACATGTAGGGGCCACTCAGGAGCAGTCAAATCACACAGTAAGTTAGTCCGACGAAGCAACCATCATTTCACTCTTCAATGACACATACGCAATATAAAAAGGTTGATATGGAGAGAAAATGAAAACCGCTCCACTATATATACACTAGCAGGAGCCTAAGCTACAAGCCTGCTTGCTTGGGTTGCTCTCTTCACAAGCATAGAACGACGATGGCCACACCGCTGGTCACAGATCCGGCCTGATCCCGCCGCCGGGGGAAGCGGACGATGTTCTGTGTAGACGCGGTCGACAGCGGTGAGGAAGAAAACCCTCTATCGGTGCGTGCCGATCGGGGGTCCTCGCGGTATGGGCTGATGCCGCCTCCCACCTCCCTTCTAGCTACACCCCGACGTCCTAGGTACAACTTCCTTTTGGAGCCGGCTTGCTCCACTGCTGCAGCTCCCCACGTAGCTCCATCTCCATGTGGATCTTTCTCTACTTCTACTGGCTTATATTTGTGATGAGTTTATGTCTCATGAACTAATGCCACTACTATTATTCTAATCACACTTCTTCAACATCTTTGCCAATAGGGATGCTCAGCTCGATTTTAGTGGAACTGCACAAAAGCATCCTATGATCCGAGGGTGTCAGGCTTCTTTCCTTCGACAGGTTCTACATAGCCAGGAAATTAAATCCTGTTTAGGGTTTAGGGTTTAAGGTGTAGAGACCCCATCAGTAGTTTTTTTTGTACACACTCTCACAACTTTTGTCTTTAGTTGTGAAGTAAATATTGGCTATGATCTGTGAATCATTGAGATGCATCAGCATGCGTGTTAGTTTTCCTTTGTATTTGATGGAATGTTGTAACGAGGCAACCTTGGAGTCAGGATACATGCATGAAACAAAATCTGAAAGCTTCGTACTCCCTCCGGTCCTTTTTTGTATGCGTATAAGGCTACTCATAGTGGGGAGTATCATATACTAGTATCATGCATAAATTACATAGGGGACTAATAAACCAGGACGGAGGTAGTATGTGAGAGTGTATGGTGGGTCATGTGGTAAAATGTAGTACTTTCTTATAGCCCATTACTATACATGTTGACTATTACATTGGCCACTATGAAAAATACATTTTGCATCTATACAAGGCCACTAACAGTAATCGAGGCAATAGTACTTTCTTGTATAAGGGAATGGAGGGAGTAGTACTTTCTTGTAGCCCATTACTATACATGTTGACTATTACATTGGCTATAGATGACATGGCAACATGTTAGCCATCAACCGGCTATATTATTAACCATGCTTAAGGCATGCTTGCACAGAGAGAGAGAGAGAGAGAGAGAGAGAGTCGCGTCGCATGCATGCAAAACCGAAGAGAGAGAACTGCTTGCAGATCTAGTGAGCCTGCATCCAGAGAGATGGAGAGAGGAGTAATTGTTCGCGAGAATTGTGTACTTTGCATGCGCGTAACTACCCAACATTTCCTCCAAAGAAAATTCGGGGGCAAAATAGTCTATACACTCTGGTCTATAGTAATTTTTTCTTGGCATGCGGGCTGTCCAAGGAATATGGTGATAGTGGGAGGTGGGCCATGTAGTCACTGGGCTGTCATGTTTCGTACTCCTCCGGTGTAAGAGTGGAGAAAGTTAGTTTTATCACCGAATAAATAAATAAGAGTGCAGACGCTCTACGACGTTCTACCACCGCAGTAATAGTGACCAATGAGCCGTCAAATCACATAGACCCGGTAGTTACTTGGACGAAAGAAGCAAACCATCACTCTTCGTTGAATCCGCTTCTCCCTCATGCAGTACAGTATTCTTTTGGAAACCAATGTTTTGTTTCGTTGGGTCGCGCCATCGAGCAAAACCAACATTTAAATCACGCCTGTCGTGTTCGTGTCTCACCCTCCTCCACCCCCACACGGTCGCTCGGCATGCCACTCACCGCAAACCGAGTATACGCAAACATTCTCGCCTGCTTGTCGATGGATCGCGCCATGGAGTACTAGCACTACAAGAAGAGATAGACGAGGAGGGGAGGACAGCTAGCTATAGCACGGACTCCCAAGAACTTTTTTACATGCATGTTCCGGCCGGCCGTGGTGACGTTTGAATGCGGAGCAGTCGCGTGCACCGGGAAGCGGCGCGGGCGGCGCTCTCTCGGCCGGTGTGCCGCTTCAATGCCGGCGCCAGTGAGAGGTCGCGTCCACTCTGGCCGGGCATGAATGCGTCACTGACTGTTTCGGGTGGGAAGCGCGCGCGGGTGATGAAGAGGGTTCGGGTTGGCCAGGGCGGTCAGGAGCGGGCGTGGCAGCGGTCCGGACGCCCGCAAATGAGAGATGCTGGACGTACGTAAATATTGCTGCGTAATTAATAACATAAATAATGTGCTAGTTGGACTAATATGATTGGAGATGGAGATGGAGATGAAAGTAAGAATTTTACGTAAACAAGGATATGCATGTCTATGTGTGTGTGCATGCACACACACATAGTGACGACTCTCGCGACTACTCGTACACATCATCGATGTCTCGTTCTCCCTACACACACACAAACTTAGTACCGCCTCATTTTGTTCCTAGGATAGGAATATCATAGGAGTGGGAAACAATATGAAGTGAGATAAATGGAGTACTACGTACAAGAAGAAATGTACACGCACTCACTCTGCCTCCGACATACCCGCGAGTACACGATGGAGCGCATTTGTACATGAAGAGGCAGCTTACGTACGTAATAATTTGACCCTTTAATTTGTTCACTTAATAATGGAGGGTCGGGGACCACACGTGAGCGATACAAACTGCGACCTGGAAGCGGGGGCGTGTTATTGATCGAGTTTTCTTTCTTGGCACGTTAAAAAAAGATTTGTCCACCAGTTTTCGTTTCTTTTTTCCAGGAACGCGCGTATTCTATTTAAAACCACTGATATGGAGAGATTTTTTACTCAATTGTATATATAGCATCTTGTTTGATAGGGTTTCTCGCATCTCGCTCTCTCAGCCTCTCCATATCTAAACAAGATGACAGTGTCCACTCTATCTCTCTCCTCATCGATGGTCATAGATCCGGCCGGATCCCGTCCGCTGCGGGAGGTGAGGAGGTCCACCGTTGACGTTGTCGCCGTCGGCGATGGAGGAAGCCAATGCGCACCGTCCTCTCTGAGTCGGCACCAGCACAGACGAAGGTCCTTCGCGCCCTTGTTTGTTGCCATCGTGTGGGCAGACCCCACCCGCCCGGCTAAGCCACATCTTGCCCACCTGAGGTATAACTTCTTTTAGATTCCATGCTTCATTGTACTCTGCATGCGGGTTTTCTTCTATACCACTACTCCCCAGCTCCCCATGTACAGTAGCTAGGGTTTGTCGGCTGGTCCAACATCACCTATTTTTTACTATTATAGAGGAAAGGCCACTCCAAAAGTTGTCCTGGTTTATGATTTATGCATCGGTAGAGGTATACATGTTTTTTTTCGAAAAAAAGTACATGGTGGTTGTGCAGTCATTGTCCATTTGCTCCTATTGCTTCTCCTAATCTAAAACTATCACTGGTAAAATGAAGCAATGCCCATGTAGAGGCGTCGATAAATGCTTCTGTCCTGCTTTAGTTTTTTTTGGTATCCTGCTTTAGTTCCCATCAAGATAATCATGATGCTTCTATTTTTTGGTGTACATTTCATTAATTCTTATTGACAATTAAGATGCCACTATTAATCTTGTTCCACTGCTAAAACAAAGTAACGACACTACTTAAATATCATTTTTTTATATTTTTGCAAACAGGGATGCGTATCTCCATACTCGGGCATGTCTTCCTCAATTTTAGTGGAACTGCACAAAATTGGATGGCCACTGTTGCTCAGCCTCACTGTCCTCTGCCAAGTGGTTCTTCCTTTCTCGAGCTTGATTACCGAGAAGAAACAAATCACAGTGAGGATTATCAAACTTCATTGGTGCCTGACCCAAACTTGATGCCAAAATCGATGATGCATCACCACGATGACCTATCGATGCTCATGGTTGCGTCTCTTGGTTGCATCGGCTGGTGAAGCTGATCGATGTTCAATGAAGAATGGGCTGTCTTCCATCAGTGATGTTTGCTTGTTACCACAAAGACGATATCCTTCATCAGTTCATCTTGGAGCAGTCATTTACGTTGGTGCGATTTTATCACACAATTGGATATGAACCAAATGTTTCCTCGAAGAAGCATCGACGTTTGTACTAAGAGCAAAAGTTTTGTATTGATTTCTAAGCCTTCTCACAACTTTGTCTTTGGCTACCCTGTAATTTTATTTGTCCAGCTTTTAACTAAATATGTGGTCAGACTTTGATTAAAAATATGGTGTGGACTAAAAACCCAGATGGAGGTAGTACCCCTCCGTTTTTATGTACTCTGCATATTAGATTTGACTGAAGTCAAACTTTGTAAAGTTTGACCAAGTATAGGCCGAACACAACAAACCATAATTATTGAGAGAGGGCAAACTGTACATACAAAATAATTGAAATTAAATTTCTTTATTTGAACACACACTCACACCTTTCCAATAATTTGGCGCGTGTGCGGTTGTTCACTTAATGGAGGGTAGTGTACCGCACGTGAACGACAGGAAGTACGACCAGGACGCGTGGATCGTTAGTTGATCGTAGTTTTCTTCACTGGTACGTTAAATAAAGAGTTTCGTTTCGTACACAATTTAAAATAATTGTTATGGAGAGAAAAAAAACCACTCCACTATATTAGTACTATATACGAGTACTATATAAGCTGGAGCCTCAGCGCTTGTTCGCTAGAGTTCGCACTCTTCACACTCTCGCTGCACTATATATATATATATATATATATATATATATATATATATATATATATATATATATATATATACACGCTGGAGGCTCAGCGTTCCTTTGCTAGGGTTTGCTCTATTCACAATCTCTCACCCTCTTCATCAGATCTAAACAAGACTGCGTTGGCATCTCTCTCCCCCCCCCTCACAGCTGGTGAAGGAGCCGTCCGGATCCCGTTGCACCGAGAAGAGGAGGAGGTGCAGCGTTCACTCTGTCGCCTTTGGCGAGGGAGGCAATCCACTGCCGGCTGCGCTGTTCTCTTTCACCCAGCACCTGTGCGTGAGGGCCTCCGACCCCTTCTTCCTCGCTGTCGTACATAGTGTGGGCAGATCCGGCCTCCCGCTGCACGCCTAGCCACATCCCGACGACCCTAAGGTATAACTTTCTTTGAAACTGTCATTGCTCTAGCTGCATGCGGATATTTTTCGATTCTGTAGTTGAATCTAGGTCTTGGTTCAAAGAGGAAAGAAGGGGGGTGGGGTGGAGCATGAATCTAGGACATGGTTCAATGAGGAAAGGAGGGAGGAAAAGTAGTATAGACTGGCTATCCAGCCGCTTTGTTGGTCGAAAAGGGAAAAAGGGGGTAACCCAGTAGACACATCTGTAAGGAATCGATCTCTTTGTTGAAAAAGGAAAGAAACTGGGGGGTCGGGTAGTTTGTGTAGGACTAGATTTGCTGCCCTCACATAGGAAAAAGGTTCAAAGAGAACAAATATGGGACCAACACAGATATGCTGCTTGGCAACATACTCTGCATCACCCATTTATACGTGTCGACGCACATGGTGCTGGCATGTCCCATGTCCCATACAACTATTTTGCTGTTGTTAATCTAAGAATGCCGCTGGAAAATTGAAGCAATGCCACTGTTAAAAGTAAATTACATTTATAACGAATGTTATTTGAAGAGAATGTCTCTGTTAATATGAATCAATGCAACCATTTTAGAAATGCTATTGTCCTACTTTGTTTTCCATCAAGATAAGGTAGATGCTTCTTTTTTTGGCCATATGATTCATCCTCCTTTATCGGCCAGTAATTGTTTCTTTTTTTACCTCTGAAAACAGGGATATCTATTCAACTCGTTGCTATTGCAACCTTTTGCTTCACTACGCAAAACACTTTTGTTTTAAGAGTGTTTTTTGCGGTTCAACTTAAATGTCACACCGGCAACTTTGCTTGATTTAGTTGAACTACACAAAACGAGATTGGATTTCCTATTCATGTTGGCAGATTCATATTTGATCTTGTCAGCCTCATGAAAGGTCAATACCGGCCTTCATCCACATGATTGTGCAGTGTGCTTTGAGATGTTGTGCTACTTGTAGTGGTACTGTTTTAAATAAATGTTGAATGAAGCTGTTGTATTGTTGTCTTTTCCCATTAAGTGAACAAAAATGGGACCAACCTAGACATGATGCTTGTTGCTTTGTTACAACAAACTCTACATCAACCCCTTTATAAGTAGATGGAAGCACATGGTGCTGTTTTTTTTTGATTGGTGACTGTAGGGCAAACCCCCCACAGCAATCAAATTTTATTTATAAAATAGAGGTACAAAGTATATGGATTACAAGAGGTAATCAAGAAAAACAGAAAAGGAAATCACTATGGAACTAGTATACATAACCTCAAGGAGGCAAATATGAAATCCATCTTAGCAGCTCCTCTTTGAATCTATGCTTGACTCTATGCTGCATGAGAGTGATATCATGGATGAAAGCACTTCTCCGTTTATTAAAACTCTGCCTTTCATGTCTAAACACCCTTGCATTTCTGATTATCCAAATGTTCCAGCAAGCAACAAAGACAACCTCAGTAAAGAAAGGTTTTGCAAAATCTTGTTTAGCCTGCATCACAATGGTGGCCATATCATCCCCAGGTGGCCAGGAGATTTGGAGGTAATTCCAAATTCTCACACTAAAATTGCATTGAAAGAATAAATGATCCTTGGTCTCACGTGTCATCAAAGGACATAGCACACAATTGACTCCATCATCCAAATGCCAGTGCCTTCTTTCAACCATATCCTTAGTGTTAAGCCTATCCATAATTAACATCCAGGCAAACACTTTAATTTTCATTGTGCAGGATGATCTCCAAATCCATAACAGGAGAGGATTGAAGGACATGGTGGAGTGCATGAAAGAATAGAACAACTTGGGCTTGAAAGCATTACAAGTCCCTTGCCAGTACCAAATATCATTTACACCCACTTCCCTATTACAGTTTGCCATCATGTTCTGAATTGTCAAATATTCCTGATATGCCTGCGCAGACAGAGGAAGATGAAACATCTGGGTGATATCCTGAGATTGAAAAGCTTCAGACACTGTTATCCAAGGATCTTTCACATAAGAAAAAAGCCTTGGAAACCTTGATTGCAAAGGAGCCACAGAGTCTCCAATCTTCCACTTATCTGACCAAAACAGAGCTGAATTCCCAGAATTAACTTGTACCCAAGTTGTGCTCCTGAAATGATCAAGCAGCTTGCATATATCTTTCCACCAGAAAGAACCACAGGTGGCTGTCCCCTGAGGTACACCAGAATGATAATATGTATCCCAAATAAGAGAGACCCATGGCAGATCCATCCTATTAAGATATTTGTGCATATGTTTGAGCAAAAGGGCCATGTTCTGTACACCCAGATTCAGAATGCCCAGTCCCCCTTTGCTTTTGGGCCTACAAATTAGGTCCCAAGATGCCAAAGATGGTGAGGGCTCATCTCTATGCTTCCTCCATAAGCACTGTCTTTGGATTCTCTGTAGTTGCTTTAAAATCCCAGCAGGAGCTAGCAAACTGCCAAGGTAAAAGATGGGCATGGATGATAATGCAGAGTTCAGAAATTGTAACCTTTCTCCATGATTGAAGAAAGAAGAGCTAGCTGTCATTCTCCTCTCCATGCAATCAACAAGAGGCATAAAATCCACCATCTTGGGCCTAGTAGTACCTACAGGCATGCCTAGATATGTGAACGGCATCTTGCCAACCTGACATCCAAAAGCAGCAGCCAAACTAGTGGTAGTATCCTCATCAACATTAATGGGCACCATGGAAGATTTGTGGTAATTTACCACTAGACCAGTGGAGGTGGAAAAAACATGAAGCATATCCTTCAGAGCCAGTAACTAATTTTTGTCAGCTAGTAGGATGATGAGAGTATCATCAGCATATTGCACTATGGGATAATCTTGATCATGGCATGGTATAGGCAACTGGAGAATTCCCCTTCTAAACATATCATTTACTACTGATTGCAGTAGGTCAGCAGCAATGACAAAGAGCAATGGTGAGAGGCAATCACCCTGCCTAACACCCTTTTTACAAATGAACTGTCTTCCTGGTACTCCATTCAAAAGAACTGATGATGTTCCAGTGGAAAGCAACTGCTTGACCCAAGAAATCCACTTCTCATTAAATCCTTTATACTTCAAGATCTACAAAATAGCATCATGCTCAATGGAATCAAAGGCCTTCTCAAAATCTAATTTAAGAATCACAATAGGTCTCTTGGATTGATGACATTAATGCAAATACTCAAGTGACCAGCCAATACAGTCTTGGATTGTTCTGCTCTTAATGAAACCATACTGATTCTTGTGAATACGCTTCATAATTATCTTTTGGAATCTATTAGCAGCCATCTTGGACAGGAACTTGAGGCCCATCCCAGTCAAAGAAATTGGCCTGTAGTCCCCAACCTCCTCAGGGGCCAGCTTCTTTGGGATGAGTGTGATATATGAGCCATTGATGTTTTGCAATTGTGCAGTACCATTGTGAAAAGCTTCAGCCAAATCATAGAAATCTTGATAAATAATGGGCCAGCACTTTTTGAAAAATAATCCATTAAATCCATCTAGCCCAGGGGCTTTGTCAATGGGCATGTGTTTGACAGTGTCATCCATTTCCTCTTTAGTAAAAGGTTCTGTAAGAAAATCTAGCCCATCAATTGGTGTAAGCAAAACACTCAGATCAAAACCCATTACAATTCCAGCAGATACCCCCATTCTATTCTTAAAGCAATTCCATATGATGCCCTCCATCTGGGAATGTTGTGACACCACAGACCATCCAAAGCTTTCAGGCTAGCAATTGAGTTTCTCCTGTGCCTCTCAGTAGCCATAGCATGGAAAAATTTAGTGTTCTCCCCACCAAGTTTAATGTACCTGATTGTGCACCTCTTTTTCCAGTAAATAAACTGAAGATGTAGGAGTTTTTCCACATGCAGTTTGACCACCTTCCTGAAATTGAATTCAGGTCTATATAATGGCCTCAGTTCCTCTAAACCATCAAGACACAAAACTACCTCATTGCACTTTGAGATCAAAACTTTTAGTTTGGAGATATTAAACTGCCATTTCTTAAGAGCTCCCCTCAGACTTTTGAACTTATCCACAATCTGAGCAGTAATGTGGGACTTATGAGATGGTTTCTGCCATGACTGTTTAACACAATCCATAAATCCCTCAAGCTCAACCCAATAATTTTCAAATCTAAAGATTTTAGATTTTGGGATGGAAGTTTTGATTGTCACCACACATGGTACATGATCAGATGCTGTTCTGGCTAAAGGCAAAACTTCAGTCATTGGATATGAGGAGATCCAATCAGCAGATGTAAAAAACCAGTCCAGCTACTCTAAAAGTGGATTGTCCTGCATATTAGACCATGTATATGCCCTCCCCTTTAGTGGCAGTTCCAGTAGCCCTAGGTGTGCAATGATTTCATTGAAAATAAATATATCATTTAAGTCACCCCCAGGCAAGTTTCTATTTTCAATTGATCTAATGAAATTAAAATCTCCAACCACAAGCCAGTTTTCACCCATAGGTATTTGCAAATTATATAACCAACTGACAAAATTATCCCTGGCTTCACCTTGACATGGACCATAAACAGAAGTTAAAGTCCATTGTTCATTATTTTGCTTGGATATGAACTGCACCACAACAGCATATTGCTGAACCTCAATCAGATTGCCCCAGAAAACAGATGAATTCCACACAATCAATATGCCCCCAGAAGCACCCACAGAGGGAGAAAAAGCAAAGCTATCAAATCTTTTAGGACAAAAAGATCTAATAGACCTAAAATCAAAAGAAGAACACTTGGTCTCTTGAAAGCAAGCAATGGCACAATGACTTTCATCCAGTTTCTGCCTGACAGCCCTCTGCCTAGCATCAGAATTCAGACCCCTAACATTCCAACAAAGCACACTCCAGTTCTTACATGTATTACTCATGAAAACAAATATGAGTAGAAAACATAGTCTGATGACACATAATACCACCAAGAGCATAAAGACCACATGTCCAGCATGACACAATTAAATTATTACAGGGAACAGCAAAAGACAAAGGCCCTATCATATGAAGAACAAAAGAGAAACCATGACCCCCCAGTAAACCAGCTGGCAACTAATCATTAGCACCAGTGTTTGTGGGAGTAGAAGGATCAGCCATAAGCTTCTCCATAGTGATCAACTCTTCAGCAATGCCTAGCTCATGACCAATTTGTTGCAGCTTGATGATGGGAGTTGGAGGTGGTAGATGTTCCATTTGCTCATCCTGCATGTTCTCAGATAATGTAGCAGAGAAAGGTTTTGCCTTTGGCTTCCTCCTCTTTGACTGCATTGGCAATTCCTGGAAGGTAGGTTTAAAACCATCCATCAGCACAGAGCCACGGGTGCACCTTCTAACTGAAGTTTCCACTACAGGAGTTGGCGCCAAAGTCCTCCTGGGCCTTCTAACCTTTTTCTGTTCATTGGTAGCAGAAGAGAGACTTTGTTCAGTTGCATCTGTAGGCTGCTGTGACTCAAAAACAGGACTGACAGTGGTCTGCATTGCTGGGAAAAGGGCCCTTGCCACAGGTCGTTGCACCTATTTTGTACTATCACTGTAAGTCAATCTTGGGACATCAAAAGCAGAATCCCAGATTCTTTTTGAAAGCATTGCTGACTGAAAAGGTATCACCTATATGGGTTTGGGGATTTCATATAAGGTGTCAGAGTGAAGAATGGCCTCAAAAGTCCTTCTGAATGCTATCTCTGGTGGCAATTCAGGACCACAAAATACTTTACTAGCGTTGCTATTTGAGACCATCAACAGAGGAGATTCTTCGACAAGAGTAGCTTCTTCCACAAGAGGAAATTCTTCCAAAACAGGCACTGTAGGCTGATAAACCACTAGAGCCCACTCATCAGGGTTATATATTGGAGCATTATCGAAATGAGCCACATGACTATTTAGCTCTTCAACTGCAGGTTGATCTTGCCCCTCTTCAAGCGCAGCTGGTTGATCCACATCATAAACAAGCACAAAATTTGGTTGAATGTGTTGCTGCTCAACAGACACTGACTGATCTTCAGAATGATCAAGCACCATAGATTCTTGCTCTGCCTCCACTTCTTCCTGAGGTACTTCCTTATCTCCCCAAACAGCATTGCCCCAATTATTGTCCCCCAGGTCAGACTGTTCTGGTGGGGGTGGTGGAACATCATTCCAACCCAAAGCAGGGTATGGTGGCAGTATGAACTATGGGGGGTCAGGGAAAGGCACATTAGGCAAAGGGTGAGGGTTTCCATTGATTGGCATCAAATCCTCATCCTGTGGCATTTGTTCAGCAAAGTTTGCTCCAAGAATATAGATGGGAGCAGTCCATGAAACTCTTGCCCCTCCCCATGCAACATAGTCATTGAAAACAACATCCCGAGGAACCAGAGCATCCTCAGGAAAAGATGCAAAAACTAGAGATCTGACAAGGTATGGATCTTCACTGTTCCAGTGATGAAATTTGCCAAAAATATTCACAGCAGCCCTAATATTGTCAGTGTTGCGTAGGTCCAAAGGGATGCCCAGAAGCATTAGCAGACCCTGACGAAAACCCTGAGCCCCACGAAAACCCTCACCCTCATCATGCTTCATAAAGCGGACGAACATATCATTTCCAAGATGTTGAGGGGGAAGTTGGAGAAGGGAGAAATGTGTTGCTGGGTCCTTGACTCGAAACAGACCCACTGCATTGATCCAAGGTTGCACAGAATGAACATGGTAGCCATGCGCTTCAAGCCAGTCAGCTACCTCCTCTCGAGCAGCTCCAATCTCATTTGCAGCAGGCACCGGCATGACCTCAGCAAGCATGTAGTCTTCATGGCGGCGCACAATAGGGACGTGTAGCATCACAAAAGTGCATGGCCATCTTGCATCTCCTCCATCTATGATATGATGCCCAGCAGGGACATATTGCATTGGGTCAAGAGGAAAGTTGGCCATGGCTGGCGATGGTGATGGTGGCTCGGGAGGGGGCGGCGGAGTCGCCGGTGGAGAGCCAGGAGGAGTCCTGGGACCAAGGTGGACGGAATTGGGCGACGTGGTCGGTGCAATCAAAACAGAGGAGTCCAAGTTTGGTAGATATCCTGTCAGAGAGATATTCTCGTTCCCTGTAGCTTGAACCTCAGAAACTGAATCGTTAGCGGGTTTTGGTTTCCAAACCAGACCCAAATGCTGAGCAAAAAGGGCACAATCTTTCCTACTATGACCAACCCAAGAACACCCCAAGCACTTTAAAGTTGACGTGCACAAAGAAGAAAAATGCCCCTTCTTAAAACAAATCTGACAAGTAACAATTTCATCAACCATATCATTAACCATTTGTTCAAAAGAGGCTGCTGCTTCAGATGGGCTTGGCACTATAACTATAGCAGATGGGTCATTCAAAGCAGGGCCCAAGAGAGATGGATTTAAAGATCCAGAATTTCCGCCCGAACAAGCCGGCGCACGATCCGAGGCAAGACCCCCCGAAGCGATACGCTGTTGGATCACCAACGAGCTCACCGTGCCAAAGACGATCGGCGGCGAGGTTACAGTCCAATTAAGATCAGTGGGCGGAGGCGGATGAATGACCACGCGCTCCCTCTCAAAAACCTCATAACCAACACTCTCAGTGGCGGCAATGCACTCTGCCGATGCCTGATATCTATACCCTTTGCACGCATCATAATTTTGAAACGTAGCAAAAGATAACTTTTTCTTAAGAGTAGATCCAGACTTAATAGCCAACTTAGCAGGAGGATTATGCATTGCTAGAAGACCCAAAGCTACCCTACGCTTGGAAGGGCTGACCAAAATCCATTCAGCATCACACTCTTTCTTCCAAATTTTGAACTCGCGATACCAATTCGGTCCCCCATTACCCCACAAATGAAAGTAACATTTGAATTGAGGACAGGAGTAAGATCTAGTATCAACAATGTAAAAACCAACATCCTTGCATGAAACATTAAAGCTGAATACCTTGTCGGCAATATATGAAACCCATAGATCAATGGAAGAACCTCCCAACACAGACTCGAGATCTGCAGCCACGGAGTCCTCTGTGAGCCTAAAATCATGCCTGCTGAATGAGACGACCAGAGTAAAAGCACCTCTATCTTCCATAGGATGAACGGTGAGGCCAGAAGCCCTGTAGATCTCATGTGCAAAAACTCTACCCTTGGAGAAATCCAAATCAAGGGTAGATCCAAGAGAAGAATCCATCACAGAAGACATTAGTAGAGAGATCTTGGGGCACCGAACAAGATGAGTGGATCAGATCACCAAGTTACTGGTGAAAAGTGGAGATCGCCGGTGGTCTAGGGTTTAGGGGTGGGTGGGTGGGTGGGAGCGCCATCCTCACTATTAAGTCAGCTATCAAGCTGAGTGGTTCGAGAGTCATTGGGAGGGTTTTCAGGACTCTCCCCTGGAACTATTTATGCTTTTTGTTAATCTAATGCCACTGGTAAAATTAAGCAATGCCACTCTTAGAATTAACTACTGAATCATAGTTCAAAACTGCAACACTTGTTAGGGACCAGCGGGAGTACATTTCTGTTAGGGATCGGCGGGAGTACATGTTTAAGAAATGTATTGTTGAGATAATGTCTCTGCTATTATATATCAGTTATAGTGTTTTACAAATGGTACTATCCTGCTTTGTAGTTCTTTCTACATGTTTAACCAAGGTATTGTTAAGATAATGTCTCTGTTAATATGAATCAGTTGCACTGTTTTAGGAATGGTACTTTTCTGCTTTGTCATTCTTTATACATGTTGAAACAAGGTATGGTTAAGATAATGTCTCGGTTAATATGAATGAATCACACTGTTTGAGAATAGCTACTATCCTGATTTGTTTCCCATTAAGATAAGGTAGATGTTTTTTCTTCTGGGAGTATAAGTCATCAACCGTTATTTCTCAGTAATTGTTTCCTTTATACCTATTTGTGCATACAGGGATATCAAAACTTCTGCTCGGTTCTATTTCGACTTTGATTTTAGTTGAACTGCATAAAAGGAGCCAATGTGTTTAAGGCAAACTGTTGCATTATTGGGCCTAGTTGGTCTTTCCACTTTGCAGAAAGAAGCAGTCACTATTTTCGCTACATTACAGAAGGAATGATCGAGAAGCTCTAGAGTATTAGTAGACGCTGGTGACATGACTAGTCTGTAGACCAAGGAAAACTTAACTCAACAGCACGTGGTGTGCAAAATTCACTCCACAAGGAAAGGTATGACCAAGTCAATGGCCGACGCAGCTATAACAAACGAGGTCAGTATCGACCTTCATCCACATGATCGTGCTTTGTTATGTTGTGCTAATTATATTGTTGTATTGTTTTGAATAAATGTTTAATTGAAGCTATTGTATTGCTATCTTTTCCTGTTAAGATAATGAAGATGATTATAGTTGTGAGTGTATGTTTAATAAACTAGTGCCACTATTATATTCATCACACTTTTTCTATATTTATGCAGACAAGGATGCTCAGCTTGATTTCAGTGGAACTGCACAAAATGTTCAGATGGTTCGTGTCGTCAATAATACTTCATCATGCACAATACATCGAATGGTTCTCTAATCATTCGTCGTCACCTTGAGACACTGGACTATCTACTTGAATGGAGCTGCCAATGTCTTCAAGGCCTTGCAACATATAAATACGAAATCCACCGTGCTACGCAAGACATTGTTTGATTTTAGTGGAACTACACAAAAATATACGCTGGTTAATCCGGCTCCATGTGCCATTTCAATGTGCAAACTGATGACAAACCCTGCCCGTTCCACAATCATAGGCATTACATATTTTGAATGGGAAAATCTTGTCAAAGTTTAATCATTGATGTTAGCAAGAAGACATTCGTTTAATATTTTGGAATTGGAAAACCTTGTCAAATTTTGCTCATTGATGTTAGCCAGAAGACATGCATTTGATATTTTGGAATGGGACGCCCTTTGCTGTGAGCAGCGTTGATCATTTTTTCTTATTCGTGTGTTCAGTTCAAAAGGAAATATTTACTCTGATGAGATGCATAGTCATGAGTGTTGACTTATGTAAGGTATTTTAAGAGTTTGTTCTGAATGTTGTCTATGAAATGCCAGGCCTTGTGAGTTTGATTGCAAACTTGAGCTTGGAATGATGTGGCATGCGGCATCGCGAGCTGTTCACCGTGCCTCCTGAGAATAATGCTTCGTATTGTTTTGCATGTTGATCTAATGCTAGTGATTTGCATGTTAAGAAGATCATCCTCTTCTGTTGTTTCTGTGCTTAAGAAGTTCATCGTCTTATGTTTCATTCATAACCTATACGACAACTCGGGTAGGTTAGAGGTGAAACCATATGATCTTCAGACCAACTCATCATCTTAGGTCATGATTGGATCGTCGTTTTCCAACCAAAACTGCTTGTAAAACTAACATTTGTAAATAAAAGCAGATGGTCTTGGGCAAAGCGCTTGGTTGGTCATTTTTGACTGGTAAAATATACACCGGTTTCTCAAATTACACGCGTAACTCGCCAGTTTCATTACAGACCTCAGGCCTCGGTTTCGTTACGCCTATATTTTACGTGTTGTTTCTGGTGACGAGTAAATTACACTTGTATCCTTAAAACAGGTGTGAAACAATCCAGAGCTCCCAAGCGCGGCCTTACCGTTTCATGCCGGCTCAGTCTCTCGAATGTGCTCATAGGGGTCCGATGATCCTGGCTTCCTGAACGACCAGCGGGCGCTGTATCAGACCATCCGTAGGACCCGTGAGGCCCTCTCTGTCATCCTTTGAGTTGTTGCGCTCGCCGTGGCGCCGCCGTCTCGCGTTGTCAACATGGTCAATGAACATGAGGAATCACGAGATGACTTTACTTGGAGAGGATGACAGTAGGGACCCACCAGGGCCATAGCTGTACGTACGCAAGTGCCTCCTTATTATATACAACTATATTTTTTTTGTTCCTCCTGGTTTCCTGACATCACGGTCCCACACCATTGTCAACCTATATAGTCAATAAACGAAAGAATTTCACAAGGAGCGGCCGACAGCTGGGACCCAACAGCTCGAGCAGTATTTGTTTTTTGAGGTGTGAGCAGAGTTTTTCTTGAGCGATGTTTTTGTTGTTGTTCAGAGGAGCAGGGTATCAACTGGGCGGGCTGTAGCCCATCTAGCCCAGGCTATTATTTTATATCGACCAAATATCCAGCCCATATATTAATTTTTCAATGTGAAAATGGCTAGCCCAGCTATACTTTTTTTGCAGAATACCCAACCCAGGTCAACTTGTTATTCTCCGCCCCGCATTAGACTTGCCAAGAAAATGGGCTTTAAGAAATAATAAATGGGTTGTAATTATAAAAATTTGGCTGTAAATATGAAAAAACACACCGAACTGGTAATTAGTTTCAAAATTACTATTTTTGTATTTTAAATTTTTTAATTTCATTACTTGTTGTGTGCGCAAAATTTCGTTGGATTTTTACCTAATACAAATTTATTTTGAAATTATATTTAATATGACTCGAAATTTTGGAATAAAAAATATTTCGGATCCCATCAAATGTGGGAAATTTTGTTGAATTTTTTTTGAGCGGTTGGTTGAAATTATTAACCGTTGTCCTGGCTAGAAAATGAGCTGTAATTTTAACAAACAGGAAGTGGGCTGCAGTAAATTCCATTAGAATTCAAAAATGGGTTGTACATTATAGCAAATCGCAAATGGGCTATATGTTCTCTGCCACAGATGTGATGGTCACTTGTGGGCCTACTAAGTTGACGCGTATGCAAGGCTTTGTCAACTTATAGTCAACACACAATTCTAGTAGCAGTGGCTGTTGGATATCCATCCAACGGCTGTGGTGCTTCTTCAATCTCGGATATTCATGCTTCAGCCGCCCAAACCACCACCGGCGGTACCGCGTGCTACCGCCTCCCGTGGCCGGCTGTGCTGCCCCGCAGGCCTCATCGGCCCACCCTACTCCCATCTGTTGGGGAACGTTGCATGGGAAACAAAAAATTTCCTACGCTCACCAAGATCAATCTAGGAGATGAACATCTACGAGAGGAGAGATTGTATCTACATACCCTTCTAGATCGCTAAGCGGACCCTTCTAGATCGCTAAGCGGAAGTGTTAAGAAACGCGGTTGATGTAGTCGAACGTCTTCGCGATCCAATCACGATCCGTCCCGCGAACTCCCGGTCCAAGTGCTGGACGAACGAAACCTCCGTGTTCAACACACGTACGGCTTCATGACGCCTTCACCTCCTCGATCCAGCGAGCGATGGTGAAGTAGTAACTCGAGTCCTCCGGCAGCACGACGGTGTAGTGGCGGTGGCGGTGGCGGAATCTTAGCAGAGCTTCGCTAAGCACTATGGAGAGGAAGAAGGCTATGAGGGAGAGGAGGGGCAGCGCCGTGGCATATGAGGGTGCGGCTGCCCTCTCTCTACCTCTCTATATATAGGGGGAAGGGGGAGAAGGGGCGCCCTAGGGTTTCCCTAGGGGGGCCGGCGGCCACAAGGGGGAAACCCTAGATGGGTTTTGGCCCCCACCCCTTAGGAGCCTTGGCCCCCAAGGAAAAGGGGTGGCTGCCCTAGGGAGGGCGCCCCACCTCTCCTGGTTACGTGAGAAGGGGTGAGAGAGGTGCACAACCCCTTAGTGGGCTGGTGTGCCCCCTCCCCTTGGCCCATGAGGCCCCCCAACACTTGCCGGGGCCCCCGGAAACCCTTTCGGTCATGCTGGTTATCACCCGGTACCCCCAGAACAATTCCGGAGTTCCTCGTCATGTCCGGGATCTCATCCGGGACTCCGAACAACCTTCGGTAACCACCATAATGACTTAACTATACTTATATCGTCACCAAACGTTAAGTGTGTAGACCCTGCGGGTTCGAAAACTATGCAGACATGACCGAGACACCTCTATGGTCAATAACCAATAGCGGGACCTGGATGTCCATATTGGTTCCCACATATTCTATGAAGATCTTATCGGTTGAACCTCGATGTCAAGGATTCAGCTAATCCCATATGCAGTTCCCTTTGTCTATCGATATGTTACTTGCCCGAGATTCGATCGTCGGTATCTCCATACCTAGTTCAATCTTGTTACCGGCAAGTCTCTTTACTCGTTTCGTAATACAAGATCGCGTGGCTAAACCATTAGTCACATTGCTTGCAAGCTTATTGTGATGTTGTACCGAGTGGGCCCTGAGATACCTCTCCGTCATACGGAGTGACAAATCCCAGTCTTGATCCATGCCAACTCAACAGACACCCTCGGAGATACCTGTAGAGCACCTTTATAGTCACCCAGTTACGTTGCGATGTTTGGTACACACAAGGCACTCCTCCGGTGTCAGTGAGTTGCATGATCTCATGGTCATAGGAACATATACTTGACATGCAGAAAACGATAGCAATAAACTTGAGACGATCATATGCTACGTTTATAATTTGGGTCTTGTCCATCACATCATTCTCCTAATGATGTGATCCCGTTATCAAATGACAACTCATGTCTATGGCTAGGAAACCATAGCCATCTTTGATTAATGAGCTAGTTCGGTAGAGGCTCACTAGGGACATGTTGTTGTCTATGTATCCACACATGCATTTGAGTTTCCGGTCAATACAATTGTAGCATGGATAATAAACGATTATCATGAACAAGGAAATATAATAATAACCACTTTATTATTGCCTCTAGGGCATATTTCCAACAGTCTCCCACTTGCACTAGAGTCAATAATCTAGTATTACATGGTAATGAATCTAACACCCATAGAGTTCGGGTGTTGATCATGTTTTGCCCATGGAAGAGGTTTAGTCAACGGATCTGCAACATTCAGATCCTCATGTACTTTGCAAATGTTTATGTCGTCCTCCTTGACTGCATCACGGATGGAGTTGAAGCGTCGCTTTATGTGTCTGGTCCTCTTGTGAAACCTTGGTTCCTTGGCCAGAGCAATGGCACCAGTGTTGTCACAGAGCAGAGTCATTGGGTCCAGTACACTAGGCACAACTCCAAGATCTGTCATGAACTGCTTCATCTAGACACCTTCCTTTGCTGCCTCCGAGGTAGATATGTACTCCGCTTCGCATGTAGAATCAGCTACCACACTTTGCTTGGAACTGCACCAGCTTACTGCTCCCCCATTTAGAATATATATGTATCCGGTTTGAGACTTAGAGTCATCCGGATCAGTGTCAAAGCTTGCATTGACGTAACCCTTTACGACGAGCTCTTGATCACCTCCATAAACGAGAAACATTTTCTTAGTCCTTTTCGGGTACTTAAGGATATTCTTCACCGCTGTCCAGTGATCCATTCCTGGATTACTTTGAAACCTTCCGGCCATACTTATGGCAAGGCTGACATCCGGTCTTGTGCATAGCATCGCATACATGATAGAGCCTATGGCAGAAGCATAGGGGACGACACTCATCTTTTCTCTATCCTTTGTAGTCGCTGGGCATTGAGTCTGACTCAACTTCATACCTTGCAAAACAGGCAAGAACACCTTCTTGGACTGATCCATTTTGAACTTCTTCAAAATCTTATCAAGGTATGTGCTTTGTGAAAGTCGTATTAAGCGTCTCGGTCTATCTCTATAGATCTTGATGCCTAATATGAAAGCAGCTTCTCCTAGGTCCTTCATTGAAAAACTCTTGTTCAAATATTCCTTCACGTTTTCCAAAAGTTCTATATTGTTTCCAATCAGCAATATGTCATCCACATATAATATTAGAAACTCTATAGAGCTCCCACTCACTTTCTTGTAAATACAAGATTCTCCGAAAACTTGTAAAAATTCAAACACTTTGATCACCTCATCAAAGCGAAGATTCCAACTCCGAGATGCTTGCACCAGTCCATAAATGGATCGCTGGGTTTGCACACTTTGTCAGCATTCTCTGGATCGACAAAACCTTCCGGTTGCATCATATACAACTCTTCCTTAAGGAAACCATTAAGGAACGCTGTTTTGACATCCATCTGCCATATTTCATAATCAAAAAAATGCAGCTATTGCTAACATGATTCTAACAGACTTAAGCATCACTACGGGTGAGAAAGTCTCATCGTAGTCAACTCCTTGAACTTGTGAAAACCCCTTTGCCACAAGTTGAGCTTTATAGACGGTGACATTACCGTCTGCGTCCATCTTCTTCTTGAAGATCCATTTATTTTGAATGGCCTTTCGCCCTTCAGGTAATACTTCCAAAGTCCATACTTTGTTTTCATACATGGATCCCATCTTGGATTTCATGGCCCCTAACCGTTTGTCAGAATCCGGGCCCACCATCGCTTCTTCATAGCTCGTAGGTTCACCGTTGTCCAACAACATGACCTCTAAGACAGGGTTACCGTACCACTCAGGAGCTGTACGTACCCTTGTCGACCTACGAGGTTCGACAGTAACTTGATCTGAAGCTTCATGATCATCATCATTAGCTTCCTCTTCAACTGACGTAGGTGTCGGTGTCAAAACCGGCGGATCTCGGGTAGGGGGTCCCGAACTATGCGTCTAAGGTCGATGGTAACAGGAGACGGGGGACACGATGTTTACCCAGGTTCGGGCCCTCTCTATGGAGGTAATACCCTACGTCCTGCTTGATTGATCTTGATGAATATGAGTATTACAAGAGTTGATCTACCACGAGATCGTAATGGCTAAAACCCTAGAAGTCCAGCCTGTCTGATTATGATTGCCTCTACAGACTAAACCCTCCGGTTTATATAGACACCGGAGGGGGCTATGGTTGTACAAAGTCGGTTACAGAGAAAGGAATCTTCATATCCGAACGCCAAGCTTGCCGTCCACGCCAAGGAGAGTCCCATCCGGACACGGGAGAGAGTCTTCTGTCTTGTATCTTCATGGCCCATCAGTCCGGCCCACCTTACGTAGCCTGGACTCCCGAGGACCCCTTAATCTAGGACTCCCTCAGTAGCCCCTGAACCAGGCTTCAATGACGATGTGTCCGGCACGCAGATTGTCTTCGGCATTGCAAGGCGGGTTCCTCCTCCGAATACTCCAAAACAAACTTCGAGCACAGAAAGCGTGTCCGGCTGTGCAAAACAAGTACCACACACAACCGCAGAGAGTATAATACTTCACGAGTCCAATCCGCTGACAACTTTTTGTAATGTGACACCACGTTCCTGCACGGTCATTATTTCGAACCGTTCTTTAGCCTCCCGCTCCATGTTTTAAGATGCGGTTTCCCGTGGCACGTCTTGTCACAGCAGAGATCGTGTCCCTTCATTATGGGATTCTCATCAATACGGGCGTGGGTAATCCAACCGTGCCGTTTGCACGGCCCTTGGGAATAGGCGAGTTTTAAGGCGAGTGGGGAGGCGCTTGATATTCGTTGCCTTTATAAAGAGATAAGGATTCCCCCTTTCACCCACACCTTCTCTTTCTCTGCCTCTCCATTCCTGAGCTCCAGCGCCCAAGTTCTCATCTTTTCTGCCTCAAAGAAGCACTCCGACCATGTCCGGATCCGGAGCGCAAGGCAAGTGGATGGCCTCCTCCGTCAAGGAGAAGGACATCACGAAGCTCCGGGAGGCGGGGTATTTGGCCAAGGAAATCGCCCACCGGCTTCCGGCCAAGGGACAAATCATCCCCACCCCCAAGCCTCATGAGAGGATGGTGTTCATCCCCCACTTCATCCGCGGGTTAGGGTTTCCTCTCCACCCTTTCGTCCGCGGACTCATGTTCTACTACGGGCTTGATTTCCATGATCTAGCCCCAAATTCTTTCCTCAACATCTCGGCATTTATTGTCGTGTGCGAGGCCTTCCTCCGCATCCCACCCCACTTCGGACTGTGGCCAAAGATTTTCAATGTGAAGCCGAAGGTGGTGGATGGCTAACACGCAGAGTGCGGAGGCGCCATGGTGAGCAAGATGCCCAACGTCACATGGCCCAAAGGTACCTTTGTGGAGACCGTCAAAGGGTGGCAGCAACTGTGGTTCTATATCACAGAGCCCCGCGACGCCACCTGGGCCGCGGCTTCCGAATTCAAGTCCAGAGCCCCAATGCGGCTCACCTCCTAGCTAGAGAAGGGCCTGAATTGGGCGTCGTCGGAAGAGCTGTCAGTGCTGCAGGCGTGTATCCAGAGTATGGTGGACAAGAACATCAAGCTTGTCAATGTGATCCAGTTGATGCTAGTTCGCCGGATCCTTCCATGCCAAAGCCGGACTTGCAATCTGTGGGAGTTCGATCCGGCCGAGCACCAGACCTTGCAACAGTTCTTCGGAACTACGCACGAAGATATCTGGAAGGTGCTTTTTAAGGCCAACGAGAAATGGCCGGAGATGACCGAGGACCGTGGGCATGACCTGGCCCATCCCGCTAGTCCGGTAAGTCTTTCGTGCTTCAAGGTGTATCCTTTACTTGCTTACTCAGGTAAAATGCCTAAGCCTCCCTATTTATCTTTTCAGGGCTGGACGAAGAAGGCAGAGCGGATTAAGTGTCCGGCTCCGCTGCCCGAGGAACCAGCCATCCCGCTTCTGACGAAGATGCTGGTCCCGGCGCCTTACCAGGCACCGGAGAAGAAGGCCAAGAAAAAGGCCAAGGAGACCAGAAGTGGCCTTCGTCGCAAGGGAACTTCGGACGCGACGTCCGAAGACGCTGAGACTCACTCCACCGCCGCAGAGGACGACGAGGAGGAAGAGGAAAGCAACTCTCCCCCCGAGGGGGGAAGGAAGAAAAGGGCGGCCCCCGTAAATCTGGAGGCAGAGATGTCCAAGAAGGGGAAGGTCTCCCTCGTGGATAACTCCGCGTGGGACGTCGACAGCAGCCCAGAGCGGCGCCCCCGAGATAAGCCCCTAGCCGAGTCGTGAGTACTCAAAGACCCTGACGCATTCATATATCCAGCCTCTTTTCTCCATAGTTTTAACATGTTGAATCATGTACTTGCAATCCGGCTCGTTCCGACCTCGAGCGGTCCTTATCTTTGGGGAATTTGCTGGACCCGAAGGTGATGGACAGCGGGTCCCTTCCAGCGGCCTCCTCTCCCAAGGCCATGGATGACACCGAGGCGTTGTCCCGAAGGATCCCAGGCCAGGGAGAAACGCAGGAGGCCGTCAGCGCGGCGCCAGAGGGTGAAACCTCGGCCGCCGGACACATGGGGGAGCAAATCCCCAAGGAGACTGGCAATGGGGGCCAGGTCCAATTCGGCCCCTAGCCGAATACGGTCCCGGAGACCTATACGGCTCCGGAATCCGGCAAGCAACCTCCTTCAAAAGAAGGGGGTGTGCCTATTTCGCCGGTGACCTCTGTCCAACAAGAGGCACCGGACCCCCCTACTGGAAGCGCTGCGAAGTGCTTCCATTGTAGAGGAACACCGTGCCCTCATGGGTACGGTGATTGAGAAGATTCAGTCCGCGAAGAGCGGACTGACCGAAGCCTGCACAAGCCTTCTAACAGGTTTTGAGGTATGAAATGCAATTATGTAAAAAGAATGTCACAGTATAGATAGTAGCCCCTGAGACACTGTCCGGTGGTCGAAAAGAAAAGCCGGACAGAGGATCAAACAATTTTCGCAGGAGACTAACCACACATATCTATGTGAAAAAAGTAGGCATCGCTTCTAGCTACGACCTCCCATGCTGCCGAAGTCTTCGGACTGAAGCAGAGTCTGGAGCGGGCCGAGGAAGAACTCGGCCGTGTGAAAAAGCAGCTAGAGGACAAGCAAGGTATGTCATGACCTTCTGTATATCAGAAAGGATAGATGATTTGTATTCACCATAGTGCCATGATATTTGTTGGAGCGGCGACCGAGGTGGAGGCCCTTAAAAAGGCGCTGGCCGAGGCCCAAAAGAGAGCGGTGGAGGAACAATCCGTCCGCGAAATGTAGGGAACGCGATAGAAAATGAAAATGGAGACTGCATACAAGGTTTGATCTGATCCGTACCGACTCGAAGCGCAACGGAAGAAGAGTCGGTGGAGATCGTTGGTGCAGATCCCCGCAGCTAGGATTTACAACCTCACAACCGCGAGGATGTACTCCCTCGTCGGATAGCCCTTCGGGAGGCAGTCGGACAGTCCCCCGGACGATGTCGCGGACAGCCCTCCGGGAGGACCCTCGAAACTCGAACGGAGACTCGGACAGCCCTTCGGGAGGACACTCGAATAGACCCTCGGGCAAAAGACCAAAACTACGACCTCTCTACGGGGTTGCACACATACGGTGTCAGCTATCCGGCAGGGCTTCGCCGTCCAGAACTAGTTCCTGCCGGAACCCAGACAGCCTTTCGGCTCTACGAAACTCTTTTCGTGGGAGGGAGAGAAGAAGCCAAATAATGCATGGCATGTGTATGAGAGCAAGGGATGAGTGTGGAGGGCTGCCCCTCCACCTCTATTTATAGGAAATCCCAAGGGGTAGGGTAGTTTAACACAAAAACCCAAAATGCACATGAATGAAGTCCTTCCTCAAGGGCACAAGTGTGAAACCAAGGGACAAGTGGGGGCTCCATGGAGGAGCCCCCATGTCACTGGCCACACCTTGTAGGGCCAAGGGCCCCTTCAAAAGGGGCCTTATCCTTCCATGTCATCCCCCAAAAATATCTTGGGACAAAACCCAAAAATAATGGCTTTCCAAAAAGTAACCATAAAGCTGATTTTCACTATTCATGATGACATTTTTCAGCGTCCGTTCGAACTGAAAATATTTATGTGGGCTTAGAACATTTCCAGTACCCACTAAAATAATTTTCAACGTGTTCTAGAACAATTCCAGATTAGTGATTTTCATCTGCGAAAAGCATCTGAAGTGGTTCCGGCAGCTCCGGAACATTTCCGATTTTTCTTCCAGAAAATTCCCAGAAGTTTCCAGAATGATTCTGGCACCCTCCAAGAATTATCGGGCATGTGCCGAAACCAATTTGACTTTATGGTATCCTCTGAAGCAACTTTTCAGTTTCACCGGAACTCATCCAGTGACCTCTCTCTGCGGAACTTTTCCGCTGTCCGAAACTTTTCCAGTGTCCGAAACTTTTTCGGTGATTTTCTCTCAGACTCCCTGTCTAGTATTCAGCAGATAGATGACCCTTAAGCGTGTGACCCTGTAGGTTCGGTGAAGTATAGACATGACCCGGAACCCCTTCCGATCAATGATCAACATCGGAGCCGTGGACACCCATATTGACCCCTATACCCACACGAATGAATATTCGAGTGATCCTCCAGTTGCCGTGTGCTATTCCTGTCGCTTCGCGATATGTCACAAACACCCGAGGTGAGATTTATTGCATTCGTGTGGATCAACAATTTGTCCATCATGCAAGTTACCTCGTTACCGGTTTTGTTCTCTTTTCTCATTTCCGTGTTCCGGCATCCCAGTGATCAAATCACAAGGTGTCTAGCCAGACGATGATGGATACCGTAACATCGAGAGGGCCCGAGTATATCTCTCCATCGCCGGAGGAGCAAATCCCAATCTTGAGCTATCTCGTTACTTGCCACACTTTTTTGTGAACCCGTAAGCCGCCGTAATAGCCACCCAGTTACGGATGACGTTTAACAAACCCCAAAGTTCACAAAGCAAGTATGAAGGAACTCGATACTCTCATGGTCTAAGGAATTATGCAAACATTAACTTCTCTGTGTTATAAACCATTAACTTGTGACGAATGCATCTCATACCATAACATCAATTTGGGTCGATTCAACACAAGTGTTCTACCAACAATTTGTGCCCTCAAAATTTGCCGGCATAGACATGCCCATGATCAGGAAAACAGGATCATCATGCAATACTCGAGCCAGTCATAGAGGCTTGACCAGGAATACATTTTTCCGTTTATTATCCCACACGTGCACATGAGTTTCCCTCCAAGCCTCGTTTTATTGTAGACTCGAGAATCATTGCAGTTATAGCATGGAACATAAACTTTCATTACAAACCAGGAGATACAAAATAACTGATATTACTGCCTCTAGGGCATATCTCCTACAGACTCCCACTTGCACTAGAGTCATAATCCAGTTACATGGCTTCCCTAACACCAATGGCTATCCAGTGTTGCTCATGCTTTGCTCGTGGTAGAGGCTTTGTCATCGGGTCTGACACATTCAGATCCGTGTGAACTTTGCGTACTTTCACTAAACCCTCTTCGACATGATGTCGAATGAGTTTATATTTGCGTTGAATATGTCTTGTCTTATGGTGCGAACTTGGCTCCCTTGCCTGAGCCACGGTGCCACTATTATCACAATAGATCTTCACCGGGTCCAGAGCACTTGGAACCACACCAAGGTCTTCAAGAAATTGCTTGATCCATACCGCCTCCTTGGAGGCTTCTGAAGCTGCAACATACTCTGCCTCCGTTGTAGAATCCGCCACAGTCTTTTGTTTGGAACTTTTCCAATCAACTGCGCCACCGTTCAACATGAAAACATAGCCCGATGGAGATTTGAAGTCATCTGGGTCAGTCATGAAGCCTGCATCAGTGTAACCACTTACAATGAGCTCTTCATCACCTCCGTACACAAGGAGTAAATCCTTGGTCCATCTGAGGTACTTAAGAATACCCTTGACTGCGGCCCAGTGTTCCAATCCTGGATCACTTTGGTACCGGCTGCTAACACTTAGCGCATAGGAAACATCCGGTCTTGTACATAGCATGGCATACATAATAGAACCAACTGCCGAGGCATATGGAACATCATTCATTTGTACTCGCTCATCGAGAGTTCGAGGACTCTGATTCTTGCAAAGCACTGTGCCAGGTGACATGGGGAGTAGGCCTTTCTTGGAGTTCTCCATGTTGAACCTTTTCAACACCTTGTCAATGTACGTGCTTTGGCTAAGCGCTATCAGGCGTTTTGATCTATCTCTATAGATTTTGATGCCCAATACATATGCCACTTCGCCTAAGTCTTTCATTCAAAACCTTTTCTTCAATGAGTCTTTTATTTCGCTAAGAAAATTCACGTCATTTCCAATCAACAATATGTCATCCACATACAAGATTAGAAATGCTTTTGCGCTCCCACTAAACTTCTTGTAAACACAAGATTCTTCGTCATTCCTGATGAAGCCAAACTCTTTGACCACTTCATCAAAACGAATGTTCCAGCTCCTTGACGCTTGCTTCAGACCATAAATGGCTTTCTGAAGTTTGCATACCTTTCCAGCATCCTCATGAATGACAAAACCTTCTGGCTGTATCATGTATACATCCTCTTTGAGGTTTCCATTTAGGAAAGCCGTTTTGACATCCATCTACCATATTTCATAATCGAAATAAGCAGCAATTGCTAGTAATATCCGTACAGACCTAAGCATAGCTACGGGCGAGAAAGCCTTGTCGTAGTCCACTCCTGGAACTTGCGTGAACCCTTTTGCGACAAGTCTAGCTTTGTGGATAGTAATGTTACCATCCGCGTCCGTCTTCCTTTTGAAAATCCATTTACAACCAATCGGCTTTACGCCTTCTGGAAGTTCTTCCAAGTTCCAAACTTGGTTTTCGTACATGGATTCCATTTCGGATCTCATGGCCTTGTGCCATTCTTTTGAGCTGGGCCCCGCCATCGCTTCCTTGTAGTGCGCAGGTTCATCGTCTTCAAGAATGAAGATTTCGTTATGAAACCATTCAGGTGGATGGATAGCCCTACCTGATCTACGCGGTTCAGTTACAACATTGTCTGAAGTCTCCGCATCATATGCGACAACTTCCGGCTCAGTTGTAGGGATAATTAGCGGAATTTCTTCTAGTTCCTTAGCCATATCAACGGTCATCAAGGATTCACTAATCTCATTAAGTTGCACTGTCCTCCCACTTAATTCTTTGGCGAGAAACTCTTTCTCGAGAAAGTGTCCAACTTTTGCGACAAACGTTTTGCCCTCGGACTGGTGGTAGAAGGAATATCCAATGGTGTTTTTGGGATAACCTACAAAGTAACATTTGTCTGCTCTGGGGTTGAGTTTGCTTGGTTGTAAACGTTTTACATAAGCTTCACAACCCCAAACCTTGAGATGTGACACATTGGGTTTCTTCCCATACCATAATTCAAATGGCGTCGTCTCAACAGACTTAGACGGTGCTCTGTTTAATGTATAAGCGGCAGTTTCTAGTGCGTGACCCCAAAAAGATATTGGAAGATCCGTAAGAGACATCATCGACCTTACCATGTCCAACAAGGTTCGGTTACGTCGTTCCGATACTCCGTTTCTCTGTGGAGTTCCGGGAGGCGTAAGCTGTGAAACGATTCCACGGTCACTCAGATGTTGGCCAAACTCATGACTAAGATACTCGCCTCCGCGATCAGACCGCAGAAACTTAATCTTTTTGTCATGATGATTTTCTACCTCATTCTGAAATTCTTTGAACTTTTCAAAGGTTTCCGACTTATGCTTCATTAAGTAGATATAGCCATACCGACTTAAATCATCAGTAAAAGTCACGAAGTAGAAATACCCACCCCGTGCGGCTGTGTTCATTGGACCACATACAGCACTATGTATTATTTCCTATAATTCACCCGCCCGTTCAGGATGACCCGTGAACGGTGTCTTGGTCATTTTCCCCATTAAGCAAGCTTCACATGTGTCAAATGATTCAAAATCAAAGGATGGTAAAACTCCATCTTTATGGAGTCTTTGCATGCGTTTCTTTCCAATGTGGCCAAGCCGACAGTGCCACATGAAAGTGGTAGTGGTATCAGCCTTCTTAAGGCGTTTATCATTCACGTTAAAGACATCATTTCCACATTCAAGATTTAGTATGAAAAGGCCCCCAACAATGGGTGCAAATCCATAAAACATATCCTTACAATAAAGTGAACAACCATTGTTCTCAGACTTGTACGAATACCCATCGTGTACTAAACATGATCCGGAGATAATGTTTCTACACAACAGTTGAACAAAATAATAGTTACTTAGTTCTAAGATAAATCCTGAAGGGAGACGTAGAGGCATAATGCCGACGGCTTGAGCGGCGATCCCAGCGCCGTTCCCGACGAGCATCACGACTTCATTCTTTGCCAACTTGCGCACCTTCTGAAGCCCCTGTATCGAGTTGCAAATGTGAGCAACCGATCCGGTATCAAATACCCAAGACTTAGAATTTTCGCTAGCAAGCAAAACGTCAATGACATTAACTTGTATAACAATTATACCTTTTCCGGTTTTCCCGGACTTCTTATCTTCTAGATACTTCTTGCAGTTTCTCTTCCAGTGTCCTGTGCCCTTGCAGTAGAAGAACTCAGTTTCATTCTTGGCTCCACCCTTAGAGTTGCTTTGGGAGCCGGTTTTACCGGCGCCCTAGCCCTTCTTTGGCTTGCCTTTCTTCTTTTTGAAACTGGCGGTTTTATTCACAAGCAACACTTGCTTGCGATTTTTCCGCAGTCCTCCTTCTGCAGTTTTCAGCATGGCGAGCACCTCTTCCGGTTCCTTCTCCATCCCACTCATGTTGTAGTTTAATACAAAACCATCGTAAGACGGGGGGAGTGAAGAAAGCAACATGTCCATCGTATGGCCAGGTGGAAGTGGAAATTCCAGGGTTTTAAGCCTTTCAGCATAGCCAATCATTTTGACCACGTGTTTGCCAACTGAACTACCCTCAGCCATCTTGCAATCCATCAAAGCCTTCATGATATCAAATCGTTCAGACTTTGCGGTTTCCTTGTACAGAGCATCCAATTCTCGGATCATATCACGGGGTTTATGGAATTCAAAATGTTTTTTAAGCTCCGCACTCATGCAAGCTAGCATGAGGCACTGCACTAAGTTGTGATCATCATCCTTAGTGGCCCAGACATTTTGTAAATCTTCCGGGGCCTCTGCCGCCGGTTTAGCTGGAAGAGCATTTTCAAGCACATACAGTTTCTTAGTGCTCCTGAGGATAATCCTCAGGTTGCGGACCCAGTCCGCATAGTTGTTTCCAGTCGCAGTTAACTTCTCTTTCTCTAACATCGGGCCTAAGTTAAACACGGTGTTGCGAGCCATTTGATCTACAACGGAAAACACAAGTTTTCACTTAGACTTTGTTTATAATGAAAAAGCACTAGTAAATAAACAGTTTTATTCTAAAGTGTGCTCCTACTCAAATCAATATCTCTCAAAATTGATTATGAGTGATACAAGACCCGTATATCCATTCAACGCCATTGAACAAGATGAACACTGATGGTGCGAACTTCAATCGGTAGGCAAACTTGCCGATCACATCTCTATGTGACTCTTGTTCATCTTTCGATGGGCGTGTTCCGAGCTCAGGGAGATCCTTCCAGAACGTCAAGACAACCAAGTGATCTTGCTGTGAGGTCTCAACTCACCCGCCTCACACATCCCTAATCGTTCGTACCCAGGGAGTGTTGGAAATATGCCCTAGAGGCAATAATAAAGTGGTTATTATTATATTTCCTTGTTCATGATAATTGTCTATTGTTCATGCTATAATTGTGTTATCCAGAAATCGTAATACATGTGTGAATACATAGACCACAACATGTCCCTAGTGAGCCTCTAGTTGACTAGCTCGTTGATCAATAGATGGTTACGGTTTCCTGACCATGGACATTGGATGTCGTTGATAATGGGATCACATCATTAGGAGAATGATGTGATGGACAAGACCCAATCCTAAGCATAGCACTAGATCGTGTAGTTCGTCTGCTAAAGCTTTTCTAATGTCAAGTATCATTTCCTTAGACCATGAGATTGTGCAACTCCCGGATACCGTAGGAATGCTTTGGGTGTATCAAATGTCACAACGTAACTGGGTGACCATAAAGGTGCACTACAGGTATCTCCGAAAGTGTCTGTTGGGTTGGCACGAATCGAGACTAGGATTTGTCACTCCGTATGACGGAGAGGTATCTCTGGGCCCACTCGGTAATGCATCATCATAATGAGCTCAATGTGACTAAAGAGTTAGCCACGGGATCATGCGTTACGGAACGAGTAAAGAGACTTGCCGGTAACGAGATTGAACAAGGTATAGGGATACCGACGATCGAATCTCGGGCAAGTATCATACCGGTAGACAAAGGGAATTGTGTACGGGATTGATTGAATCCCCGACATTGTGGTTCATCTGATGAGATCATCGTGGAACATGCGGGAGCCAACATGGGTATCCAGATCCCGCTGTTGGTTATTGGCTGGAGAGATGTCTCGGTCATGTCTGCATAGTTCCTGAACCCGTAGGGTCTACACACTTAAGGTTCGGTGACGCTAGAGTTGTTATGGGAAATAGTATGTGGTTACCGAATGTTGTTCGGAGTCCCGGATGAGATCCCGGATGTCACGAGGAGTTCCGGAATGGTCCGGAGGTGAAGATTTATATATGGGAAGTCATCATACGGTCACCGGAAGTGTTCGGGGGTTTTCCGGTATTGTACCGAGACCACCGAAGGGGTTCCGGGGGTCCACCGGGAGGGTCCACCTGCCCCGGAAGGCCCTATGGGCTGTATGGGGGAGGGAACCAGCCCCTAAGTGGGATGGGCGCCATCCCCCCTAGGGCCCATGTGCCTAGGGTTGGGGGAAACCCTAAAGGGGGGCGTCCCCCTTGGCTTGGGGGGCAAGCCCCCTCCCCCTGGCCGCCGCCCCCCCTCTAGATCTGATCTAGAGGGGCCGGCCACCTTCTCCCTTGGCCCTATAAATAGAGGGGAGGAGGGAGGGCAGCAACACCTCATCCAAGGCGCAGCCCTCCCCCTCTCCAACACCCCCTCCTCCTCCGTTGAGCTTGGCGAAGCCCTGCCGGAGAACTGCCAACTCCACCACCACGCCGTCATGCTGCCGGAGTTGTCTTCCCCAACCTCTCCCTCCTCCTTGCTGGATCAAGGCACGGGAGACGTCACCGGGCTGCACATGTGTTGAATGCGGAGGCGCCGTTGTTCGGTGCTTAGATCGGAATCGACCGCGATCTGAATCGCTGCGTGTACGACTCCTCCAACCGCGTTCTTGCAACGCTTCCGCATCGCGATCTTCAAGGGTATGAAGATGCACTCCTCTCTCTCTCTCGTTTCTAGTCTCTCCATAGATTGATCTTGGTGATGCGTAGGAATTTTTTTTGATTTACTACTACGTTCCCCAACAGTGGCATCATGAGCTAGGTCTATGCGTAGTTTCTTGCACGAGTAGAACACAAGTTGTTGTGGGCGTCGATTTTGTCAATTTACTTGCCGTTACTAGTCTTATCTTGATTCGGCGGCATCGTGGGATGAAGCGGCCCGGACCGACCTTACACGTACGCTTACGTGAGACAGGTTCCACCGACTGACATGCACTAGTTGCATAAGGTGGCTAGCGGGTGTCTGTCTCTCCCACTTTAGTCGGATCGGATTCGATGAAAAGGGTCCTTATGAAGGGTAAATAGAAATTGGCATATCACGTTGTGGTTGTGGCGTAGGTAAGAAACGTTCTTGCTAGAAACCTATAGCAGCCACGTAAAAAAAATTTGCAACAACAATTAGAGGACGTCTAACTTGTTCTTGCAGCATATGCCGTGTGATGTGATATGGCCAAAAGGATGTGATGAATGATATATGTGATGTATGAGATTGATCATGTTCTTGTAATAGGAATCACGACTTGCATGTCGATGAGTATGACAACCGGCAGGAGCCATAGGAGTTGTCTTAATTTATTGTATGACCTACGTGTCAATGAAAACGCCATGTAATTACTTTACTTTATTGCTAACCGTTAGCCATAGTAGTAGAAGTAATAGTTGGCGAGACAACTTCATGAAGACACGATGATGGAGATCATGATGATGGAGATCATGGTGTCATGCTGGTGACGATCATGATCATGGTGCCCCGAAGATGGAGATCAAAAGGAGCAAAATGATATTGGCCATATCATGTCACTTTATGATTTGCATGTGATGTTTATCATGTTTACATCTTATTTGCTTAGAATGACGGTAGCATAAATAAGATGATCCCTCACTAAAATTTCAAGAAAGTGTTTCCCCTAACTGTGCACCATTGCGAAGGTTCGTTGTTTTGAAGCACCACGTGATGATCGGGTGTGATAGATTCTAACGTTCGAATACAACGGGTGTAAGCCAGATTTACACATGCAAAACACTTAGGTTGACTTGACGAGCCTAGCATGTACAAACATGGCCTCGGAACACGGAAGACCGAAAGGTCGAACATGAGTCGTATAGAAGATACGATCAACATAGAGATGTTCACCGTTGATGACTAGTCCGTCTCACGTGATGATCGGACACGGCCTAGTCGATTCGGATCATGTATCACTTAGATGACTAGAGGGATGTCTATCTGAGTGGGAGTTCATTGAATAATTTGATTAGATGAACTTAATTATCATGAACTTAGTCTAAAATCTTTGCAATATGTCTTGCAGATCAAATGGCCCACGCTAATGTTGCCCTCAACTTCAACGCATTCCTAGAGAAAACCAAACTGAAAGACGATGGTAGCAACTACACGGACTGGGTCCGTAACTTGAGGATCATCCTCATAGCTGCCAAGAAAGCATATGTCCTTGAAGCACCGCTAGGTGATGCACCTGTTTTCCCAGCAACTCAAGACGTTATGAACGCCTGGCAGTCGCGTAGTGATGATTACTCCCTGGTTCAGTGCGGCATGCTTTACAGCTTAGAACCGGGGCTCCAAAAGCGTTTTGAGCAACACGGAGCATATGAGATGTTCCAAGAGCTGAAAATGGTTTTCCAAGCTCATGCCCGGGTCGAGAGATATGAAGTCTCCGACAAGTTCTACAGTTGTAAGATGGAGGAGAATAGTTCTGTCAGCGAGCATATACTCAAAATGTCTGGGTTGCACAACCGCTTGTCTCAGCTGGGAGTTAATCTCCCGGATGACGCGGTCGTTGACAGAATCCTTCAGTCGCTTCCACCTAGCTACAAGAGCTTTGTGATGAACTTCAATATGCAGGGGATGGAAAAAACCATTCCTGAGGTGTATTCAATGCTGAAATCAGCGGAGGTGGAGATCAAAAAGGAACATCAAGTGTTGATGGTGAATAAAACCACTAAGTTCAAGAAAGGCAAGGGTAAAAAGAACTTCAAGAAGGACGGCAAGGGAGTTGCCGTGCCCGGTAAGCAAGCTGTCGGGAAGAAGCCAAAGAATGGACCCAAGCTTGAGACTGAATGCTTTTATTGCAAGGGAAACGGTCACTGGAAGCGGAACTGCCCCAAGTACTTAGCGGATAAGAAGGCCGGCAATACCAAAGGTATATGTGATATACATGTTATTGATGTGTACCTTACCAGCGCTCGTAGTAGCTCCTGGGTATTTGATACCGGTGCGGTTGCTCATATTTGTAACTCAAAACAGGAGCTGCGGAATAAGCGGAGACTGGCGAAGGATGAGGTGACGATGCGCGTCGGGAATGGTTCCAAGGTCGATGTGATCGCCGTCGGCACGCTACCTCTACATTTGCCTACGGGATTAGTTTTAAACCTCAATAATTGTTATTTAGTACCATCTTTGAGCATGAACATTGTATCAGGATCTCGTTTGATGCGAGATGGCTACTCATTTAAATCCGAGAATAATGGTTGTTCTATTTATATGAGAGATATGTTTTATGGTCATGCCCCGCTGGTCAATGGTTTATTTTTTATTGAATCTCGAACGTGATGTTACACATATTCATAGTGTGAATGCCAAAAGATGTAAGGTTGATAATGATAGTCCCACATACTTGTGGCACTGCCGCCTTGGTCACATTGGTGTCAAACGCATGAAGAAACTCCATGCAGATGGACTTTTGGAGTCTCTTGATTATGAATCATTTGACACGTGCGAACCATGCCTCATGGGCAAGATGACCAAGACTCCGTTCTCCGGAACAATGGAGCAAGCAACCAACTTATTGGAAATCATACATACTGATGTGTGCGGTCCAATGAGCGTTGAGGCTCACGGTGGTTATCGTTATGTTCTCACCCTCACTGATGACTTAAGTAGATATGGGTATGTCTACTTAATGAAACACAAGTCTGAGACCTTTGGAAAGTTCAAGGAATTTCAGAGTGAGGTTGAGAATCAACGTGACAGGAAAATAAAGTTCTTACGATCAGATCGTGGAGGGGAATATTTGAGTCACGAGTTTGGCACGCACTTAAGGAAATGTGGAATTGTTTCACAACTCACGCCGCCTGGAACACCTCAGCGTAATGGTGTGTCCGAACGTCGTCATCGCACTCTATTGGATATGGTGCGATCTATGATGTCTCTTACCGATCTACTGCTATCATTTTGGGGTTATGCTTTAGAGACTGCCGCATTCACTTTAAATAGGGCTCCGTCGAAATCCGTTGAGACGACACCGTATGAATTATGGTTTGGGAAGAAACCTAAGCGGTCGTTTCTGAAAGTTTGGGGATGCGATGCTTATGTCAAGAAACTTCAACCTGAAAAGCTCGAACCCAAATCGGAAAAATGCGTCTTCATAGGATACCCTAAGGAAACTATTGGGTATACCTTCTACCTTAGATCCGAAGGCAAGATCTTTGTTGCCAAGAATGGATCCTTTCTGGAGAAAGAGTTTCTCTCGAAAGAAGTAAGTGGGAGGAAAGTAGAACTTGATGAGGTACCCCCTCTTGAAACGGAGAGTAGCGCAGCTCAGGAAGATGTTTCTGTGGTGCCTGCACCGACAAGAGAGGAAGTTAATGATGATGATCATGAAACTTCGGATCAAGTTGCTACTGAACTACATAGGTCCACGAGGACACGTTCCGCACCAGAGTGGTACGGCAACCTAGTCCTGGAAGTCATGTTCTTAGACAACGGTGAACCTTCGAACTATGAAGAAGCAATGGCGGGCCCGGATTCCAACAAATGGCTTGAAGCCATGAAATCCGAGATAGGATCCATGTATGAAAACGAAGTATGGACTTTGACAGACTTGCCCGATGATCGGCAAGCCATAGAGAACAAATGGATCTTTAAGAAGAAGACAGACACGGATGGTAATGTGACCATCTATAAGGCTCGACTTGTCGCTAAGGGTTATCGACAAGTTCAAGGGGTTGACTACGATGAGACCTTCTCACCCGTAGCGAAGCTGAAGTCTGTCCGACTCATGTTAGCAATTGCCGCATTCTATAATTATGAGATATGGCAAATGGACGTCAAAACAGCATTCCTTAATGGTTTCCTTAAGGAAGAGTTGTATATGATGCAGCCGGAAGGTTTTGTCGATCCTAATAATGCTGACAAGGTATGCAAGCTCCAGCGCTCAATCTATGGGCTGGTGCAAGCATCTCGGAGTTGGAACATTTGCTTTGATGAGATGATCAAAGCGTTTGGGTTTACACAGACTTATGGAGAAGCCTGTGTTTACAAGAAAGTGAGTGGGAGCTCTGTAGCATTTCTCATATTATATGTGGATGACATACTATTAATGGGAAATGATATAGAATTCTTGGAAAGCATAAAGGCCTACTTGAATAAGTGTTTTTCAATGAAGGACCTTGGAGAAGCTGCTTACATATTAGGCATCAAGATCTATAGAGATAGATCGAGACGCCTCATTGGTCTTTCGCAAAGCACATACCTTGACAAGATATTGAAGAAGTTCAATATGGATCAGTCCAAGAAGGGGTTCTTGCCTGTATTACAAGGTGTGAGATTGAGCACGGCTCAATGCCCGACCTCGGCAGAAGATAGAGAAAAGATGAGTGTCATCCCCTATGCCTCAGCCATAGGGTCTATTATGTATGCCATGCTGTGTACCAGACCTGATGTGAACCTCGCCGTAAGTTTGGTAGGAAGGTACCAAAGTAATCCCGGCATGGAACACTGGACAGCGGTCAAGAACATCCTGAAGTACCTGAAAAGGACTAAGGATATGTTTCTCGTTTATGGAGGTGACGAAGAGCTCGTCGTAAAGGGTTACGTCAATGCTAGCTTCGACACAGATCTGGATGACTCCAAGTCACAAACCGGATACGTGTATATTTTGAATGGTGGGGCAGTCAGCTGGTGTAGTTGCAAGCAAAGTGTCGTGGCGGGATCTACATGTGAAGCAGAGTACATAGCAGCCTCGGAGGCAGCACAGGAAGCAGTCTGGATGAAGGAGTTCATCACCGACCTAGGAGTTATTCCCAATGCGTCGGGCCCAATGACTCTCTTCTGTGACAACACTGGAGCTATTGCCCTTGCCAGGGAGCCCAGGTTTCACAAGAAGACCAGGCATATCAAGCGTCGCTTCAACTCCATTCGTGAACATGTTCAAGATGGAGACATAGATATTTGTAAAGTGCATACGGATCTGAATGTCGCAGATCCGTTGACTAAACCTCTTCCACGAGCAAAACATGATCAACACCAGAACTCTATGGGTGTTCGATTCATCACAATGTAACTAGATTATTGACTCTAGTGCAAGTGGGAGACTGTTGGAAATATGCCCTAGAGGCAATAATAAAGTGGTTATTATTATATTTCCTTGTTCATGATAATTGTCTATTGTTCATGCTATAATTGTGTTATCCGGAAATCGTAATACATGTGTGAATACATAGACCACAACATGTCCCTAGTGAGCCTCTAGTTGACTAGCTCGTTGATCAATAGATGGTTACGGTTTCCTGACCATGGACATTGGATGTCGTTGATAACGGGATCACATCATTAGGAGAATGATGTGATGGACAAGACCCAATCCTAAGCATATCACTAGATCGTGTAGTTCGTCTGCTAAAGCTTTTCTAATGTCAAGTATCATTTCCTGAGACCATGAGATTGTGCAACTCCCGGATACCGTAGGAATGCTTTTGGTGTATCAAACGTCACAACGTAACTGGGTGACCATAAAGGTGCACTACAGGTATCTCCGAAAGTGTCTGTTGGGTTGGCACGAATCGAGACTGGGATTTGTCACTCCGTATGACGGAGAGGTATCTCTGGGCCCACTCGGTAATGCATCATCATAATGAGCTCAATGTGACTAAAGAGTTAGCCACGGGATCATGTGTTACGGAACGAGTAAAGAGACTTGCCGGTAACAAGATTGAACAAGGTATAGGGATACCGACGATCGAATCTCGGGCAAGTATCATACCGGTAGACAAAGGGAATTGTGTACGGGATTGATTGAATCCCCGACATTGTGGTTCATCCGATGAGATCATCGTGGAACATGCGGGAGCCAACATGGGTATCCAGATCCCGCTGTTGGTTATTGGCCGGAGAAATGTCTCGGTCATGTCTGCATAGTTCCCGAACCCGTAGGGTCTACACACTTAAGGTTCGGTGACGCTAGAGTTGTTATGGGAAATAGTATGTGGTTACCGAATGTTGTTCGGAGTCCCGGATGAGATCCCGGACGTCACGAGGAGTTCCGGAATGGTCCGGAGGTGAAGATTTATATATGGGAAGTCATCATACGGTCACCGGAAGTGTTCGGGGGTTTTCCGGTATTGTACCGGGACCATCGAAGGGGTTCCGGGGGTCCACCGGGAGGGTCCACCTGCCCCGGAGGGCCCTATGGGCTGTATGGGGGAGGGAACCAGCCCCTAAGTGGGCTGGGCGCCATCCCCCCTAGGGCCCATGCGCCTAGGGTTGGGGGAAACCCTAAAGGGGGGCGCCCCCCTTGGCTTGGGGGGCAAGCCCCCTCCCCCTGGCCGCCGCCCCCCCTCTAGATCTAATCTAGAGGGGCCGGCCCCCTTCTCCCTTGGCCCTATAAATAGAGGGGAGGAGGGAGGGCAGCAGCACCTCATCCAAGGCGCAGCCCTCCCCCTCTCCAACACCCCCTCCTCCTCCGTTGAGCTTGGCGAAGCCCTGCCGGAGAACTGCCAACTCCACCACCACGCCGTCGTGCTGCCGGAGTTGTCTTCCCCAACCTCTCCCTCCTCCTTGCTGGATCAAGGCGCAGGAGACATCACCGGGCTGCACGTGTGTTGAACGCGGAGGCGCCGTTGTTCGATGCTTAAATCGGAATCGACCGCGATCTGAATCGCTGCGTGTACGACTCCTCCAACCGCGTTCTTGCGACGCTTCCGCATCGCGATCTTCAAGGGTATGAAGATGCACTCCTCTCTCTCTCGTTGCTAGTCTCTCCATAGATTGATCTTGGTGATGCGTAGGAAATTTTTTTGATTTACTACTACGTTCCCCAACAGGGAGATCCTGTGATACCTCGAAAAGTTAGGTGCCGTGATGGTGCTACACTTGGGAGAACACTAACTACTTGATATTTTAAGTGAGAGATCACCCTAATAAAAAGCGACTACCGTGCAATCAAGAAGGGTGCATCAAGAGGGATAAACATCTCAGGCAATTCATAATAGCATGATATGGTATAGCCTCTTCTGACGGAGAAGTCTTTCATTTCTTCGTCTTCGGCATTCGCGTCGGTGTTCACCTTCACGAAGATTGCCACCACCTTCTCGATGCACCAGATAATATTGCTATCTCCATAGCAAGATAAAATAAATGCATTACTTAAGGTTGACACGCAGGTCATTAAAGTGCAATCATATGGCTCCAGCCATCATGCCAAATCATGACACGCAGGTCATGTTAATTACATCATATAGTCATCTCATACATAATCAAATTGAATATGAGCAATGCTATACCACATCACATGCAAACCATCCTGCAAAACCAAGTTAGACGCCTCTAATCGGTTTATGCAAAATTTTATTTTACGTGGCTTCTAAGGTTTTGACTCAAACCGCAGCTACCAACGTTTTATCATCAAGTATGATTATTCAAGTTGCTAGATTAACATCTCGGGGTGTATGAAACACGAGATAATTAAATCTCGAGCCCCATACTAAACTTCGTCATATGCATGACCCCCGTGCAGATCATATCTGCAATGCCCTTTCATCTGCGAATTTCATCTTTCTTTTGACTATGGCAGAACCCAAAGAACTGATAGCACTTCCATGATCAATCAGGATCACGGATTGCCAGAACTTTGTCAAATTCCACCATGTTGTCTCGAGATTGAGCAAATGCAAATTCTAGGGAAGCAACAAGAACGTCGGGTAACAGATTTCATCTGTCACCCGCATAAATAATTTTCAGCAATATATCTCATCTACTCCAAAATTATTTTATGCAATACCCATACATCTCCATGTATTCTAGATCGTAACCTGCATCTATGCATAGCCTGGCTCTTGATGCCACTGTAGGGAACGCGACAGAAAATGAAAATTTTCGGTATAGCGAGCACGCCCAGGACCACTATGGAGACTGCATACAAGGTTTGATCTGATCCGTACCGACTCGAAGCGCAGCGGAAGAAGAGTCGGTGGAGATCGTTGGTGCAGATCCCCGCAGCTAGGATTTACAACCTCCCAACCGCGAGGATGTACTCCCTCGTCGGACAGCCCTTCGGGAGGCGGTCGGACAGTCCCCCGGACGATGTCGCGGACAGCCCTCCGAGAGGACCCTCGAAACTCGAACGTAGACTCGGACAGCCCTTCGGGAGGACACTCGAACAGCCCCTTGGGCAAAAGACCGAAACTACGACCTCTCTACGGGGTTGCACACATACGATGTCAGCTATCCGGCAGGGCTTCGCCGTCCAGAACTAGTTCCTGCCGGAACCCAGACAGCCTTTCGGCTCTACGAAACTCTTTTCGTGGGAGGGAGAGAAGAAGCCAGATAATGCATGGCACGTGTATGAGAGCAAGGGATGAGTGTGGAGGGCTGCCCCTCCACCTCTATTTATAGGAAATCCCAAGGGGTAGGGTAGTTTAACACAAAAACCCAAAATGCACATGAATGAAGTCCTTCCTCAAGGGCACAAGTGTGAAACCAAGGGACAAGTGGGGGCTCCATGGAGGAGCCCCCATGTGGCCGGCCACACCTTGTAGGGCCCCTTCAAAAGGGGCCTTATCCTTCCATGTCATCCCCCAAAAATATCTTGGGACAAAACCCAAAAATAATGGCTTTCCAAAAAGTAACCATAAAGCTGATTTTCACTATTCATGACAACATTTTTCAGCGTCCATTCGAACTGAAAATATTTATGTGGGCTTAGAACATTTCTAGTACCCACTAAAATAATTTTCAACGCATTCTGGAAAAATTCCAGATTAGTGATTTTCATCTGCGAAAAGCATCTGAAGTGGTTCCGGCAGCTCCGGAACATTTCCGGTTTTTCTTCCAGAAAATTCCCAGAAGTTTCCAGAATGATTCTGGCACCCTCCAAGAATTATCGGGCATGTGCCGAAACCAATTTGACTTTATGGTATCCTCTGAAACAACTTTTCAGTTTCACCGGAACTCATCCGGTGACCTCTCTCTGTGGAACTTTTCCGCTGTCCGAAACTTTTCCAGTGTCCGAAACTTTTTCGGTGATTTTCTCTCAGACTCCCTGTCTAGTATTCAGCAGATAGATGACCCTTAAGCGTGTGACCCTATAGGTTCGGTGAAGTATAGACATGACCCGGAACCCCTTCTGATCAATGATCAACATCGGAGCCGTGGACACCCATATTGACCCCTATACCCACACGAATGAATATTCGAGTGATCCTCCAGTTGCCGTGTGCTATTCCTGTCGCTTTGCGATATGTCACAAACACCCGAGGTGAGATTTATTGCATTCCTATGGATCAACAATTTGTCCATCATGCAAGTTACCTCATTACCGGTTTTGTTCTCTTTTCTCGTTTCCGTGTTCCGGCATCCTAGTGATCAAATCACAAGGTGTCTGGCCAGACGATGATGGATACCGTAACACCGAGAGGGCCCGAGTATATCTCTCCATCACCGGAGGAGCAAATCCCAATCTTGAGCTATCTCGTTACTTACCACACTTTTCCGTGAACCCGTAAGCCGCCATAATAGCCACCCAGTTACGGATGACGTTTAACAAACCCCAAAGTTCACGAAGCAAGTATGAAGGAACTCGATACTCTCATGGTCTAAGGAATTATGCAAACATTAACTTCTCTGTGTTATAAACCATTAACTTGTGATGAATGCATCTCATAGCATAACATCAATTTGGGTCGATTGAACACAAGTGTTCTACCAACAATTTGTGCCCTCAAAATTTGCCAGCATAGACATGCCCATGATCAGGAAAACAAGATCATCATGCAATACTCGAGCCAGTCATAGAGGCTTGGCCAGGAATACATTTTTCCGTTTATTATCCCACACGTGCACATGAGTTTCCCTCCAAGCCTCGTTTTATTGTAGACTCGAGAATCATTGCAGTTATAGCATGGAACATAAACTTTCATTACAAACCAGGAGATACAAAATAACTGATATTACTGCCTCTAGGGCATATCTCCTACACGAAAAGCACGAGGCCAGGGTCGGTGAGGTCCAACAAGAGCTCCAGGACGCTGTAAAGAAATGTGAGTCCTTGGAGCGCAAGATTTCGGATCAAGAGTCCGAGCTTGCTAAGGCCCACCAAAGCACACAAGAGGCCCGGGTTGAAGTCCAGGGCGCCCTCCAGGAAATCCAAGAGGCCAGGAAAATCACGGCGGGTAAGGCCTTTATAATGCAAAGCAAATTTGTGAAGAAAAGGTACCTCTTACTGACCCAGATTTGGAGTTCTCCAGGAGCGTTTGCGGATCTGCCGCGCAGCATTGCTGATGCTGTGGATTTCTTCCGAGCTGAAGAGGGGAGCTCAACGGAGAAGCTATTCTGGTCGCAATACCTTGTGCCTGAAACAGCTGACCGAACTACATAGGGCGGCCGAATTGGCCATGAAGGATTTGATAATCCGTCTATGGCCTGCCGAAGCCATACCCAACAGCTACTTCGGGCTCGTGAAGCGACTGGTTGCTGCCTGCCCTCGGCTTGATGCCATCAAGCGGTCGGTCTGTATTGAAGGTGCGCGGATGGCCTTCGCCCGTGTTAAGATACAGTGGGCGAAGATGAACGCCGTCAAGCTCGCGACCGAGGGACCGCCCGCAGGCAAGGAGCACCGCAAGCCCGAGCGATATTTTGACGATGTCCTGGAGGGATCCCGCATTGTAGCGGAGCAGTGTGCAAAAGACATTATCTTTGGATGAATATATCCATGTTATCCTGTCCTGTATAATGGAACAAAACTGATATGTAATATAATATTAGTTGTTTATATCAAGATTTTTCCTCCTGTGCGGCCGTTTTATTAAATCTGAGAGTTGGCCAGTCGTCGGCTTCAGCCCCCACGTAGGTAGTACGGGGGTGTTCGGGATAAAATCTAAACACTCTTGATCCAAAGTTTGGTCCTTGAAGGAGGTGTTTAGCGCAACGAACCAGGCAATCAGACTATGTGGCTTTATCACCCTCACTTAGCCATAGGAGTTTTATAATAGAAATTTAGGCGCAGCCCCTAGTGAACTAGGGTGCTGTAAACACCTGATCGGGTAGAGACCGATTCATCGCATAATGCGGAAAAAATCGCAAAAGATTTGTAACCTCCGAAGAGCTGACCGGCTCACGCCGCATCATGACAGTCAGTTTTCGGCTTTCTCTACTGAGGTGCTCATCTGGATAAACCAGGGCACAATCACAGTAGTTCTCCCTTTACTACCCTAGCCGATATAGCGGAACGTAAGGTAGTAAACACAGGAGCCGGGCAACCCAACTATTGACCAAAGACACAATTCGGAGCCAATGCATATAATGCTAAATTTGGGGTGCCAAACTATACTGTAAAAAGTGTTCGGACTTTGTTGCCGTAATATGGGGCGCAATAAAGCCCCTGGCGAATTTAAGCCGTACCAAAGTGTGCGGGTGCAATTGATAAGATTATCAAGAAAAAATTAAGTAGTAAGCTAGTGCAGCAGAAGTTGGGCCGCGAACTATTTCCATTATAATTTTATTGATACGTCAAAGCGTATAAGTAGTGCGATAAGCAACAGGGCTATTTAACATGCCATGACCAAGGGAAAGCTGCGTGCGGGTCCTGAGAACAGGTAGAGTGATCGTCAAAAAGACCTAGCGATTCCCGTATACCTCAATGCTTCTTGCTGTCTTGGTGTATCTATCCTTAGAAAGGACCGATGATCAGGCCGTCTTGAGGGGCCTGTGGAAAAGAAACCTGAAAAGGATGAAAAAGAAAAAGTGAAAGTATGTGTGTTCAGGGGAGGTCGAGCCGTAATATGGACCACCATCTAGTTATGCCTCCGTCTATGCCCATGGTATTTTAAGTGCGTAGTTATGTACGCGTTGTACGTATGCCGCCATTTGGCCGGGACTGAGATGGAGGCCGGATTGCTAGTCTAGCTCCTGACGAGCCGGACTGTTATGCTGCGGAGTAGTCCGGATCCGCTTGACAGTGTCCGGGAGCTTGGCCGCTGAATTAAGATTCTGCTTGGCAAGGCCGCTCTGTACTTCCGCTGCCAAGGCCGCGGTGTGCTCCTCGGTACGGAGGGAGCGCTCCGTGTTTCCGTTAACTGTTATGACGCCGCGTGGTCTCGGCATCTTGAGCTTGAGATAAGCATAGTGTGGCACCGCATTGAATCGAGCAAATGCGGTTCGTCCGAGCAGTGCGTGATAGCCACTGTGGAAGGGGACGATATCGAAGATCAACTCTTCGCTTCTGAAGTTGTCCGGGGATCTGAAGACAACCTCCAGTGTGATTGAGCCCGTACAGCGGGCCTCTACACCTGGTATGACTCCTTTAAAGGTAGTTTTTGTGGGTTTGATCCTTGAGGGATCGATGCCCATTTTGCGCGTTGTATCCTGATAGAGCAGGTTCACGCTGCTGCCGCCATCCATGAGGACGCGTGTGAGATGGAAACCATCAACAATTGGATCAAGGACCAGTGCGGCTGAACCGCCATGACGGATACTGGTCGGATGGTCCCTACGATCGAAGGTGATCGGGCAGGACGACCATGGATTGAACTTTGGGGCGACCGGCTCTATCGCGTAGATGTCCCTGAGCGCTCGTTTGCGCTCCCTTTTGGGGATATGAGTGGCGTATATCATGTTCACCATTTTAACCTGGGGAGGGAACTTCTTCTGTCCTCCTGTGTTCGGCGGACGGGACTCCTCGTCATCGTCCTTGCTTTGCGACCCCTTCTACTTGTTTTCGGCATTTAACTTGCCGGCCTGCTTAATAACCCAACAGTCTCTGTTGGTACGATTGGCTGGTTTATCAGGGGTGCCGTGGATCTGACATGGACGATCGAGTATGCGGTCCAAGCTGGATGAGCCCGGATTGTTTCTTTTGTATGGCTTCTTCCATTGGCCGGACTTGGAGCCGCGGAAACCGGTGTTGACCGCCGTGTCATCGGCAGTGCCACCATTGCTTCGGCGCTTGTGCCTGTTGTGTTGGGGCTTGTCATTGCTATTCTTGGCTTCAGAGGTACCGGCATCGCTTGCAGTGTTATTGCTTTGGGCTAGCCAACTATCCTCGCCCGCACAAAAGCGGGTCATGAGTGCCGTGAGGGCTGCCATGGACTTCGGCTTTTCTTGGCCGAGGTGACGAGCGAGCCATTCGTCGCGGATGCTATGCTTAAAGGCCGCTAGGGCTTCGGCATCCGGGCAGTCGACGATCTGGTTCTTTTTGGTTAGGAACCTAGTCCAGAATTTCCTGGCCGACTCTCCAGGCTGTTGAACTATGTGACTTAAGTCATCGGCATCCGGAGGTCGTACATATGTGCCTTGGAAGTTGTCACGGAAGGCGTCTTCCAAGTCCTCCCAACTGCCAATAGAGTTTTCAGGCAGACTGTTTAACCAGTGCCGAGCTGGCCCCTTGAGTTTTAGTGGGAGGTATTTGATGGCGTGAAGGTCATCGCCGCGGGCCATATGAATATGGAGAAGAAAATCCTCAATCCACACTGCGGGATCCGTTGTTCCATCGTATGATTCGATATTTACGGGTTTAAACCCTTCTGGGAATTTGTGCTCCATTACTTCATTCGTGAAGCAGAGGGGATGTGCGGCGCCTCTATATCGGGCCAAGTCGCGATGTAGTGCGGATGTAGTCCGTCTGCGGTTTTTGGCCCGGACATGGTTATGCTCGTTATGTCTGGCTTGATAGCCATCGTCGCGCGCCAGGGCATGCCCCCGTGATCCGTAGATCGATCTGGACTGGCCTACTCTGTTCTCTAGGTCTTGCCGCAGGTCATATGTGTATTCCCGAGCTGTAGTATCTTTGAGTTTACGGCCAGGTGGTATGGGCAGGTGTTCGGTTTGGTTTGCTGCTTTGTCCCGGCCACGTGGTGGTCGGTCAGCCGCATTACGTGTTGATGGCATGGGCTCAAGTGCCTCGTCGTCGAATTGGGGTAGCAGTTTACGCTTCGGGTAACTTTTAATGGGGCGCTCGAGTCCGTATTCCTCAGCTGCCAGGACATCAATCCATCTGTCATTGAGTAGATCTTGATCAGCTTGAAGCTGCTGTTGTTTCTTTTTCAGGCTCCTCGCAGTGGCTATTAGCCGGCGCTTAAAGCGCTCCTGCTCGACGGGTTCCTCAGGCACGATAAAGTCTTCGTCGCTGAGGCTCACCTCGTCTTTAGAGAGTGGAAGATAGTTGCTGTCCTCCGAGTCTTCGTTTATGGCCTGTTTGTCAGGGCTGACTTGCCCATCTTCCCTATCGTCCTGTTCGGAAGTCGGCTCGACGGGATCTTCTTTGTCTTCGGCATCGTCCGGAGTATTATTTTCTCTCATGCCGGTATTGCTGTCTTTTCCACGGCGTGATTTAGAGCGGTGCCGCTGACGTCGGCGCTTTGGCTATGTCTCAGGAGTTTTATCCTCGACTGGATCTTTCTTGTTATCACCGTTATTCTCTTTGGGAGTATCCACCATGTACACATCATACGAGGAGGTGGCTGTCCAGCGCCCAGTAAACAGCGGGTTTTGGGCCTGCTCCTCTCCGGCATCGTCGTCCATACCGTCGATGTCTTCGGAGTCGTAATCGAGCATGTCGGTTAAGTCTTCGACAGTGGCAATGAAGTGGGCGGTGGGTGGGAAGCGAAATTCTCCGTCATCAGCCTCCAGTTCAAACCGGATATAATTCGGCTGTGAGTCCCCCGCTAAGGAGAGGGTTTTTAGTGAGTTTAGCACATCACCCAAAGGTGAGTGTCGGAAGATGTCCGCGGAGCTGAACTCGACGATCGGCGCCCGATCGAGCTCGATGGGCGCGGACACACGCGGTTCAGAACCTGTGGCCGGAGATGAATCCGAGGTTCCGGTGACACAGATCCCATTCGAAGTTGGGTCTGTGTGCGACTCCAACGCCGCTGAGTCTGCGGCTTCCATGGCGGGGTTGAGCTTCCCGTCCTCAGATGGTGCAATCTGCTCTGGATCTAGGGCCAGAGCAGTTACAGGCGCTATCTCCCGGGTATGGTTCGATGACAGATTTAGGTCATGTTCATCGCGGTGGCAGGGAGCGGCTGCCATGGGCTCGAATCCGTCAAAGATCAATTCTCCGGGGATATCAGCAACGTAGTTCAAGCTTCCAAACCTCACCTGATGGCCAGGGGCGTAGCTGTCGATCTGCTCCAGATGGCCAAGCAAGTAGGCCTGCAGCATGCAGCCGCCGAATACGAAGATCTGGCCGGGGAGAAAGACCTCCCTCAAGGCAGCATCGTTGTGGATGATTGATGGAGCCATCGAGTCTTCTAGCGACGACACAGCGGAACTCTCAATGAAAGCACCAATGTCGGTGTCAAAACCGGCGGATCTCGGGTAGGGGGTCCCGAACTGTGCGTCTAAGGTCGATGGTAACAGGAGACGGGGGACATGATGTTTACCCAGGTTCGGGCCCTCTCTATGGAGGTAATACCGTACGTCCTACTTGATTGATCTTGATGAATATGAGTATTACAAGAGTTGATCTACCACGAGATCGTAATGGCTAAAACCCTAGAATCTAGCCTGTCTGATTATGATTGCCTCTATGGACTAAACCCTCCGGTTTATATAGACACCGGAGGAGGCTAGGGTTGTACAAAGTCGGTTACAGAGAAAGGAATCTTCATATCCGAACGCCAAGCTTGCCATCTACGCCAAGGAGAGTCTCATCCGGACACGGGAGAGAGTCTTCTGTCTTGTATCTTCATGGCCCATTAGTCCGGCCCACCTTACGTAGCCTTGACGCCCTAGGACCCCTTAATCCAGGACTCCCTCAGTAGGTGCCACAGAAACATCTTTCTGCGCTGCGCTACTCTCTCGTTGAAGTAAAGGTCCAACGACCTCATCAAGTTCTATCTTCCTCCCACTCAATTCTTTCGAGAGAAACTCTTTCTCGAGAAAGGACCCGTTCTTAGCGACAAACACTTTGCCTTCGGATCTGAGATAGAAGGTATACCCAACCGTCTCTTTTGGGTATCCTATGAAGACGCATTTGTCCGCTTTGGGTTCGAGCTTTTCCGGCTGAAGCCTTTTGACATAAGCATCGCAGCCCCAAACCTTAAGAAACGACAACTTAGGTTTCTTGCGAAACCACAGTTCATACGGTGTCGTCTCCACGGACTTAGATGGTGCCCTATTTAAAGTGAATGCAGTTGTCTCTAACACATAACCCCAAAACAATAGTGGCAGATCGGCAAGAGACATCATAGAACGCACCATATCCAATAAGGTACGATTACGACATTCGGACACACCATTACGCTGTGGTGTTCCAGGTGGCGTCAACTGTGAAACAATTTCACATTATCTTAAGTGATTGCCAAACTCATAACTTAGATATTCTCCCCCTCGATTGGATCATAAGAATTTAATCTTCTTGTTACGATGATTCTCAACTTCACTCTGAAATTTCTTGAACTTTTCAAACGTTTCAGACTTATGCTTCATTAAGTAAATATACCCATATCTACTCAAGTCATCAGTGAAGGTGAGAAAGTAACGATATCCACTGCGCGCGTCAACGCTCATCGGACCGCACACATCAGTATGTATGATTTCCAACACGTCACTTGCCCATTCCATTATTCTGGAAAACGGGGTTTTGGTCATCTTGCCCATGAGGCATGGTTCACATGTGTCAAGTGATTCAAAATCAAGTGACTCCAAAAGCCCATCAACATGGAGTTTCTTCATGCGCTTAACACCAATATGACCTAAGCGGCAGTGCCACAAGAAAGTGGTACTATCATCATCAATTCTACATCTTTTGGCATCAATGTATGAACATGTGTATCATCACTATCGAGATTCAATAAGAATAAACCCCTCACAATGGGTGCATGACCATAAAAGATATTACCCATATAAATAGAACAACCATTATTCTCTGATTTAAATGAGTAACCGTCTCGCATTAAACAAGATCCAGATGTAATGTTCATGCTCAACGCAGGCACTAAATAACAATTATTCAGGTTCATCACTAATCCTGATGGTAATCGAAGAGCGAGCGTGCCGACGGCGATCACATCAACCTTGGAACCATTTCCCACGCGCATCGTCACTTCGTCTTTCGCCAGCCTCCGTCTATTCCATAGTTCCTGCTTTGAGTTGCAAATGTGAGCAACCAAACAGGTATCAAATACCCAGGCACTACAACGAGAGTTGGTAAGGTACACATCAATAACATGTATATCATATATACCTTTGTTGACGTTGGCCCCCTTCTTGTCGGCCAGATACTTGGTGCAGTTCCGCTTCCAGTGGCCAGTTTCCTTGCAACAGAAGCACTCAGTCTCTGGCTTGGGTCCAGCCTTGGGTTTCTTCACAGGAGGAGCAACTGCCTTGCCACCTTTCTTGAAGTTTCCCTTCTTGCCCTTGCCTTTCTTGAAACTAGTGGTTTTATTCACCATCAACACTTGATGCTCATTCTGGATGTCTGACTCAGTGACTTTCAGCATCACAAACAGCTCGGAGACTGACTTGTTCATCCCTTGCATGTTATAGTTCAACACAAAGCTCTTGTAGCTAGGTGGTAGTGATTGAAGAACTCTGTCAGTGACAGCCTCTGGCGGGAGCTCAACTCCCAACTCAGCCAGATGGTTGTAGTTAGGCCTGGGCATTTGGTTCCCCCGAACCAATCGGTTCGGTGCTTCGGGTTTTAAAGAATTTTGGTTTCTAAATTTGGCTAACCGATCGGTGTCCAATAAAAATGCTAACTGAAAGATCGGTGCACTGATGCTTCAGTTCGGGTCTTGGTTAAGACTGAACAACTGACAAAAATGAAACTGAGTAGGCAACAAAGATCCAGAAATTATGAGAACGGCAGAGATCAATTGTGGCAAAGACGTTAATTACGAGTTGTAGTCCATTAGCCACGTCCACCACCTCATCCCTCGCTGCTCTCCACCCCTCCACAGCTGCACTCGTAAATGAGATCGTCAGATCCGTGCGCCTCCCAGCTCTCCTCTCTCTTTGCCATCAGTACCAAGATTTGCAACTTGGATTTGGGCTCGGCAGGTGGAAGAGATGGTCGCCGCCTCGCCGGGTATCTTCTGTCTACAGGAACAGCAGCACCACCATCCTCACTCGGGGATGGATAGGGGCAGAGAAGCAGGGCTGAGAGGTGGAAGTGGAGCGCCGCTGCCGCCGCTGGCCGCGGGGATGGATAGAAGTCAAAGGCAGGGGGCGGCGGTCGAGAGACTAGCGAGCGGCGGCTAGGGTGCGGTTGTGCGTCCAGGATTGGGAAAACGATTTCACCGCTTTATCCAGGTTGAGTAGTTGGGCTATGGGCCGTGGGCTACATAGATTTCTCGAGAGTTGACCATTGGTTCGGTACTTCGGTGTGTTTGGTTACTCGATGCATACACCCGAATTGATCACACAAAGTTCAGTTTTTCAGAGTGGCTGACCGAATTTATGACCGAAGGATTCGGTTTCGGTGCGTTTGAGTTCGGTCCCGGTTAGTTTGGGTCAATACTTCTGTCATCGGTTTATATGCCCACCCCTAGTTGTAGTACCCAGACATTCTAAGTATGTGCTCACTGACAGACCCGTTCTCCTCCATCTTGCAGGCATAGAACTTATCAGAGGTCTCATACCTCTCGATCCGGGCATTCTTCTCAAAGATAAACTTCAACTCCTGGAACATCTCATATGCTCCATGACGTTCAAAACGCCTTTGAAGTCCCGGCTCTAAGCCATACAGCATGGTGCACTGAACTATTGAGTAGTCATCAACACGCGACTGCCAGGCGTTCACAACGTCCACAGTCGCTGGAGGGGGTGGCGCACCAAGCGGTGCATCAAGGACATAAGACTTTTGGGCAGCCGTGAGGATAATCCTCAGATTACGGGCCCAGTCCACAAAGTTACTTCCATCATCTTTCATCTTAGCTTTCTCTAGGAACACATTGAAATTCAGGGGAACTACTGCTCGAGCCATTGATCTACAACATAAGTTTGCAAAGATAACTTAGACTATTGTTCATGATAATGAGTTCAATTAATCATATTACTTAAGAACTCCCACTCAAATAGACATCCCTCCGGTTGTCCGAGGTAGCATGATCCAAATTCACCAACCCAAGTCCGATCATCACATGAGATGAGGTGGTTTCAATGGTGAACATCTCCATGTTGATCATATCTACTATATGACTCATGTTCGACCTTTAGGTCTCTTGTGTTCCGAGGCCATGTCTGTACATGCTAGGCTCGTCAAGTTTAACCCAAGTGTTCCGCATGTGCAAAACTGGCTTGCACCCGTTGTATACGAACGTAGAGTCTATCACACCCGATCATCACGTGGTGCTTCGAAATGAAAACTTTTCGCAACGGTGCACACTTGGGGAGAACACAATTTTATCTTGAAATTTAAGAGAGGGATCACCTTATAATGCTACCGTCGTCCTAAGCAAAATAAGATGCATAAAAAGATTAACATCACATGCAAATCATAAGTGACATGATATGGCCATCAACTTGTGCTTTTGATCTCCATCTCCAAAGCACCGACATGATCTCCATCGTCACCAGCATGACACCATGATCTCCATCATCGTGTCGCCATCAGGGTTGTCATGCCAACCATGCTTCTACTACTATTGCTACCACTTAGTGATAAAGTAAAGCATTACATAGCGTTTAATGATTGACACGCAGGTCATGCAATAACTAAAGACAACCCTATGGCTCCTGCCGGTTGCCGTATGCATCGACATGCAAGTCGATATAAACTATTACAAACATGATCATCTCATACATCAAATATATTTCATCATGTCTTTGGCCATATCATATCACAACATACCCTGCAAAAACAAGTTAGACGTCCTCTAATTGTTGTTGCATGTTTTACGTGGCTGCTATGGGTATCTAGCAAGAACGATTCTTACCTACGCAAAGCCACAACGGTGATATGCAAGTTGCTATTTAACCTTCTACAAGGACTGCCTTTGTCGAATCCGATTCAACTAAGGTGGGAGAGACAGACACCCGCCAGCCATCTTTATGCAACAAAGTCACATGTCTGTCGATGGAACCGGTCTCATGTACGTGGACATGTAAAGTTGGTCCGGGCCGCTTCATCCCACAATACCGCCGAATCAAGAAAAGACCAAGGAAGGAAGCAATCTGAATATCAATGCCCACAAACTCCTTTGTGTTCTACTCGTGATGTCATCTACGCATAGACCTAGCTCATGATGCCACTGATGAGGAACGTTGCATGGGAAACAAAAAATTTCCTACGCTCACCAAGATCAATATAGGAGATGAACATCTATGAGAGGATAGACTGCATCTACATAACCTTGTAGATTGCTAAGCGGAAGCGTTAAGAATCACAGTTGATGTAGTCGAACGTCTTCGCGATCCAATCACGATCCGTCCCGCGAACTCCCGATCCAAGTGCCGAACGGATGGCACCTCCACGTTCAACACACGTACGGCTTGATGACACCTTCACATCCTCGATCCAGCGAGCGATGGTGAAGTAGTAGCTCGAGTACTCCGGCAGCACGATGGCGTGGTGGCGGTGGTGGTCGCGGAATCTCAGTAGAGCTTCGCTAAGTGCTACGGAGAGGAAGAAGGCTACGAGGGAGAGGAGGGGCAGCGCTGTGCCGTATGAGGGTGCGGCTGCCCTCTCTCTACCTCTCTATATATAGGGGGAAGGGGGGAGGAGGGGGCACTCTAGGGTTTCCCTAGGGGGGCCGGCGGCCACAAGGGGGAAACCCTAGATGGGTTTTGTCACCCCCCCACCCCTTAGGAGCCTTGGCCCCCAGGGCAAAGGGGGCGGCTGCCCTAGGGAGGGCACCCCACCTCTCCTGGTTATGTGAGAAGGGGTGAGAGGGGCGCACAGCCCCTTAGTGGGCTGGTGTGCCCCCTCCCCTTGGCCCATGAGGCCCCCCAACAATTGCCGGGGCCCCTCGAAACCCTTTCGGTCATGCTGGTCATCACCCGGTACCCCCGGAACAATTCCGAACTCCACTACCCTTCATCCAATATATCAATCTTCACCTCCGAACCATTTCGGAGTTCCTCGTCACATCCGGGATCTCATCTGGGACTCCGAACAACCTTCGGAACCACCATAATGACTTAACTATACTTATATCGTCACCAAACGTTAAGTGTGTAGACCCTGCGGGTTCGAGAACTATGCAGACATGACCGAGACACCTCTACGGTCAATAACCAATAGCGGGACCTGGATGTCCATATTGGTTCCCGCATATTCTACGAAGATCTTATCGGTCGAACCTCGATGTCAAGGATTCAGCTAATCCCGTATGCAGTTCCCTTTGTCTATCGGTATGTTACTTGCCCGAGATTCGATCGTCGGTATCTCCATACCTAGTTCAATCTTGTTACTGGCAAGTCTCTTTACTCATTCCGTAATACAAGATCCCATGGCTAAAACATTAGTCACATTGCTTGCAAGCTTATTGTGATGTTGTATTACCGAGTGGGCCCTGAGATACCTCTCCGTCATACGGAGTGACAAATCCCAGTCTTGATCCATGCCAACTCAACAGACACCCTCGGAGATACCTGTAGAGCACCTTTATAGTCACCTAGTTATGTTGCGATGTTTGGTACACACAAGGCACTCCTCTGGTGTCCGTGAGTTGCATGATCTCAAGGTCATAGGAACATATACTTGACATGCAGAAAACGATAGCAGTAAACTTGACATGATCATATGCTACGTTTATAGTTTGGGTCTTGTCCATCACATCATTCTCCTAATGATGTGATCCCATTATCAAATGACAACTCATCTCTATGTCTAGGAAACCATAGCCATCTTTGATCAACGAGCTAGTCCGGTAGAGGCTCACTAGAGACATGTTGTTGTCTATGTATCCACACATGCATTTGAGTTTCCAGTCAATAAAATTATAGCATGGATAATAAACGATTATCATGAACAAGAAATATAATAATAACCACTTTATTATTGCCTCTAGGGCATATTTCCAACACCATCGCCGTCCAGGCCATTCCTCTACTCACCAACACCTCCTGTTATTCTCCGGCGATGGCAGCCGAACCAGTGAACCCTCGTACTCCCCTCCGCGTGGGCATCCACTGCTATGTCTTCATCGGCTCCGGGTCGTTCCCTTCCTAGGCCTCGTCATCGTGCATCGTGTTGGTTCTCTCGGCGCGGCGTGGTCAACTTTGTCAACAAATGACGGCCATCGGAAGAGGCATGTATGTGCAGTAGGGACCCACATGGCCCATGGCTGCATGCAAGCAAGTCCCTCCTTATTATGCGAAAACAAATGATTTCTCCCCCTGACTGGTTTGAGCCACCAGCTACATCTTCGCATGCAAGTAAGTGTTTCCTTTATTACGCAGAAAAAAAGTTACCTCTCCCTGACAGCTGGGACCCACCAGCTTTATTATGGTCCATTCCGCGAAAATATAGATTGTACCAAAGATGCTAAATTGTTTTATTTTTATTCTAACTCGAAAAAGAAGAAATTTAAAAAACCAGAAAACATCTTCGCACACAAGGAAGTGCCACCTTATTACGAGCAAAAAAATGATTCCCCCTGCTAGCTGGGACCCACCAGATTTGGTGGCTGACTTGTGGGCCAACTAAGTTGACGCGTATGAGCTTTGTCAACTTAGTCAAAAGGATTCTAGCTGCAGTGACCGTTGGATGTTAAATCAACGGCCATGCTCTGTCTTCAACCTCTGGTCTTCTTGCTCCAGCTGCCCAAACCAACGCCTGCCGTACCACCTGCTCCAGCCTCCCGTGGACGGTTGTGCTGCCGCGCAGGCCTAACGGCACGACCGTACTACCACTGGTCAGGCCTTCCCTCTACTCACCCACACCCCCTGTTATTTTCCGGCGACGGCAGCCTTACGCCGCAGCCGAACCAGTGAACCCTCATACTCCCCTCCGCGTGGGCATCCACCTGCCTCGTCTTCTCTGGCTCCGTGTCGTTCCCTTCCTAGGCCTCACCGTCGTCCACCGAATTGATGCTCTCGGCGCCTCATGGTCAACAAGGTCAACGAATGACAGCCATCGGAAGAGGACTTTAGGCGGTGAGGCTGACAGCTGGACCCACCAGCTACATCTTCGAACACAAGGAAGTGCCTCCTTATTACTCGCAAAATAAAAATGATTCCTCCCCCTGACAGACGGGACCCACCAGCTATAACTTCGCATGCAAGGAAGTGCGTCCTTATCCTCCCTAACAGCTGGGACCCACCCGATCGAAGCGTACGTAGCGTTGTCTGTCTGGTCACGAACATGTACATACATACTGGTCGATTGGTCTCTCTGCAACGATGAACCGTGGCCGAGCAAGCAGCGGCACATGTAGTAGTAGAGCCCCCGACGTAGCAGTTCAGGCAATCCCTTCTAAACTGTGTACACGTACGTACAGCCACATGCCAAAAAATACGGCCACGTACGTACATATGGGCGGGGTCTCGAACGCCTATTCACGCATACGTACGGCCAGGGCTCGTGTACATGGAGAGGCAACGGACGGCAGCAACGGCGTGCTGTTCATCGGAAGCCAACCGGCTGGATCAGAATAGAGAAACTGCATTGTGTTCATCGGGAGGCAACGGAATGCGTCATGTTCATCGGGAGCCAACCGGCTTGGACGGAACAGCCGGACGGGGTCTGGCATATCGCAGAACGGAGGAAATGGCCTTTTGTTCGAGTGCCTCAATCAAAACGGGGTCCTGTTGACCGGGAGGGGTGTGGTGTACCGCAAAATGGAGGAAACGGACTTCTGTTGGAGCGCCTACGGTCAAAACAGGGGCCTGTTCATCGGGAGGGGCGTGGCATACCGCAAAACAGGACTCCACAGGCTACTATTCATCCATCGTCTACTGCCTCGCTCCAGCCTCCATGGGCTACTGTTCATCCACCGTCTACTTCCTCCAGCCTCCACCTGCTACTGTTCATCCACCGCGTCTTCCTCCTCTGCCTCCACGGGCTACTGTTCATCCACGGGCTACTCTTCATCCAGCCTCCACCAGCTACTGTTCAACCAGCCCTCCATGGGGTCCTGTTCATCCACCCCCAACCGGCTCGGGTGTGGCGGCCTCCTCGATTGGGGTCCTGTTCATCCAGCGGTAACGGCCTCTACTACCACGGGATCCTGTTCATCCAAACCCCGCCAGGGACTGTTCATCCAACCCCCAACAACGGTCACTGTTCATCAAGAGGCAAGTTCGATCAGCTTCAGTTAGCAGAAGTAGCGAAGGAATCGCTTGGGTTCAGTTAACAGCCAAGGGATCGATCGCTCGGGTTCAGTAACATAGCTAGTGCAATCGCTCGGGTTCAGTAAGTGAATGCCTCGCTCGAGTTCAGTTAGAGCCCAATGCCTCGCACACACGCGTGTACATGTACGAGAGAAACACGCAAACCTCTGTGCATCACTCGGCCCCGACCACCCACCATAACCGGGAACTCCCCGATATTTTCCCCGCCCTTGCTTCTACCACGATTTTTTCTGTCATGGATGGCCCAAAGAATGTCATGCAGGTGCATCCCCGGCCCGCCCAGGATGAAAAGCCCATTTTCTATCATGATTTTTGTCATAGAAGTGGGAGCCCACCACATCTATGATGATACGTGGTTTTGTCACAATTATCGTCATAGAAGTGTCATAAGCATGACAGAAAGAAATTTCGTTCGGCCCATAATGTCATGGATGTGTCTTTTTTTTATTGTGCTCCCAGGCCTGAGCATTTAACTTTCGAGAATCAGGCTTTATATCACATGCTCACTTACACCATTTGCCCTCTGGCCGGGATGAATACAGACAATACCATCTCAGATGTTCTTTGAAATTCTATCTATGCAAACTCTGAGCGATATGCCTGTGATGTTGAAGATATGTTTCTGCGCATCTTGAAGGATTCTTCTCAGTATCCGAAATGCCTCAAAGTTTATGCACCATGGATCCAGAAAGTGGTTGATCATGCCATGCGCATAGAGTATTTGGTGAAAGTTAGTCATAAAAGCTTCATTCCTCCAGTTCGCTATACCTTGCAAGTCATGGAAGATATATCTTTGAGTAAATTGCAAGTGTCAAGCCCTCAAGATTATCACAAGACATTTGATGGGCCACGTCTACTTCAGCGCGATTGAACGATGTCTCATCAACCTCCGTCGCAGCTTGAAGTCAGTTTGCACGCTCAACAACTGCTGCTGCAGCATATTGCTGAGGACCGAAGAGAAAAAGAACACCTCGCCGCCGAGCTAAATGCAATCAACAACCGAACAAAAATAGTGCATATGATTGCGGATGAGAACAAGAAGCGGCTCTAGAAAATACTTCGCAAGTTCTTCACCGAGAAACAACTCCTAAATGTCCATCTCAAAGAGCTTTATGATTACATTGACAAAGGCTTCTCTATTAAAGATTTTCAAGATTGCAAAACTCCTTCGCTACTTGCTTGAGAGCCAACTACTGATCTTCTGCATCTTAAGCTTCGCAAGCTGATCGAAGAATATGAAGCCACCTCACCGACAGAGAAACCTGCCGAAGGAAATGTGCTTTCACATGTTGCTCAAGTGGCTGACCCCAATATGCCTTCATCTTCTCAGCATCAAGTTGTCAATCCCGAAGTGAAATCCACTACTGCTCAAGCCAAAGATGATCCCATCACTTCCAAAGCAGAACTCTCCTCCGATAGTTCTTCGGGAGATGCTGCCGAGTGAACCAAGTTCGCCACTTTTGCACTCATGTTATTCATCACCTTTTTGACACTAGTTGACAAAAAGGGGGAGAATTACATCGAGTTTCGATAGATTTGCTTTCTGTGTTCCTTTGGTTTGGTTTCGTGTGACTTTGAAACTGATGCCTTAAAGACTATCTGCCCTATGATGTAAAACCTCCGTGATGTAATGTTAATAACCCCGCCTGCTACACTATTCCTCTCAAAGCATTTGTTTTGCAGGTGGAATTATTATCGAAAGTTATGAATGATTGCACTACGATCTCGATGGATTATATCTCATCAGTGCGAATCAATTGTCTCGAATGATTGAAATTTCCTCTGTATACTTCAATACTTGCAGGAGAATTAACCTCATATCTTTATCCCTGCATACATTTAGGGGGAGTCTATTTCATCATCGAGCAAAGTAACACTTATTCACTCTTGTTCGAATTACTTTTCACTTATCTATCTTCACTTCGATGATTATCTATTTGGTCAGCAATTGTCCAAAAAGGGGGAGATTGTTGGTGCAATAATTTGCCTCCTTATGTTTTGGAGTTTGTTGACATAAACAGTATGGGAATTATGTGTTTGCTAGTGCACACAGAGTAACAGATCCCCGGAATCACGAGGAGTTTGATTCAAACGACGAAGATAATCCCCTGCGTTGTAGTGAAGGTTATCACCAAAGATTATGTTGACAAGAGTGACCCCTTAAAAATTGATGACGTGAAGCAATTGGTTTGGTGTCTGTCCAAAGGAAGTGACTGCGACCGAGGAGTTTGAAGATGAAGTGAAGACGTAGTATTTATTTTGTTGTTTCTCTTCTCTTTATTGAGTCACAGGACCACCGTACTATTAAGAGGGGTGTAGCATTCGAAACTTTGATTCTCTGATGCTAAACCCAAATCCTATGAAAGTTGTGAGAGAAATCTCTTTGTGTTCTAAGCAAATACTTGCCAGCAAGAGACTGTGATCTTCTTCACTGTGAGAGATTTGTCTCAGACTGAGGAGTTAGCATTACTTGTTCCTCAAGTAATGTTATTGTTGCACTTTGAAATCTGACCATTGAGAATGTGTCGGTTGGCCATTGGCTGGACCGCGTGTCCAAAATGGCCATTTCCCACCAGGGAAGGCTGCGGCTATAAATAGCCACCCCGCACCGACTTTGTCAGGTGGCTGCTCCGCTTGATTCTCAGAAGATTGTTGAGCAACCCCCTCTCCGAGTGATTTGAGTTTAAAATCCACCGAGATAAAACCCCTAGAGCCAAAGAATTAGATAGTGGTTCAGCATCACTCGAATCTAAGTCTAGTACGCTCCGCCTATTACTCTTGAGAGCTGTAAACTCTTTAAACGGTTAGGTGTCAATTTCTTCAGAGACCAAGAGTGATTGTGGTTCTCGAATAAGAAGTCTGTAAAGGTTCGGAGATCGCCTCAAGTATCTACCATGAGTGATTGGCATTGGTTGACGAACCAATAGTCGAGGAGAATAGGGTGAAGAGAGTTTATCTTCCGTGTTAAGTCACAACCCCTCCAACCAGACATAGTCCTTGTGCAGAAGGATGAACTGGTCTATCAAATACCTTGTCGCCATCGAGCATAACTGGTTATGTCAGTTCTCCCTCGTTACTTTCGAATGTTTTCAATTTTGTGATTTGTCTCGATGCATGCTGTTAGTTTCCATTTGATAGCTTGTATTCGCTCGCTGTACTCTGTTTTCATTCGCTCCGCTGCTGGGTTCCGAGAGTTTTGAGAATTTCGAAAGAAATTTTAAAACTCCCATTCACCCCCCTCTGGTAGACATACTTCGTTCCTACACCCTTGCCACTCAAGCCATCTACAACGGCTACAGTAAGATTCACCTACTACCTACAATTGCTACGGTGGTAGTACCTCGCCACCGTCCGACGAATGCTGAGGAAGGCAGGTAAGTGTCCGAGGGGTAACTCGCTACCCCGGAAGGACGTCATCATCATTCGTTCACGCATGCCATGGGCGATAATGCCTCCACGGTACAGGCAACACAAGTCCACTCTAAATGTATATTCAGCCAGTCGGTACCTCTGTAAGGCCTCCCTGGACGCTATAAATAGGCGTGGCCAAAGCCTCACAAGGGGTCGATCTTTTGGACAGCAGAAGTGATAGGTCTCCAACGTATCTATAATTTTTTTATTGTTCCATGCTATTATAGTATCAATCTTGGATGTTTTATATACATTTACAAGCAACTATATATCATTTTTTGGGAGTAACCTATTAACCTAGTGCCCAGTGCCAGTTGCTATTTTTTGCCTGTTTTTGGTTTTTTAGAATATCAGTACCAAACGAAGTCCAAATGCTACGAAACATTTTGGTGATTTTTTCTGGACATAAGAGACCCTGGAAGCTTTGGGGGGGGGGGGACGATAAGATGGAGCAGTGGCCCACGAGGCACCAGGACACGCGCAGGGGTAGGGCACGCCCTGGTGGCTCATGGGGCCCACGTGGCTCCGTTTGACCTAACTCCGCCTCTATAAATTCTCTAAAATCTGTAAACCAACAGAGGAGTCCACGAAATAATTTTTTTGTCACCGCAATTTCCTGTTCTCGAGAGATCCCATCTAGAGGCCTTTTCCGGCACTCTATCGGAGGGGGAATCAATCACGGAGGGGCTCTCCATCAACCTTGTTGCCCTTGCGATGATGCGTGAGTAGTTTACCACAGACCTACGGGTCCATAGTTAGTAGCTAGATGGCTTCTTCTTTCTATTTGATCTTCAATACAATGTTCTCCTCGATGTTCTTGGAGTTTTATCCGATGTAATCACTTTTTGCGGTGTGTTTGTAGGGATCATATTAGTTGAGTTTTCTCTGAACTCTTTTATGCATGATTGTTATCTAATCTATTGATTTGGTTTGGCTAACTAGATTGATTTATCTTGCAATGGGAGAGGTGCTTTGTAATGGGCTCGATCTTGCGGTGCTCAATCCCAATGACAGAAGGGGACATGACACGTATGTATCGTTGCTATTAAGGGTAAAAATATGGGGTTTATTCATGCGTGAGTTTACTTTGTTTACATCATGTCATCTTGCTTAAGGCGTTACTCCATTATTTATGAACTTAATACTGTAGATGCATGGTAGATAGCGGACGATGTGTGGAGTAATAGTAGTAGACGCAGAATCGTTTTGGTCTACTTGTCTCGGACATGATGCCTATATACATGATCATTCCTTGGATATCGTCATGATTATTTTCTTTTCTGTCAATTGCCCAACATTAATTTGTTTACCCACCGTATGCTATTTTCAACAGAGAATCCTCTAGTGAAAACTATGGCCCCGGGTCTTCTTTATCATATATTAAAAATCCTAAAAATACCTTGCTGCAATTTTCCTTTATTTACTTTATTTTGTATTTCTGTTCGATCTATATATCTATCACCATACAATTTAATCTTGCAATTAGCCGCCAAGGGATTGACAATCCCTTGCGCGTTGGGTGCAAGGATTTGTTATTTTGTGTGCGGGTGCTACTAACGAGTTGTTGTGTGATTCTCGTACTGGATTGATAACCTTGGTTTCATAACTGAGGGAAATACTTATCTCTATAGTACTGCATCATCAAATCCTCTTCGGGGAAAACCCAACGCAGCTCACAAGTAGCAAGAAGCAGTACAGACCTACCTCTTTCACCTTGTAAGGGACACATTGTAGCTCGAAAACATTGCAATACAAAACAAAGCAGGAGTAGGGTGTTACACCAAGGTGGCTCGAACCTGGATAGTTCTTTGTGTTCGTTCGTCGTTCATCCACCATATTTGCTCATGCCTTAGGTTTTTTGGACGTGTTCAGTCCCTGGCCAAACACTCAAAGAGTTGTTGCTCACAACTCATATGTAGGTTCTTGGAAAACCGACATTTGGCGCGCCAGGTAGGAGACTGAGACGTTTCCAATAGCCTAGGTCCACTTCCCTCGGTTCTTCGAGTGTGTGGATCGTCAGGCGTTTCATTGAAGATGGTGCAAGGCAGGATCCCTCGTCTGGTGGCACGCGCCTAGGTGCATCGACCAGGGTAGGGTCTCTTCCCGCCATGCCACGGCAGCGCGCTGCCCACATGGACGGCGCGCGGTCGTAGAGGCTTTCTGGGGGGAGTCCTGTGCCCGAGGTGAAGGAAATATGCCCTAGAGGCAATAATAAAGTTGTTATTTTATATTTCCTTCTACCTTCAGGATTAGTGTTGAACCTAAATAAAAGTTATTTGGTGTTTGCATTGAGCATGAATATGCTTACATCATGTTTATTGCAATACGGTTATTCATTTAAGTTAGAGAATAATTGTTGTTCTGTTTACATGAATAAAACCTTCTATGGTCATACACCCAATGTGAATGGTTTATTGAATCTCAATCATAGTGATACACATATTCATAATATTGATGCCAAAAGATGCAAAGTTGATAATGATAGTGCAACATACTTGTGGCATTGCCGTTTAGGTCATATTGGTGTAAAGCGCATGAAGAAACTCCATGCAGATGGACTTTTGGAGTCACTTGATTATGAATCATTTGATACTTGCGAACCATGCCTCATGGGCAAGATGACTAAAACTCCGTTCTCCGGAACAATGGAGCGAGCTAATGACTTATTGGAAATAATAGATACCAATGTATGCGGTCCGATGAGTGTGGAGGCACGCGGTGGGTATCGTTATTTTCTGACCTTCACAGATGATTTGAGTAGATATGGGTATATCTACTTAATGAAACACAAGTATGAAACATTTGAAAAGTTTAAAGAATTTCAGAGTGAGGTGGAGAATCATCGTAACAAGAAAATAAAGTTTCTACGATCTGATCGCGGAGGTGAATATTTGAGTTACGAGTTTGGCCTTCATTTAAAACAATGTGGAACAGTTTCACAACTCACGCCACCTGGAACACCACAGCGTAATGGTGTGTCCGAACGTCGTAACCGTACTTTATTAGATATGGTACGATCTATGATGTCTCTTACCGATTTACCACTATCGTTTTGGGGTTATGCATTAGAGACAGCCGCATTCACGTTAAATAGGGCACCGTCTAAATCCGTTGAGACGACACCATATGAACTATGGTTTGGCAAGAAACCTAAGGTGTTGTTTCTTAAAGTTTGGGGATGCAATGCTTATGTCAAAAGGCTTCAGCCTGATAAGGTTGAACCCAAAGCGGAGAAGTGCGTCTTCATAGGATACCCGAAAGAAACTATTGGGTATACCTTCTACCATAGATCCGAAGGCAAGATCTTTGTTGCAAAGAATGAGTCCTTTCTAGAGGAGTTTCTCTTGAAAGAAGTGAGTGGGAGGAAAGTAGAACTTGATGAGGTAATTGTACCTTCTCTCGAATTGGAAAGTAGCACATCAGAGAAATCCGTTCCCATGATGCTTACACCAACTAGAGAGGAAGCAAATGATGTTGATCATGAAACTTCAGATCAAGTTACTACTGAACCTTGTAGGTCAACCAGAGCACGATCCGCACCAGAGTGGTATGGAAGTTATGTTATTAGACCATGGCGAACCTACGAACTATGAAGAAGCTATGATGAGCCCAGATTCCGATAAATGGCTTGAGGCCATGAAATCTAAGATAGGATCCATGTATGAGAACAAAGTGTGGACTTTGGTGGACTTGCCCGATGATCGGCAAGCCATTGAGAATAAATGGATCTTCAAGAAGAAGACTGACGTTGATGGTAATGTTACTGTCTACAAAGCTCGACTTGTCGCGAAAAGGTTTTTGACAAGTTCAAGGATTTGACTACGATGAGACTTTCTCACCCGTAGCGATGCTTAAGTCTGTCCAAATCATGTTAGCAATTGCCGCATTTTATAATTATGAAATCTGGCAAATGGACATCAAAACTGCATTCCTTAATGGATTTCTTAAAGAAGAGTTGTATATGATGCAACCAGAAGGTTTTGTCGATCCTAAAGGTGCTAACAAAGTGTGCAAGCTCCGGCGATCCATCTATGGACTGGTGCAAGCATCTCGGAGTTGGAATATACTCTTTGATGAGGTGATCAAAGCATATGGTTTTATACAGACTTACGGTGAAGCCTGTATTTACAAGAAAGTGAGTGGGAGCTCTGTAGCATTACTGGTATTATATGTGGATGACATATTGTTGATCAGAAATGATATAGAATTTCTGGATAGTATAAAAGGATACTAGAATAAGAATTTTTCAATGAAAGACCTCGGTGAAGCTGCTTATATATTAGGCATCAAGATCTATAGAGATAGATCAAGGCGCTTGATAAGATTTTCAATGTGTACATACCTTGACAAGATTTTGAAGGAGTTCAAAATGGATCAGTCAAAGAAGGAGTTTTAGCATGTATTGTAAGGTGTGAAGTTGAGTAAGACTCAAAGCCCGACCACGACAGAAGATAGAGAGAGAATGAAAGTCATTCCCTATGCCTCAGCCATAGGTTCTATAAAGTATGCCATGCTGTGTACCAGACATGTTGTATGCCTTGCCATGAGTCTGGCAAGGAGATACAATAGTGATCCAGGAGTGGATCACTGTACAGCGGTCAAAATTATCCTTAGGTACCTAAGAGGACTAAGGAAATGTTTCTCGGTTATGGAGGTGATAAAGAGTTCGTCGTAAAGGGTTACATCGATGCAAGTTTTAACACCGATCCAGATGACTCTGAGTCTCAATCTGGATACGTATTGAAAGTGGGAGCAATCAGCTAGAGTAGCTACATGCAGAGCATTGTAGACATAGAAATTTGCAAAATACATACGGATCTGAGTGTGTCAGACCCATTGACTAAACTTCTCTCACAAGCAAAACATGATCACACCTTAGTACTCTTTGGGTGTTAATCACATGGCGATGTGAACTAGGTTATTGACTCTAGTAAACTCTTTGGGTGTTGGGCACAAGGCGATGTGAACTATGGGTGTTAATCACATGGCGATGTGAACTAGATTATTGACTCTAGTACAAGTGGGATACTGAAGGAAATATGTCCTAGAGGCAATAATAAAGTTGTTATTTTATATTTCCTTATTCATGATAAAGGTTTATTATTCATGCTAGAATTGTATTGATCGGAAACTTAAATACATGTGTGAATACATAAACAAATACCGTGTCCCTAGTAAGCCTCTACTAGACTAGCTCGTTGATTAAAGATGGTTAAGGTTTCCTAACCACAGACATGTGTTATCATTTGATAACGGGATCACATCATTAGGAGAATGATGTGATGGACAAGACCCATCCGTTAGCTTAGCATAATGATTGTTCAGTTTATTGCTATTGCTTTCTTCATGTTAAATACATATTCCTTCGAATATGAGATTATGCAACTCCCAGATACCGGAAGAATACCTTGTGTGCTATCAAACGTCACAACATAACTGGGTGATCATAAAGATGCTCTACAGGTATTTCCGAAGGTGTTTGTTGAGTTGGCATAGATCGAGATTAGGATTTGTCACTCCGAGTATCGGAGAGGTATCTCTGGGCCTTCTCGGTAATACACATCATAAGAAGCCTTGCAAGCAAAGTGACTAATGAGCTAGTTACAAGATGATGTATTACGGAACGAGTAAAGAGACTTGCCGGTAACGAGATTGAACTAGGTATGAAGATACCGATGATCGAATCTCGGGCAAGTAACATACCGATGGACAAAGGGAATTACGTATGTTGTCATAATTGTTCGATCGATAAAGATCTTCGTAGAATATGTAGGAGCCAATATGGGCATCCAGGTTCCGCTATTGGTTATTGACCGGAGAGGTGTCTCGGTCATGTCTACATAGTTCTCGAACCCGTAGGGTCCGCACGCTTAACATTCGTTGAAAATATAGTGTTATATGAGTTATATGATTTGGTGACCGAATGTTGTTCGGAGTCCCAGATGAGATCACGGACATGATGAGGAGTCTCGAAATGGTCGAGAGGTAAAGATTGAAATATAGGACGATGGTATTTGGACACCGGAAGGGTTTCGGGATGCACCGGCTAGCCATCGGGTCACCGGAAGGGGTTCCGGACACCCCCGGTAGGTGTTATGGGCTTAATGGGCCAAGGGAGGGACAGACCAGCCCACAGGGGGCTGGTGCACCCCTCTCCCTGGCCGGCCAGCCCTAGGGAAGGAAAGGGGGGAGGGCTAGCCCCTCCTGCCTTTCCCTCTCATGGGAGAAAGGAAAGGGGGGGCGCCACCCTCCCCTGCCTTTCCCCCGCACCTATATAAGGCAGGGGGCGCGCGCTTGGGAGAGACCCCAAGTAGGATTCCTCCTACTTGGGCGCCCCCCCTTGGCTGCTCCTCCCTCCCTCCCACCTATATATATGTGGGAGGGGGGCGCCTAGCACACAACAAACAATCCCTTAGCCGTGTGCGGCGCCCCCCTCCACCATTTACACCCCCGGTCATATTTTCGTAGTGCTTAGGCGCAACCCTGCAGAGATAGCTTCACCATCACCGTCACCACGCCATCGTGCTGCCGGAACTCATCCACTACCTCACCTATCTTGCTGGATCAAGAAGGCGGAGGACGTCATTGAGCTGAACGTGTGCTGAACGCGGAGGTGCCATACGTTCGGTGCTCGATCAGTTGGAACGCGAAGAAGTTCGACTACATCAACCACGTTGTCAAACGCTTCCGCTTACGGTCTATGAGGGTGCGTAGACACACTCTCCCCTCTCGTTGCTATGCATCTCCTTGATAGATCTTGCGTGTGCGTAGAATGTTTTTTGTTTTCCATGCAACGTTTCCCTATACGAGGAACCACAGGCCCTCGAGGCCCATGCAGACGTCTCTCTTGCACCTCCAGCAAAAGGTCGGAGAACAGCTCAGGAGCTATGTCGCCCGCTTCTGTCGGCTCCACGCACAGACCCGTGGCATTCCTGAGGTTGTCGTCATTGTGGCTTTCTTTGAGAATGTTGATGGCTCGTATCCGCGTCAGAATTTCCCCGAAGAGGAAGGGATGATGCAGTGCAGCTTCGGTAGGTATTTCCGTCAGTTATGAAACCAAGGTTATCGAACCAGTAGGAGAACCAAGCAACACTATGTAAACGGTACCTGCACACAAAGAACAAATACTTGCAACCCGACGCGTAAGAGGGGTTGTCAATCCCTCTCGGGTAAAAGATAGAATGGTTTGTATGATTTTGGATAAATAGATCTCGCAATAAAACAAAATAAAATAAATAAAGAAAAAGTGCAGCAAGGTATTTTTGGGTTTTTAGAATAATAGATCTGAAAACAAAAGCAAATAAAAATAGATCTCAAAGCAAATATAATAAAGAATAGACCCGAGGGTCGTAGATTTCTCTCGAGAAAAATAGCATACGGCAGGTAAACAAATTACTGTTGGGCAATTGATAGAACTTCAAATAATTATGACGATATCCAGGCAATGATCATTATATAGACTCCTGCCTGCATCTACTACTATTACTCCACACATCGACCGCTATCCAGCATGCATCTACTGTATTAAGTTCATGGAGAAACGGAGTAATGCAATAAGAACGATGACATGATGTAGACAAGATCTATTCATGTAGGAATAGACCCCATCTTGTTATCCTTAATAGCAACGATCAATACGTGTCTTGCTGCCCCTTCTGTCACTGGGAAAGAACACCGCACGACCAAACCCATCACAAAGCACCTCTTCCCATGGCAAGAAAAATTGATCTAGTTGGCCTAACTAAACCAAAGATTCGAAGAAGAAATACGAGGCTATAAGTAATCATGCATATAAGAGATCAAAGAAACTCAAATAACTTTCATGGAAAAATAGAACTGATCATAAACTCAAAGTTCATCGGATCCCAACAAACACACCGCAAAAAGAGTTACATCAAATAGATTTCCAAGAGACCATTGTATTGAGAATCAAAAGAAAGAGAGGAAGCCATCTAGCTACTAACTACGGACCCGTAGGTCTACAATGAACTACTCACGCATCATCGGAGAGGCACCAATGAGGATGATGAACCCCTCCGTGATGGTGTCTAGATTGGATCTGGTGGTCCTGGAACTTGCGGCGGCTGGAATTGTGTTTCGTCAACTCTCCTAGGGTTTTTGGATTTTCGGGGTATTTATAGAGCAAAGAGGCGGTGCGGGAGGCGGCCATGGTGGGCACGCCTAGGCCCCCAGGCGCGCCCAGGTGGGTTGTGCTCCCCTCAGAGCCCCCCTCTGGTACTTCTTTGACCCAACAGGTGTCTTCTGGTCTAGAAAAATTCTCCAAAAAGTTTCGCTGCGTTTGGACTCCGTTTGGTATTGATTTTCTGCGAAGTAAAAAACAACAACTGGAACTAGGCACTATGTCAATAGGTTAGTCCCAAAAAATGATATAAAGTTGCTATAAAATGGTTGTAAAACATCCAAGAATGATAATATAACAGCATGGAACAATAAAAAATTATAGATACATTGGAGACGTATCAGCATCCCCAAGCTCAATTCCTACTCTTCCTCGAGTAGGTAAATGATAAAAACAATTTTTTTTATGTGGAATGCTGCCTAACATGTTCACCACATATTCTTTTCTTTTGTAGCATGGACATTTTGACTTTTATATGATTCAAAGCAATAGTCTAGTTTTGACATGAAGATTTCAATACTCAAGCATATCAACAAGCAACCATGTCTTTCAAAATATCAACACTAAAACAAGTTATCCCTCGCCCATTATGCTCAATCATTGATCCATTCATGAAACACACTCACATATTAGCTACACCCAATGCTCAAGTACGATCTTAGTGCCCCTTAGTTGGTGCTTTATAAGAGAAGATGGAGACTCAAATAAAAATAAAAATTGCATAAAGTAAATAGAAAGGCCCTTCGCAGAGGGAAGTCAGGATTTGTAGAGGTGCCAGAGCTCAAAGCAAAAAAATAGAGATAAAACATTTTGGGCGACATGCCTTTCCTGTCAACAAAAATGATCAAGTAGTTCCCAATACTTTCCATGCTAGATATATCATAGGCGGTTCCCAAACAGAAAATAAAGTTTATTCCTTTTTCCACCATACTTTCACATTCCACGGCTAGCCGTATCCACGGGTGTCGTCCATACCAACACTTTCCAAGGAATTTATTATTTGACAACATAAAGTAAATTCATCTTTCATTTCGGGATTGGGCATCCCTAATACCTTTGCCGTACTCTCGTGCAATGACAAGTGAATAAACACTCATCTTGAGAATAACATATCTAGCATGGAAAAATATCAGCCACCTGTCGGTGTAATGAGAACCAGGGTCTCATCAACCTTCTTAGCATGGGTCATACCCGTCTAGGACCGTTGCCCGACAGCCCCGGCAAAGGCCAAGTTTCCTGGCAAGCAAGACATCCGGTAAACATCTTGACGCTGAGCACGAAGAAGGAACCAGGCCAAGCTATGACGAAGAGCATGGCTCGGGATACGAGACGAAGTCAGCGCTCGCTGGCAAGGTACGAGCCGGCAAGCCAAGGGCCCGGCAAGCTCCGTCCCGGCAAGGCTTGCCGGGACGATAGTTGGCCACAAGTGCAAGACTACCGAAAACGGCGTTCAATCCAATAGCCAGAAGACAGAAGACCAAAATACAAAGTTCCCAGCAAGATTCTTGCCGGGAATATTTGCGCGGTCTTGCCGGGACGTTTGTGAAGCCGTGGCAAGACTCGCACCCAGCAAGGATCCCACCGCCCTACCACCGCTCCAGCGCAGCGACTAGCCTGCCAGCCTGGCCCCGCAAGCCTCATCATCCTAGATGCGTGTCAAGATGGGGTGAGGCGGCGACGGACGGGACGGGCCCTATTTCCGTCCCCGATAAAGTTAGGGACACATAAACAACACATTAAATGCGTTTGTCCTAAGATGTTAGGGATAAGTATGTGCACTGTAGCAGCTTTACACCTCCTGTGCGCCACTGTGGTAGCCCCTTGGTATAAAAGGAGGCCCAAGGCGATACAGAGAGGGACTTTTGGATGTTCTGGCCCAGTTTGCATGCGTAGCAACTAGCCGAAGCTCAAGAACACTCAATACACTACAAGCAGGACTAGGGTTTTACGCTCCTCAGCGGCCCGAACCTGGGTAAAAATCCCTCGTGTTGATCGTTAGATCTGCTATTTGAGCACCCCTCATCCCTGCCAAACCGTAGAAGGGATCCACTCGATCCCATAGGTGTCATTTCCCCAACATTTTTGGCGCGCCAGGTAGGGGCCAGAGGTTGTACGAACCTGATCTAGCAATCAACGCATCAGTTTCATCATCATCTTCATCGCCATAGCGCCCGAGCAGAAGGGCGCGACGACAGATGCTTCATTTACGTCTAAGTTTCCATCGCCAACGCTTACGAGCGACAGCGGAGGAAGCGGCGGACGAGGGCAAACAACCTTCACACCCCCGAAGCTAAGTTCTACTACCTTAATCGCTATACGATGTTTAGTCTTTTCCTCGAATGGCATTTTTTTGTATAACCCGTATGCTGAGGAGCTTTCCCGGGGCTAGTTGCGCTCCTAGTCGCCTCGAGTCCGCTCGGTGATTTGAGCAGCTGCACTAAAGCTGGAAAGGAAAACCCTTTCGGGAGGCGGCGTTCCTGGCAAGCTGCTAAGGACCCGTTCCTCAAAGCGCTGCTGACTGGATCATGCGCACCGGGAGGCATTCCGGCAAGCAAGGGAATATTCGGCAGAAGTCAAAATTACGACAAATTAGTCATAAAGCCAGAAGCTAATTAACTTGTTGTGTTAAAATGCTGTCGTGGCATTACATGCCCGAATCAGTGTTGTAGGTATACAAGTGGGCGATTACCTCACAGCCTTGCTGGCAACATCCCTGCCGGAAGCCAGCATCGAGAACATCAAAGTTCTCCGCTGAAGTCATAAGCCTTCCCGGCAACGTCCTTGCCGGAAGCCGGCGTCGAGAACGTCAAAGTTCTCTGCTGAAATCACAAACTTTATCGGAAATATTCGTCCGTGGAGGAACAGCAAACCTTGTCGTCGAGCCATGCGCTCCGACAAGGGGGCTTTCAACCTTGTCGTCGAGCCATGCGCTCTGACAAGGGGGCTTTCAACCTTGTCGTCGAGCCATGCGCTCCGACAAGGGGGCTTTCAACCTTGTCGTCGAGCCATGCGCTCTGACAAGGGGGCTTTCAACCTTGTCGTCGAGCCATGCGCTCCAACAAGGGGGCTTTCAACCTTGTCGTCGAGCCATGCACTCCGACAAGGGGGCTTTCAACCTTGTCGTCGAGCCATGCGCTCCGGCAAGGAGACTTTTCGCTCTTGTCATCGAGCCAAGCGCTCTGACGAGGGCGGAAGCATAGCGAGAATCTTGTTGTTGAGCCATGCGCTCCAACAAGGGGATTTTTTGCTCTTGTCATTGAGCCAAGTGCTCTGACGAGGGTAGAAGCATATAAAATCTTGGGCATGGCAGTCATGACCCATGCCGAATTTGGCCCCACCTCCAGCATCGAGGTTTTGAGTTCTCTGCTGAAGGCAGGCCCGGGGGCTCCTGTCAGTGTAATGAGAACCAGGGTCTCATCAACCTTCTTAGCATGGGTCCTACCCGTCTAGGACCATTGCCCGACAACCCCGGCAAAGGCCAAGTTTCCCGGCAAGCCAGACATCCGGCAAACATCTTGACGCTGAGCACGAAGAAGGAACCAGGTCAAGCTACGAAGAAGAGCACGGCTTGGGATACGAGATGAAGTTAGCGCTCGCTGGCAAGGTACGAGCCAGCAAGCCAAGGGCCCGACAAGCTCCGTCCCGGCAAGGCTTGCCGGGACGACAGTTGGGCACAAGTGCAAGACTACCGAAAACGGCGTTCAAGCCAATAGCCCGAAGACAGAAGACCAAAAGACAAAGTTCCCAGCAAGATTCTTGCCAGGAACGTTTGCGCGGTCTTGCCGGGACGTTTGCGAAGCCATGGCAAGACTCGCACCCGGCAAGGATCCCACCGCCCTGCCACCGCTCCAGCGCAGCGACTAGCCTGCCAGCCTGGCCCAGCAAGCCTCGTCATCCTAGATGCGTGTCGAGATGGGGTGAGGCAGCGACCGACGGGATGGGCCCTGTTTCCATCCCCGATAAAGTTAGGGACACGTAAACAACACATTAAATGCGTTTGTCCTAAGACGTCAGGGATAAGTATGTGCACTGTAGCAGCTTTACACCTCATGTGCGCCACTGTGGTAGCCCCTTGGTATAAAAGGAGGCCCAAGGCGATACAGAGAGGGACTTTTGTATGTTCCGGCCCAGTTTGCATGCATAGCAACTAGCCGAAGCTCAAGAACACTCAATACACTACAAGCAAGACTAGGGTTTTACGCTCCTCAGCGGCCCGAACCTGGGTAAAAATCCCTTATGTTGATCGTTAGATCTGCTCTTTGTGCACCCCTCCTCCCTGGCAAACCGTAGAAGGGATCCACTCGATCCCATAGGTGTCGTTTCCCCGACACCACCCCCTACCATTTCATGAGCGGTACGAGCACACAAACAGGAAATTATTTTGAAAGTTAGAGATGGCACATACAAATTTGCTTAGAATGGCACGGAAATACCGCATATAGGTAGGTATGGTGGACTCATATGGCAAAACTGGGTTTAAGGATTTTAGATGCACAAGTAGTATTCCTACTTAGTACAAGCGAAGGCTAGCAAAAAGATTGAGAAGCAGATGTAATTTCATTTCATAACCATTGACTTTTGTACTTGCATAGGGAATCACAAACCTTAACACCAATATTCTTACTAAAGCACAATTACTAACCAACATGACTCACATATCACTATCATCATATCACAAAACTATTACAAAGAATCAAGTTTATTTTGTCCAATGATCTTCATGGAATTTTTTATTATATCCCTCTTGAATATCTATCACTTTGGGACTAGTTTCATATGTTGCAATTTCTTTTGGCAAGCTCAAACAAATTTAAGTGAAGAACATGAGCATAAAAAAAATTTGTCTCTCAAAATAATATAAGTGAAGCATGAGAGAATTCCTTCAAAAATTACTAACTCTCAAATAAATCTAAGGGAAGCATGAGAGCATTTCTTGAAAAATATTTAAGCACACCGGGCTAAAAAAGATATAAGTGAAGCACTAGAGCAATTCCATAGCTCAAAAAATTAAGTGAAGCATATAGTGCGATTCTAACAAATCATAGCATAATTTTGGCTCTCTCAAATAGGCGTGTCCAGCAAGGATACTTGTGACAAACTAAAAAGCAAAACAAGCACAGACTCATATAATACAAGACGCTCCAAGCAAAACTCATGATATGTGACGAATAAAAATATAGTTCCAAGTAAAATACCGATGGTCGTTAGAAGAAAGAGGGGATGCCACTCGCCGCATCCCCAAGCTTAGTTGCTTGTTTCTCCTTGAATATTACCTTGGGGTGCCATGGGCATCCCCAAGCTTAGGCTCTTCTTACTCCTTATTCCTTCATCCATCGTGATCTCACCCAAAACTTGAAAACTTCAATCATACAAAACTTAACAAAACCTTTGTGAGATCCATTAGTATAAGAAAGCCAATCTTTACTTTAAGCACTGTAGAAAACCCATTCAAATTTTGTTATTGCATTATATATACTGTATTCTAACTTTGCCATGGCTTATACCCCCCGATACAATCCATAGAATCATCAAAATAAGCACACAATGCAAATAAAACAGAATATGTCAAAAACAGAACAGTCTATAAAGATGCGAATTGTTATCATACTTCTGAAAAATTAGGCCAGCAGAGGAAATTTGTATATAAATCTAGTGTAAACAATTCAGAATTTTTCGTTAATTCTGTGAATCTAGACAATTATTTTACTGGACACAAAAGTTTCTGTTTTTCAACAAGATCAAATCAACTATCACCAAAGCTATCCCAAAGGCTTTACTTGGCACAAACACTAATTAAAACATTAAAAAAATCATATCAGAGGCATAATTGTGCAAACACTCAAGATCAAAAATAAAAAAAAGCAACAATAAATTTTATTCATTGGGTTGCCTCACAACAAGCGCTATCGTTTTATGCCCCTAGCTAGGCATAAATAATTTTGATGATGCTCGCATGAAAGACAAGAATTGCAACACAAAGTGAGCATAATATTACTTGTGACAAACACATTTAAGTCTAACATACTTCTGATGCATAGGGGTTTTATAAGCAAACAAATTATCAAGCCAAGAAATATATAGCATAGGCAAGGAAGAAGAAAGAAACAATATCAATCTCAACATAACAAGAGGTAAATTAGTAACATGAAAATTTCTACAACCATATTTTCCTCTCTCATAATAATTACATGTAGGATCATAATCAAATTCAAAAATATAGCTATCATATAAAATTTTCTCTTCATGATCCACATGCATAAAAGTTTTATAATCTTGCAAGATAGTGGGATTAACATCAACTAAAGTCATGACCTCTCCAAACCCACTTTCATAAAAAAATTTGTAAGATTGAACACTCTCCAAATATGTGGGATTATTTTTAACTAAAGTTGACGCTCTTGCAAACCCACTTTCAATATTATTGCAAACATTATTACCAATGTCATATTCATTATGAGGCCTAAATAAATTTTCAAGATCACAAGAAGCTTCATCACGCCAATCATGATCATTGCAATAAGTAGTGGACTGATATGTCTCCGTCGTATCTATAATTTTTTATTGTTTCATGCCAATATTATACAACTTTCACATATTTTTGGCAACTTTTTATATGATTTATTGGACTAACCTATTGATCCAGTGCCCAGTGCCAGTTCCTGTTTGTTGCATGTTTTTTGTTTCACAGAAAATCCATATCAAACGAAGTCCAAACGCGATAAAAATTTACGGAGAATTATTCTGCAATATTTATGATTTTTGGGAGGTGGAATCAACGCAAATGGGGGCCCACAGTGACCACAACCCACCAGGACGCGCCCAGGTATCTTGTGCCCTCCTCGAAAGTCGGTTGGGGCCCTTCTTCTGGCGCAAGAAAGATAATTTATGGAAAAAAAATCATGTAAAACTTTCAGCACAATCGGAGTTACGGATCTCCGGGAATTTAAGAAACGGTGAAGGGCCAGATCTGGGGAACGCGAAACAGAAGAGAACAGAGAGGGAGATCCAATCTCGGAGGGGCTCCTGCCCCTCCGTCGCCATGGAGGCCATGGACCAGAGGGGGAACTCTCCTCCCATCTAGGGGGGAGGCCAAGGAGGAAGAAGAAGGAGGGGGCTCTCTCCCGCTCTCTCCCGGTGGCGGCGGAACACCGCCGGGGCTAGGATCGTGATGGTGATCTACATCAACAATCTTGCTACCGTCAACACCAACTCTCTCCCCCACTATGCAGTGGTGTAACACCCCTTCTCCCCGCTGTAATATCTACTTAAACATGGTGCTCAACTCCATATATTATTTCCCAATGATCTATGGTTATCCTATGATGTTTGAGTAGATCCGTTTTGTCATGTGGGTTAATCATGATCTTGGTTGGTATGATTGTTTATTTTATTTATGGTGATGTCCTACGGTGCCCTCCGTGTCATGCAAACGGAGGGGCCCCCACTGTAGGGTGTTGCAATATATTCATGATTCGCTTATGGTGGGTTGCGAGAGTGACAGAAGCTTAAACCCGAGTAAGTGGGTTGTTGCGTATGGGATAAACAGGACTTGATACTTAATGCTATGGTTGGGTTTCACGACCTTAATGATCTTTAGTAGTTGCGGATGCTTGGTAGGGGTCCAATCATAAGTGCATATGATCCAAGTAGAGAAAGTATGTTAGCTCATGCCTCTCCCTCATATAAAATTACAAGAATGATTACCGGTACCTGTTATCGATTACCTAGGGACAAATGACTTTCTTGTTGACAAAAGCTATCCACTTTTATTACCTTGCAATTTATTCGTAGTTTTATTCTCGCAAAGTACTCGTAGTTTGATTCTTGCAAAATAGTTTCATACTTGTTCTAGGTAAAGCAAACATCAAATGTGCGTAGAGTTGTATCGGTGGTCGATAGAACTTGAGGGAATATTTGTTCTGCCTTTAGCTCCTCATTGGGTTCGACACTCTTATTTATCGAAGAAGGCTACAAACGATCCCCTATACTTGTGGGTTATCAAGACCTTTTTTTGGCGCCGTTGCTGGGGAGCAATAGCGTGGAGTGAATATTCTCGTGTGTGCTTGTTTGCTTTATCACTAAGTAGTTTTATTTTGTGCTCTTGTTTTCTATCTCTAGTTATGGGTAGGAAACGTAAAATACCAAAAAAATTAGTTGTACCTGCTAAACCAATGGTTGAAGAACCACCCAAAATCTATCATACTACTGAAGCTTTCTATTTGGATCATCTTCGATCCATTTGTGCTCGTGCAGAAAACCCAACTAGCTTAGTTGAGGGAAAATCATTAAATGAGCATGCTGTCGGCGTTCTGGGAATGGGGGTACCCAGACTTGCCTGCCTGCGGCCCACGGTGTGGCTCCATCGACGGCCTGGTATGGCCCAGCTTCAGCGACAACAACTCAAGACCCTCGCGAGGGGCCAAGCCTCGCGAGGCAGACAACACCAAGACCTCCACGAGGAGCGGCCTCCTCAGGCTGGCTCCCGAGGAGCGGAGATCTCTATGCAAGCCTCACCTCATGAGGTCCGGATGACGTGAGCCATGACGACCAAGGCCAAGTGGGCGCCAGCGGGCGCAGTGTACCAGTTTCCTCTTTGGTGCTAAAGAGGCAAGCGCAGGCGCGGAGTCCCGAGGAATCAGCCAAAGGTTTCCATTCCCGTGCAACAAGACCAAGACCGCCAGGACGACAGGATGGAGGCCATCACCGAGCCCACCATGGCGTCACAACCAGAGGCTTTTGCAGGCTAAGACTACTTTTGTCAGGATAGCATGTTCTAGTTGTCTCCCTTCGAATTTGGCCATTGTGGGATCCCTTCCCGCCTTTCATCTGGGAAGAGGACCAAGGACACTATAAATAGGACTTAGCCACCACCGTAGATTGGGTGGAGTTCACATCGGACCCCCGGACAGATCATTCATTCCACCCACACACTCACCAGCTCACTCGAGCTCAAGAACACCTCTCCTCCTGAGGTTGTTCGCCACTGTACTAGTTCATCCTCAGCCCGTCGAGGCCAATCCACCACAAAGCAGGAGTAGGGTTTTACACCGCAAGGTAGCCCGAACCTGGGTAAACTGCTGTGTCACTTTTCCTTACAGTTCGTCGAGCTAGGCTGTGAGATTAGCGAGTAGGCAGACTGGGGAGGACGAGTTCTTCGCACGCACCCCAGAGTTCAAACCTCTCAAGGGTTTGCGGAACCCGAAATCCGACATTTGGCGCGCTAGGTAGGGGTGCGTCGGAGCCTCTCCCCCGCTGGTCGATCCACCACCGCTCCACCGCTTCCATGGTTGACGTTCATCGAGCTCGCGCTGAGCGCCGGGCTGCCCTTGCCGCCCGTGTCGCTCAGACAGCGCCTGTGGGATACGGCTGCCCTCGCCGTCCCCCGTCTCCAGTGGCGAACGCCGCCACCGGCCCAGCGGGGCATGAGCAGCAAGCTTCGTCGCTGCATGCTTCTGTGCGGCGGGATGGGCGCACCGCCACCCCGTCGCTGACCCCGGCTGGTTCGTCGTCTCATGCTTGTCGTGGGCCGGCAAACGCACAGGCTGCATTGCTCATGGCGCGCGAGCTCCTGCGCTACCGCCCCATCGACGACCTCTATGAAGATTGGCTGGACCGCATCGCCGAGCTTGTCAGCGCCGCCGGGGACTCTCCTGCACTGTCTTGCTCGCTGGCTCACCCGCCGCCTGCTACGGGTGACGTGGCCCACGGAGCACCTCCTCCACCTCCCCGTCAAGACGTCGCCCTCGGGCCAAGGCGCGAGGCCCCACGGCGCGACCCACCGCGCAGGGCACCGGCGCGTGAAGATGAAAGCTGTCAGGTGGTGCAGCGGCCGCAAGAAGATGTTCGTGCACTCCCAGCACCGCCACATCAAGACCGCGCACAACTACAGCAGTGGCGCGCGAGCGCCAAGACCAGGCTCCACCTCCACGACGGGCTCCCGTGACCATAGCAGGTTGCCACGCATTCACTCCGGAGCTACGCAGCGTCGTCTGGCCGGGGAAGTTCAAGCCCGACCTGCCTCCGCTCTACGACGGCACCCCCGACCGTGCCGAGTTCTTGCAGCTCTACGAGATGAGCATCGAGGCAGCCAACGGCGATGAGAAGGTTATGGCAAACTGGTTTCCCATGGCCCTCAAGGATGGTGTGCGCTCGTGGCTCCTGAACCTGCCCGTGGGATCGATCTCCTCCTGGAATGAAATGCGAGAGCATTTCGTCGCCAACTTCCAGGGCACTTGCGACCGTCCACCGGCTGCGGGTGACCTGTGGCGCATCAAGTAGCAGCCAGGAGAGACCTTGCAGAAGTACATCTAGCGCTTCAACAGCGTCCGCCTCAAGATCCCCAAGGTGTCAGACGAGGCCATCATCTCGGCGTTCACTGATGGCGTCTGCGACGTCAAGATGAAGGAGGAGCTCGCCATACATGAGGACCTGTGCACGGCTCTGGAGATGTTCAACATGGCAACCAAGTGTGCGAGAGCTGAGGAAGGTCACCTCTCTCTCCTGGAGCTCCCAGGGGCTGACCCAGAAGACAAGAAGGCCAAAGCCAAGGACGTGAAGCGCAAGGGACCGGCCGTGCTCGCGGCCGAACCAGAGATGAAGCGCGGCTGTGACCACCCAGAGTCATCCAAGGGCAGCCGCCCGTTCTGTGCCTTCCACAACATGCACAGCCACAACACCAATGACTGCCAGGAGCTCAGGGCCATCCGCGACGGGTGCCTTGGTCGACGCCCCGAGTGCAGCGATCGAGGCTACGACCGTGGAGGAGGCCGAGGTGGAGGACACTGGGACGGTCGCGACCCCCGCCAAGAATGGCGCGATCAGCCTCGTCAGGACCGCTGGCAGGGCCAGCCTCGCGAGGGCCCCTGGAGAGACCAGCCTCGTGAGGACCGTCCTCAGGGCAACGCTGGCCTTCCTCCACTGCCGCCACCACCAAGAAGGAATGACGACCACCACCAGGACGAGGGGGCTGGGGGCTTCCAGGAGCCTCGTGCCATCGCCTGCATCCTAGGCGGCACCCAGGCCCCTGCCTCTCATTGCATCTTCAAGCAGTTTGGCCGTGAGGTGAACGCGGCCCTCCCCAAGCTCGAGGCAACGCGTCCGCTCAAGTGGTCCAAGTGCACCATCACCTTCAGCCCATCCGATCAGCTCAAGTGCGCGGCAACTGCCGGCGCTCTCCCGATGCTCTACTCGCCTACCATCAGCAACGTGCTCGTCACCAAGACTCTCATCGATGGCAGTGCGGGGCTCAACATTCTCTCCATCGAGACATTCGACCGACTCCAGGTGCTCTATGACCAGCTGCAGCCTACCAAGCCTTTCTTAGGAGTGACCGACGGCTCCACCACCCGATAGGGCAGATCCGCCTCCCTGTCACCTTCGGCAAGCGCGACAACTACCGCACTGAGCTCATCGACTTCGATGTCACCCACATTCGCCTTCCATACAATGCCATCCTTGGGTATCCGGCCCTGGCCAAGTTCATGGTGGTGACACATCATGGTTACAATGTCCTCAAGATGCCAGGGAGCTGCGGCGTCATCATGATCGCCTGCGAGGAGAAGGACGCGGTGTGCTCTCTCGAGCATGCCTACTAGGCTGCGGTGGTCGAGAATCCAGACAATGAAGGCTCCGTCTACCCTCCTGAGGCTGTCCCCAAGAAGAAGAAGTAGCTGCTCCACCAAGGACCTCAGGAGGCGCGGGGTGACCAGCGGCACCACCTCAGGCACAACGCCCACTGACGGGGCCCCTCCCTCTCTCGCATAGGAAGGCGCGCCCAGTGCCCCTCTCAGGCTAGGCTCGGGGGCTCTCCTCTGGAGGGCCTCTGACCTGGCCAACGTCACAAGGGAGGCGCTCGGGCACCATGTGGAGGCGTGCTTCAGCGCACGCTTCCGCCAGGAGGGTACAAGGCGCGAGGTGCCAGGTGCTCAGGAGTTCATCACCAAGGCAATCGAGGAGCTTCCGGAGGCAAGAGCTATGCGAGGCGACCATCGCCCACCACCCGGCGCGGCTCCTTGTCCCGGCGAGGACAGCGAGCTGCGTGTCTGCGTCAACATCCCAGGGCTCAACAGGGCCGCATCTCAGGAGTGCTTCTGGCTGTCCCCCGCTGGCCGGTGTGAGGGTCCCCCTCACAGCTATGTTCGCATGCCTTTGGGCTTGTCGAGCGCAGCTGCTGCACTCCAGCGCCACATGCAGGGCGTCCTAGCGGCTCATGAGGCCAAAAGCCAGGCGATCCTATCAGAGGAGGAGATGGATCCTTGTGAGCCCCCCGGGCTCCCAGAGCCTCCTGAGGTTCGGGGCCTGGGCGGCTCATGAGGAGCGACTTCTACGGCACGCGTCTTCAGCTACTCCAACATCTCTTCAGCTGTCGGATTCGGGGTTCCGCAGACCCTTGAGAGGTTCGAACTCTGTGGTGCGTGCGAAGAACTCTCTCTCACCAGTCTGCCTGCTCAGCGATTCCACGGCCTAGCTCGATGAACCCAAGGAACAAGAGACACAGCAGTTTATCCTGGTTCGGGCCACCTTGCGGTGTAATACCCTACTCCAGCTTTGTGGTGGATTGCCTCGGGGGGCTGAGGATGAACTAGTACAGAGGTGGAACGACCTCAGGAGGTGAGGTGTTCTTGAGCTCGATGAGCTGGTGAGGTGGTGAGGGTGGAATGGATCTGGTCCAGCTCCGGTTGTTCTCCCCCCCCCCTATGGTGGTGGCTAAGTCCTATTTATAGTGGCCTTGGTCCTCTTCCCAAGTGTTGGCGGGAAGGGATCCCACAACGGCCAAATTCGAAGGGAGACAACTAGTACAAGTTATCCTGACAAAAGTAGTCTTCACCTGCAAAAGCCTCTAGTGGTGACGCTGCAGTGGGCTCCTCGATGACCTCTGTCCTGTCGTCCTGACGGTCCTGGTCTTGTTGCAACGATATGGAAACCTTTGCTTGATTCCTCGGGACTCCGCGCCTGCGCTTGCCTCCTTTGCACCAAAGAGGAAACTGGTACACTGCACCCGCTGGCGCCCGCCTGGTCCTGGTCGTCATGGCTCACGTCAGGTGAACCTCGCGAGGTGTAGCTCACATTGATATCTCCGCTCCTCGGGAGCCAGCCTGGGGAGGCCACCCCTCGCGGAGGTCTTGGTGTCGTCTGCCTCACGAGGCTTGGCCCCTCGTGAGGGTCTTGAGTCGTTGTTGCTGAAGCTGGGTCGTACCAGGCCGTCGATGGAGCCACGCCACGGGCCGCAGGCAGGCAAGTCTGGGCACCCCCGGTCCCAGGACGCCGACAGAAGCCCCCGGGCCCAAGGAGCGCTCGAACTTGGCTTCGAGGCGAAGCCAAAGGGCAAGTGCGGAGCTCCGCGGGCCCTAACCGCCTGCGGCCTTGGTTGCCGCGTGGCGATTGATGGGACGTGGGCACCCCCACTTTCCCACGCAGCCTTGATATTCGCCTGGCTTGACGGCCGTCGTCACCGATGCAACTCCGTCCCCATTGCTTACTGCGCGCTCCTCCAGCCCCTTCGCCTTTTAGAAAGACAGCGGCTTCCTTCCCAGGCCTGACCCCGACGCTGGTTCTCCCCGTCGCTATGGCGCCGTGCCCAAAGAAGAAGGGAAAGGGGAGAACCTGCGCCCTGATGGAATCACCGCCGGTCTACGAGCCCGCCCTTGAGCGGTCGGAGGTGCTCAACCAGGAAGGGCTGGACAAGGTTCGCCCAGCGCTCGCCGTCGATTCCAATGAATGGAAGGCGTAGGTGGCTTGGCCCGCTTCCCGCGCCATGATAGATATGGCGGCCACTGAGATCCCCGTCCATCTTCACGCCCTCTGGGCTGGCCTGATCCCCCCTTTCTCCGATTTCTTCAACGCCGTGCTCTCGCATTACCTAGTCCATGCGCTGCATCTTGATCCCCAATCCATCATTCTCCTTGCCGTTTTCGCCTTCATCTGCGAGGCCATGGTGGGCATTGCCCCCTCCGTGGCCTTGTTTCGCCATTTTTCTCGCTTCACCTGGTCGATGCCCGCCAGTGCTCGGGGTGCGTGGCCTTCCAGGCCGTGGCAGCAACGGTCGGCTTGGGGATCGACTTTGAGCTTTCACTAGCTGCAAATGGATTCCGGAAGCGGTGGGTGTTCGTGGATGTCGGCGTGCTCAACTCTCTGCTCTTGCTTCCTCGGGCGCCAGCTGTTCCCAGCTCCGGCTGGGGGCACGTGAAGCCTGTCGACCATCGTCTTGCCCACGTCTGGTGCAGGCTAGCCAGGTTGAAGAAGCTTGGGGTGACGGCTTCCATGGTGGTGAAGGAGTTCATCCAACGTCGCATCACTCCGCTCCAGCGTCACTTTCGGCCAATGTGGACCTTCTCTAGCAGCAGGGACCCCATGAGGCTCCATGTGCATGCGCTTCCTCCCGAGGTGCTGCGGACGATGCTTGAGCTCTTGACGGGCGACCCGGCGCCAGCCGGCCTGCTGGAGGAGGGTTGCCTCTTGTATTGCTACTCGAACAAGGTGGAGTTCATGAGGTAGATGCCCCCTTTCGACGAATGGGGACTGCGCCCGGTCGGCCTTGAAGGGCCCCGCGAGAACCCCGTCCTCGTGGTTCCTCTGCCCGCCATCACCGCGGCGCGCACTCCACAGGCTGACGCAGGGGGGCGTGCGTCGCCGGATGCTACCGAGGCGACTGCTGAAGGGCCAGCGCCAGCCAAGGCGACTGCTGAAGGGCCAGCGCCAGCCGGTGCTCCTGAGATGGCTGCCCCTGTGGCTTGGGTGAGCCGTCCTGAAGAGGCAGCCGGGGAGTTGGTGCAGTCTGAGGCTCCCGAGGCCGCCGCCTCTGGAGCTCGAGCGAGTAGTCCTGAGGTGGAGACTGGTGAGCTGGCGCAGTCCGGGACTCCCGAGGCCTCCGCCCCAGAGGCCCCGTCGAGTGTCCCTGAAGCTGATGGTTGCGCCTTGAGCTTTGGCCGGCTTCGTCTGAACCTCGACGCACTCCACAAGAGAAAAGCGGCTCCAAACTACAGTAGTGACGTCTACCGGCCGCTGAAGCAAAGGAAGTATATGGCCATAGAGGAGTAAGTACCTTCCCCTTGGGATTTCCTGCATGTTGCGCTCCCTCCTGACGATGGCTCTCCAGGATCCCTTCGGCTGCAGCGGCGAGGTCTCCTGAAGAGCGGCCTTCACCAGTCCTTGGCTCGTCCCCGGTCTCGAGCTCCCCACGCTGGGCCTCTGCGCCAGGCACGGGGCCTGTTCAAGGAGTGGATGCACTGACGGGGGGCCTTGATCCTGCGTTCTTGTCGTCCTTCCTCCGTGGTCAGGCCTAGGGCGCAGAAGGCGTGCCGAGGGCTCTTCCGTTGGTCGCCACCGGCGGCTGGGTAACCCCAGCCCCGGCTTCATCCTCGAGCAGTGAGGCCATGCCATGCGGCGCCTCCACCGAAGCCCGAGGGGTGGCGGGGAAGGCGCCGGCCCCCAGCCCCCTGCCAGGGGCAAGTAGGCCGCCTCACGTTTCCTCGATAACCCCCAGCGCGAAAGACTTCCTTGTCCATGCGCTGGCACTCACGCGTGGGCGCGGTGTCGTACGCCACGAGCTTTTTCGGGAGGCAACGGGTGCGCTGAGCCGGCTCGGAGAAGAACTTGCGGACATCGACGCTCGCCTTGAAACATAAAACCTTCGGCTGGCGGACAAGTGGCATTAGTTGAAGGTGGCTATCAACCTCGGGCATCTTGAGCACGAGCGTGCCAATGCGAAGGCCGCGGAATCCCTCGCGACCTCACCCGGGGCTTGCGCCCGGGCCTTGGAGGAGGCCAGGGCGGCCAACCATCGCCGCAAGGCTGCCAAGGAATGCGAGCGGGAACTCCAGGCCTCGAACGCTGCCCTTGAACAGCGGATCAAGACACGCAGGGCCGTCTTGGCATCGATGAAGGGAGCACCTTCCGAAGAGGAGGAGATCCGGAAATGCGAGGAGGCGCTGGTGCTGGAGGCCTTGGAGCGCAGCCTGGAGCTTGGGCGGATGGAGGTGAGGGAGCGCCAGGTGACCATGGCTGAGGACGCCGTCACCGCGCGGGAAGCAAAGATCCAGGAGGAGGTCGATCAGAGGGTGGTGAAGGCTTGTGCAGCTCTTGCCGACGGGCATCGCCTGGAGCTGGAACTCCTGAGAGCCGAGGCTGAGGGCAGGGCCGCCGCCCTCAGGACAAGGCTGATCGAAGCGGAGCAGCACGAGAGGGCCGCCAAGGAGGCTCAAGCCTCAGCCCAAGGTGACTTGGCATCCACTCGCGCCGACCTGCATTTGCTCCAGCAGCAGATCGATAATGCCGCAACCCTTGCGAAGAAGAATGTGGACTAAGTGTGATGCCGCTTGTCACTGCAGCGCGAGCATGCCTCCATGCTCCAGGCTCTCAGGGTGAGGGCCAATCGAGCTTTGGGCACCATCTGCGAGGAAAGCGCCCCTCACCCGCACGAGGGCGACTACGCCAGCCACCTCTACTTCTTTACCGAGATCGTGACCCGCCTGGAAGATTAGGCCATGAGGGTTCGCGAGCTCGTTGAAGAGAGAAGCCGCGGCCTCCTCGGGCACGCGTTCTCACGCGTCTTCAGCCATCTTCAGAATCTTGACCCCCATTTTGATTTTGACGCCGCGATAGCCCCCGTGCCCTGGGTTATCCAGAACAACCTGGCTGAATGGGTGGACGGCCATGTCGACGATCTGATCACGGAGTTTGCTCCTGAGGACGACGCGGTCGTGATCGCGGCTGAGGAAGGCGATGCGGATGACGACGTCGAAGACGAAACCAGCGACAATGCGAGTGGCGCGGGTGAACATGGCGACGACGGCGCTGATGAAGACGAATCCGGTGACAGTGTCGATGGCGCAGATAAGGGTGGCGAGGACGGCGCTGGAGGCGGCGCCTCTGGCTAGGCCTGCCTTTCCTTTGCCTTGACCTGTATGCAAAAAACTTGGGGGGCGTGAAAGCATTTTGAAGGGGGAGCCCTTTGTATGAAGTGATGATATGCTTTTGAGGTAGGATCTGAACTGCGCCGTCGCGAGCCTGCGGGCTCCCGAGCGGGGTAGCTGTTGTGACTTATCTTTGGTTCCGTAGATCCTGATGTCGCAATTGCATCCTCTCCCTGAGGTAAGCCTGAGGGGTTCGTGAGGTCCTGAGCCTCCCGAGGAGCCTGCTAGCCTGCCCCAGAGTGCCTCGCGAGAAGCCGATTGCCGGATCACGACAGGGTATGCTGGTGACTGCGCCCCCGATCCTTGGGGGGCCTTGGCGTCTCCGGGGCTGACCCGAGGGCGCTTGATGCGCGCATGCCACGCCTAGCCCCCGCTCGTTGGGTGCTCACAGGGATGGGTAGCAGGTGCGAACCATACTTGTTGAATACGAAACCAGAAAGCAAGAAACTGCCGCGAGGCAATAGAAAAGCAAACTCCCCCCATTTTGGACAACATAAAAGAACTTCAAATCTCAGTCCAGAAGGTGGCAAATCGAATTACAGAAAATGGGGCAAAAGCAAATAGCCGCGTCCGGCACCTAGCTAGTCTTCTTGTCTTCCCACCAACGTGGAGCTAAGTGCTTTCACTGGACGTGAGAATAGTCATTGGGGGACAGTGTCGACGGCCAGCGCGGAGCATGGTGCTTCCACTTGGACGTGGGCGGGAGCCCCCGAGGCCCGAGGGCGGCACTCCGGAGACTCCGGGGCGTGTACAGCCCCACTCATTATTACGTGAGAGTGTCACGAGCGGAGACCTTCACAGGCGTGAGCCTTGCTTCATATCACCAGACGAGGGTCCCGCCCTGCGCCACCCCCGACCACCGTTGGGGCGTCCGAAAACTAGGATCAGACCAAGGGGCAAGGGGGACACTGGCGGCACCCTCGGCGACCACGGGCCATCTGCCGGGGGGGAAGGGCTCGTCGGCGCCTCCCTCAGCAGAGGACCTACCACCGTGCAGCGCCTTGCTCCGTGCGGCACGGGGGAGGCCCTGGCTCCGGGCCCGTGAGAGCGTCACGAGCAGAGACCTTCACAGGCGTGAGCCTTGCTTCATATCGCCAGACGAGGGTCCCGCCCTGCGCCACCCCGGCCACCGTTGGGGCATCCGGAAACCAGGACGAGACCAAGGGGCAAGGGGGACGCTGGCGGCACCCTCGGCGACCATGGGCCCTCTACCGGGGGGGAAGGGCTCGCCGGCGCCTCCCCCGGCAGAGGACCTACCTCCGTGCAGCGCCTTGCTCTGTGCGGCGCGGGGGAGGCCCTGGCTCCGGGCCCGTGAGAGCATCACGAGCAGAGACCTTCATAGGCGTGAGCCTTGCTTCATATCACCAGACGAGGGTCCCGCCCTGCGCCACCCCCGACCACCGTTGGGGCGTCCGGAAACCAGGACGAGACCAAGGGGTAAGGGGGACACTAGCGGCACCCTCAGCGACCACGGGCCCTCTGCCGGGAGGGGAGGGCTCGCCGGCGCCTGCCCCGGCAGAGGACCTACCTCCGTGCAGCGCCTTGCTCCGTGCGGCGCGAGGGAGGACCTGGCTCTAGGCCCCTCCCGCGCAACCCCCAGCATGCCGCTCCCGCCTGGAGCGGTGCCTCCGCCCTAGGGTTTCCAACCGCTGTTGTGGCCTGGTTCACCTGCGGTCCATGGTTAGTATAAGCATGCTCCCGAGCATCGGCTGTACCCTGCGGTCGTTGTCGCTGAAGGGGCCGGCAAAGTCTCCGGGCAGCTCATGGAAGACTCCGGCCTCTAGCGTCCCTTCTGCCCAGCTTGGCTCGGGGAACAAGCTGGGGCCTTCCTCCGGCGTGTACTCCAGATCCACCATGCGGGGTACGTAAGCATCTGCAGTCGTCGCGTCAGGGCCATCGCCTGGGTGCCCCGCATCTTGGGCCTCTAGGCCCGGTGCCTGGTCCCGATGGCCTTGGGGTGAAACCCCAGCGCGGCCCCGCTGTGGGCCGCTAGAGCTCACCCCTCCTGGAAGCGGTGCTGCCGTGGTAGGAAGAGCGGCGCCGCGGGCCACGTTGGTGTTGTCGAATCCTGCAAGCGCTCTAGGGGGCGCGCGTGCATGCCTGGGCTCGGCGTGCACCCCCGTCTCAGCCTGAGGCGTGGGCAAGGGGAAAAAGGGCGCCGCACCCCTGCAGGCGGCGTCAAGCAGCTCGGCGGCCCGCTCCAGCAGTGCGTCGCGGCCGCTCTCCGCCAACCTGCAACGTAGCAGCTCCCATGCCACGATGAGCACAGCTCGCATGTTCGCCTGCTCCCGACGAGTGCATGGTGCCATCGCCGTGGCGTAGCCTGAAGACCGCATAGTGGCGCGCGCGCGCCGGGGTGCTAAGGCGGACGGTGCCGCCCCGCGCCGCCCGCACCCGGCGGTGTTGGGAGGTGTGCGGGCCGCCTGGAGCGCGGAGTTGAGGTCCCCTTGGGCGGACGGCGCTGCCCGGACGGGCCATGCAGCCCAGTGTTCGGCGCAAGCCCTCGGATCGTCAGCCATCGAAATTGCAGAGCGATGGCGGGCCAACTGGAAGAAGAGGGGCTCCGATGCACCCCTACCTGGCGCGCCAAATGTCGGATTCGGGGTTCCGCATACCCTTGAGAGGTTCGAACTCTGGGGTGTGTGCGAAGAACTCTCTCTCCCCAGTCTGCCTGCTCAGCGATTCCACGGCCTAGCTCGACGAACCCAAGGAACAAGAGACACAGCAGTTTATCCTGGTTCGGGCCACCTTGCGGTGTAATACCCTACTCCAGCTTTGTGATGGATTGCCTCGGGAGGGCTAAGGATGAACTAGTACAGAGGTGGAACAACCTTAGGAGGTGAGATGTTCTTGAGCTCGATGAGCTGGTGAGGTGGTGAGGGTGGAATGATCTGGTCCAGCTCCGGTTGTTCTTCCCCCCCCCCTATGGTGGTGGCTAAGTCCTATTTATAGTGGCCTTGGTCCTCTTCCCAAGTGTTGGCGGGAAGGGATCCCACAACGGCCAAATTCGAAGGGAGACAACTAGTACAAGTTATCCTGACAAAAGTAGTCTTCACCTGCAAAAGCCTCTGGTGGTGACGCTGCAGTGGGCTCCTCGATGACCTCCGTCCTGCCGTCCTGGCGGTCCTGGTCTTGTTGCACCGATATGGAAACCTTTGCTTGATTCCTCGGGACTCCACGTCTGCGCTTGCCTCCTTTGCACCAAAGAGGAAACTGATACACTGCGCCCGCTGGCGCCCGCCTGGTCCTGGTCGTCATGGCTCACGTCAGGTGAACCTCGCGAGGTGCAGCTCACATTGATATCTCCGCTCCTCGGGAGCCAGCCTGGGGAGGCCGCCCCTCGTGGAGGTCTTGGTGTCGTCCGCCTCGCAAGGCTTGGCCCCTCGCGAGGGTCTTGAGTCATCGTTGCTGAAGCTAGGCCGTACCAGGTCGTCGATGGAGCCATGCCACGGGCCGCAGGCAGGCAAGTCTGCGCACCCCCGGTCCTAGGACGCCGACATCAGCAACGGTGCCAGGTGACATTTTCTGGTTTGTTCAGTTGGGGGCGCCCCTCGGGCTGCATTATCCACAAGCCGCGTGGGTCCGTCCCTGCGGCATGTATCATTTTGCATCTATCAGAACTAGCTCTACCCTATCCATGAGTTTATTTATGATTATCACTTGACTGTCTGGTGCTTCGTCACCACGAACGTCGTACGCCCTTGCAAGCCCACCCACGACCGCCCCATGATTAAGGACTGGCACGGCGTTTGTGCTCGGGTCTGTCCCTGCAGCGTTGCTAAACCCAAGTGGCTGAGCTCTGGCTCGCGGGCAGCTCCCGTGCACGTCACCTCCCATGGTCCTTGGTGCCTTGTTCTTGCATGAGCTAATCGGGGGCGGGTAAGTTAGGGCGCGCGACCCGGTGCCTCGCTACCACGGGAGCCACGCGCCGGTTGTCTTTCTTCAGGACATTCGCATGAGAAGACTGGGCATGGCGTCTGTGCTCGGGTCCGTCCCTGCAGCGTTGACAAACCCAATGGCTGAGCTCTGTCTGGCGGGCCAGACCCGTTCACGTCACCTCCTGCGGTCGTTGGTGTTTGGCCTTCTCACGCGATAACCTCAGGAGATTCACTTGGCGCAGGTTGCCTAGCCATCTCGCAGGATTATCACAAGTGCTACAAATCAAATTCAGGTGCAACCCGCCTTGAGGTAGGGCCTCGTGAGTCCCGCGCTGGCTAAAGAGTGCCCATACACACCTCCTCTAGCCCTGCCGTGCAAGCCACGTGTCAGGGCGGGGCTGTACACGCCCCGGGGACTCCCCTCAGAGGGAGCCCCCACCCACGTACCAGTGGAAGCACCATGCTCCGCGCTGGCAGTCAACACGGTCGAGGAGCGGCTTTGCCCGTGCAAGAGCGGAAGCGCCATGCTCCGCGCTGGTGATAAACAACTGGGGGCAGCCTAACGGCTGCACTAACCTCAGGAGAGCCACCAGGCTCGGTGTTCAGCCTCACCGCGCTTCTTTCCCCTTGGGAGAGTAGCGCGAGGGGGCTGGGCATGGGGGCTTCGCTCAGGTCATGCCTGGCGTACGCCACCATGCCAGGTCCCTCGGACCTGGTCTTCATGCATCCCTCCCGAGCAAAAGCCTGGCGAGGACAGGTATGGGGGTTTTTGTTCGTACGTCAAGGGGGACTCCTGAGCATCGCGACTCAGGAGCCTAACTGGCCACGTAGCCACTCACTCGTTGGTCTCGTTTTGGTGATCCGGACGACCCAACGGCGGCTGAGGTATGCGCGGGGCCGGGCCCTGCCGATGCAGAACGCCAAGACCCACTCTCGCGTCTCCTTCCCGAGGGTTGTTCGTACGTTAAGGGGGACTCCTGAGCATCGCGACTCAGGAGCCTAACTGGCCACGTAGCCCCTCACCCCTTGGTCTCGTCCTGGCGATCTGGATGACCCAACGGCGGCTGAGGTATGCGCGGGGCCGGGCCCTACCGACACAGAACATCAAAGCAAACAGAAAGGAAACTACAGAACCTTAGCAAATTATTACAAAACATACTATCTCTTAAAGCTCCAAAGCATAAGTTCTCACACCTCCACGAGGCACGATACATGTTGCAGGAATAGAACAAGGGGAAAGCGCTGCCATCTCCTTCAGCCTTGGACGCCACCGTTGCCCGCTTGGGGAGTCCCGTCACTGATGACGTCGCCGCCGTCCTTGCCGTTAGCCATGGGCACGGGGTCGACGGCAAGGAACTTCCGCAGCAGGGCCTCCACTTGACCCTTCACGGCCTTAGTAGTAGCGTCTTGGAGCTCAGGGTCCACGGGCTCGAACAGGGCACCAAAGTCGAAGCTGGAGTCCCAAAGATGGAGGTGGCTGAAGACGCGCGTTGCGGCCGAGGCTGAAAGCGCGCGGGCTTCTCCGTCCACCATGGGGCCCACTCTGACGACGATGCCCTCGAGCGCCGCGACGAGCTTGGGGAGCAGCCCGGCGGGGCCTTCCTCCGGAGTCACCAGCGGCTCCTTGTACCCGCTCCCGTAGAGATCCTGCAGTGCCTTGCGGGACCTCTGCTCGAGGGAGTCAAAGGCGGCACGCCCCGCGGTGGCCGCCTCCTCAGCCTTGGCAAGGAGTTTCTCCCTGGCCTCCAGCCGAGCCTTCTCGTCGGAGACAAGCTGGGCATGGGACGCCTGGGCCGCCTCCACCTCCTCCTTCAGCTTCTCCAGGCGGCCGCGCTCCGTGGCCTGCTCCCAAGATGCCTGCTCCAGCTCGGCGTCACGACCGGCGACCGCAGACTCCCGCTCCTTCAGCTTTTCCACCTGCTCCTCGAGTTGGCGGGCGCGGGTGGCCTGCTCGTCGTGGAGGGCTTTCAGCTCGGCCTCAGCCGCGCGGCAGCGCCCCTCAGTGTCCTTCAACGCCACATCACGGGCAGCGGCGGCCACGCCGGCCACCTTCTGGCACTCCTCTTCAGCAGCGTCAGTCTGGTCCCAGGCCGCCCTGATGGACGAGCCAGCCTGGAGCCACCCCGAGACCAGCTCCAGGCGCCCCGACGACCGGCGCCAGTCGGGGCCCCGAAGATCGCTCCAGAGTTGATCCAACGCGGAGAAGGCCTGCTCCAGAGCACCGGGCGTGGTAGAAGAACCGCGGCCTGCCAGCATGGTGGCTGGAAGAGGAGACGGCGATGGCATCAAGACTGCGAAGCAGCAGCAGCAAGGATGGCCGGGGGCTCCGGAGCCCTCAGGTCATCAGCAGGCGCGCTGAAGGCAAGTGTCTCTGAAGCCGACACGGCCGCAGGGGCATCCTTCTCCTGAGGCTGGGCCCCTGAGCTTCGCGAGGGCAACCCTGCGGCAGGAGGACGCGAGCTAGCCTCGTCCATCTGCCCCAGAACCTCCGGGGCCGAGGTGGGCTGCTTGGCCTCAGGAGCCCTCGCCTCCTCCTTCTTCCTTTTCGCCGCCGGCATTGGCCTGGTCGTAGAGAGGAAAATGTCAGAGCACTACGTCAAGAGCAGGAAGCAAAGACAAGATGGTACACTTACTGATCTGTGGCGACGTAATCCCTCATCCTCTTCAGGAGCGCGATGCCCACAGGCTACATGGGCGCGAGCCCCGCCGCGCTCTCGGGAGCAGATGAGCGCGCGACGGCCGGATCTGTGGCAGCAGTGGCCGACGGCGGGGCGGAGGCGCCACCTCGGGGAAGCAACGACGACCTGTCCTTCTTCGGGACGCCCTGCTTCAGCTTCTTCAGAGGGGTGCCCCTGGACCTCGTGGTGACCCCGGCGGAGCGCGGCGACTCCCTGACTGGGTGCTCGTCTACGTCGTCGTCAGAAAAGGCGCGGAGGAGCTCGCTCCGCCGTGGGGGAGAAGTCTCCCCCACCTCCTCCAAGGTCACCTCCGAGCTCTCGTTCTCCTCCTCCTCGGATGGATCGCCGGAGGATACCGGCACCAGGGAGCCCGCGGGCAGGGAAGGCTCCAGCGGCACGAGCCCCCGCTCGTTGAAGACAGGCATGGCGGCGGCTATCTTCTCCCCGTCGGCACGACGGTACAACGGGAGATGGGTGTCCGAGGTGCCACCCTGGTCCTTCCCGAGCAAGGCGCGCACGACCTTGCTCAGCTCCTCATCAGACAAGTTGTCCGGGCGCAACCGGAGGTTGTCTTCCACGCCCTTGAAGCTCCATAGGGGGCGGGAGTGCGCCTGGAGCGGAGCCAAGTGCTGCGTCAGGAACTCCTTGATGATCATGGCCCCTGTCAGCTTCTCCGCCTTCAGGTCAGCCATCATCCTCTCCAGCAACTACTCCGCCCTGGGGTCGGTGAGCTTCTCATGAGCCCATCGATCCAGGGGCGTCGGCAGTGCGGTCGGCAGCTCCAGCCGAGCGTGGGAATGCTTGGCATCCATGAAGATCCACTTGTTCTGGAAGTCCTCCACCTTCTTCCTGGCCCGCGAGATCGCATTGCTGCCGTTGGCCGCGATGAAGCTGGCGCACCTAGAGCACTGGCCGCTGCTTATCCGGAGGTAGAAGAAGTGGCAGAACAGCGTGACGGAGGGCGTCACCCCCACGAACGCTTCATAGTAGAAGGCAAAGATCGACAGGACGAGGATGGAGTTGGGATGAAGATGGAGGGTGTGGAGACCATAGTGGTTGAGGACGGTGTAGAAGAAACGGGAGAAAGGGGGAACCAGCCCAGCGAAGACGCTGTGCAGGAAGAAGGGGTAGAAGGTGTCACCCAAGGCTTTCGGCTGGGCGGAGCCGACCCGGAGCGCCGTCTCCCCTCCCTCATTGTCGCCGCCCGCCGTCAGTGGGAGCATGGCGGCAAGGTGCTTCTCCTCGGCGATGGAGGACGCGCTCAAGGCCGACTCAAACCAGGGAGCCGAGCGCGCGGCAGAGGCCGATGACTTCGCCTTGTCGGCGGCCATCGGTGGTGAGTCTGGGGAAAGGATTTAGAAGATCTGGAGGCGCGCTGAGCAGAAGGAAAAGGGGATCTGGGGCAAGATGGAAGAAGGGCAATGAAGGCTCAGCGACAAGCGCCAGCCTTTTTGTTAGCCAGGGACAGTTGCCGAGGCGGCGTGGGGAAGCGGAGACGCCGACGTCCCATCAATCGCCACGCGTCGACCAAGGCCGCAGGTGGTTAGGGCCCGCGGTGCTCTGCACTTGCCCCTTGGCTTCACCTCGAAGCCAAGTTCGAGCGCGCCTTGGGCCCGGGGGCTACTGTCGGCGTTCTGGGAACGGGGGTACCCAGACTTGCCTGCCTGCGGCCCATGGTGTGGCTCCATCGACGGCCTGGTATGGCCCAGCTTCAGCGACAACAACTCAAGACCCTCAAGAGGGGCCAAGCCTCGCGAGGCAGACGACACCAAGACCTCCACGAGGAGCGGCCTCCTCAGGCTGGCTCCCGAGGAGCAGAGATCTCTATGCAAGCCTCACCTCGTGAGGTCCGAATGACGTGAGCCATGACGACCAAGGCCAGGCGGGCGCCAGCGGGCGCAGTGTACCTCTTTGGTGCTAAAGAGGCAAGCGCAGGCGCAGAGTCCCCAGGAATCAGCCAAAGGTTTCCATTCCCGTGCAACAAGACCAAGACCGCCAGGACGGCAGGACGGAGGTCATCACCGAGCCCACCACGGCGTCACAACCAGAGGCTTTTGTAGGCGAAGACTACTTTTGTCAGGATAGCATGTACTAGTTGTCTCCCTTCGAATTTGGCCGTTGTGGGATCCCTTCCTGCCTTTCATCTGGGAAGAGGACCAAGGCCACTATAAATAGGACTTAGCCACCACCGTAGATCGGGGGGAGTTCACATCGGACCCCCGGATGGATCATTCATTCCACCCACACACTCACCAGCTCACTCGAGCTCAAGAACACCTCTCCTCCTGAGGCTGTTCGCCACTGTACTAGTTCATCCTCAGCCCCTCGAGGCCAATCCACCACAAAGCAGGAGTAGGGTTTTACACCGCAAGGTGGCCCGAACCTGGGTAAACTGTTGTGTCTCTTTTCCTTATAGTTCGTCGAGCTAGGCTGTGAGATTAGCGAGTAGGCAGACTGGGGAGGACGAGTTCTTTGCACGCACCCCAGAGTTTGAACCTCTCAAGGGTTTGTGGAACCCGAAATCCGACACATGCTTATTATGTGCGACACCGCTTATCTCAAAAAGGGAAACTTTTATGGCATCATATTAATAGTTTGTATTGCTATGCTTTGAATTTATGTGAAATACGTGATTTTACTTGTTGTTCTGAAGACCCTAAAAAACACCTTCCCTTCCAATGTGAGTTTAAGGATAATGGAATCATATCTTCTTATGCCAAAGGTGTTTATAATTACTATGATGTTGAACAAATTGAAGAATTTGTTGCTTTTAAGGGTGCTTATGAAATTGCTTCTTTGTTGAAAAGAATGATGCTATTCTTTACAAATCTGAAAATTTTGCCATACTTAAACATTGCTCTGAAAACTATGCTTCCAATGCTTATGTTAAAGAATATATTGAGTACTTCTCCGCTGTCCAAGAAGAGACTAATATTTTGCAAGACTCTATGGAAGAAGAAATTGATGAAACTGTGAGCTCATTGGATGAAAAAGATGATGAGGAGAGCGAAGAACAAAAGGAGGAAGAGCGGATTAGCTACCCGTGCCCACTTTCTAATGAGAGTAACTCTTCAACTCATACATTGTCTAATTTCCCTTCGTGCTTACCAAAGGATGAATGCTATGATAATTGCTATGATCCCGTTGATTCTTTTGAAATATCCCTTTTTGATGAACTTAATGCTTGTTATGATTGTGGCCAAGATGCCAATATGAATTATGCTTATGGAGATGAAATTGCTATAGTTCCTTATGTTAAGAATGAAATTGCTGCTATTGCACCCATGCATAATAGTCCTACTATCTTTTTGAATTCTCCCAACTACACTATATCGGAGAAGTTTGCACTTACTAAGGATTACATTGATGGGTTGCCTTTTATCGTTGCACATGATGATTTTGATGAACATAATATGCATGTGCTTGCTGCTCCTACTTCCAATTATTATGAGAGAGGAACTATATCTCCACCTCTCTATGTTTCCAACACGATAAAATTGCAAGAAACTGCTTATGCTATGTATTGGCCTTTACTTGATGTGCATGAATTGTTCTTGTATGACATGCCAATGCATAGGAAGAGAGTTAGAATTCGTCATTGCATGATATATGTTGCTTTGTGCTCACTACTAAATGCCAAATCATTGTTAATTAAAATTGGCTTTGATATACCTTGGGATCCGGGTGGATTCATTACTTGAGCACTTTATGCCTAGCTTAATGGCTTTAAAGAAAGCACTGCCAGGGAGACAACCTGGAAGTTTTAGAGAGTCATTTATTTCTGTTGACTTCTTTTATAAAGTTTAAAAACAAAAAAAAATATAGAGGGGAACTTAAAACTTCACAAAAAGAGAAGCGATTGAAAGGTGATGCATTGGAGAAGTGAGGGTCGACCTTGAACACTTGTGTTCATGCTCATGGAAACAATGTAAACTTTTTATGAAGATTCTCACAAAAATAATTATCCCCTTGTACAAATTCATTGTATTATAAAAATAATGTGCCAAGATTTGCCTTTAGGATGATTAGATTGCTTGTTGGTATGTGTGGTGCAAAACAGAAACTTTGGCTGTAGTGTGTGGTTTTACATTTTTTACTGGAATGTCGAAAGGTTCTGAAACTATTTGCACAGTATTTCTATACGAATTTTTTATTTTTTCCCTAATTTTTCAGAATTTTTAGGGTAAGATAAGTATGGTTAGATTTCAGATTACTACAGACTATCCTGTTTAAGACAGATTATATTTTTGATGCATTGTTTTGCTTATTTTGATGAAACTATCGGTTTTTATCGGTAGTATAAGCCATGGAAAAGTTATATTACAGTAGCTACAATGCAAAAACAAAATATGAATTGGTTTTCAACAGTACTTAGAGTAGTGATTTGCATTATTATACTAACGGATCTTACCGAGGTTTCTGTTGAGTTTTGTGTGGATGAAGTGATCAAAGATCGAGGAGGTCCCGATATGAGAAGAAGGAGGAGAGGCAAGAGCTCAAGCTTGGGGATGCCCAAGGCACCCCAAGTAAATATTCAAGGAGACTCAAGTGTCTAAGCTTGGGGATGCCTCGGAAGGCATCCCATCTTTCTTCAACAAGTATCGGTATGTTTTCATCTTCGTTTCGTTCATGTGATACGTGTGAATCTTGGAGCGTCTTTTGTGTTTATTTTTCATTTTTTATGCACCATGCTGGTATGAGATAGTCCATGGTTGATTTATAGAATGCTCATTGCACTTCACTTATATCTTTTGAGTATGGCTTTATAGAATGCTTCATGTGCATCACTTATATCATTTGAAGTTTGGATTGCCTGTTTCTCTTCACATAGAAAACCGTTATTTGTAGAATGCTCTTTTGCTTCACTTATATTTGTTAGAGCATGGTATTTTGTAGAAAGAATTAAACTCTCATGCTTCACTTATATCAATTTAGAGAGTCAACAGGAATTGGTCAATTGCATGGTTAGTCATAAAATCCTACATAAAACTTATGGATCACTGAATATGATATGTTTGATTCCTTGCAATAGTTTTGCGATATAGAGATGGTAATATGTGTGAGGTACTAGTAAATGGTTGTGGTTAGTAGGAATATTGGTGTTAAGGTTTGTGATTCCCGAAGCATGCACGTATAGTCTCTCGTTATGCTATGAAGTTGGAGCATGATTTATTATTGATTGTCTTCCTTATGAGTGGCGGTCGGGGACGAGCGATGGTCTTTTCCTACCAATCTATCCCCCTAGGGGCATGCATAGTAGTAATTTGCTTCGAGGGCTAATAAACTTTTGCAATAAGTATATGAGTTCTTTATGACTAATGTGAGTCCATGGATTATACGCACTCTTACCTTTTCGCAATCTGCTAGCCCCTACGGTACCGTGCATTGCCCTTTCTCACCTCGAGATGTGGTGCAAACTTTGCAGGTGCATCCAAACCCCGTGATATGATACGCTCTATCACACATAAGCCTTATTATATCTTCCTCAAAACAACCACCATACCTACCTATTATGGCCTTTCCATAGCCATTCCGAGCTGTCATGCAACTTCCACCGCCTTCGTTTTGATGACGCATTCATTGCTATATTGCTTTGCATGATCGTAAGATAGCTAGCATGAAATTTCCATGGATTGTCCATTTTTTTGATATCGTTGTTATGCTAGATCATTGCACATCCTGATACACTGCCAGAGGCATTCATATAGTCATACTTTATTCTAGGTATCGAGTTATAATTTTTATTTCTTTTGAGTTATAAGTAAATAGAAGAGTGATGATCATCATTATTCATTATTAGAGCATGTACCAGTGAGGAAAGGATGATGGAGACTATGATTCCCCCACAAGTTGGGATGAGACTCCGGACATGAGAGAAAAAAAGAAAAAGAAAAGAAAAAAGAAGAAAAAAAAAAAAAAAAGGAAAAAAAAGAGAAGGGGCATTGTTACTATTCTTTACCACACTTGTGCTTCAAAGTAGCACCATGTTTTTCATATAGAGAGTCTCCTATGTAGTCACTTTCATATACTAGTGGGAATTTTTCATTATAGAACTTGGCTTGTATATTCCGATGATGGGCTTCCTCAAATGCCCGAGGTCTTCATGAGCAAGCAAGTTGGATGCACATCCACTTAGTTTTCATTGAGCTTTCATACACTTATAGCTCTTAGTGCATCCGTTGCATGGCAATCCCTACTCCTCACGTTGATATCAATTGATGGGCATTTCCATAGCCCGTTGGTTAGCCGCGTCGATGTGAGACTTTCTTACTTTTTTGTCTTCTCTATATTTACCCCTATCATCATACTCTATTCCACCCGTAGTGCTATATCCATGGCTTGCGCTCATGTATTGCGTGAGAGTTGAAAAAGCTGAAGCGCATTAAAAAGTATGAACCAATTGCTCGGCTTGTCATCGGGGTTGTGCATGATAAATACTTTGTGTTAAGAAGACAGAGCATGACAAGATTATGATTTTGTAGGGATAGCTTTCTTTAGCGTCGATATTTTGAAAGACACGATTGTTTGTTGGGATGCCTGAGTATTGATGTCTTTATGTCAAATTATAGACTATTGCTTTGAATCACTTATGTCTTAATATTCATGCCATGATTAGATATATGATCAAGTTTATGCTAGGTAGCATTCCACATCAAAAATTATCTTTTTTATCATTTACCTACTCGAAGACGAGCAGGAATTAAGCTTGGGGATGCTAATACATCTTCATCGTATCTATAATTTGTGATTGTTTCATGCCAATATTATACAACTTTCACATATTTTTGGCAACTTTTTATATGATTTATTGGACTAACCTATTGATCTAGTGCCCAGTGCCAGTTCCTGTTTGTTGCATGTTTTTTGTTTCACAGAAAATCCATATCAAATGAAGTCCAAACGTGATAAAAATTTATGGAGAATTATTTTGGAATATTTATGATTTTTGGGAGGTGGAATCAACGCAAACGGGGGCCCACAGTGACCACAACCCACCAGGGCGCGTCGGGCACCCCCTGGCGCCCAGGCATCTTGTGACCTCCTTGAAAGTCGGTTGGGGCCCTTCTTCTAGCGCAAGAAAGATAATTTATGGAAAAAAATCGTGAAAACTTTCAGCGCAATAGGAGTTACAGATCTCCGGGAATTTAAGAAACGTTGAAGGGCCAGATCTGGGGAACGCGAAACAGAAGAGAACAGAGAGGGAGATCCAATCTCGGAGGGGCTCCTACCCCTCCACCGCCATGGAGGCCATGGACCAGAGGGGGAACTATCCTCCCATCTAGGGGGGAGGCCAAGGAAGAAGAAGAAGAAGGAGGGGGCTCTCTCCCCCTCTCTCCCGGTGGCGCCGGAACGCCGCCGGGGCTAGGATCGTGATGGCGATCTACATCAACAATCTTGCTACCGTCAACACCAACTCTCTCCCCCTCTATGCAGCGGTGTAACACCCCTTCTCCCCGCTGTAATCTCTACTTAAACATGGTGCTCAACTCCATATATTATTTCCCAATGATCTATGGTTATCCTATGATGTTTGAGTAGATCCGTTTTGTCCTGTGGGTTAATCGTGATCTTGGTTGGTATGATTGTATATTTTATTTATGGTGCTGTCCTACGGTGCCCTCCGTGTCACGCAAACGGAGGGGCCCCCGCTGTAGGGTGTTGCAATATATTCATGATTCGCTTATGGTGGGTTGCGAGAGTGACAGAAGCTTAAACCCGAATAAGTGGGTTGTTGTGTATGGGATAAAGAGGACTTGATACTCAATGCTATGGTTGGGTTTCATGACATTAATGATCTTTAGTAGTTGCGGATGCTTGCTAGGGGTCCAATCATAAGTGCATATGATCCAAGTAGAGAAAGTATGTTAGCTCATGCCTCTCCCTCATATAAAATTACAAGAATGATTACCGGTACTTGTTATCGATTGCCTAGGGACAAATGACTTTCTTGTTGACAAAAGCTATCCACTTTTATTACCTTGCAATTTATTCGTAATTTTATTCTCGCAAAGTACTCGTAGTTTGATTCTTGCAAAGTAGTTTCATACTTGATCTAGGTAAAGCAAACGTCAAGTGTGCGTAGAGTTGTATCGGTGGTCGATAGAACTTGAGGGAATATTTGTTCTGCCTTTAGCTCCTCGTTGGGTTCGACACTCTTATTTATCGAAGAAGGCTACAAATGATCCCCTATACTTGTGGGTTATCATGGACATAGCGAAATTAGCATCCCCAAGCTTGGGGTTTTGCATATTATTAGCACAATTGACATTAATAGAATTTATAGTAAAATCATTGCAATCATGCTTTTCATTCAAGGAGCTATCATGAATCACTTCATAAATTTCTTCATCGCAATTTTCAGATTCACGAATCTCAAGCAAAACTTCATAAAGATAATCTAATGCACTTAACTCACTAGCAATTGGTTCGTCGTGATTGGATCTTTTCAAAAGATTAGCAAGTGGATGGGGATCCATATCAATAGATTTTTAGCAAGTGATGATGCAAGCATATAGAAGACACATGGCAACGCAAGCAAACAAAAGATCATACAAGAAAAAGGCAAATGAAAAGGAAGGCAAATATTATGTGAAGTGGGGGAGATGAAAATGAGAGGCAAATGGCAAATAATGTAAATTGCAAGGAGATGAGATTTGTGATTAGGAACCTGATAGATGTTGATGATGTCTCCTCGGCAACGGCGCCAGAAATGGCTAGTTGATGGGAGACTATCTTGACTTGATCCTCCCCGGCAACGGCGCCAGAAATCCTTTCTTGATGGCTCGTATCCGCGTCAGTATTTCCCCGAAGAGGAAGGGATGATGCAGTACAGCTTCGGTAGGTATTTCCCTCAGTTATGAAACCAAGGTTATCAAACCAGTAGGAGAACCAAGCAACACTATGTAAATGGTACTTGCACACAAAGAACAAATACTTGCAACCCGACGTGTAAGAGGGGTTGTCAATCCCTCTCGGGTAAAAGATAGATTGGTTTGTGTGATTTTGGATAAATAGATCTTGTAATAAAACAAAATAGAATAAAGAAAGAAAAAGTGCAGCAAGGTATTTTGGGGTTTTTAGAATAATAGATCTAAACACAAAAGCAAATAAAAATAGATCTGAACGCAAATATGATAAAGAATAGACCCGGGGGCCGTAGATTTCACTACTGGCTTCTCTCGAGAAAAATAGCATACGGCGGGTAAACAAATTACTGTTGTGCAATTGATAGAACTTCAAATAATTATGATGATATCCAGGCAATGATCATTATATAGGCATCACATCCAAGATTAGTAGACCGACTCCTGCCTGCATCTACTACTATTACTCCACACATCGACTGCTATCCAGCATGCATCTAGTGTATTAAGTTCATGGAGAAACGGAGTAATGCAATAAGAACTATGACATGATGTAGACAAGATCTATTCATGTAGGAATAGGCCCCATCTTGTTATCCTTAATAGCAACGATCAATACGTGTCTTGCTGCCCTCTTCTGTCACTGGGAAAGAACACCACACGACCGAACCCATCACAAAGCACCTCTTCCCATGGCAAGAAAAATCGATCTAGTTGGCCTAACTAAACCAAAGATTCGAAGAAGAAATATGAGGCTATAAGTAATCATGCATATAAGAGATCAAAGAAACTCAAATAACTTTCATGGATAAATAGATCTGATCATAAACTCAAAGTTCATCGGATCCCAACAAACACACCGCAAAAAGAGTTACATCAAATAGATCTCCAAGAGACCATTATATTGAGAATCAAAATAAAGAGAGGAAGCCATCTAGCTACTAACTACGGACCCGTAGGTATACAATGAACTACTCACACATCATCAGAGAGGCACCAATGAGGATGATGAACCCCTCCGTGATGGTGTCTAGATTGGATCTGGTGGTTCTGGAACTTGCGGCGGCTGGAATTGTGTTTCGTCGACTCTCCTAGGGTTTTTGTATTTTTGGGGTATTTATAGAGCAAAGAGGCGGTGAGGGACGCGGCCGAGGTGGGCACAATCCACCAGGGCGCGCTTGGGCTCCCAGGCGCGCCCAGGTGGGTTGTGCTCCCCTCAGAGCCCCCCTCTGGTACTTCTTTGGCCCAACAGGTGTCTTATGGTCCAGAAAAATTCTCCAAAAAGTTTCGCTGCGATTGGACTCCGTTTGGTATTGATTTTCTGCGAAGTAAAAAAAAGAAAAAAATAGCAACTGGCACTGGGCACTATGTCAATAGGTTAGTCCCAAAAAATGATATAAAGTTTCTATAAAATGATTGTAAAACATCCAAGAATGATAATATAATAGCATGGAACAATAAAAAATTATAGATACGTTGGAGATGTATCAAATGTCCACAGCCCTGGAGTGCGTGCGGAACTTGTGGCACAGGCGATGATGACTGTGGCGGGCCTCTATCATGTCGCACGCCAGTGTGTTCGGTCCTTGGAGCCTGGCATCCTTCCTGGGTCCCACCGCTTCCACCGCACCAAGCCACTTCTCCCGGAAGTAGTTGTTCCTGTGAACGGGATCGAGCAGGCCCAGTCAGCTTCACGAGAAGGACCCGCTGCGTCGAGCGCTTCTGCTTGGGTCACCAAGTGGCCACGCCGGCCTCCCCGGCAGGACCAACTATGGCGGCACCTCGCAAGGAGCTGGAGAAGACTTCATTTGCCTTCGAGGTCACCTTCGGTGGGGATGCCTCCCGCAGCGTCTCCGTCAAGGCGGACTTCTCCGTCGCATAGACCGGGAGCTACGCCAGATCTCCTAGAGGGTGCGACACTCCGCTTCACTAGATGATATGCCTCCGGGAGATCACTAACGGCGGGGTACCGAATTACCCACGTCAAGATCAGATCAGAACTCGTTGTTTTGTGTCTAAAAAGCTAAGTACTCTACCTAGCCATGTACTCGGGTTCTCCCCGATCAAAAGGAGCGTCATGGTGATTACCCACAAGTATAGGGGATCGCAACAGTTTACAAGGGTAGAGTATTCAACCCAAATTTATTGATTCGACACAAGGGGAGCCAAAGAATATTTGCAAGTATTAGCAGTTGAGTTGTCAATTCAACCACACCTGGAGAACTAAATATCTGCAGCAGAGTGATCAGTAACACAGTAATATGATAGTTTGATAGCGGTAGTAACGATAACAACAGTGACGGTAGCAGTTTTATAGTGATTGTAACAGCAGCATCAACAACAGTAGTAACTTAGCAAAGATCAATATGTGAAAGTCATAGGCATTGGATCAGTGATGGATAATTATGTTGGATGACATTCATCATGTAACAGTCACAACCTAGAGAGACACAGAACTAGCTCCAATTCATCAATGTAATGTAGGCATGTATAGTCATACGTGCTTGCGATAAGAACTGATGTCTACTACAAAACTTATTCTTGTAGACTCATGTTGGGCCTCCAAGCGCGGAGTTTTGTAGGACAGTAGCAATTTTCCCTTAAGTGGATGACCTAAGGTTTATCAATCCGCGGGAGGCGTAGGATGAAGATGGTCTCTCTCAAACAACCCTACAATCAAGTACAAGAAATCTCTTGTGTCCACAACACACCCAATACAATGGCAAATTGTATAGGTGCACTAGTTCGGCAAAGAGATGGTGATACAAGTGTAGTACGGATAGCAGATATGGGTTTTTGTAATCTGAAAATATAAAAACAGCAAGGTAGCAAGTGATAAAACGGAGCACAAACGGTATTGCAATGCTTAGAAACAAGGCCTAGGGTTCATACTTTCACTAGTGCAATCTCTCAATAGTGCTAACATAATTGAATCATATAACAATCCCTCAACGTGCGACAAAGAGTCACTCCAAAGTTTTTATCTAGCGGAGAACATAAGATGAAATTGTTTGTAGGGTATGAAACCACCTCAAAGTTATCCTTTCCGATCAATCTATTGATCTATTCCTATAAGTACCACAAAGAGCCCTAGAGTTCGTACTAAAATAACACCATATGTTACACATCAACCAACTCTAATGTCACCTAGATACTCCAATGTCACCACAAGTATCCATGAGTTGATTATTCGATATGCATCAAACAACTTCAGATTCATAATATTCAATCCAACACAAAGAACTTCAAAGAGTGCCCCAAGATTTCTACCGGAGAAAGTAGGATGAAAACGTGCATCAACCCCTATGCATAGATTACCCCAATGTCACCTCGGGAATCCATGAGTTGAGTGCCAAAACATACATCAAGTGAATCAATATAATACCCCATTGTCACTACGGGTATTCATATGCAAGACATACATCAAGTGTTCTCAAATCCATAAAAGTATTCAATCCGATATAGTGAAACCTCAAAAGTAAAAACTCAATTCATCACAACAAGATAGAGAGGGAGAAACACCATATGATACAACTATATTAACAAAGCTCGCGGTACATCAAGATCGTGCCAAATCCAGAACACGAGAGAGAGAGAGAGAGATCAAACACATAGCTACTGGTACCTACCCTCAGCCCCGAGGGTGAACTACTCCCTCCTCATCATGGAGACCATTGGGATGATCAAGATGGCCTCCGGTGATGATTTCCCCCTCCGGCAGGGTGCCGGAACAAGGTCTCGATTGAGTTTTTGTGGATACAGAGGCTTGCTGTGGTGGAACTTCTCATCTAGGTTAAGTTTCGGAGGTTTTCCAATATATAGGAATTTTTCAGCGTCGGTTTCACATCAAGGGGGTGCCCGAGGAGTGCTCCGTGGGTCTCTTTTGGTCCATAAAAATCACCGTAAATTTTCAACCCATTCTGAGAACTTTTATTTCTGCACAAAAAACAACACCACGGTAGTTCTGCTGAAAACAGCATCAGCCCGGGTTAGTTCCATTCAAATCATACCAAAACTATATAAAATTGTTGTAAACATGGCATGAATACTTCATAAGTTATAGATACGTTGGAGACGTATCAGCATCCCCAAGCTTAATTCATGCTAGTCCTCGAGTAGGTAAATGATAAAAGAAATAATTTATGAAGTGTGAATGCTAGCATAGTGTATAAGTTTGATCAATGATAATTTCAATCACCTTTTCTAGCATCATAACAGCAACTCTTTCTCATAAAACTCATCATGATAAAGTAGCAATCAATTCACATGTTATAGTTCAAACAATGCATTCTCTTGAAACTTAACAACCTATGTTCTTAGTCACCAAACAATTGCAATTCAACTTATTTTCAACAAAGTCTAAGTAAGAGCTCCACATACTCAATTATCATATAGTTTCTATGATTGATAATGCTCAAAGCATATTTTTATAACAAATAGCATCCATCGAACACAGAGAAAGATAGGGGCTTAATGTTTCGCCTCCCAACTCATTTATCATAGAGATAATTGTCAACGATAATAATTCATGATCAAATATATTTGAATGGCCATATGTGCCTAGATCTTTCCCCACCACATGATGCTTGCCAACTAACGGGTAGGTTGGAATAATAATAAATACTATTGACTCTTTCATGAAAGTAAAAACTGAAAAGTAAAAGATAGGCCCTTCGTAGAGGGAAGCATGGATTTGCGGAGGTGCCAAAGCTCATTGCTTAAAACATAGATGAATTTTTTTTTGAGAGGTGTACTTTTCCAGTCAACATCACGACCGAGAGTTCTCAATATATTCCATGCTAAAGACATTCAAACATTTAAACACAAGCCATGGCTAACTGAATCCTCGGGTGCCCTCCATACAATTAACTTTCCGGGGGAGTTTGTTTCATTATTTTTCGTATTGATCATGGGACTGTGCATCCCAATTAACAGCCTCTACCATGCAATGATAAGTGAATAAACACCCATCGTGAGAATAACCCGCTTAGCATGGAAGCTAATGTTCACCCCCTGCCGCTTCATGAGCGGTACGGGCACACAAAACAGATGTTTACTAGAAGATTTAGAGCTGTCACATGCAAATTTACTTGGAACATCAGGGTAATACCGTATATAGGTAGATATGGTGGACACTCATGGAAGAAACTTGGTGATACGTCTCCAACGTATCTATAATTCTTGCTAGTTCCATGTTGTTATATTATCATTCTTGGATGTTTTACAATCATTTTATAGCAACTTTATATCATTTATTGGGACTAACCTATTGACATAGTGCCCAGTGCCAGTTGCCGTTTTTTGCTTGTTTTTTACTTTGCAGAAAATCAATACCAAACGGAGTCCAAACGCAATGAAACTTTTTGGAGAATTTTTCTGGACCAGAAGACACAAGATGGGCCAAAGAAGAACCAGAGGGGTGCCCCGAGGGGGGCACAACCCACCTGGGCGCGCCTGGGGGGCCAAGCGCGCCCTGGTGGGTTGTGCCCACCTCGGTGGCCTCCCGCACTGCCTCTTCTCCCTATAAATTCCCAAATATTCCATAAACCCTAGGGGAGTCGACGAAACACAATTCCAGCCGCCGCAAGTTCCAGAACCACGAGATCCAATCTAGACACCATCATGGAGGGGTTCATCATCCTTATTGGTGCCTCTCCGATGATGCGTGAGTAGTTCATTGTAGACCTACGGGTCCGTAGGCAATAGCTAGATGGCTTATTCTCTCTTTTTTGATTCTCAATACAATGGTCTCTTGGAGATCTATTTGATGTAACTCTTTTTTGCGGTGTGTTTGTTGGGATCTGATGAACTTTGAGTTTATGATCAGATCTATATCCATGAAAGTTATTTGAGTTCTTTGATCTCTTTTATGCATGATTACTTATAGCCTCGTATTTCTTCTTCAAATCTTTGGTTTAGTTAGGCCAACTAGATCGATTTTTCTTGCCATGGGAAGAGGTGTTTTGTGATGGGTTCGATCGTGCGGTGTTCTTTCCCAGTGGCAGAAGGGTTAGCAAGACATGCATGTATCGTTGCTATTAAGGATAACAAGATGGGGGCTATTCCTACATGAATAGATCTTGTCTACATACATCGTTCTTATTGCATTACTCCGTTTTTCCATGAACTTAATACACTAGATGCATGTTGGATAGCGGTCGATGTGTGGAGTAATAGTAGTAGATGCAGGCAGGAGTCGGTCTACTAATCTTGGGCGTGATGCCCATATAATGATCATTGCCTGGATATCGTCATAATTATTTGAGGTTCTATCAATTGCCCAACAGTAATTTGTTTACCCACCATATGCTATTTCTTAAGAGAAGCCACTAGTGAAATCTACGGCCGCTGGGTCTATTCTTCATCATATTTGCTTTCCGATCTATTATTTGCCACTTTTATTTTCAGATCTATCATTCCAAAAACACCAAAATACATTGCTGCACTGTTTTGCTGTTTATTTTATTTCGTGTTTTATCGAGATCTATTTATCCAATCTTCACAATTTTATCCCATCAACTTGCCAATTTCTGGCGCCGTTACCCATAGAGGGATTGACAACCCCTCCTAATCGTCGGGTTGCAAGTATTTGTTATTTGTGTGCAGGTACAGTTTACATAGTGTTGCTTGGTTCTCATACTGGATTGAAACCTTAGTTTCATAACTGAGGGAAATACCTACCATAGTTGTGCTGCATCATCCCTTCCTCTTTGGGGAAATACCGACATAGTTCAAGCGACATCAGAAGGAATTTTTGGCGCCGTTGCCGGGGAGAATCAAGTCAAGATAGTCTCCCGGCCACGTGCCAATTTCTGGCGCCGTTGCCGGGGAGACATCATCAACATCTATCAGGTTCCTAATCACAAATCTCATCTCCTTGCAATTTACATTATTTACCATTTGCCTCTCATTTTCATCTCCCCCACTTCACAATAATTTGCCGTTTTATTCGCCCTCTTTTTCGTTCGCCGCTTTCCCGTCAGATCTGTTTTTGTGTGGAATCTTGTTTGCTTACTTTTTCACCAAGGCTAGTTCTTCCTCTATTGCGTGTACCCCCGAGAATGAAGTTCTTAACTTTAAACAAAGGGGAGGGGAGAATTTAAAAGATGCTTGGTATAGAATTTGCAATGCCCATAATAGATCTATTCATAAGCAATCTACCGTTGTTCTTCTTCACAGTTTTTATGTGGGCATTACCACTTGGTATAGATTACCGGTGGGAATTTATTGATGTGTCCATCTTTGGATGCTTTTAATGCTATAGGAAATCTAGTGGGTTCACCACCTCTCACTATTAATGAAACTGTTTTAACACTTGAGCATGTTATGCAAAGGCTAGATGCTATTGAAAAGAAAATGCTTACTGAAGAACATGTTGAAAACTTGGATAAAAAAATGCATAATCTTGCTAGTAAAATTGGGTCAAAATAGGGTGAGGTTTTTAAGTTGCTAAAGGAAAAAGGAACCGTAATTCACGAAAGAATTGAAGAAAGTCCTTCTCGGATTGATAAGTTGGAAGAAATTTTCTGTAATTTCAGCTCGGCTTTTGCTTCCGCTAAAACTATTGAAAAGACTCTAGTAAAAATTAGTAAGAGTACTCAAGTCACTAAGAATAAGGGTGCAACTTCTAATAATAACAAGGAAGATCTTAAGATGATTAGTATTCACCCCGGCTTTGTTGAAATTGTGAGAAACCCTACTTGCAAGAATAAATTTTTCAATTTCATTCCTAAGAGTATTGTTATTGAAAATCTATATGCAAAATCTTGGAAGAATATTGGTTGTATGATTGAGGAAGTGGAAACTAAAGATGACAATACTTTGATCGATGCATTATACCTAGCTAGGGGCATAAAACGATAGCGCTTGTTGGGAGGCAACCCAATGAATAAAATTTATTTTTGCCTTTTTCTTTCTGTTCTTGAGTGTTTGCACAATTATTCCTCTATTGCGATTGTGGTTTTTATGTTTCAATTAGTGTTTGTGCCAAGTAAAGCCTTTGGGATAGCTTTGGTAATAGTTGATTTGATCCTGTTGAAAAACAGAAACTTTTGCGTCCAGGAAAATAATTTTCTAAATTCATAGATGCGACAAAAAATTCTGAATTTTTTACACAAGATTGATATACAAATTGCCTCTGTTTTCCTAATGTTTCAGAATTTTTGTAGTTACATAAGTATGAGAACAATTAGCATCTTTACAGACTGTTCTGTTTTTGACAGATTCTGTTTTCTTTGCATTGTGTGCTTATTTTGATGAATCTTTGGATTGTATCTAGGGGGTATAAGCCATGGCAAAGTTAGAATACAGTAGATATAATGCAATAACAAGATTTGAATGGGTTTTCTACAGTACTTAAAGTAAAGATTGGTTTTCTTATACTAACGGATCTCACGAAGGTTTTGTTAAGTTTTGTGTGATTGAAGTTTTCAAGTTTTGGGTGAGATCACGATGGATGAAGGAATAAGGAGTAAGAAAAGCCTAAGCTTGGGGATGCCACATGGCACCCCAAGTTAATATTCAAGGAGAACCAAGCAACTAAGGTTGGTGATGCCTCGGAAGGCATCCCCTCTTTCTTCTAACGACCATCGGTATTTTACTTGGAGCTATATTTTTATTCGTCACATATCATGAGTTTTGCTTGGAGCGTCTTGTATTATTTGAATCTTTGCTTGTTTTTATTTTTAGTTTGTCACAAGTATCCTTGCTGGACACACCTATTTGAGAGAGCCAAAATTATGCTATGATTTAATAGAATTGCTCTATGTGCTTCACTTAAAAATTTTGAGCTATGGAATTGCTCTAGTGCTTCACTTGTATCTTTTTTAACACGGTGTGCTTTAATATTTTTGAAGAAATTCTCTCATGCTTCACTTTGATTTGTTTGAGACTTAGTAATTTTTGAAGAAATTCTGTCATGCTTCACTTATATTATTTTGAGAGACGAAAAAATTTATGCTCATGTTCTTCACTTAGATTTGTTTGAGCTTGTCAAAAGCAATTGCAACATATGAAATTAGTCCCAAAGTGATAGATATTCAAGAGGGATATAATAAAAACTTTCATGAAGATCATTGGACAAAATAAACTTGATTCTTTGTAATAGTTTTGAGATATGATGATAGTGATATGTGAGTCATGTTGCTGAGTAATTATGCTTTAATAAGAATATTGGTGTTAAGGTTTGTGATTCCCTATGCAAGCACGAAAGTCAATAGTTATGCAATGAAATTACATCCTACTTGTGGTGCATTATTCGGTGTTAGTTATGCTCAATGCTCGCTTATGTGATTTTTCATTTCTTGGTTGGATGCTTCTCAATCTATTTGCTAGCCTCCACTTGTACTAAGTAGAAATACTACTTCTGCATCCAAAATCCTTTAAACCAGTTTTGCCACATGAGTCCACCATAACTACCTATATGCGGTATTTCCATGCCGTTCTAAGAAAATTTGTATGTGCCATCTCTAATTTTCAAAATAAATTTTCTTTTTGTGTGCTCGTACCGCTCATGAAGCGGCAGGGGGTGGCCAATATTTTCCATGCTAGATGTGTTATTCTCAAGATGAGTGTTTATTCACTTGTCATTGCACGAGAGTGCGGCGGTAATAGGGATTCCCAGTCCCAAAATGAAAAAGAAATTTACTTTATGTTGTCAAATAATAAATTCCTTGGAAAGTGTTGGTATGGAGGGCCCCGTGGATACGGCTAGCCATGGAAAGTGAAAGAATGGTGGAAAAAGGAATAAACTTTATTTTCTGTTTGGGAACCGCCTATGATATATCTAGCATGGAAAGTGTTGGGAATTACTTGGTCGTTTTCGTTGACGAGAAAAGTATGCCTCTCAAAAAAAAATTATCTCTCAATTTAAGCTTTGAGCTCTGGCACCTCTACAAATTCCTACTTCCCTCTGCGAAGGGCCTTTCTATTTACTTTATGCAATTTTTATTTTGAGTCTCCATCTTCTCTTATAAAGCACCAACTAAGGGGCACTATGATCATACTTGAGCATTGGGTATAGCTAATATGCGAGTGTGTTTCATGAATGGATCAATGATTGAGCATGATGAGCTAGGGATAACTTTCTTTAGTGTTAATATTTTGAAAGACACAGTTGCTTGTTGATATGCTTGAGTATTAAATCTTCATGCCAAAACTAGACTATTGCTTTGAATCATATAAAAGTCCAAATGTTCATGCTACAAAAGAAAAGAATATGTGATGAACATGTTAGGCAGCATTCCACATGAAAAATTCTGTTTTTATCATTTACCTACTCGAGGACGAGTAGGAATTAAGCTTGGGGATGCTGATACGTCTCCAACATATCTATAATTTTTGCTTGTTCCATGCTGTTATATTATCATTCTTGGATGTTTTACAATCATTTTATAGCAACTTTATATCATTTTTTGGGACTAACCTACTGACATAGTTCCCAGTGCCAGTTGTTGTTTTTTGTTTGTTTTTTACTTCGCAGAAAATCAATACCAAATGGAGTCCAAATGCAGCAAAACTTTTTGGAGAATTTTTTTGGTCCAGAAGACACAAGATGGGCCAAAGAAGTACCAGAGGGGTTCCTCGAGGGGGGCACAACCCACCTGGGCGCGCCTAGGTTGTGCCCACCTCGGTGGCCTCCCGCACCGCCTCTTCACCCTATAAATTCACAAATATTCCAGAAACCCTAGGGGAGTCAACGAAACACAATTCCAGCCGCCGCAAGTTCCAGAACCACGAGATCCAATCTAGACACCATCACGGAGGGTTTCATCATCCTCATTGATGCCTCTCCGATGATGCGTGAGTAGTTAATTGTAGAACTATGGGTCCGATGAACTTTGAGTTTATGATCAGATCTATATCCATGAAAGTTATTTGAGTTCTTTGATCTCTTTTATGCATTATTACTTATAGCCTCGTATTTCTTCTTCGAATCTTTGGTTTAGTTAGGCCAACTAGATCGATTTTTCTTGCCATGGGAAGAGGTGCTTTGTGATGGGTTTGATCGTGTGGTGTTCTTTCCCAGTAACAGAAGGGGCAGCAAGACACGCAAGTACCATTGATATTAAGGATAACAAGATGGGGGCTATTCCTACATGAATAGATCTCGTCTACATCATGTCATCGTTCTTATTGCATTACTATGTTTTTCCATGAACTTAATACACTAGATGCATGCTGGATAGCGGTCGATGTGTGGAGTAATAGTAGTGTAGATGTAGGCAGGAGTCGGTCTACTAATCTTGGACGTGATGCCTATATAATGATCATTGCGTGGATATCGTCATAATTATTTGAGGTTCTATCAATTGCCCAACAGTAATGTGTTTACCCACCATATGCTATTTCTTGAGAGAAGCCACTAGTGAAATCTACGGCCCTCGGGTCTATTCTTCATCATATTTGCTTTTCAATCTATTATTTGCCACTTTTATTTTTAGATCTATTATTCCGAAAACACAAAAATACCTTGCTGCACTTTTTTTTGCTTTTTATTTTATTTCACGTTTTATCAAGATCTATTTATCCAATCTTCACAATTTTATCCCGTCAACTTGCCAATTTCTGGCGCCATTACCCATAGAGGGATTGATAACCCCTCCTAATCATCGGGTTGCAAGTATTTGTTATTTGTGTGCAGGTACCGTTTACATAGTGTTGCTTGGTTCTCCTACTGGATTGATACCTTGGTTTCATAACTGAGGGAAATACCTACCGTAGCTGTGCTGCATCATCCCTTCCTCTTTGGGGAAATACCGATGTAGTTCAAGCGACATCACTTGGCTCAAGGATTTTGGATGCAGAAGCAGTATTCCCGCTTAGTACAGAAATTTAGGCTAGCAAAAGATTCTAAACAAGCACCACATGTTGGAGGATTCATAACAATATAACTTCGATGCAAATATACCCAAACATAACTCATTACGTTGTCTTCCTTGTCCAACTTCAATTGATTTGCTCAAGGTTGAAAATAATTAATGGGTATTCACAATCATAAAGGATGTCCAAGATAGTATATTTGTATTTGAAAGTTCTCTTCCATATACTATCTTTCATGAATTGTTTGTATGACTAATATTCTGATTGTCAAACTTCAATAGATTTTACTTTATAAACCCAATGTGAAACTACTAATAGGCATGAGACAAGTATATGAAGCACATATAATTTCAACTTCATGAAATTCAATTCATTCAAACATTTTCTCTCAGGATATAAGTGAAGCACGAGAATAAATGACAAACTGCTCCAGAAGATATGTGAAGATCAATGAGTAGTCAGACAATTAAGTAGGTATGTGAGGACTCTCTCTCAAAAAACTTTTAGATCCAAGGATTTTATTCAAACAGCAAACAAAACAAAATAAAATGACATTCCAAGAATAGCACATCTCATGCGAAGAAGCAAAAACTTAGGCTCAACCGAGACTAACCGATAGTTGTTGATGAAGAAAGGTGGGATGCCTACCGGGGCATCCCCAAGTTTATAGATGCTTTAGAATTCTTGAAATATTAACTTGGGATGCCTTGGGCATCCACAAGCTTGAGATCTTGTCTCTCCTTAATTCCTCTCATATCACGGTTTCCCTAAATCTTAAGAACTTCATCCACACAAAACTTAACAAGAACTCATGAGATAAGTTAGTATAAATCAATGCAAAACATTATCATTCTCTACTGTAACAAATCACTAAAATTATTATTAAACATTGTATACTAAATGCATCTGCATATTTAATACTCCTATCCTCAAATAGAATCATTAAACAAGCAAACATATGCAAACAATGCAAATATAACAGCAATCTGTCTAACAGAACAGTCTGTAAAGGATGAAGAAGGATCCCTACTTCTTTAAATCCAAAAATTCTAAAAAATTAGCACACTGTAGAAAAAAATAGCTTAATGTGTAAATAAATTCATGATTTTATCATGTCCTGAATTTTTTGAAGAATTCAGACAATAATAGAGAACTTTTTGGTTTCAAACAACAACATATAGACTTGCAAAATAAGCATGGTAAAGGCTATACTTGACATTTTTATTGAAATAAAAGACACCTACATTATTCTAAATAACAGCAAGTAAGCCTCAACAAAACTAAATTACACTCCAAGAAAAACTCATATCATGTGATGAATAAAAGTATAGCTCCAAGTAAGGTTACCGATAATGTTGAAGACGAAAGAGGGATGCCTTCCGAGGCATCCCCAAGCTTGGACGCTTGGGTCCTCCTTAGATATTACCTTGGGTGCCTTGGGAATCCCCAAGCTTAGGGTCTTGCCGCTCCTTGTTCTCCTCATATCGATATCTCACCCAAAACTTGAAAACTTCAATCACACAAAACTTAACGGAACTTCATGAGATAGGTTAGTATGATAAAGAGCAAATTATTCACTTTGGTACTGTCAAGATAAGATTCATAATTCTTCTCACACAATTCCTACTGTACCTTATCATTTACACTATATATTGACCAATATAAGCTATAGAAACTAGAAAACAAGCAAACTATGCATTGAAAACAGAATCTGTCAAAAATAGAACAGTCTATAATGATCTGAACAATGACCATACTTCTGTAGATCAAAAAATTATGAAAACTTAGGCCAGAGTAGGAAATTTGTATATCAATCATGTGTAAAAAATCATAATTTTTAGACGCTCCAGTGATTATAAACAATTCTATTACTAGGCGTAAAAGTTTCTGTTTTTGCACAGAATCAAGTCAACTATCATCCACACTATCCCAAAGGCTTTACTTGGCACTTTATTGAAAAAAAGCTATAAAACATGATTACTACAGTAGCTTAATCATGTGAACACACAAAAACAGTAGGTATAAGTATTGGGTTGTCTCCCAACAAGCACTTTTCTTTAATTCCTTTTTAGCTGGGCATGATGGTTTCAATGATGCCCGCATAAAAGTAATGAATTGAAACATAACGGGAGCATCATGAATCATATGTTCCTCTCTCATAATAATTTTCAGTAGCATCATGAATGAATTCAACAATATAGCTATCACATAAAGCATTCTTTTCATGATCCATAAGCATAGAAATTTTATTACTCTCCTCATAAGCAAATTCCTTCGCATTCATAATAGTGGGAGCAAACTCAACAAAATAACTATCATGTGATACTTGATTGGAATAATCCAATTGAATATTACAATCATGATGACAAGCTTCAAGGTTATCATTATTCTTTATAATATACATGCCATCACAATAATCATCATAGATAGCAACTTTGTTATCATAATCAATTGAAACCTCTTTTGAAATAGTGGAATCATTACTAAATAAAGTCATGACCTCTCCAAATCCAGTTCTACCATTATAATAAGATTCAACACCCTCCAAAATAGTGGGATAATAATTATTTAAAATTGACACTCTACCAAACCCACTTTCATAAATATTGCAATCATCATAAATAGGAGGCATGCAATCATCATAACAAATTTGATCATTCAAAATAGGGGAACTAAAAAGATCATATTCATTATGCATAGCATCCCCAAGCTTGGGAAAAACATTAACTGCAGCAAATAAATTCTCGAACATATCATTGTCATCAAACATAGCATCCCCAAGCTCGCGGCTTTGCATATCATCAGCATAATCACTCTTATCATTATTAGTATGAATATCACCAATAGTATAGTAATCATTATCAAAATTATAAGAAGTGTCACCATCTTCCCAATCATAATTATCACAACAAGTAATAGGCATCACAATATCATCTTCAATAGTTCCTACGGACATGGTGCCATAAGACAAAGAAGCAATATCATCATCAAGTGTATCATCTTCTACGATTATTTTTTATTCATTCTCATGAGGTGCAACAATAATGGGAGCAAAATTATTTGGGAGAGATAACTTTTTACCTCTACTCTTTCTTCCTTTCTTCTTCTTCACCACATCATGTGTGGGTTTAATCAAATTTTCCGAGCTTCTTATTGATGGGATTGGTTGGATAGGAAGCTCCTCCTCGTCCACCTATTTCATCACGAGAGACAATAGGAGGGAAAGTGGAAATCTTTACCCTTTCATTAGTGTTCCTTGTATATTCTATTGGTTTTCTTGTCTTTCTATAGTTGGCAATATAAGCATTCTCATTACAATTTACCACATAGAACATATAGATTTCTTTCAAATTGGTTTCAGAATGATCTATGAACATGAATGCTTCAAACCAACTATTTTTATGCGACAATTCCTCACACCCCAAAAATAAACAAAGTTCAAGGGTGATCAATTCATTACAATATTTGGCCACGATTCGATCATGAAAAAGTTTGCATTGGAAATTAAGATGACCATTTGTATATATTGCAAAGTTCACAAGTAATGGGATGAAGAGAGCATAATTTTGTAGCAAAATCATCTATCAATTTAAGCCACCAATTGGTTTTATCATGTTTATGCTTATTACAAAATCTATCATCCCTATAAGGCATGTCTTCGCAAACTTTATGCACCCCACAAAAATTGACATGCTTATAAGAAACATTTTTGTCATGACTAGTGCAATCATCATTAGTATTTCGGATATTCATAGAATTCATACTAACAACATTGCAATCATGCTCATCATTCAAAGATTTTATGCCAAACATTTTATTGAATTCTTCTTCTATCAATTGAGCACAATTTTTGGATCCATCATTTTCAAGAAAGACATGATAAAGATGAAGAATATGAGGCAACCTAGCTTCCATTTTTTTGTAGTTTTCTTTTACAAACGAAACTAGTGATAAAACAAGAGACTAAAAGATTCAATTGCAAGATCTAAAGATATACCTTCAAGCACTCACCTCCTCGACAATGGCGCCAGAAAAGAGCTTGATGTCTACTACACAACTTATTCTTGTAGACTAGTGTTGGGCCTCCAAGCGCAGAGTTCTGTAGGACAATAGCAATTTTCCCTCAAGTGGATGACCTAAGGTTTATCAATCCGTGGGAGGCATAGGATGAAGATGGCCTCTCTCAAACAACCCTACAATCAAATACAAGAAATCTCCTGTGTCCCCAACACACCCAATACAATGGCAAATTGTGTACGTGCACTAGTTTGGCGAAGAGATGGTGATACAAGTGTAGTATGGATAGTAGACATGGGTTTTTATAATCTTAAAATATAAAAATAGCAAGGTAGCAAGTGACAAAACTGAGCACAAACAGTATTGCAATGCTTAGAAACAAGGCCTAGGGTTCATACTTTCACTAGTGCAATCTCTCAATAGTGCTAACATAACTGAATCATATAACAATCCCTGATCATGTGACAAAGAGTCACTCCAAAGTTCTTATCTAGCAGAGAACATAAGAAGAAATTGTTTGTAGGGTACGAAACCACCTCAAAGTTATCCTTTTCGATCAATCTATTGAGCTATTCCTATAAGTGTCAGAAACAGCCCTAGAGTTCGTACTAAAATAACACCATATGATACACATCAACCAACTCGAATGTCACCTAGATACTCCAATGTCACCACAAGTATCCGTGAGTTGATTATTCGATATGCATCAAACAACTTCAGATTCATAATATTCAATCCAACACAAAGAAATTCAAAGAGTGCCCCAGGATTTCTACCGGAGAAAGTATGATGAAAACATGCATCAACCCCTATGCATAGATTTCCCCAATGTCACCTCGAGAATCGCTAGTTGAGTGCCAAAACATACATCAAGTGAATCAATATAATACCCCATTGTCACCACGGGTATTCATATGCAAGACATACATCAAGTGTTCTCAAATCCATAGAAGTGTTCAATCCGATAATAGTGAAACATCAAAGGTAAAAACTCAACTCATCACAACAAGATAGAGAGGGAGGAACACCATATGATCCAACTATATTAATAAAGCTCATGATACATCAAGATCATGCCAAATCCAGAACACGAGAGAGAGATCAAACACATAGCTACTGGTACATACCCTCGGCCCTGAGGGTGAACTACTCCCTCCTCATCATGGAGACCGCGGGGATGATGAAGATGGCCTTCGGTGATATTTCCCCCTCCAGGAGGGTGCCAGAATAGGGTCCCGATTGAGTTTTTATGGATACACAGGGTTGAGGCGACGAAACTTATCATCTAGGTTAAGTTTCAGAGGTTTTCCAATATATAGGAATTTTCAGCATCGGTTTCACATCAGGGGGTGCCTGAGGGGACCACAAGCTCGTGGGGCGCACCCCCCAGGCTTGTGGCTCCCTGGCCACTTCCTGGTCCAGCTCCGGTGCTCCGTGGATCTCTTTTGGTCCATAAAAAATCACCATAAATTTTCATCCCATTTCGGGAACTTTTATTTCTACACAAAAAACAACACCATGGTAGTTCTGGTGGAAACATTGTCAATCCAGGGTAGTTCCATTCAAATCATACCAAAACCATATAAAATTGTTGTAAACATGGCATGAATACTTCATAAATTATAGATACGTTGGAGACGTATCAAGAACTTGCATGACATCTTTTGTCCCGCCCTCTTGTGGCAGTGGGGTCCATAAGGAAACTAAGGGATATTAAGGCCTCCTTTTAATAGAGAACCGGAACAAAGCATTGACACATGGTGAATACATGAACTCCTCAAACTACGGTAATCATCGGAAAGAATCCCAGTTATTGTCACCTTGGGGTATGCGGATCAGAACACGTAATAGGTGCGTATAACTTGCAAGATAGGATCAAGAACTCAAATATATTCATGAAAACATAAAGGGTTCAGATCTCAAATCATGGCACTCGGGCCCTAGTGACAAGCATTAAGCATAGCAAAGTCATAGCAACATCAATCTCAGAACATAGTAGATACTAGGGATCAAGCCCTAACAAATTGACTCGATTACATGATAAATCTCATCGAACCCCATCACCATCCAGCAAGCCTACAAAGGAATTGCTCACTCCAGGTGATGAGCATCATGAAATTGGTGATGAAGAAGGGTTGGTGATGATGATGGCGATGAATCCCCATCTCCGGAGCCCCGAACGGACTCCAGACTGGCCTCCCGCTGAAGAACAGGAGGTGGCGGTGGCTCTGTATCGTAAAACGCGATGAAACTTCTTCTCTTATTTTTTCTTCAAAAATAGGAATTTATAGGCTTGAGTTTAGGGTCAGCGGAGCACGTGGGCCCCATGAGGCACCAGGGTGTGCTGAGGGGGGTGGCCGTGCCTTGGTGGCTCGTGGGCCACTAGTGGTCCCCTCCTGTGGATCTTGGCTCTAGTATTTTTTATATATTCCATAAAAAATCTCCAAAAAGTTTCGTCCAATGCGGAGAACTTTTATTTCTGCACAAAAACAACACCATGGTAGTTCTACTGAAAACAACGCCGGTCCAGGTTGGTTTCATTCAAATCATGCAAATTAGAGCCCAAAACAAGAGCAGAAGTGTTTGGAAAAGTAGATACGACATAGACGTATCAACTCCCCCAAGCTTAACTCATTGATTGTTGATACGTCTCCAACGTATCTATAATTTTTTATTGTTCCATGCTGTTATTATCAATCTTAAATGTTTCATATTCATTTTATAGCAACTTTATATCATTTTTTGGGACTAACCTATTGACATAGTGCCCAGTGCCAGTTGCTATTTTTTGCTTGTTTTTTACTTCGCAAAATATCCATATCAAACGAAGTCCAATTGCAGCGAAACTTTTTGAAGAATTTTTTCTGCCCAGAAGACACCCAGGAGGCCCAGGAGGTGCACCAGTGGGGCCCACAGGTACCCCCTCCACCACCTCTCAGCTCTATAAATACTCTAATATTCCAGAAACCATAGAGGAGTCGAGAGAAAATAGTTTCCGCCGCCGCAAGTTCCAGAACCACGAGATCCAATCAAGAGGCCTCTTCCGGCACTCTGCCGGAGGGGTCAACAATCACGGAGGGGTTCTTCATCAACACCCTTGCACTTCGATGATGCGTGAGTAGTTTACCACAGACCTACGGGTCCGTAGGCAGTAGCTAGATGGCTTCTTCTCTCTTTTTGATCTTCAATACAATGTTCTCCTCGATGTTCTTGGAGATCTATTTGATGTAATGACTTTTTGCGGTGTGTTTGTTGGGATCCGATGAATTGCTAGTGTATGATTAGTTCTATCTATGAATATTATTTGAGTCTTCTCTGAACTCTTTTATGCATGATTGTTATAGCCTTGTATTTCTTCTCCGAAACTTTGGTTTGGTTTGGCCAACTAGATTAATTTTTCTTGCCATGGGAAGAGGTGCTTTGTGATGGGCTCAATCTTGCGGCGCTCAATCTCAGTGACAAAAAGAGACATGACACGCATGTATCGTTGCCATTAAGGATAAAAAAGATGGGGTCTATTCCTACATGAATAGATCTTGTCTACATCATGTCATCGTTCTTATTGCATTACTCCATTTTTCCATGAACTTAATACACTAGATGCATGCTGGATAGCGGTCGATGTGTGGACTAATAGTAGTAGATGCAGAATCATTTTGGTCTACTAATCTTGGACGTGATGCCTATATACATGACCTTTGCCTTGGATATCGTCATAATTATTTGCTCTTCTATCAATTGCCCAATAGTAATTTGTTTACCCACCGTATGCTATTTTCTTGAGAGAAGTCTCTAGTGAAATCTACGGGCCCCGGATCTATTTCCTATCATATTATTTTCAAATCTATTAATCCAAAAATACCTTGATGCACTTTTTCTTTATTTATTTTATTTTGTGCTTTTGTTAGATCTATTCAACTCTCATACAATTTAATCTATCTCAATACCGAGGAGAGATTGACAACCCCTCTTACGTGTTGGGTTGCAAGTATGTGTGTTGCATCATCCTCTCCTCTTCGGGGAAATACCAATGCAGATATAAGCAATCAGGAAGAATTTCTGGCGCCGTTGCCGGGGAGACATCATCAACATCTATCAGGTACCCAATCACAAATCTCATCTCCTTGCAATTACTTTATTTCCCATTTGTCTCTCGTTTTCATCTCCCCCACTTCACAAAAATATTTTCCTTTTTATTCACCTTCTTTTCGTTTGCCTTTTTCTTGTCTGATCTTTTGTTTACTTGTGTTGCCATGTGCCTTCTATATGCTTGCATCTTCACTTGCTAAAAATCTATTGTTATGGATCCCCATCCACTTGCTAATCTTTTTAAAAGATCCAATCATGATGAACCAATTGCTAGTGAGTTGAGTGCACTAGATTATCTTTATGAAGTTTTGCTTGAGATTCGTGAATGTGAAAATTGTGATGAAGAAATTTATGAAGTGATTCATGATAGCTCCTTGAATGAAAAGCATGATTGCAATGATTTTACTATAAATTCTATTAATGTCAATTGTGCTAATAGTATGCAAAACCCCAAGCTTGGGGATGCTAATTTTGCTATGTCCACTACTTATTGCAATGATCATGATTGGGGTGATTCTTCTTATGATCTTGAAAATTTATTTAAGCCTCATGATGAATATGATATTGATAATAATGTTTGCAATAATATTGAAAGTGGGTTTGGAAGAGCGTCAACTTTAGGTAAAAATAATCCCACATATTTGGAGAGTGTTCAATCTTATGAAATTTTTGATGAAAGTGGGTTTGGAGAGGTCATGACTTTAGTTGATGTTAATCCCACTATCTTGGAAGATTGTAAAACTTTTATGCATGTGGATCGTGAAGAGAATATTTTATGTGATAGTTATGCTGTTGAATTTGATTATGATCCTACAAGTAATTATTTTGAGAGAGGAAAATATGGTTGCAGAAATTTTCATGTTACTAAATTACCTCTCGTTATGTTGAGATTGTTATTGTTTCTTTCTTCTTGCTTGCATATGCTAGATATTTTGTGTCTTGATAATTTGTTTGCTTATAAAATGCCTATACATAGGAAGTATGTTAGACTTAAATCTGTTTTTCACATGCTTTATGATGCTCTCTTTGCTTCAATTCTTGTCTTTCATGCGAGCATCATTAAAATTATCAATGCCTAGCTAAAAGGCTTTAAAGAAAAGCGCTTGTTGGGAGACAATCCAATATTTTTGTTTTCTATTTTTATGTGTTTACACAATCATGCCTCTGTTATGATTGTGTTTTTTATGTTTTAATTAGTGTTTGTGCCAAGTAATGCCTTTAGGATGGCTTTGGGTGATAGTTGATTTGATCCTGTTGAAAAAACAGAAACTTTTGCATCCAGTAGTTGAATTGTTAAAAATCACAAAAGCGACGAAAAAATCTGAATTTTTTACACAAGATTTATATAGAAATATCCTCTGTTTTCCTAATTTTTCAGAATTATTGGAGTTAAAAGTATGAGTAAAATTTGACCCTTTACAGACTCTTCTGTTTTTGACAAGTTCTTGTTTCGTTGCATTTTGTGCTTATTTTGATGAATCTATGGATTGTATCGGGGGGTATAAGCCATGGTAAAGTTATAATACAGTAGGTATAATGCAATAATAAAATATGAATGGGTTTGAAACAGTACTTAAATCAAAGATTAGTTTTCTTATACTAACGGATCTCACGAAGGTTTTTGTTAAGTTTTGTGTGATTGAAGTTTTCAAGTTTTGGGTGAGATCATGATGGATGAAGGAATAAGGAGTGCAAAGAGCCTAAGCTTGTGGATGCCCATGGCACCCCAAGGTAATATTCAAGGAGAACCAAGCAACTAAGCTTGGGGATGCCCCGGAAGGCATCCCCTCTTTTTTCTAACAACCATCGGTAATTTTACTTGGAGCTATATTTTTATTCATCACATATCATGAGTTTTGCTTGGAGCGTCTTGTATTATATGAGTCTTTGCTTGTTTTACTTTTTAGTTTGTCACAATTATCCTTGCTGGACACACCATTTTGAGAAAGCCATAATGATTCTATGATTTGTTAGAATTGCTCTATGTGCTTCACTTAAATTTTTTGAGCTATGGAATTGCTCTAGTGCTTCACTTATAACTTTTTGAGCACGGTGGTGCTTTAATTTTTCAAGAAATACTCTCATGCTTCACTTAGATTAATTTGAGAGTTAGTAATTTTTTGATGAAATTCTCTCATGCTTCACTTATATTATTTTGAGAGAAGGGAAAATTTATGTATGCTCATATTCTTCACTTAAATTTATTTGAGAGCTTGTTAAAAGCAATGGTAATATATGAATCTAGTCCCAAAGTGATAGATATTCAAGGGGGGTATAATAAAAACTTTCATGAAGATCATTGGATATTATAAACTTGATTCTTTGTAATAATTTTGAGACATGATGATAGTAATATGTGAGTCATGATGGTGAGTAATTATGCTTTAGTAAGAATATTGGTGTTAAGGTTTGTGATTCCCTGTGCAAGCACGAAAGTCAATAGTTATGCAATGAAATTACATCCTACTTGTGGTGCATTATTCGGTGTTAGCTATGCTTAATGGTCGTTTATGAGAATTTTTGCTTTTTGGTTGGTTGCTTCTCAATCTATTTGCTAGCCTTTCCTTGTACTAAGTAGGAATACAACTTGTGCATCCAAAATCCTTAAACCATGTGGTGCCAAATGAGTCCACCATACCTACCTATGTGCGGTATTTCCTTGTCGTTCCAAGTAAATTTGTATGTGCCAACTCTAATTTTCAAAATGAATTTCCTTTTTGTGTGCCCGTACCGCTCATGAAGCGGAAGGGGGTGGCCAATATTTTTCCATGCTAGATGTGTTATTCTCAAGATGAGTGTTTATTCACTTATCTTTGCACGAGACTATGGCGGTAATAGGGATGCCCAGTCCTGAAATGAAAAATAAATTTACTTTATGTTGTCAAATAATAAATTCCTTGGAAAGTGTTGGTATGGAAGGCACCCGTGCATACGGCTAGCCATGGATTGTGAAAGAATGGTGGAAAAAGGAATAAACTTTATTTTATGTTTGGGAACCGCCTATGATGTATCTAGCATGGAAAGTATTGGGAATTCTCGGTCGTTTTCATTGATAGGAAAAGCATGCCTCTCAAAATATTTTATCTCTCAATTTAAGCTTTGAGCTCTGGCACCTCTACAAATATCTGCTTCCCTCTGCGAAGGACCTATCTATTTACTTTATGCAATTTTTATTTTTATTTGAGTCTCCATCTTCTCTTATAAAGCACCAACTAGGGAGCACTATGATTATACTTGTGCATTGGATGTAGTTAATATTCGAGTGTGTTTCGTGAATGGATCAATGATTGAGTATGATGGGCTAGGGATAACTTTCTTTCATGTTGATATTTTGAAAGACATGGTTGCTTGTTGATATGCTTGAGTATTGAAATCTTCATGTCAAATATAGACTATTGCTTTGAATCATCTAAAAGTCCAAATGTCCATCCTACAAAAGAAAAGAATATGTGATGAATAGTTAGGAAGCATTCCACATCAAAAATTCTATTTTATCATTTACCTACTCGAGGATGAGCAGGAATTAAGCTTGGGGATGCTGATAGATCTCCAACGTATCTATAATTTTTGATTGTTCCATGTTGTTATATTGTCATTCTTGGATGTTTTATATTCATTTTATAGCAACTTTATATCATTTTTTGGGACTAACCTATTGACATAGTGCCCAGTGCCAGTTGTTGTTTTTTGCTAGTTTTTTACTTCGCAGAATATCCATATCAAACGGAGTCCAAACACAGAAGACAACTTGGGAGCCAAGGAAGTGCAGGAGGGCAGGCCCATGGGGCCCACAAGACACCAGGGCATGCCAAAGGCCCCTGGTGCGCCTAGGTGGGTAGTGGGGCCCACGGGAGTCCTTTCCATCGCCTCTCAGCTCTATAAATACCCAAATATTCTAGAAACCCTAGGGGAGTCGACGAAACACAATTCCAGCTGCCGCAAGTTCCAGAACCACGAGATCCAATCTAGAGCCCTATTCCGGCACCTTGCCAGAGGGGAACACGATCACGGAGGGGTTCATCATCCTCCTTGGTGCTCCTCCGATAATGCATGAGTAGTTTACCACAGACCTACGGGTCCGTAGGCAGTAGCTAGATGGCTTCTTCTCTCTTTTTGATTCTCAATACAATGTTCTCCTCGATGTTCTTGGAGATCTATTTGATGTAATGACTTCTTGCGGTGTGTTTGTTGGGATCCGATGAATTGCGAGTTTATGATCAGTTCTATCTATGAATATTATTTGAGTCTTCTTTGATCTCTTATATGCATATTATAGCCTCGTATTTCTTCTCTAAAACTTTGGTTTGGTTTGGCCAACTAGATTGATTTTTCTTGCAATGGGAAGAGGTGCTTTGTGATGGGTTCGATCTTGCGGTGCTCAATCTCAGTGACAGAAGGAGAAGTGACACGTGATACATCTCCAACGTATCAATAATTTTTTATTGTTCCATGCTATTATATTATCCATCTTGGATGTTTTATATGCATTAATATGCTATTTTATATCATTTTTTGGGACTAACCTATTAACCTAATGCCCAGTGCTAGTTGTTATTTTTTTCCTTGTTTTTGTCTTCTATAGAAAATCAATACCGAACGGGGTCCAAATGGAACGAAACTTTTTGTCGATTTTTCTTGGACCAAAATACAACCACGAAGCTTCGGGAGGAGGCCAGAGGAGCCACGAGAGGGCCACAAGACCTATGGGTGCACCCCAGGGGGGGCGCCCCCTAGGCTTGTCGGCCCCTCGGGACTCCCCTAACCCTAATCTCAGCTCTATAAATACCCAAATATTCCTTGTATACCAGAGGGCACACCAAAAATACTTTTCCGCCGCCGCAAGCTTCTGTTCTCGTGAGATCCCATCTTGGGGCCTTTTCCAGCACTCTGCCGGAGGGGGATTCGATCACGGAGGTCCTCTACACCAACCTTGCTGCCCTTCCGATGATGTGTGAGTAGTTTACCATAGACCTACGGGTCCATAGCTAGTAGCTAGATGGCTTCTTCTCTCTCTTTGATCTTCAATACAATGTTCTCCTCAATGTTCTTGGAGATCTATTTGATGTAATCTTCTTTTGCGGTGTGTTTGTTGAGATCCGATGAATTGTGGGTTTATGATTAGATTATCTATGAATATTATTTGAGTCTTCTCTGAAATCTTTTATGCATGATTAAGATAGCTTTGTATTTCTCTCTGATCTATTGATTTGGTTTGGCCAACTAGATTGATCTATCTTGCAATGGGAGAGGTGCTTTGTTTTCGGTTCAATCTAGTGACAGTAGGGGTAGCGAGGCACGTATTTGTATTGTTGCCAAGGATAAAACGATGGGTTTTTACCATATTGCTTGGATCTATATATCCCTCTACATCATGTCATCTTGCTTAAGGTGTTACTCCGTTCTTGTTAACTTATACACTAGATGCATGCTGGATAGTGGTCGATGTGTGGAGTAATAGTAGTAGATGCAGGCAGGAGTCGGTCTACTTGTCACGGACAAGATGCCTATATTCATGATCATTGCCTTGGATATCGTCATAACTATGCGCTTTTCTATCAATTGATCAACAATAATTTGTTCACCCACCGTATGTTTTCTTCAAGAGAGAAGCCTCTAGTGAAACCTATGGCCCCCGGGTCTATTTTCTATCATATTACTTTCAGATCTATAAAATCAAAAATACAAAAATACCTTGCTGCAATTTATTTATATTTACTTTATTTTACACTTCTACTTATCTTTTATACCTATTTCTATTAGATCTCACTCTTGCTACTAACCATGAAGGGATTGACAACCCCTTTTTCGCATTGAGTGCAAGTGTTTGTTAGTTTGTGCAGGTGCATCTATTGGAGGCTTGTGTGTTCCTCCTACTGGATTGATACCTTGGTTCTCAACTGAGGGAAATACTTATCTCTACTTTGCTGCGTCACCCTTTCCTCTTCACGGAAAAAATCAACGCAATCTCAAGAAGTAGCAAGAAGAATTTCTGGCGCCTTTGCCGGGGAGGTTCTACATCAAGACTACCAAGTACCTATCATAAACTATCATCTCTTGCATTACTTTATTTGCCATTTTCCTCTCGTTTTCCTCTCCCCCACTTCTAAAACATTTTTAGAAAAACACAAAAATATTTGCCTTTTTATTCGCCTTCTTTCCGTTCGTCTTTTCGTTTGCTTTTTGTTTGCTTGTGTGCTAGATTGCTTGCTTTGTCACGATGTCTCAAGAAAATACCAAGTTGTGTGATTTTTCCAACACTAATAATAATGATTTTATTAGTACTCCAATTTCTCCCGCCACTAGTGTGGAATCTTATGAAATTAATGTCGCTTTGTTGAATCTTGTTATGAAAGAACAATTTTCAGGTAGTCCTAATCAAGATACTACATCCCATCTAAATACTTTCGTTGAGTTGTGTGATATGCAAAAGAAAAAAGATGTGGATAATGATATTGTTAATTGAAGCTATTTCCTCTCTCACTACGAGATTGTGCTAAAACTTGGTTTTCATCTTTGCCTAGAAATAGTATTGATTCATGGAATAAGTGTAAAGATGCTTTTATTTCCAAGTATTTTCCTCCCGCTAAGATCATCTCCCTTAGGAACAATATAATGAATTTTAAGAAACTTGATCATGAACATGTTGCACAATCTTGGGAGAGGATGAAATTGATGATAAGAAATTGCCCTACTCATGGTTTAAGTTTGTGGATGATCATACAAATTTTTTATGCTGGATTGAATTTTGCATCTAGAAATCTTTTAGATTCCGCCGCGGGTGCTACTTTTATGGAAATCACATTAGGAGAAGCTACTAAACTCTTAGATAATATTATGGCAAATTACTCTCAATGGCATACCGAAAGATCTTCTACTAGTAAAAAAGTGCATGCGATTGAAGAAATTAATACTTTTAGTGGAAAGATGGATGAACGTATGAAATTGATTGCTAGTAAGAGTGATCCTATTTATCCCAATGATATGCCTTTGTCTACTTTGATTAAGAATAATAATGAATCTATGGATGTGAATTTTGTTGGTAGGAACAATTTTCGTAATAATGCGTATATAGGTAATTTCAACCCTAGGCCGTTTCCTAGTAATTCCTCTGATAATTATGGTAATTCTTATAACAATTCTTATGGAAATTATAATAATATACCCTCTGATCTTGAGAACAATATTAAAGAATTTATTAATTCTCAAAAGATTTTCAATGCTATGGTAGAAGAAAAATTGCTTAAGATTGATGATTTGGCTAGAAACGTTGATAGAATTTCTCATGAGATTGATTCTTTTAACATTAGATCTATGCCCCCAGGTTGATATTAATGAGTCTCTGAAATATATTAAAATTTCTATTAATGAAAGTAGGGAGAGAACCGCTAGGATGCGTGCTAAGAGAGAATGGCTAGAAAAAGTAGGTTCTTCTAGTTTTTGTGATAATCATGATGAAGGTCTTAAAGTGATTGGTGCGACTCCTATTGAATCTTTGTTTGCTAATATAAAACTTGATAAAGAAGGGACTGGAGATGAGTCAACTTTAGCTAGAAGGCGTCCCAATAAATTGGAGGGTGAAGATCTTAATGAAAAAATTGATAAAAGTGGGATTGGCGAGGTCAAAACTTTAACAAGTGATGAGCCCACTCTTTTGGATTTCAAGCACTTTAATTATGATAATTGTTCTTTGATTTATTATATTTCCTTGTTGCAATCCATGCTTAATTCACCTCATGCTTATAATCAAAACAAAGCTTTTACTAAACATATTGTTGATGCTATGATGAAATCTTTTGAAGAAAAGCTTGAATTGGAAGTTTCAATCCCTAGAAAGCTTTGCGATGAATGGGAACCTACTATTAAGATTAAGATTAAAGATTATGAGTGCTATGCTTTGTGTGATTTGGGTGCTAGCGTTTCAACTATTCCAAAAACTTTATGTGATGTGTTAGGTTTCCATAAACTTGATGATTGTTCTTTGAATTTGCATCTAGCGGATTCCACTATTAAGAAACCTATGGGAAGAATTAATGATGTTCTTATTGTTGCAAATAGGAATTATGTGCCTGTGGATTTTATTGTGCTTGATATAGATTGCAATCCTACATGCCCTATTATTCTTGGTAGACCTTTCCTTAGAACGATTAGTGCAATTATTGATATGAAAGAAGGAAACATTAGATTTCAATTTCTGTTAAGGAAGGGCATGGAACACTTTCCTAGAAAGAAAATTAAGTTGTCATATGAATCTATTATGAGGGCTACTTATGAATTGCATATCAAAGATGACAATACCTAGATCTATGCATTATGCCTAGCTAGGGGCGTTAAACAATAGCGCTTGTTGGGAGGCAACCCAATTTTATTTTGTGTTTTTTGTTTTAGCTTCTGTTCTTGAATAAATATGCAATATTACTTCTGCAATAATTGTGTTTTAGTTTTTTCATTAGTTTTTGAGCCAAGCAAGACCTTTGGGATGCTTTGGTATAGTTGATTTGATTTTGCTGAAAAACAGAAACTTTTGCGTCCAGTAGCAGAATTGTTAAAATTCACTGGTGTGTGGAAAACCTCAGAATTGTTTACACAAGATTGATATATGAATTTCCTCTGTTTTCCAAATTTTTCAGAATTTTTGGAGTTACAGAAGTATGACTTATATTCAGGTCTTTACAGACTGTTCTGTTTTTTACAGATTCTATTTTTGATGTGTTGTTTGCTTATTTTGATGAATCTATGGGTAGTATCGGGGGGTATGAACCATGGAGAAGTTAGAATACAGTAGATATAACACCAATATAAAATTGGAATGAGTTCACAACAGTACCTAAAAGTGGAGATTTGTTTTATCATACTAACGGATCTCACGCGTTTTTTGTTGAGTTTCGTGTTGTGAAGTTTTCAAGTTTTGGGTAAAGTTTTGATGGACTACGAAATAAGGAGTTGCAAGAGCCTAAGATTGGGGATGCCCAAGGCACCCCAAGGTAATATTCAAGGACAACCAAGCATCTAAGCTTGGGGATGCCCCGGATGGCATCCCCTCTTTTGTCTTCAATCCATCGGTAAAACTACTTGAGGCTATATTTTTATTCACCACATGATATGTGTTTTGCTTGGAGCATCTTGTATTATATGAGTATTTGCTTTTTAGTTTGCCACAATCATCCTTGATGTACACACCTTTTGAGAGGGACACACATTAATCATGAAATTATTAGAATACTCTATGTGCTTCACTTATATCTTTTGAGCTAGGTAGTTGCTCTAGTGCTTCACTTATATCTTTTTAGAGCACGGCGGTGGTTTTATTTTGAAGAAATTGATAAACTCTCATGCTTCACTTATATTATTTTTAGATTCTTAAAATAGTATGGCAATTTTCTTAGGTTATGAATTTTGTCCTAATATGATGGGTATTCAAGAGGGATATAATAAAAACTTTCATCAAGATCATTGAATAGATGAGAAGTTTGATTCCTTACATTTGTTTTGAGATATGAAGATGGTGATATTAGATTCATGCTAGTTAGTAATTGTGGATTAGTAAAAAAATACTTGTGTTAAGGTTTGTGATTCCCGAAGCATGCATGTATGTTCTATCGTTATGTGATGAAGTTGGAGCATGATTTATTTTTGATTGTCTTCCTTTTGAGTAGCGGTCGGGGACGAGCGATGGTCTTTTCCTACCAATCTATCCCCCTAGGAGCATGCGTATTAGTACTTTGTTTCGAGGTCTAATAAATTTTTGCAATAAGTATGTGAGTTCTTTATGACTAATGTTGAGTCCATGGATTATACGCACTCTCACCCTTCCACCTTTGCTAGCCTCTCTAGTACCGCGCAACTTTCGCTGGTGCGTTAAACCCACCATATACCTTCCTCAAAACAACCACCATACCTACCTATTATGGCATTTCCATAGCCATTCCGAGATATATTGTCATGCAACTTCGACCGTTCCATTTATTATGACACCCACCATCATTCTCATATTGCTTTGCATTATCATATAGTTGGCATAGTATTTGTGGCTTGGCCACCTTTCATATTTTTTTTATATATGTCACGCTAGATCATTGGACATCCCAGTACACCGCCGGAGGCATTCATATAGAGTCATATTTTTGTTCTAGTATCGAGTTGTAATTCTTGAGTTGTAAGTAAATAAAAGTGTGATGATCATCATTATTAGAGCATTGTCCCACGTGAGGAAAGGATGATGGAGACTATGATTCCCCCACAAGTCGGGATGAAACTCCGGACTTAAAATAAAAAATAGGCCAAAGAGCCCAAAAGGAAAAAAAAAAGAAAAAGAGAAAAAAAAGAAAAAGAAAAAGAAAAAGAAAAAGAAAAAGAAAAAGAAAAAGAAAAAAGAAAGAAAAGGAAAAAAATGAGAGAAAAGAGAGAAGGGACAATGTTACTATCCTTTTCCACACTTGTGCTTCAAAGTAGCACCATGTTCTTCATATAGAGAGTCTTCTATGTTATCACTTTCATATATTACTAGTGGGGATTTTTCATTATAGAACTTGGCTTGTGTATTCCAATGATGGGCTTCCTCAAATTGCCCTAGGTCTTCATGAGCAAGCGAGTTGGATGCACACCCACTTAGTTTTCTTTTGAGCTTTCATACACTTATAGCTCTAGTGCATCCATTGCATGGCAATCCCTACTCACTTGCACCAATATCAATTGATGGGCATCTCCATAGCCTATTAATTTGCCTAGTTGTTGTGAGAATTTCTTTCTCCTTTTTGTCTACTACCACCTTCTATTCCACTCATAGTGCTATATCCATGGCTCATGCTCATGTATTGCGTGAAAGTTGAAAAAGCTTTAGAACGTCAAAAGTATGAAACAATTGCTTGGCTTGTCATCGGGGTTGTGCATGATAAATACTTTGTGTGATGAAGATAGAGCATGACAAGATTATATGATTTTGCAGGGATAACTTTCTTTAGCCATGATATTTTGAAAAAGACATGATTGCTTTATTAGTATGCTTGAAGTATTATTGTTTTTATGTCAATATTAAACTTTTGTTTTGAATCTTATGGATCTGAATATTCATGCCTAATACATCTCCAACGTATCTATAATTTTTTATTGTTCCATGCTGTCATATTATCATTCTTGGATGTTTTATAATCATTTTATCGCAACTTTATATCATTTTTTGGGACTAACCTATTGACATAGTGCTCAGTGCCAGTTGTTGTTTTTTGCTTGTTTTTTACTTCACAGAATATCCCTATCAAATGGAGTCCAAACGCAGCGAAACTTTCTTGAGATTTTTTTTGGACCAGAAGACAACTTGGGAGCCAAAGAAGCACCTGGGGGGAGGCCTGTGGGGCCCAAGAGACACCAGGGCGCGCTAGAGGCCCCTAGCGCGCCCTGATGTGTTGTGGGGCCCACGGGGGTCTCCTCCACCGCCTCTCAACTCTATAAATACCCAAATATTCCAGAAACCCTAGGGGAGTCGACGAAACACAATTCCAGCCGCCGCAAGTTCCAGAACCACGAGATCCAATCTAGAGCCCTATTCCGGCACTCTGCCGGAGGGGAACACGATCACAGAGGGGTTCATCATCCTCATTGGTGCTCCTTCGATGATGCGTGAGTAGTTCACCATAGACCTACGGGTCCGTAGGCAGTAGCTAGATGACTTCTTCTCTCTTTTTGATTCTCAATACAATGGTCTCTTGGAGATCTATTTGATGTAATGACTTTTTGCGGTGTGTTTGTTGGGATCCGATGAAGTTCGAGTTTATGATCAGATCTATAAACATGAAAATTATTTGAGTCTTCTTTGATCTCTTTTATGCATGATTATTTATAGCCTCGTATTTCTTCTCTGAATCTTTGGTTTAATTAGGCCAACTAGATTGATTTTTCTTGCAATGGGAAGAGGTGATTTGTGATGGGTTCGATCTTACGGTGTCCTCACCCAGAAGGGGTAGCGAGGCACGTATGTATCGTTGCTATTGAGGATAAAAAGATGGGGTCTATTCCTACATGAATAGATCTTGTCTATATCATGTCATCATTCTTATTGCAGTACTCCATTTCTCCATGAACTTAATACACTAGATGCATGCTAGATAGCGGTCGATGTGTGGAGTAATAGTAGTAGATGCAGAATTGTTTCGGTCTACTAATCTTGGATGTGATGCCTATATTCATGATCACTGCCTGGATATCGTCATAATTATTTGTTCTTCTATCAATTACCCAACAGTAGTTTGTTTACCCACCGTATGCTATTTTCTCGAGAGAAGCCACTAGTGAAATCTACGGCCCCGTGGTCTATCTTTTATCATATTGCTTTCAGATCTATCTTTTATCATATTTGTTTTCAGATCTATTATTCCCAAAACCCAAAAATACCTTGCTGCACTTTTTCTTTACTTATTTTATTTCGCATTTTATTCAGATCTATTTACCCAATCTCATACAACCCAATCTATCTTTTTACCGTGGAGGGATTGATAACCCCTCTGACGCGTCGGGTTGCAAGTATTTGTTCTTTGTGTGCAGGTACCATTTACATAGTGTTGCTTGGTTCTCCTACTGGATTGATACCTCGGTTTCATAACCAAGGGAAATACTTACCGTAGCTGTGATGCATCATTCCTTCCTCTTTGGGGAAATACCGACGCAGTCTAAGCCACGTCAAAGGAATTTCTGGCGCCGTTGCCGAGGAGACATCAATAACATCTATCAGGTTCCTAATCACAAATCTCATCTCCTTGCAATTTACATTATTTTCCATTTGCCTCTCGTTTTCATCTCCCCCACTTCACAAAAATATTTGCCTTTTTATTTGCCTTATTTTTCGTTTGCCTTTTTCTCGTTCGATCTTTTGGTTGCTTGTGTTGCCATGTGCCTTCTATTTGCTTGCATCTTCGCTTGCTAAAAATCTATTGATATGGATCCTCATCCACTTGCTAATCTTTTTAAAAGATCCAATCATGATGAACCAATTGCTAGTGAGTTGAGTGCACTAGATATAAAGTGGTTCTGAAAATTGTGAAGTGTTAAAAGAAGAAATTTATAAAGTGGTTCATGATAGCTCCTTGAATGAAAAGTATGATTGCAATGATTTTACTATAAATTCTATTAATGTCAATTGTGCTAATAATATGCAAAACCCCAAGCTTGGGGATGCTAATTTTGCTATGTCCACTACTTATTGCAATGATCATGATTGGGGTGATTCTTCTTATGATCTTGAAAATTTATTTAAGCCTCATGATGAATATGATATTGATAATAATGTTTGCAATGATATCGAAAGTGGGTTTGGAAGAGCGTCAACTTTAGGTAAAAATAATCCCACATATTTGGAGAGTGTTCAATCTTACAAATTTTTTGATAAAGGTGGGTTTGGAGAGGTCATGACTTTAGTTGATGTTAATAACACTATTTTGGAAGATTGTAAAACTTTTATGCATGTGGATCATGGAGAGAAAATTTTATATGACAGCTATATTGTTGAATATGATTATGATCCTACATGCAATTATTATGAGATAGGAAAATATGGTTGTAGAAATCTTCATGTTACTAAATTACCTCTCTTCATGTTGAGATTTTTACTGTTTATATCTTCTTACTTGCATATGCTAGATATTTCATGTCTTGATAATTTGTTTTCTTATAAAATGCCTATGCATAGGAAGAGAGTTAGACTTAAATGTGTTTGTGACATATTTCATGATGCTCTCTTTTTGTTTCAATTATTATCTTTTATGTGTGTAACACCCCCGGTGATTAGCAACAGTAATCACTTTTGATAATGACATGTTAGCATGATCAACAGTGCATAATCATCATTAGCATCACATTGCATTTCAACTCCTAAGTCAAATTCAAGTTTAAATGAAAGTGGAATATGAAAGTTGTCCAACATAGGAGCTAAAATGTCAGATAAATAACAAATATTCCAGAGGCTATTCTAAAATTGAAACCAACATCATTGGAATTGGATAAGTGACTCG